>OY728157.1:1090036303-1091286303 GCA_963277665.1 Viscum album | reverse complement strand
TTTTATAAGTACCACTTAGTGGTTTCACTATTCATCAAAAATTGAAGTTTTTCAGAAAAATCCCAAAAATTAACCCTAAGCTATATTTGATATTCAGAATTAAAAAATGAAGTCCGTTTTACAAAATTCAAAACATATTAGTCACATTAATTAATTTAATAATTAATTCCTGCTGTCAGAGCAAATAGCGTGTTTTTATAAAACAATAAGTATCAAAAGATTGACACTAGTTTAAGTCTGATTTCAAAGTGAAATTAATTCCAACGACCACTATTGGATTTAATGGTAAAAATATTTTCTAATTTCACTTTAAAAGAAATTCAAAATATTATCTAATCCTATAAATAAATTAGATTAAAAAGAGGTTTTGAATTAAAACACAATATTCTACAATATTCATTAAAAAATGATCTTTATCGGAAAAATACCTTAAAATTACACAAAGTAAAATTTGATGTCCCGATTCTTAATAAGAGTTTTATTTGGTCCAAAAGAATGTATAAGAGTGATCAAAACTATATTTAATGACAGTTCTCCATTAAAAGGCGATAAGTGAACCTTTAGTGAAAACTAGGGCATATACACCTAAAATTTAATTCTTTCCGTATTTTAAGCCTTTAGCTTTTATTGGATAAATGTAAAAACAATAAAAAACATATATAATCATATTTTAGTTATTTCTATCTATTCCCTCCAATACAACGACTACATGTTAACTACCATTTGAAATAATATTATTTTATTATTAGAGTGCAACGTAAGATTCCCAAGAAACTCGTTGTTGCGTGTTGGGTACGCCATCGAGAATTACATCCCCTTTAATGTAATATTAATATTTTATTCAAAAATATGGATAAATATAAAGATGTTATATTCTTTATTTACCCGGGGTGTTACAGTATTGGTGCCAAACTTAACATATATCTCAACGATGACAAATAGAGACAAAAGTCTCTTACCTTAAGTCTTGGATTATATCACTCATGTTAAACCCCATGAATAATAAATATATGTTTATTATAAATATATTACAAAATATATTCATATATATCGTCACATTTTTTTCTAATGTCATTTTTTACCCGTTTATTTAAAATTTCATGTTTGAGTCGTGTTTTGGGTAATAATCGGTTTTCATTTCATATTAGTTTTGAATACATATTATTGGCCCTCCATCATATATATTGATTTATTAATATCTATAATCTAAAACTTATTTTAAATATTATATATATTCATAATGTAATTATTTGTAGTCACCCATAAAATTTAGTGATAGAAAATGAAATAAATCATACATTGGTGCAGTATGTCATGTGTACACATGAAGGTTGTTTCCATTTTCTTGTTGGATTGAAATAAATAATAAAATTATATATATTACAATTTTATAATAATTTATATGTAATATATTTCATAGATTTTTTAATCCCATATTTAATACAATACATGTATAATACGAATGAATCACACTCCTTTGCAAGGTGGCAGTCTGTCCTACACACGAATGTCATCATCATATTACCTCAAAAAAGGAAGTATAAATTGATGTGTGATATAATAATTCAAAAAAAATAATGACATAATAAATAACATATATAAATAATGAATACATAATGACAACCAACCTTGATAAATGGTAATAGAAAAATGAACGCCATCGGTTTTGTAAGCGGTAGTCTGCCATACACACAAACAATGATTTCATAATTCATTTGAGGGACGTTTGTGAGTTTTTCGGTCAGACCCATTAAAAACATATCTCAATATATGTAATATTTTGTATTTACTATATCATCATGGTATAATATTAATTTAATGAATTGGAAAATGATATAAAATAGAAATGCTCATTGATGGACGTTCTCTCTTCTTCAAGTGTCCTCCATATGTTTAAAATAAAATATTTATGTGGTTAGCATCTTATATAGGATAAGGATTCTAGGATGGGGTAAGGGATGTTGGGATGTGATTTTGGTGGGGATCAGTTTATCCAATGTCATTTGTTAGTGTATAAAATAGAGGGGACACGGAGGCCGTTTTTATTTTCAGGTGAGTGGCAGACATGTATGGTTTTAAAATGGATAATTCCAACCACATTTTTTTCATTTTACAAGGATCTAATAAAGGAACCAACATGATAATATAAGGGATAAGATAAACATATGAAAATAAAAAGGGTTTAGAACAGTTTTTTTGTCATTTTTGACCCATATCGTTTTTGTCTAACCCCTGGAAAAACAATTTTTAGTTTAACGACAATAATCAATTTTTTAAACATTCACTATAATTTATGTGAAAAAATATATTTAAATTATCAGTCATTATAAATAATTCTGATATCCAACACAATATACATTTCTTCAAATTCCAATAATTTTTTTCCTAATTTAATGAAAATAAATCCTGAAGACGCGATGAGAAAGCAGTTCATTAAAGAGAAAGAGTATAAAATTTCATAATTTCATAATAAAAAAATTAAATACAAAATTGTAACTAATGACCAAAATTAAATTATTTTTTATAAAATATAACTAATTTTTATTTAAAATGTTTTCAAATATAGTCCATCATTAAAAATAACTTAAAAATGTAGTTATCAATTAAAATTCATTATTTTTCACTGTTCATCAAAAAAGAAGCTGTTAAGAAAAATCCAAAAATTAACCCTTAGATATTTTCTACTTGATGATTCCAAAAATGAATATTATTTTATCAAATTAAAATTATAATGGTATGAAAATTAAATTTTATTTTTCTTCACATAAATATATAAAAAGGATCTTTATAGATAATAGTATTTTCAAAACAAATAAAGACATTACCAAAATTATCAATATATTTTATTTATGTAGAAAATTATAAATAACAATAAAAATTTAGTAATTAATATTTTCAACACTAAGATTAATTTAAATGTAATAATGGCCTCATTTAAATAATATTAAAAATATATCGTGGTTTTGATGAAACTCTGCATCGTGTGTTGCACATGCTAACTGAGTATTGCATGATGTGAATGATAATCTAGAGTTGCATGTAATAAAATATTGACTTGGTGTTGCATGTAATTAAATCTAACAAACAAATTTGTTTAAATAAAAAATGTAATTCTAAAAAAACCCTGGGTGTTACATTCTACTACACTAAAATTGATTCGGTCCCTCAAAATTCTTCATTATAGTACCAAAAAATGAGTATACTTTTACTTCATCATATCCTAATGTTCCCATGTAACTTTTTCAATGTAAAAGTTTTACCAGAAAACAGAAACCATGTGAGTGGTCTTGTTTAATAAAACTTTCTATTTTTTATCCTGAATCTCAACTAGTTGTTCCTCATAAAAATGATCTCGCTCTAGTTGTATGACATTCGTGTTCAAGGAATATAAAGGGTAACGTATATACATCCTCGTGAGAGATAAATGAAACACATCATGAACATTAGATAGGTTTCATGGATGTTTAGAGTGATAGGATACTATTTGGATATGATCATGAATTTAAAATCGACCGATATTCCTCGGGAACAGTTTCGCATTCATAGTATATCTCATAACCTTCTTCCATAAGAAAATTATTAGAAAGGACTTGTCAAAAACATAAAATTCTAGATAATACTGATGGTTTTTAGCATAAATTTTCTACCAAAACTGATATCCCTTGATGTATTTTTTCAATGGATCTAATATTCTCTTCCATTACATCAGCTATATCAGGGACCAATAGTTTCATTTTCTATCATTATTCTCGCGTGTTGGAACTCCACATTTCTTTCCATAGAGGGATTCATAATAAGTCATTTGAATACACGTGTGAAATCTATTTTTTTAGTAAAAATAAACAAGAATAATGTGTTGATCCCAACCACATTTTATATACAACGAACAAGATCACAACATATCATGTTGTGTTTGAATTATTCTTTAGGATTGACCATTTCCTTGAGGATGATATTCAATACTAAAACTCAACTATATATCCAGAGGTTGTTGAAATCTTACTTATAAAATTAAGGCAAACCACATATCCCGATCCGATACAATAAATTTTTTACTGCATACAACCTTACCTTATCAATAATTTATATTAGGGAAAGATAACCAAGATATAAGTCTTATATAATAGTGATGATGTTTTTAGTAATTTTATGGAAATTGAATATAAGAAATATAGAATTATTCCTTTAAAACATTTAAGGGATTCTAGTAAAAAAAATACATGTTAAGGTTTCCCATTTCCATTTTGGTATGTGTAATGCTTGTAATATCACCATAATTTTTTTTCATTCACTATAATTGGAAAACATACACAATAACGAAATAAAAACTCTACGATATCATTCTCTATCACATCCCACTAGAATTACTATTTCAAATCTCTATACATGTTCATTTTTTAGGGATGAATATAGAATGATGAACTACGAGATACCCCTAACAACTCCTTCACATTTTTTATTGATAGAACACATACACTGTTCTAAAAAAATATCAGCCCATCATGACTAATGTTAAGCTTAGGAATATTCTTAAAAATTTTTTTCATCTTTACATATTAATTATATGATTATTTAATATTCACATGGAAATATGGTTGAAAACTCAATTATAAAATATAAACTTTTTCCACTTTCTTAAAAATTTCTAGATCCATCCATTTATAATACATAAATATTGGATATTTTGTGACCCTATTCATGTATAATACATATTTATCCTTTCAAATCATAACATCATCCACCTTGTTTGGCATTACATTTTATTAATGGGTTTTGCAATTATTATCATTAATAATCTATAGAAATGATCTTTGGTTCATATTCAAATCCTTATGTGTGAATATATAATTTAATGTTATATTATCAATATATATATATCCTAGATTTACCTATAGAGATAATGACCCCATAGATTTAACACGAAAACTACCATCGATAGCGCAAAATCATGATATAGGTAATTTTTCTCATACTACTACTACTATTAAGATTGAATTTTTATTTCCAAACCCACTTTTGAGGTAATGTAGGAATCCATAAAAAATCAAGGCTGAAGGGTTTAGGTAGAGTAAGAAATCACAAAGTCCTTAATAGTGAGACTAAAAAGATTAGAGTTGCATACCCGATATATCCCCCAACGAAGGGCATGCTCCTTCATATCCGGGGCATCTTTGACAAGGTCTTAAATGTAATTGAAAATATTGTCCCATGTTTGGATATACTCCTCCATATTTATTTTTCTTTTGTTGAAGCCACATTTTAAACTAAGGTCTATCTGTAGATCCATTCCCTTTGATAATTGCTGAATAACATAAATTTAATATCACTAAGATTATGTTCTTATCCTCATCTGATGCCATGAGCGTAAAGTTCCCTTATTGAATTTCTTAATTTAAAGATATTATGAGCTCTAGATGTTCCTTACCAAGTGCCCATTCCACCATTCCAAATTCATCCCCTGATGTTGAATTTTATGATCCCTACTCTAGATTTTTTGTTTTACTTTTTGACACACCATGCTCTTCTTACATCCCTGAACCTGGTGTGATGTTCCATCAGCTATCACCTTGGCCATACTGGCCGAACTTGTCTCCATCAACTTTAGAAACTGAGAATAGTCCTTCCGGCCTTAAGATTTCATCCCCTCTAAAACAATATATCCCCTTGTATCGTGAGTCCCCTTGAGGCCATTCTTCTTCAATGGGATATGAAGCCCTCTGACATGAGTTCCCTTCACACATTCCACCATGAGCTGACTAGACATCTCTTCCTCATAATCGGCCTTAGATAACAGGGGTTTGTGCACCTCCACTACCACATGAAACTCCGACCCTAGACTGGTAATGGTTCTTGTTTGGACCCTTCCTCATCCAACCAATCAAACCGATTACTTATCATAATATATGGAAATAATTTTCCTCATGAATATCTATTTATCCTGAAAAATAAGTTATTTAATTTTTATTTTTTATAAGAACTCATCCCAATAATTTCTTCTATGCATCACTCTAGATTACAAACCATTCTCTACTACATGGTAAATTAACCACATGGACAATGGCTAATATTGTCTTCAATTTTTTAAATTATCCCCACATTCCTCAATCCAATGTAACATGGATCCCTACAGAGTTAAAATAAATATATAATTATTAAGTACTGATAAATTATACCCAAATAATTGATAATTTACAACTATACCATGAAAAAAATGGATCTCATTCACCATGGTTTGTCAATCCCAATATTCACTAGCATCCTTCTATAATGGATCAACTGATATACCCCATCATGAGATTATATGAGAAAAAATGAAAACTTTTTTAGTGACCCAACCCTATATAGCCTATAGCATGTGTATGTTACTATATAATTTGGCATGAATACAAGGAATCAACCCATGAAGGACCGAATAGTTTAGTAGTCTTGGTAAACCACGTACATAAATGTGATTTTTATTACAAATGGATACACTAATTACAATATTTTTTCCTTTAAAATAATAAACAACATGGGGTAAAATCTAATCCATCTAGTATATTTGAACCTTTCATTCGTAGTACGCTTCTTGGAATCATGGGGAATGAAATATAATAAGGTTGACCTCAATTGATTAGTAAGCGAAACATATAGAGAAAGCAATAGTGAATAAATGAGAATAGTCATTATAGAAAGGTAAAAAACTGAACACGCATTACATGTAACAAATAAACTGAATGAATCTATATAAGAAACATGGATATGAAATAAATAGAATCACATGTCATTCATATAAATAGAGAAGGAAAAAATAAATATGTAAAGGTACTAAAATAAAACACGTTCCATTAATTAGTGAACTGAAATGAAATATATCCATATATATATCAACGAAAAATCTAATGGATGAATAATATTTGAAACTACTATGAGTGAAATTTCGTTCATTATGTATATCATCTCTCTGGATCATGAAAAACTATTAATTTTAAGACCATTCCCAATATAGATTAAAAATAAGGGTATAAACCCATATTTTCAATTATTCGTCTCATGAGAATTTGTCAATGCGGTGAGGAGGTATAAAAATTCTGGGCTCCACCCTTCACTGCCAGTCTAATGCATTCCTAAAATTTAATAATAAAAATTTCTAATATTACATATCAAATAACAATATTGGATGAAAAATATAGATTTATTAATAATTTCATGATTAATCAATGTAGGCACCATATGTAAAATGGTATACGGTTTAGTAAGTAGTAATATCCTTGAAATATGAAATGGATAATAATTGGAAATTCAATGACCAATGATCATAGGAATTGGAATACTTCAGGGGGACTAAAAAATAAATCAAGGAAGTGAATGTGAATACTATCCCAGGAAAAATCAATAATAAACCATCTTTTTCTTGATTTTTTTGGATATATCATCATCACAATTTCTTAATTTAATAGAAAGAACAAAGAGTAACAAATGGAGAAATCTGAGGATCCAAAAATAGAGGGTTTTTGTCATTGGTGAAATAACAGATAAACGTTTAAAAATATTATTGAAGAAAATATCCCTTTATATTAAAAAACATTTGAAAATATATTTATTTGAATTAAAACTTTTTAATCATGAATAGTAATATTCAATTAAATGACAACTCATGGATCCGTACATGTTGTATGATTTAAAAAGAATATTCCTTTTATAATGAAAACTGTAAGAAATTCACTTATTATGAATGCAGCAATATGATTACTTGGAAACAATATTAATAGAAAAAAATGGTAAATATTCCTTTTCAAAATCATTTTAATTTTTTTAAAACATTTTAATATAACATGGATTTTAGAATAAAATTTTTTATTTGATTAAAGAGATATACAAGGTCGGGATTTTTGAAAAACATATTCCAAAAATATCAGAGAACCAAAGTTTGGGAAATGGTGATAACACATAAAAATGGTCCTTAATAAATATATGAGAATGACATGGTTTATTTAATTAGGTTTATATAATTTTATTTAACGGAAATCCCATTGAAATATCATTATAATTATTCTATAGGAAAATAATCATTAAACATTCCAATGTGTCCCATACCGCTTTTAAATATTTTGTAATCATGAAACTCATAAAATAATAACATTAAACAGAATCATTAAATACTATTAGTGAAAATTAATTCATTATTTAATATATCAAAATGTAAAATAGGTACACCACACAAAATATTTAAGTGGATATTATGAAATTTATCTCACATATGTAAAAAGCGAGAATGAAATCATTACTAATGTAGTAGAAAATAGATTGGAAAACCATAAGGTTATAATCCTTAAAAACATTTAAATAGAATGAAAATAATATAATTCATAATATTATATGTCAATGTGGCAAATGTAGCCCAAATATAATAAATTATATGCACAATAATGAATTATGACTCAAGGAAAGAAAATGATACCAGAATCTCTTACCTTGCATTTCCTTTCAGGTGAACAATCATTAAATTCATGTAAAATAAACTTATATTAATTTAAAACATTATTCAGAACCATTTTCATGTTTATAATTACTTTTATTTCACTTATTACCATGTTTTGTGCAATTATTCAAACAATTAAGTTTACTTTAGGTGTTTTTGACCAAATTCATTTTATGTGTCAAAACATCTATTGTTGGCCAACAATGGTCAAAGGGGACATTATATAACATATACATAATGAAAAAAATGAAATAATTAACATATTTTTAAATAAATTATAATTTAAAAATCAATCATTATATATGGGCATGAAATGATAATATGTTACAATAATTGATACGGTAGGTCGTGCATACACATGGGGAACATTACCATTTTTAAATGATCATTGCTGAATGAAGGTATGTAACTCAAGTATTTGTAAAAATGGAATTATAAAATAAATACTATACTATTTAATCATATATAATAATATATATAACTCTTTTGTGTTAAAATAATCACACCATGTTGAGGATGTGGTAGTCCACACATCCATGAAAGGCATTATCTCTTTTAATGTATGTGAATGGGTAATAATGAAAATAATATATATATATATACTGATATATATAGATATTTTATTATTTTATTAATATAATATTTATTTTTTATGCCATATATTTTTTATTATAACCATTATTTATACATTCCATGTATCGTGTGAACATCTCACATCACTTTGAGGGGGTGGTAGTCTATATTTCCTCAAACGATGTTATCGTATTATCGCAAAATGGAATTTACTAAACGTATATATTATAAAATTTTTATTGAAGTATAAATATATAATAAATATCATATATAAAATATATATACAATGTGTTTATCATAATTTCCACAATGATCGGTAGTAATGAGAGAATGAACAATTGTCGTTTCGTGAGGCAGCAGTTCACCGTCCATAGAAAAGTTATTTTCATTACCCATTAGATGGTTGTGTCTGTATGTATAGTTTAAAATATCATCACAAAAACAAATGAGTATATTGAGGGTACATGTGTTGTTATAAAATAAAAAATTAAATATATTTTACGGTTTTTAGAAAGGAAATAAAACTAGAGAGATTGAGAAAAGACATTACCTTTTAATCAGGGAACTTATTTTGGTTTGAAAAAAAAGGAATTGATGGGAGGGTTTTTTCCCAAAGAGATGTTTCTAGGGTGAGGATAGGAATGATGGGAAAATATTTACACATTAATTGTCTATCCTTAAGTGGTTTTATAGGTGTGAGTAATAGGTAAAGGTAGTGGCCTTTTAAAGGGAAGAAAAAAAAACTCACTTGGTATTATTGAAAATAAGTTTTGAGTGAACATTTTCTTACCTAAAGTAGGTAAGACTAAACCACCAAAACTAATTAATGGATGGTTTATGGCTGTAATATTTCCATTCAATGAGTTTTGGAAAATATTATAGGTCATTTGGGGCCTCTAAACATAGCATTTTAGTCCATTTTTTAGAACAATCACACCGTAACCGCTATAATAAATTTTATTCACATTCACTATTAATTTTTTTCAAACAAATAAGTAGATCTAATACAACAAAAATATTATGTTGATTAAATTTTTTTATTTCAGGTTCTAAAATTTTAAATCAAATAATTAATACAATTATGATTAATGATAATCCCATATATAGACGGATTATGTAGTTTAGTTGAAAAATGTTCAAAATATTATTTTTTTATATTAAATTTTAAAGTAATATTGACTATAATAAATTATATTATATTAATATATGTATAAGTGATATAATTATACTTTTATACAAATTTATAATAGAATTTATCATTAATAATTATTCAATCCAAAATTTATTTTTTAACTAAAACGCAGTATTTTCCACTCTTCAATGAAGAATGATGTTTCTCGAAAAAATCACCAAAATTCATCCTATGAAAATAGTGAAATTATTAATTAAATTTTTATTTTATATTATCATATTGAATCCATAAATGTGTAAAAATTAATATTTAAAATAGATTCTTCATTAAAAGGTGGTTAAAAATGCATGAATTTAGATATTTATGTGAAATATTTGGTTTGATACTCTCTTATGCCTACCAAATCTATTGAATGACTAAAAAATAATTGATTGAATATATAACATATTTATTACATTCATATCACTCTCCAATTAATTTAATCTTCTAGGTTAATTCATTTTTGTGAGAAAAAAATAGTTTTATATAAAAACATTATTTTAAAATTCAGTTGGTTCTTATATTGATTTCTAATTTATTTGTAACCAATGATTTAGTTAAATAATCTACATATTATCATATGTTAGTTAATTATATTCAAAATTTCTTTTATTTATATTATAATATAATAAGGTTTTTATTATATATTTTTCTTGGTATGAAAGTGTATTGTGTATATCCCACACCATCAAAGAAGGTCCCTTTTGTGTGTAACAAAAGATATATAGGACATAAATTATTATGTATGATGTGTGCTAACCCAGTGTCATGTTCATTTGAAGCTAACTCTGTGCTTAATTCATTAGAATATATTTAATTTAGTTTAAATAGAAAATATATTATAAATTATACCAATATTATATTATATTTTTTACTTGTTGTCATGTGTCATACACGCTATCGAATACAAGGTAATAGATTTAGTTTTTCAATTCATCACATTCTCCACACTATATTTAAATTGTATCCTTACAATTTAAAATGAATCGAGGTGTTATATTTTTTGATACTTACTATGTTTGAAATCCCACATCCGTAGAAGTGTTGATAAGTAATAAAAAATAAAATAGAGAATGATATGTACAATGATCACATGGAATATGCTATAAATGGGGTTTAATGTAAAATAAAAATAGTGGAAATGTGAGATACATACCTGGATAAAAATCATAAATATCTATAGCAAGTGAATGTGGTCATCAATCACAAACAAGTTAATGGTCAATGTAAATTTGAGGGCCTCAAAGCCATAAATATTTGATGATTTAGAAGGTCATTAGTTCAATATAAATTTTGGCATGTGGAAAACATTTTATTTCAATGAAATTTTACTAATGTTGGGTAATCCATGTATAGACTAGGAATATAAATAAATATTATTAAATGATATGTTTCAATATCATATGAACAATCATAAATTTTGGTTTTGCTTTGATAAAATACTAATTCATCCCTTTACTCCCAAAACAAATTAGTTACGAGAAATGAATTTTTTCTATGCCTAAAGAACTAAAAGAAACATTTAATGGGTCATAGGGCCTATAATAGAGTTAATAGTCTTAATATTTGTCTTTAAATATCTCTAGAAATAAATATGGTTAACATATTGATTTCAAATCCCCAAAATTAATACAACTAGTTATCATAATTCTATATTAATTAAATTGTTTAACAAAAAACCCCGAAAATTTACAAGGACATTATGTAGGTAATTTCTTAGTGTGAAACCCTTATCATTATTTGGCCATGGGTTATAGTCCCACAGGCTTGAAGGATTTTATTGGTTTTTACCCTTCTAATTGTATGTTCTTTTTTAAAAATATATTAATTTTATTATCAAAATATATATGACGGACATCCTAGAATATTGGTTAATCACTAAATATCATTTTAAATATGGTTTTCCACATTTACTCAATACATAAATACTTCATCCATTTTATTTCCACAAAGGTCCTTTCTTGATTTAGGGTTCATCTATAATATCATTTCCAAGATTTCCAAATCGTGACACCCTATATTCAATTTGAATTCACCTTAGGTTTATCCATGATTCTGAATTTTCAATATTATTTAAATAATTTCATTATGGATTGAAAAGAACACATGGATTATCCAATGCATAACCCATAAGAGTGTCAAACTAGGTGCGCAATAAGCCATGTTATCATGTACCATGATACCACGAGTCAATCCTAGAACACCTTCTCAGAGTTGTTACACCTTGGTACATCTTTACCCAAACCAATACCACATGTAATATCCAGACAATGAAGTGTCTCTCAAAATCCCCCATAACCTATAATTCATCAAAATTATAGGGTTTTCATCTATACTTATTCAAAATCTACTATAAGGATATGTTATCAATTCTATGTTTTCCTAAATCTTGTTCCCACTATTTCTACTAAACATCTAATGTTACCAATTATAGAGAACCAACCCTAGATATCATGAATCCTGTGAATGCTACTATATAAATTTTCATGATTATATGGAATCAAGAGCTGAATTAGATATTAGTTTAGTTGTCTTTTAAAACAGATACAAAAATGAGTATTTCAATACAAATAGATACAATAATTACAACCTATTTATTTTCTACTAATCAAATAATCATCTCGAGGATAACTCTAATCCATGTAGTAAAATCTTTCATTTCTTTCATAGTACGCTTATTGGATTCCCAAAGAATGTAACATTACAATGGTGAGATCAAATGATCAGTAAGGAAAAAATATAGTCGAACCAATAATGAATCAATGAAAATACTCATTATGGAATGTAAATTACAGAACTCATAAGACATGTGTACAATAAACTGAATGAAATTATATATCCAATATTAAAACGAAATAACTGGAAACACATTCCATTAAAATATCAATATAAGGAAAAATATATACTGAAAGGTATAAAACTAAAGAAATTAATCAATGAACTTAAATGAAATGTATCCATAGATATATCGACGCAATATATCATGGATGAAAAAAAACCGAATCTACTATGATTATAACACCCCATGATTTCAAAGTAAGTTGTCCCATTAAAATAATCCAATATCTTGTGTTACACTCAACACCGAGTTCGAGCGCTCCACGAATCACCATTCAAAAAGTTGTTATGAATAGTAGTAACACAATTTTTAATTTTATATAATCTATAAAATTTTAGAATCCATATTATGGGTTTCGTTGACATAATATAAGACTAAATTCATCTTTTTCAGATAAAAGAATTATTTTTCAAAAAATGCAATTTTACCGCCTTTTAATAGATTACCCATTTTAAATTCAATATTTGACACTTTTATATATTCAATTAATGAAATTAAATTATCTTTTGATATCCAGACATAAAATTTTAGTTTAGATTAATTTTTTGAACTTTTCTGATAACTTTATTATTTTGATCAATAGTCAAAAATATTAAATTATAATTGAAAACAATTTTTTTAATAAAAATAATTTATAGTGTTAAATTATAGATTTTATTTTTTTTATGTATAATTGGATTATATTTTTATCATTTAATAAAATTTAAGTTATTTTAAGTAATTTCACATTTAAATTTGACATAAACACATGCCAATATTCTGATAGGTTTTACTTTTTAAAAACACAATCATTGGTTTTGACAATGGGATTTAATTTTATATTAATTAATGAAAATTATATTTTTTGAATTTGAAAAAATAGAATTCATTTTTTAATTTTGAATATGAAAATTATCTTGGGTTGAATTTGTTGTATTTTTCTCAAAACATTCAATTTTTGATGACTACTAAAAAACACTATGTTATTGTTTTAAACCGAGTTTTTATTTAAATAATTAATTATTTAATTGAAATTTTTTAGGTAAAAAAATATACATAATACATATATATTTTAAATATAATTCATTGGAGTCATTTTATTATATTATTAGATATATAACATTTTATTGAACATTTCATAGTCTTTTACCCACATTCTAGTACCATTTGCAAATTTGCATAAAACAACATTTTACTACTTTTGTGAGTTGAATTTAAAAAATCTGAGAGACATAGTCGATATTAGTAGGTAAAATGTCGTTCAATAAGATGAAAATAATTTTTGGGTAATAGTAACTTTTGAATTTAATTTACCAAAGTTAAAAGTAAATAGGGTAATTAAATGTCAAAATTTTATTATGATTACCCTAACACATGTTCTAATTCTATTGGATAAGTGTATTTATACCCAAAAAACATTAGAAATAAAACGTGTTCTTCTAGGTACACTTGGATTAGATTAGGACATTTATAATTATTTAATTTAAAGAAGATATAAAAGTGTTAAATTTATGTTTTCATAACTAAAACATTTTTAATATAGGGTTATAAAAAAGATAAATTAGACTATAAATATTCATTATAAAACTAAAAATATATGCTACATAATGGTATTTCATTTAAAATTTTAGATATTATATGATTTAATTTATTTATTACACAATGATGATGCAATAATTACATTGTTAATGAATGATTAAAATAATTGATAATATAAATATTCAAATAAATAAAATTGGAGACTTTTTAGAAATTACACTAATTTTCTAGGTGAATATGACATGTTTGAGTTGATTAAATAATTTTTAATGTAATATTGGTGTTATGATTTTCACAAAAACCATATACTAAATAGTTTAAAAATTTACATAAATGTGTTTTTAAAATAAATACTATATTATTAGTTGATATAATATTCCTAAAATATAAGGTTCTTAAAAAGGGCTTAAATAATATTATATATTCCATTAAGGAACCACTGGAGGATCTCTTAGAAGTTTTGAGTATGTTTATTAACCATATAGTGTGAGAATTCAAGAAGATGCGGTAAAAGTTAAACTATTTTACTAATAGTTACACTTAAAAGATAAGATTAATATGACTTCCTAGACATGTATAAAATAGATTATATGAGAGTATTTAGACCCATCCCCCCCATAGCTTCGAAATAAATAAATTTGGATCCCTTATAAACCGAAATGCATTTTATTATAAAATAATATTTCAATCTTTTCTTATGGTGCCTCTCACCTCTCTTATAAAATATCATTTCCCCTTCTCTAAATTTCACACCTCCAAAGCCATTTGGATCGCTCAAACCCTACACAAATCACCTCGCTACATTCCTCACATAAACCTAGAGGCCTTCCCTTGAGCTGAAAAACAACCTTAGGAGCCATTTTTTTCAAATCAAAAGGAAACACACGAAGAAGAGATAATAATTTCAACAACCTCTTACAAGTTTTTTCTTCTTCCACTTCTTATTTATTTGTTGTCTACAAACCAAAATAATAACTCTAGTACCTTATACATATTTTGATGTTATTTTATATATGGTGCAACCATATTTGTTATTCTATATATCCTATAAATGAAAAAGTCACTGTTCATGAGTACGTACGGCTTACCAAATTCACGTCTTGGTGTAGTTTTTTATTCAAACACATCTTTATTTGGATGGGTATAATAATGAGAAAAAATAATTTAAATAAGAAACGTAACATGTTATTTATTCTGTACATATGATATACCAACTAATTATATACTATTTCCCCATCAAAAGAATGATATTGTCACTCATGCGTAAGTACGACTTACCGTCTCCCCAACGTGATGAGATGTCATTTCCCCATCATAACCATTCAAGACTAATTTTTATTTGAGGATTAAAAATATTTTTTTGATGATTTTATATAATTATGGGTATTAATAATAAAAATCATCTCCATAACAATCTTGACTTACGTAACAATGCATAAAAAGGAAAAAGAATCAGTTAACACCCGAAATGATGATACTACTGAAATATCATTTACAAAGCAATATTATAAGATAATATATAAATTAATATTAATGAATAGGGTTCATGTATAATTTAATAGAAATTATTTCACCATAATACAGGAGGTTAACCTACCATCGACCAAGGAAATGGACAATGTATGGGTTATATTTCACAATCTCTTTATTATTCGTGGTTGTTTATACATGGGTAACTACTAGGACCTCTTTATAATCCACATTCATGTTTCTTAAAAATGTATCTCAAAACATTTTTACTATTTCCTAAACCATGTGTTAAAGTCATTTATACACTCCTTTTACATTTTATGAAATGGTTTGAAAGGAATCATTCTGTTGATTTCCAAAAAAGGTACTTATGACCTTTTCAGAAAATTAAGGTATGAATTTTTTTTAACTTGTATGGCGGGAGAAGTTATTATCTACCATTATAATGAATTTGAAGATTCCCAAACAATTTTATATGAATATTTTCAAAATAAATTTTTTCTTTTATAAATTTTTTACTTTTAAATGATTTCAAAAAAAGTGTTATTTCTATCAAATAGTTTTTTTTCATCAATGTCAACATCCTTTGATGGATTTTACACTTGTTTCCAATTTCATCCTTATATTAAAAATCTTCCATATTGTATTTATGATTTTGTGAAATTTTTGACTATGGATGTGTAATTTTTTTACCATTCCTGGTTTATGGTTAAAGTATAAACATATTGTATACTAGTTTTAAAAAGAATATTTATCTTATGATTCAACCTTTTCACATGAATAATGAATTGGACTTAGTAAGTGGAAGGTGGATCCTACTATAGCTCTTTGATGCATCGATAGGTATGATGACACAAACTAGTGTCTTGGAATAAGGCCTTGACAAAATATTATTTTTTGTTTTGGAACGAGGCCTTGATTGTGTGGTTATAATGTACGGTATTATGCATTCCATCATTATAATGTTATCTATTGATATTAAATGTGTTTATTCGAATAGTAGAATATCTAGGTGAATAAATAAATGGAATTATTTAATAAATCTTTTCCATATTATACTGAAGTCTAATTTTAAAAGGATTTTGTTTTTGTTTTATACATTTTTTAAATGTTTATTCTTATTTATGAAAGATTCCTTTATATTGATATCCTTAATGAGCATCTAAACTCTCCCCTTTCTATGTTTCATTTTTTATATGATGTGATGGAGTATATTATGACTAACATGCATGGATAGTCTAAGGGAAATGAATGTGTTAAAATGAGACAATGTTGTTGTTGGTTTTCATTTTATAATGTAACGTAAAACTTATATATGTATCTATTACTTACAAGGCTACTAAACAGATCGGTCTTTGGGGATTTTATCCCCTGTGATAATGCCAATGTTATTTAATAATGCACCTACTCTGGGTAACTGGGGTCATGGAATTAAATTTGGTATCAAATGGAGTTTAGTACAATCCTTGGATGCTATATTTAGAAAAACTCTGATCAGAGAACATTAACCTATGATAGACTATGAGAATTAGTATGGAAGAACGTCCTAAATATTTTGGTAATGTAGACATTT
Source organism: Viscum album (assembly GCA_963277665.1). NCBI lineage: Eukaryota > Viridiplantae > Streptophyta > Magnoliopsida > Santalales > Viscaceae > Viscum > Viscum album. The sequence continues at coordinate 1,091,268,698 of OY728157.1, read as the reverse complement.
CCTATGTTTTCAATGAAATACATCCATGTACGGATACGAGCGGGTAGGGGTGGCTCTGGAACCGATGTACATTAGGGTAAAACCCAAAAAACACCGCTTTGAGCTAGACTCGAAAATGAACTGGTGCACGAAAATAGGCCTTTTTTCACTCTTAGTTATGACACTCTCGAGGAACAGGCTTACGATAATTCAAATTTTCATTAAAAGCAATTATAAAGAATATCAGAGTAAATACATCCTTAAAGGAAAAATTAATTTATTATTAAAGATTCTATGAATAATTTTTTCAATTTATGTTAGGTATTTTAGAATTTTGGAGTTATGTAGTGTGATTCATAAACTGACCTAGTCTATGAAATTTTTTAGAGATGGCACCAATTAAAAGAATGAGAACTCCTAATATATTAATTATAAAAAGTGTAAGAAGGATCATATCTTTCATGGTAGTAAGACAACATTTAAAAGGGAAATAGTCTCCTACATATTCTCATCATATGAAGAAATAGTATCATGTGTTAATAGAATATGTAAATATTTCTCTGAGTCATATTTCATTGAAGGGTAGTAAGAGAAGAAAAGGATGGTAGACAGAAAAATCGATAATGGGAAGAGGGGAAAGAAGGATTTTCCCATATGTGATAATTGTTGAATTAATCACCTTGGTATATGCTCGAAGGGAAGATAGTTTCTTATAAGTGTGGAGAAAGAGAACACCAAGTACGTGATTGAAAGGGTAAAAAAAAGGTTTCAAAGTTTAAATACTTCATCTTCAAGGAGTTGGGACACTAAGAGAATAAATTTCCAAATCATCAGAGTATGCCCCAAATGATACTATTGGATAATACTAAAGTTGTGATACTACCACAGAGGAATAAGAATGTGTAGTGAACTTATGTTTTTATTATAGAATTATTTTATTTTACTGTTTTATCAATGATGTACTAGTTATATGAATTATGGAAATAAATTAGGGTTGTAATACAGTACAATTTCATTGAGGATTTGAGATTATATGGTTCAATGAATAGTGACTCAATACCAAGATTAACTTTTTAGAAAATACATGGTTTAAGGAGAGATAAATCTAAATATGGTTCTGATATTGAGGTATGGATTTAGGAATAAGGTATGATTGATTTGGATAACTTATATTCGATATTCTTGAATACTTTGAAACTAATTAATTGTTTGATTATTCCATTATTGTTGGAGTTTACAATATTTTTGGATATAAGGAGTATATCTAGTTTTCTATTTGGAATAAGGGATAATATTGTAATCAATAAGGTTTTATGGTAATTTATGGTGTTACCATGTTCTAAAAGAATACATGATGAAGGTATTCACATGTTATTATATGGAAAAAATGATTTTCTTTATGTTTACCTATCTTATAAATTTATGACTGTTTGTTTGGACATAAGTATTTTGGATAAGTATAAAGGTTTAATGGATTATATTTTACATTGGATACAATTTTTAAGCCTAAATAATTTATTAATATTATTTTTGGATTGTTATAAAAAAGGACAACCCGGAAGTCGGGCGACAACTCGTCGTGTCCGGCAAGGCCCTGATACTAGAACCCACAACCGAAGGGCGACAAGGGTGCATCACCTACCACTTGCATACATGATATTGTAGATTGTATAATGTATTTTTTTTAAAGGACTGATAGATGAAAGATAAATTCATTTTTTAGAACCCTAATTGTTTAGAATAAATAGAATATTTTTAAGTACTATTATCTTATATAGTGAAAGATGGGTTTGTGGTATAAATTAGTTAATGGATGTAACTCTACTTTCATAGTATATGTTTATCTATTATTCTATGAAGAAGTTAATCCTTAAACATTAGGGAAGGGATCCTAAAACCCAAAATGTGTTTTCTTAATACCAAATGTTTGGTTGAAGCGATGATGTTTTAAATCATCATAGAGTGATGGCTTTGAGGCCCTCAATTTTACACTTGTTTGTGATTGATGACCTCAATCACTCCTTATAAATATTTTTGTTTTTTCGAATTATGTGTCTATAATTTCATCCAATGTTCTGCTCATCTAAATTATAATTTTTTGGTGACTTTTTCATTTCCTTTCCCTCTTATTATGACTAAATTTTATTAATCCTATTTTCGATGTGGGGTTTCCACAAAGGTATTTTCTATTTTAAACATTATATTTTCAAAGAAATATTTCAAATTGTGAGGATTCAATTTATATTATGATGGTATAATGTAACACCCCACGAGTTCATACTACATTATCTCTTCAAAGTAATCCAATAACTTGCACTACAAGCATCCCCGAGTTTGAGCGCACCACGACTCAACATTAAAAATGAGGCTATGAATAGTATTAACTGAATTTTGAATTTAATATACTCTGTAAAATTTTATAATCAATATTATGTGTTTCTTAGACATTATATAAGAACAAATTCATTTTTTTCAGATAAAAGAAGTTTTTTTTAAAAAAAATGCATTTTTAGCTCATTTTAATGGAGAACCATTTTTAAATCCAATATTTGAAACTTTTATATATTTATATTAATTAAATTAATTTCTTTTTTAGATGTTGGAAATTAAAATTTATTTTCGATTATGTTTCGGTACTTTTTTGATAACTTTGATATTTTGATGAACATTGAGAAATACTAAATTTTAATTAAAAACAAAATTTCTAATCAAAATAATCTATAGTGTAAAATTATACATTTTAAGGTTTTTAATGTATAATTAGATTATATTTTTATCATTTAGTACAATGTAAGTAATTATAAGTAATTTCACATTTAAATTTGACACAAACGCATGTAAATCTTTTGATCGTGTTTACTTTTTAAAACCCCGCCCTATGGTTTTAACAACGGGAGTTAATTTTAAATTAATTAATTAAACATATATGTTTTGAATATGGTATAATAGAATTCATTTTTGAATTTGTAATATCAAAATTATCATAGGTTACATTTTGGGTATTTTTCTCAAAACATTCAATTTTTGACGAATAGTGAAAAACGCAACGTTATTATTTAAAACTGGATTTTTATTTAAATATTTAATTAATTTATTTAAATTTATTTTAGGTAAAAATAGATACAAAATACCTATATATTTTCAAATTAATTCATTGGAGTCATTTTAAAATAATAATAGATATATAAAATTTTATTGAACTTTTTACCGTCTTTACCCACGTTCTGGGAGCATTTGAAAATATGCATAAAACATAATTTTACCACATATGTGAGTTGAATTTAGAAACACATAGATACATGGTTAATATCATTATGTAATATTTAGTTCAATAATATGAAAATAATTTTTGGTGAATAGTAATTTTTGACTTTTTTTAGCACGGTTAAAAGTAAATAAAGTAATTAAAGGTAAAAATGATATTATAATTACCATTAAACAGGTACTAATTCTATTCAATAAGTTTATTTCGACCAAAAATACTATATCAATAAAATATGTTCCTTTAGGACCACTTGGATTAGATGAAGTCATTTATTATTATTTAATGTAATGAAGAGTAAAAAGTTTAAAATTCTTGTTTTCAAAACTAAAACATTTTTTAATATAGAGTTATACATAAGATAAATTAGACTCTAAATATTAATAAAAAATATAAAAATATTTCCTATATATGGGTATTTAATATATAATTTTTAGAAATTATATACCTAAATTTAGTTATGACACAATAATGATGAAATAATTGCCTTACTAATGAAACATTAAAATAATTGATATTATAAATAGCCAAATAAATGTAATTTGAGGGTTTTGAAATATTAAATTAATTTTAAAGGTTCATATGACATGTTAGGGTAGAATAAATATTTTTTTTCGATGTAATCATGCTGTTATAATTTTAACAAACACCAAATACTAAATATGGTCAAAAATGACATAAATGAGTTTTTTAAAAAAAATACGATATTATTGGTTGATATAATATTCCTAAAAATATATGGTTCCCCAAAACGGATTAAATAATATTATATATGTCATTTATGAACCACTTGAGGTTATTTTGGAATTTTTGAGTATGTTTATTTAGCATATAGTGTAAGAATACAAGAAGACACGGTAAAAGTTAAACTTTTTAACTAAAAGATAAATCTAAATGATAAGGTTAATATTGTGACCTAAACTCGTTTAAAACCTATTGGTTGAGTTTATTTAGAACCATAAACACCATAGCTTAGAAACATATCAATTTTCATCAATTAGAAACCGAAAATAATTTTATTATAAAATAATATTTCAATCTTTTCATATGGTTCCCCCACCTTTATTCTAAAAGGTCACTTCTACTTCACAAAATTTCAAACCTCCAAAGTCATTTGGATCAGCCAAACCCTGACCAAATCTCTTTACTTTGTTCCTCACTTCATTATAGAGGCCGTACCTTGAGAATAAATCCAACTTAAGGAGCCCTTTTGTTTAAATCAAAAGGAAAGACCCGAAGAAAATGTAATAATTTCACCACCTTCTTTCAAGTTATATTCTTCATACAATTCCTATTTATTTGAGGTTCCCATAACAAAATAAAAACTCCAGTTACTTATAAACACTATGATTTAATTATAAATCCGGTACAAACAAATTCTTTATTCTATCCATCCAATAAATGGCAATGATACCAAACATGTGCATGTACTACTTACTGTCTCCACGTCATGGTGTAGATTGTTATTCAATCACCTCATTATTTGGATGGGTATAATAATTTGCAAACTAATTTAAATAATTAATATAACATTTTAATTATTTTTTATATATGATATACTAATCAATTTTATACTATTTCACTATCAAAAGAATGATATTGTCACTCGTGCGTACGTACAACTTACCGTCTCCACGACGTGATGAGATGTCATTCCCCATCGTAACCATTCCAGGAAAATATTCATTTGATTATTATAAATAATGTTTAAAGACATTATATAATTTTCGATATTAATATGAAACAACCTATCCATAATAAATATTACATACGTAACAAAGAATGTAAAGGAAAACGAACCGATTAACACCGAAATCGATGATACTTTGGAATTTCATTTACAAAGCAACATTAAAAGACAATATATGATATAATATTAATGTATATTGTTCTTGTATAATATAATAACAATTATTTAACCATTATAAATGAGTTTAACATACCCTCGACCATGGAAAAATACAATGTAAGGGTTATATTTCACAATATCTTTATTATCTGAGGTTTTTTATACGTTAGTATCTACTGGTACCTCTTTGTCATCCACATCAATGATTCTTAAAAATTTATTTCAAAACATTTTTACTATATCCTATAGTATGGGTTAAAGTCATTTATACCCTCTTTTGGATTTTTATGAAATGGTTTGAATGAAATATTCTTGTCGTTTTCCAAACAAGGAACTTTGTGTCCTTTTCAAAAAAATAAGGTAAGAAAGATCTTTTAACATATACAGATGATGCAGATATTCTACATTGTTATAACACCATTGAAGCTTTCCGTACAATCTTATAAGAATATTTTATATATAAATATTTCCTTTTATAATTATTCGAATTCTAATTGATTAAAAAAAGAGTTATTTATCTAAAATAGTTTTAATTTCATCTATGTCAACATCCTTTGATGGATTTTACAATTGTTTCAAGTTACATCATTATGATACAAATATTACATATTTTATTGAAGGTTTTGTGATATTTTTGACTATGTATTGTTATTTGTATACCATTAATGGTTTATAATTAAAGAATTAAAATTTATTATGCTATTTTTAATATGAATTTTTATTGTATGTTTCAACCTATTCATATGAGGAATGTATTGGACATAGTAAGTGAAAGGTGGAGCCCGCTATAGTATCCCAATGCATCAGAAGGTCTCATGGAAAATATAGTTTCTTGGCATAAGGCCTGGGAAAATATTATTTGTAGTCTTGGAACAAGGCCTTGACTATGTGGTTATGATGTATGGCATTATGAATTCCATTATTATGAAGTTAGCTATTGATATTAAATGTGATTATTAGACTAGTAGAATATCAATGAGAATATGTAAATGTAATTATTTGATTTATATTTTCCATATTATGTTGATGCTTATGTTTAAAAGGATTTTGATTATGTTTTATACATTTCCTTAAATGTTTATGCTTATTTGTGAAACATTCAACTAAATTATTATCCTTATTGGGCAACCGAGCTCACCCCATTATATATATTATTTTTTCTAGGATGTGAAGGAGTATATTATGACTAGCCTACAGGGATAGTCTAAGGGAAATGAATGAGGTTAAAGTATACAATGTTGTTGTTGCTTTTCATTTTATAATGTAAAGTAAACCTTATGTCCGTATTTAGTACTTCTAAATCTACTAAACCGATCAGTATTCTAGGATTTGATCCCATCTGATCATTCCAATGTATTAAAATATTGCATCGACTTAGTGTAACTGGGGTCGGGGAATTAAAATGATGGAAATTTATTTCTTTATGGATGTCATGTATCAGGAACATGAAAACCTATAATAGTCAGTAAAATTTACATGATGGTTTAAAACTAAGGGTAGAAACCCATTTGTGCAATTATTTGTCTCATTAGAACCTGTTAATGCATCGATGAGATATATAAATTCTGGGCCCCACCTGTCATTTTCGGTCCAATGAATTTATCATATTGAAAAAAATTACAACTAATATTCCATATCAAATAACCATATTGGATGGAAAAAATGGATCTATCCATAATTCCCCAATTAAGAAATAGAGGAATTGTATGTTAAATGTTATATAGTTTAGGCAATAGTAATATTCATGAAACATTAATGGATATTTAGAAGAAATAAAATGTTCAATGATAATAAGAAATGGAAAATATAAAGGTGAATGAAAAATAAATAATAGAAGTGAATGTGAATACTATCCTTGTCCAAATCAATAACAAACCATCTAAAGGAAGAATAAGGATGGTATTAGTACCAAAAACCCAAGTGGACTAATATAGAGGGTTGTTTTCATTGATGAAATAATAGATTTACTTTTATGAATATTGTTGTGTAAAAATATCTTTTTCTATTGAAATAACTTTTGAATTATTTTTATCATATTTTTTTGAAAATTGAAAAGGAGGATTCAAATAAATAACAACGGATGAATCAATACATGTTGTATGTGGTATAAATAATTTTCCCTTTCTATTGAAAAAGGATAAAAAATGCCTCGTTAGGAAAACAAAAATTTGATTCTTTAAAAAAATAGGTAAAAGGAAAAAAATTAAAAAATTTATTTACCAAATAATTCTAAAAATATCTTCTAATTTTTTTTAATTAAATAAGGTTTTTATAATAAAATACTTTATGTGGCTAAAGAGTGATAAAAAGGTGGGTTTTTTGAAAAACTATTTCCAAAAACATATTAGTACCAATGACTGGAAAAATATTACTATCACATGAAAATGGTCATGAATAATAAGAGGATAATTACTGGATTTATTAAAAAATATTTACATAATTTTCATGAATTGAAATTCCATTGAAATATCATTAGGATTGGTCTTGAGAAAAATAATTTTTAAACATTCCAAATTGTCCCATACAACATTGAATCCTTTTTAAATCATAAACCTCATGAAAGAATAATATTAAATGAAATTATTAGAAACCATGATCTAATGGTAATTCCAAATATAATATATTAAAATTTATAGTAGTTACACCACACAAAATAAGTATGTGGTGAAATTACATATATCTCACATATGTAAAAAGTGATATGGAAATCCTTACTAATGTAGTAAGAGATGGATTGGAAAAGAAAAAGTTATAATAAAAAAATAAACATCGAAATAAAATTAATATAATATAATTCATGATATTATATTTCAACTAGGAAGTATGTAAACCATATATAATAAATTAGTTTCACAAAAATAAATTATGCCTCATGGAAAGAAAATGAGACAAGAATCCCTTACATTGCGTTTCATTTTGGGTGAACGTCGATTAAATTATTGTATAATATAATTACTATAATTTACTAATTTCATAAGAAAATATTTTTATATTTATAATTACTTTCATTTCACTTATTACCATTTTTTTATAACTACTAAAAAAATAAATTTTACATCCGGTTTTTTTGACCAAATTCGATATATGTGTCAAAACAACTATTACTGGTCAACTATGGTCTAATGAGTCATTATATAACATCACCGGAATCATAACCATGACATAATTATCATATTTTTACAACAATTATACTTTTAAAATCAATTATTAAATATGTTTATAAAAATGAGAATATGTTACAATAATGGAGACGGTAGGTCATACTTACACATGAGTAACATTCCCATTTTTAAATGGTCATTGTAGAAAGACTGTTAGTAACTAAAATATTTGTAAAATGATCATTATATAATAAATATAACTATATAATAAATATCACTATATAATAAATATCATATTATTTAATCATATAGACTTATATATATATAATTATTTTGTGTTAAAGGATGCACATCATGTTGATGAGACAGCTGGTCACACATCCACGAATGATGTTATCTATTTTAAAGTGCGTATTGGGGAAATAAAAAAATTATATATATATATGTTTATTTATATATTTAATTAAATTTACCAATTAAATTAATATCATATAAAAGTTTTTTTGTCTCATATTTTTAATTATAACCATCATTTATTCATTCCATGTATTGTGTGAACAAATCATATCGCTTTGTGGGGGTGGTAGTCCACTCTTTCTCAAACAATTTTTTTCATATTAACATAAAAAGGAAAGTACTAAATATATGTTATACGAAAGTTTTATAGAATTATAATGGAATAATAAATAACTCCTATAACATATATAAAAAAATCAATATCATATTGGTCACCATTAGAGGCAATAGTGGAAAAATGAACATTCATCATTTCATGGAGAAGTAGTTCACCATCAACAGAAACATTATGATTATTACCCATTAGATGGTGGTGTGAGTTAGTTAAGGATAAAATCCCATTATAAAAACATCATAGTATATTGAATATAGCATTTTTATACAATAACATAATAATGAAATTTTAGGGGTTGGAGAATGGAAATGAAACTAAAGCGATTTAGAAAAGACATTACCTTATAATTGGGTAACTTCTTTTAGTTTGAACCAAAAGGCTTTTTGGGAAGGGTTACTGCAAAAAATGTTGAATCGAAGTCAAGTATTGGAATGATAGGAGTCTATTTAATAATATACTTGAATAACATAATAGGTTTTAGATGTATTAGTAAAGGGTAAAGGTGGTGGCCATTTATTGGGTAAGAAAATGACTTAGTTGGTATTATTGAAAATAATTTAGGTGTGCACATGTTCTTAACGAATAAAAGAAATACCAATCCACTAAAACTAGTTAAAGGAATTTTAATGTCTTAAATATTTCCATACAATGAGATTTTGACATGTGGATAGGTAATTTGGGCCCTTTAACTTAGGGTTTTAGTCAATGTAAAGCTTAATTACACCTTAATCACTATAATTAATTTTCATCACTTTAACTAATCATTTTTTGCTAAAAATAAGTTTCTATTAGTAGAGAAAAAATATTATCTTTATTATAATTTTCTATGTTATAATTTCAAAATTCAAATCACTTATGCGGAAAAATTAACATTAATACTAATATACAAAACAGATGCATTAACAAGAGTTATTATAAAAATGATCAAAAGATTGTTATGTATTTTTATTAAATCAAAAATTTATATTGATTCCAATGAAATAAATTATATTAATTGATAAATAATTGATCCCATTTTTATTTGAAACACTTTTATAACATAATTTTATATTAATACCTATTTATATGAAAAGGAATTTTTTAACTAAAATGTAGTATTTTTCACTTTTCACTAAAACATGATGTTCCTAAAAAAATACCAAAAACACTTCCTATTATAATTTTAACATTTTTAATTCAAAAATAATATTTATTTTATCAAATTAACACCATAAAAGTGTCAAAATTAAAATTTAAAATTACTTCTCCATTAAAAGGCGGTAAAAAATGAAAGAATATAAGTTTTTATGTGAAATATTTGTTTTGATATACCAAATATATTGGATGAAAACAAAAAATAATTTACGGAATATGTAACATATTTATTAAATTAATATGACTTAATAATTAATTTAGACTATTATGGTAAAATATCTTTGTGATAAAAAATAGTTTTCTAAATAAATATTCATTTAATAATCAATTGGTTCTTATATTAATTTATAATTTAATTATAACCAGTGATTCAGCTATATAAACCATATATTTTCTTGACTTATTTAATACTATTCATAACAGCTAGTTCATATCATTGTATATATTATTTTTTTAATAATAGATTGTTTCTCAGTAAGACTCGGAATTACGTATAGATCAATCCATCATAAAAGGTCACTTTTGCTTGTAATGTAAGCTATAGAGGAAGGTCGTTCTTCCGTATGATGTACATTATCCTAGTGTCATGTGCATTTCAAGCTAACACGGTGTTTCTTTCATTGAAATATATAGAATATATTTTAAATAGTATATATGTTATAGTGTTTATAGATTTTATATTAGACTGTACACTTGCTGTTGCGCATCGTGCACCCTATCGAATACAAGGTTCTTACCATAGTATTTTATGTAATCACACCTTTCTCACCCAAAATTCATACTTCATATCTTCTTCATATTGTTTCAATTTTCTTAGGGTATTTTGCACAATTATAAAGATATCTTTATGATATTATTTTCACTTTTAGTCTATTAGAATTACATATATAAAGACAAAAAAACTAATCAAGGTAATATCTAAAGACTCTATTCATTAAATCTATGTAGATTATGGGAATAAGTAAGACTAATTGGAATCATTATATATTAAAAAATTTTATTCCTTGTATGGAAGATTATAATTGTTTATTATCATGATATTTTTCAACTGTCAATAATCAATATGGAGTCGCATTGATCCATCATTATTTTTGTTTAAAAGAACAGGTGAACCCCAATGTGAAATAATTGGATAAATTAATCCAATTTCAATGGTTAAATAGATATTCTTATAAATTCCTGCAAGTCAATTAGGTTTGTTATTTTCAGAGTCTCTGAAATTTGTGAGGAACCGAGTGTTAGTTCTATTGAGAACTCAAAATCATGTTTTGGTTAACGCCTAGGAAACACTTCTTGAAATACATAATCAAATTCATATATAATAGTAAAATCATCAATGTTGAGCTTATACCCAACCATTTGCGATTAAAATACCATTTTATGGGTACTTAACACCCTTGAAATAGAAGTAATATCTATCAAGAGATCATTCTCCTCACATTGATAGAAGATCATTAGTTGGATTGGAATATCAAATGTCAGTTCCCTTTAATTCTATTTGATGTGGGATTTTTGTTTAGAAAAAGATCAGATCATATGATGACATAAAATTCAACTGGATGAATTATTATAAGATTTTCATGAAGCACATTCCTTCCAATGTCAACCATTGAGGAATCATAGACGTGAGATACTATTATTGTAAAATTAGTTGTTTTCACAAGTAATAATACATAAAATTGTTTGGGTGTCATATTTATACCCATAGAAACCTATTTGGATATGAATGAATAAATAGATCCAGGTTCGAATTATCTATTCTAGGATGGATGGAAATTATATCTTTAGCCACATTGTTATCGTACCCCTAATCAGATATAGCGATCACATGATGTTTCAAATTTCTTGTATTCATAATATGGTGTAGATAATGATGATCATAGTTAACCCTCATGTTTGGGAAATAGTTATAATAATACTAATTCTCTTTAAATTTTAATTTCTATTGTTTTGGAGGTTAATTTTATTCAACTTTATCTTTATTCATATCATTAGTTGACCTTGTGACATCACTTTTGAAATAATTTTTTTGATAACCATTATTTCCACACTAAAAACATTTAGTAGTCCATTTAATAAAATTACATACATGTTTCATCCCACACATTGAGTATAATGTGAAGGTCTTATTATTATTTTCATGATATTTTGATTTTCTATTGAACTCCATCTTCCTTTACTTATCAAAAAGCTCAGATCAATATCTAACTTCATCCTCTATTTCCACCTTGATATCAGATATATCAATATCTATATAGCTACTAATGTCTCTAATGGATAATTCTTTTTAGAGACATGATATTAAGGAAATTAATAGTTGATCAAACTTACATTCTAGTTGGATGAAAAACCCATAAGAATACCAGTTATTTCATGTAAAATTCTCATCATAGGTACCGATGGATTTGTCATTATTTTGATTTAGCTCAAGGAAATACTTCTCCAACAGTTTTTGAAGAATGTGTGGAATCTCCATATTGAAAAATAATTTCATTCAAACATCCCATTATATAGAGTCTGTTTCATCATTGTGGCTCTTATTATTAATAAGATTCCACCATTTAATCACTTCCACTTCCAAATAGTAGAAAAGAAAAGATGAATTTTCATGTTATAAAAAATCGAGAACAGAAAAAATATTTTCAGTGGTACTGATCCTTTTATCAACAACTAGTGGATTATTAGATCCCCCAATAGGATGTGTAATTTTCCCTATGATGGACTCCACATAATGGTTTTCCCTGATTTATTCATTTGGAAGTATATAATGATCCATAACTTCAGAAATTTGTGCATGCATATAAACATGATTTTTCATTCCATCTCCCATTATTTTTGGATTCTCTAGAGTACAATCATAGAATTTTTCATCACATTAAACATTAACATGGTTCTTTCTGATTCCAACCATTGACTAAAACTAGAAATCATAGCATAAGAAACATTAATAATAATTAGGAAATGCATAATAATGGAAAAAGTTATTGGATGTCTAAATTTTGACACCTTATTTATTAATCTATGAAAACATTGGTTTATACTGTGTCATTCATAGTCATATTCTATAAAATTTCATCATTATGGATCGTGAATTGATTATAAATTTATTAATAATATAACTTGGGTGTTTAAATCCTAGTGTGTATAAAGGCACTTTATCATGCCCCCTTTCCCAATCATGTCTAGCACAATATGGTGTTGTCATGGTGATTACCCCTAGGTACATATGTTCCAGATCCACATTGACATTTATAATCCATAAATGAATGTAATTTATTGGATACCAATCACTCTATCCATTACCAAATTTCTATGACATTTTTCTATACATTGAATTATCTTTTGGAATACCCTATGATATGTCCTTAGGAATATCACTAAGGGTTTCTCATCCTAATATCCAATGGTTAACTAAACATGTCGTCTAATACAAACTATATTGACCTAGTCTTATCATAAAAAAAATAAATCATTTTTGTTGTGTATTTATTACATTACAGAAATAAACTCCTTTGTACTGTAATAAATTGGTGCCTTTCTAAAATTAAAAAAATAAACAGTCTTCCATAAGTGAGCTGCATCATCTCCCACTATATTCTACTCCACTAGATACATTCATATACATATCATACACAAATCATATCATCTTGACCTGGGTAAATGAAACATAAGAAAGGGTGAGATAATATTTTAATTATGAGTAAAAAATAACGATACAAAATCTTAACAAAAACATAAGTGCATGGTAAAATAAGTGTAAAAATTGAAAATTATATACTACATATCAAAGATCATATACATGAGTTATGGAATAATGATTTTCAGTTCCTCAGATATTAATCATAAGATAATAAAATAACATGATCTATGAGACCATAACATTGGAATAAGACATGTATTTATAGAATACACATAATCATATAAAATAATTTCAATATTATTATGTACCACTACCAATGCTATTATATTTGAATGTTTTTACTCTAAAACCATCATAGTAGTTGAGGTTAACTCCCAAGACCTTCAATGTGGAAAAATTCCCTTACTAAACTGTGTTCACTCCACATTTTAGTCATGTATATATGATGATATTTAAATATTTTCCCAATGAATTGTAGTGGGATATAGGTCCAACTTGTCACATAATGAAAAGTATATTTATGTGTTCCACAAGTTCATAAAAATTTAAAATATCATAACCAAAGAAATGAAATGTGTATCACAAAACATTCTTAATAACATAACCTATAGAAAAGAGATATGGTTCATAATATTTTCATTGTAGAATATCGTTTGAAATGAAGAAGGTTTCATTAAAATGTCATCATTGAATATCCCATGAAAACAAGTGGATTTAATATATAATTCATCATAGAATATATCATGACAATAAGGTGTTATCATAAACATTTAATCATACAATAAACCGTGAAAAGAAGCAGGTTTCATAGAACTCATTACATTAAATCATAGAAAAGAAACATAATGAATATGAATGGCTCCCTTAGTCCACATCCCTATTAGGTTATAGGTAACACAAACATATACCATCATATATAGAAAATAATTTGGAATTATCATTTAAATCATTTTTTGAGGAAAATATAATTTCCACTTAGAAACCCTTTTCTAAAACATAAAAAAACTGAAAACCATTTTATTTTAAATTGAACATGAAAAACTATAATTTTTGAATAAAATAAATTATTTGTCAATATGGTGGATTTTTTTTTCATGTCATACATGTTATACTGAAGATTCATTTCACATCTTCCGCAAATGCCTAACAAGCATTTTTATACAACATTAAATAAATATTACTTTAATTTTTTAATTTTTTTTAAATATTTAGTAATAAATTATTTTAAAATTTATATTATTTTGAAAAATATATTTATAGAACATGTATTTGGATGAAAAAATATTTTTTACCAATGGGAGAAATAAATTCATATTTTTATAAAAAAAATATTAATAATTGTTTGTAGCAAACAATAGAACAATTTAAATTTTAGTTTATGATATCATGAACAACTAGTGAATAAGATGATTCATGGGAGTTAATAGTTTATGGATCATAGTATTTTAACATTGGAGTGCTAATCATAAACAATCTTGATGAATGAGATGATTGTAACATAAAATATTTACTACTATGGTAACATTGAATCATAACACCAAAAAATGAATAACATAAAATTAAACATAAAATATAACAAGAACGAATAAATTCATGATATTAAATGTAAAATGGTATGTAATTATAGATAATGAAAGAATATTGTTGTATAACATATCATATATCTCAGCGAAGAAAAATTGAGACTCAAATCCCTCACATTATGTCAAGAATTTCATCACACACGTTCAACCTCATTTATAATAAATATAATTTTACCGAAAATATATTACATAACAAAAATAATATATATCATGCCATATATTTTTTATTTTCTATATGTATTCCAAATTTATTTAACATTTAATGTTTGTGTCATGTTTCAAGTAATAACCACTTTGTTTTTCCTATAAGTTAGGATTTTTTATTCTTGGTCATGTTACTTTGATCAGGATTTGATAATATAAAAAATTTATACCATGTTATAAATATTAAATATATTTTTATGTAATAATTTATAACAAAACACATAATTTAGATGATGGAAATGAAAGAAACTGTTAATGTAGATGGTAGTCCAAACATATGCATGAATATTGATTCCAATTTCATTTTGAATTGAAAGATAGAAAATTAAATAAAAATTATTAAAATTATTGAATAGTTTTTATGCAATAAATATCACATATTTTAATTAAAACCATCCTTATCAAATTCCATGTAATGCATGAATGAATCGCATCACTTGAATTGAAGGTACCCTTTCGTACACACCAATGACGCTATCTTACACGCACAAAAATAGAGAGTTTGATGTTATGAGTGATATAATAATTTCATAATAATAATAAAATAATTTATAAAATAAATATATTATATATAATATAAATCCATCATTAAAACCATCCATGAGAGGTGGTAATGTAAAAATATATGATATATGTTCATGGGACAGTCGTACACTTTACACATGAATGATGATTTGGTAATGCATTTGATGGATGTGTGTGTTGTTGTAGGTTGTATTCTTAAAAAAACTCACTGAATATGTAATATAATGGGGTTTTATATCATCAGGTTATAATAATAATTTATGAATGTGCAGTAAGATATAAAAAATGCTTGTTGTTGAGTGATTCATCTTTTTTAGGTATCTTCCTTAGCTTTACAGTAAATTCCTTCATTGTATGGATTTATGATTAGTTAAGGAATCTAGTATTAGGGTATATAGGTTAATAAGATATTTTACCAGGTATTAGACAATAAATGTTTTTTATATGGTGTGACGAAGGGAGGAGATTGAGTTGACTTTTACAAGTGAGGTGAGTGGGAACCTTTTAAATGTTTGAAATAGATAATTCTACCTATGTTTTTTCATTTCAAAATGATCAAAAACTGAGAAAAAATAGATCATAAAAGGTATAATTTCAAAATATTTCCACATAATTGTTTTTTCCATGCTTCTTTTTTATTTTGTACCCATATCATTTATGATTAACCCCCAATGAAACCATTTTTAGCTTAACTGTAGTAATTAATTTTAATCCAATTTAAAATTAATTTGGGTCAAAAAATTAGTTGACCTTATTATACTTGAAATAAATCAATTTCAAAATATGGAATTCATTTTTCCAAATTCAATTCAATGAAGTGTATAATTTCAATTTAAATTAAATTCATCTGACTCAACCAGAAAGACCGTTTTAACTGGGGAATGTTCCAAAGAATGAAATGTTTATATATTAAAATTCAAAATGAAATTGATTAAAACGACATGAATGATGTTAAAATAAATAAAATTTAACTAATTTTACTTTAAAACCACTTCAAAATATTATTCATCATTATAAATTTTTTATACTTAAATGTTGTTTTCAATTATAATTTAGTATTTTTGACTATTCATATGAAAATGAATCTTTTATAAAAATACTAAATATTAAACATAAGATAATTTTCATATTTTTATTTCAAAAATAAGGTATAATTTATCCAATTAAATTAAAAAATGTGAGAAAAATAAATTTTATTATGTTTCAAAGAAAATATTTTTTGAGAAAATAGTATCATCAAAACATGTAATGACTTAAGTGACAATTATCATTATTTTTTATTTATAAAAAATATAAATAAATAATATTTCAAAATTAGTTTTTAATATTCATGTTACTATGTTTAATTTATATGTTATAGAAGTAGTTTTTAAATAATATTAATAATATATTTTGGTTTTGTTAAAACTTTTTGTCTTGTATCAAAAAAGTTGACCGTGTACAGTGTTTTGTGAAAGACAATACAAGGTTTTCTGTAATGAAAGATTGAAATGGTGTTTCATGTAACACAATATTAAATTTAAATGAAATTAAATCAAAAAAATTTAATTTATAAAAACATGGGGTGTTACATGGAATATATAGAATATATAATTGTGTGTAATGATCACTAATCAAATAAATCATTATTTGACTTTTATTTATGGATCAAAGTAACTTGAATCACACATGTGGGGGCTTCAAAATTACTTTTAGTAATAACATAAGAGGGTAAACCCACATTATGTTCTTGTATTATAGATTTCATTTACTCTTTGATTAATGGATTAAATAATTCCTCATCACAATACAATCAAGGCATTTGATAATAGTGGATTATTTATTTACCTGGAATCCATATGCTATATTTCCCTTATATCATCCCTTATAACAACTTCCCATTATATTTATAAATTTAATTGGACGTCCCATTCTACAATTATCTCATTTTGGAAATAAAATCAAGCCTTTTTTCCTCTTTAACACATTTATTTTCCCATCGGGCTCAACCAACCATTTCATTTATTGATTTCCCTTACAGAAATTGTACTCAAATGGTCACTTTTCTATCTGATAGAATATGATATCATGACATCATTTGATGAAAATTTAATATAGATTAGTACCGTTTTAAGGTTAAACATAAACATATCAAATAAATATTCAATATTTTTTTCCAAATTATGTATTTAGCATATTTCATGACTTACTATAATAATGAATCAAAACTCATATTAAAAACATTTTTACTCTTGCTTCGACATTAGGTTGGAACCATATATTCATTTCATATTGTATCTCTCGAGGTAAATATTTCTCAAAAAATGTCACCTTAATGTTCCAATATTTCATACTTTCTAATTTACCATCATTATTAGTATGATTGATCATTAAAATACATCTATTAATATTTCCATTTAAAAGATATATTATTAGTATTACCATTTCAATTTAATTACATCCTTAAGTTTAAAAAAATTTTGAAGGACATGATCGATTGTAGAAAACCCATTACATTATAATTTCCACTAAAACGTGGAGAATTATGTAACATTACATGATACAATATATTTGTATCATGTTTTTTAACAATATGTTTCTCTAGATGGGAAGGTTTATTAGTCAAAATATAGGTTAATAGTCCCAATATCGATATGATCTACTCAAATCCAGCACCAGATGTATTGAATTTATCCTAAGGTAAATCCGAACATTGACTATTAATGATGATATGATTTACTAATTTTAGAATATGTCCCATCTCTAAACAATTACACACACATAATCTTCTTATAAAATTTTGAATATTAAGAGCTAAAAATTCCTATGAAGTTAAATGTAAAAAAATATTCCATGGGATTTATAATAATGTATGTATTAGTTTTGTTCTACTAAAATGTAGTCATCATGAGGCTATATCAATTTTTTATAATACTATTCATAGACACCAAATGAGCATTGATAATTTTAGAATCAATGAAACACCCTAAAATAGTTACTTTTTCCCCAAAAATTAAATGAAGGGGATTTATATTTTTCAAGAGAGGAGGCTGATGGATTACATGGATCACATGGCCCCTAAGGGAAATGTAATGGCATAACACAAGTAATGTTATTCACCTAGATTATTAATTAACTGTAATATATTTATTATAATTTGAATCCCATTCATTGAACCCTTATAATCATACACATTCCAATCAGATAGCTTGTTCCATCATTGGATCCTCTTCCAAAATAACTTCCCGAATATATGAACCTTTGTTGTATTAGTTCCACCAATCGTGTGACATGTCGGCCAAAAGATGCCAGAAATTCACCTAGATCCCCTTTTAAAATAAAATATGAAAAAAATTTAATCATAATGTGATGTAAGATATATTGATATTTATATTTTGATCTTATAATGATCATGTGATCAGTTCAAAAATCACAGGATATCTTTATAGGCATGTCATCCATGTCACATGAATGCATTTTGTGTTGTTACCTTAACCATATGATGAATCATATAAAGAGCCATTAAATATTGTGATTCCCTGATAGAAAATCATTGGTAAAATGTTGAAAGACCACTCCAATAAAAAATTATTAGTGAAGAAGGTAGTAGTTTCATGCGAATGGGTGTTACACTAATTTCTATTGGAAGGGATTACACGTTTTGTATGAAAAATCCTCCAATTAGGATAAATCCCCATTGAAATGTTGACCTCATTCTATAAAGGCTAGTAGAAATGTCACCTCCATCCTGAAAATGATCTTATACATGACAATTTTATCATGAATCATCCTGATATATAACCAATGGGAAAGATCCATAGGATTTGCAAAATAAAATCTAAAAAAGTTGGTACCATTTTACGAATGAGAGTTACACTTTTTTTCATGTCAACAACCTCCGATGAGACAACTAGATCACATGAAAGGACAAAGAATAGTCTCACCTGATCATGCGAAAGACTCTTCAACAGCCATCAGAATATTAGGAAGATTACCTAACATATCAGAATTATATTGTGAAGTCTGGTTGACATTTTGATTTGATTATGACAATGATCTTCAAAAATCCATGGGTCTAATAAATTTGGTGATTATAGAGTGATCTCATATTCATTTTTTATAAAATGACACAATTATTATTCCCTTTATGACCCCTTTTAGGTTAATGTGAAACCCATGATACTCCAAAAACTCAGTAAAATTTATATGACATATACACCTAGTGTAGAATTGTATATCTGGGTAGTGAGAACTATAAATTCCCACCTGCATGAACATAAAATACACACCTGAGAGTAAAAATGTTTGATTGGAATTAAATGAATGAAATCCATCCATTAAAAGGGTCTTCTACTATGTAAACATGGGGAACGACTTTAGGGATTACATGACATTTATATATGCTTCACAAGATCACAATATTGATCTCACAAAGGAATTTTAGTTCACCTACCAGATTACACAAAGGTGCTTCGATGTGTTGACATGGTCATTATAGATCCCAACAAGAAAATTCCTAATGAACATTATTGCATTTATATAGTAATGTTTGACAACACATAATCCTTATGTGAAGACATATACAATGATTTTCAAGTGAAGGTTTAATTTGCTTTTCTTAAACTATTCATTAATATTGATACATCACCCAATCATGTTAGATATATAATTGGAAACAACCCTTCTATGTCATCCATGTCCCATGATGTCCTCCAGACATGTTATCGAGGTCATGGAAAGTCCACATGATGTATCATCCAAGCTACATGAAGAACTCAAGACCTTACAACCCTAAAAATTCTATGTAATTTGATGAGTACATATCAATTATGTGATGTATATGTATAATAATCATTTAAATCATGTTGTACCCCTCAGTCATGTCTATATTGATCATATGATGTTCCGTGGACATGTAAGCCTTGTTATGCGGTTGCCCCAACAGAAGTCAGCTGAATCATGTGGAAGCCCTCTGACAAGTATATTTATAACTCATGAAGCACCCTATACATGTTCTTCATTTTCATGATGTATCACCTAGAGAAGTCAGCTGGACCATATGAGTGTCTAATCCAGACATTCTCATTTTTCCACTCGTGGTTCTTACTATTTATCCATCATCGGGTAAGGGTTGGATATCTTCCAATGGGAATCCAATGTGTTGTATTCCATCCATATTTCATAAAATTTAAACCACTGGATCTAATTAGTATTATGGGTTTATCATTCATCCTCATCAATTAGTGGATTGCGAAGCTAATTGAACTACGAGGACGATGATTTACTCTATAATAAGGATACATAGGATTCATTCCTATGGTCCATAATCAATATAAAAGACCCTATTATAGAAACGCTAATGAATATGTCCTATATCATTATGCAGTCAGTCTGATCACATGATATCCCTTATGTATCACATCAAGCACAACTATCATGGGATTATGTATTTTCAATGATCATATCACTAGAAGCATTAAATTTCCAATAACATGGAAACAAAAGAGTGAAATACCCATTCGATGACATGATAAGACTTCTCCATACAAGGCTATCCACCTCAGTGTAATTCCCAACTACATTCCCATATTGGTAAACCCTAGGGAAATAACCATTATGGGAATTAGTTATCTATCACCTACCAACAACATATTTAGAGTCTATTGAACTACGATGACAATAATTCATGTTATAAGAAGGAAACACACAATTCCTTCATAATTAATGACATCCCTACATAGTTTCTATGTATCCTATTATATGCCCTTTCTATATTTTTTTAAAAAGTATGGATTGGACAAAAAGTATCATTGTGTGTTTTTATTCCTATTATAAAAAATATGTATAAGATGGCTCCAGATGTTTAGATCCCATCATAGAAACACTAATCACCTCTATGTATGGAAGGAAAATCAAGATTTTGGTTATATAGATTCAAAATATAAACAACTACCCATTTCTATAAAATAATGGAAAAAAGATGGGGAACCATAGATACATATTGGTGGTATCATTAATTGGAACCACTTTTACACATAAAAGGATATAACACTCGGTCATTTTATTAGGGTAACTAGTATCATATAACGATCTATAAGAGATTCATGAATATATCTTAAATATATAAGAGTGTCCTGGATATGGTAATAATTTTCCCCAAAAGGGTAAAATGAGCTTTGCCTCCCATCCTCTCGACCAATGTGAGATCCCAAGTTTCATTGGTCTTGAATCCCCTATATCTTCTTCAATTAGAAAGAATCATTAAAATTGTATTCAATGTGGATATAGATGGGTGTTTCAATAGAAAAATTCAACAAATGTCATTGATTGTGAAACTATTATAATACCCTCATAGTCGATAGATGGTCTTGAATATCTAGGTTATTTTGTGTTTAAAATAACATTAAATTATGTGATAATATAATAACTAAATCATCACAGGCTTTAGGAATATTGTATCCCAATCCCAATTACTATCCCATTGAAACCAAAATGCAGAACCCAACATGATAAAATATGATAATAGAATAATTAAATCATTAAAATATTAGGCATCTTATTTATCAATCCTATAGACTATCCCGATGA
This sequence comes from Viscum album, assembly GCA_963277665.1. Classification (NCBI taxonomy): domain Eukaryota; kingdom Viridiplantae; phylum Streptophyta; class Magnoliopsida; order Santalales; family Viscaceae; genus Viscum; species Viscum album. The sequence continues at coordinate 1,091,246,223 of OY728157.1, read as the reverse complement.
TAAAAATGTTTAACTAAAAGTGAAACCATGTGATAAAAGGATAACTAAATCACTATACGCACCATTAATGTTGTATCTTAAACCTAGATCATGTTCAATTAAAAATAAGGTGAACTCAATTGGAATCTCTCAAACAGTAAAAATGATTAGATGACCAAGAATCAAGGAATATTGTTTCGCCTCACCTACATAAAAAAATTGGTATGACCAACATGAATTCCTACAATAAATGAATATATGTTTGGTTGACATGAAATAATCCATTTTCACTATAAAACATCCACATGATATAAATGGGTAAACTGGGAATACGAAAGGATATTTATGTTACACATGAATAGTTGATTCAGAATTTTATACACCATTTATGGTGAAAATATTAGTGAAACTATTCCTTGTTGTCGTTTTGGAGACATAATAATCTCTTAGAAACATATTCACCCAATATTGTGTCTTCTGAAAGAGATCTGTTTGGATCATTAGCTAAAATAGTATCCTGTGTGTGTTCCAAAAAAACCCCACCCACATGATGGGTTAATTTTGGGGTTGAAAATGAGATGGTTTGAGAATTACACCAACATTGTATGATCCTGAACCTCATGGATATGTGTAATGGTTCCCAAAAACTATATCCAACAAATTCATATCATTCAGGTAAAGCTGCAATGAAACCAATTGTACATTTCAATTCAAAAAAATTCATCATAATGTCATTACTGATTCACAATAATGAAGACCTTATATATGTTTTGAAGGTGGATACTATTTTCAACTATGTACCAATACCAATTTATGATCTACCTAGGGGGGATTCTATTAACCTTATTCTCAATTTTCTTCCCAATAGTTCTCATTATTCTCGTGCTGAGAGAACCGCCTAAAATTTCCTCTATGGAAACTCTGGCACAGATGCCAATGAAGTCATTATATGTATAGATAGATATAGATAAATCATATTTTTCTCATGTTAGTGATTCCGCAGAAGAAACCATTAAATATGTAGTGGTGGTGGCCATCTGGGAGGATTTTATCTAATCTCACTTGAATCATGTCTTCACGCATATTCTTGCAGAAAGAATTTTGTACCCACATATACCATCCCCATGCATGAACCCATAATCATATTACTATTTAACAGTGAGGATAGGTGTGGGATTATATTACCACATCAATCGAATACATCTTCCCGTATATCATAAAAACTACGAATATATAGGCGTATATTACATCACACAATTTTATAAGGTGACTTCACATTATAGAAATAACATTTCAGCTCTGTTATCATATCTTAGAACAAGTAAAGAATTAAGGACATGCACATATCCCCTTCCCATCAAATTTATGCTTTAATAACTAAAACGTTGTTAATATAGGGTTATAAATAAGATAAATTAGACTATAAATATTGATTAGAAAACTAAAAAGATTTCGTACATAATTGTATTTTATTTATAAATTTTAGATATTATATGATTAAATTTATTTATGACACAATGATGATGCAATAATTACCTTATTAATGAAAGATTAAAATAATTGATAATATAAATATCCAAATAAATGAAATTGGAGAATTTTTTGAAATTACACTAAATTTCTAGGCGAATATGACGTATTTGGGTTGATTAAATAATTTGTTTAAGTAATATTGGTGTTGTGATTTTCACAAAAACCATATACTAAATAGTTTCAAAATTTACATAAATGTGTTTTTAAAATAAATATTATATTATTGGTTGATATAATATTCCTAAAAATATAAAGTTCTTAAAAAGGGCTTAAATAATATTATATATGCCATTAAAGAACCACATGAGGTTCTCTTAGAAGTTTAGAGTATGTTTATTAACCATATAGTGTGAGAATTCAAGAAGATGCAGTAAAAGTAAAACTATTTAACTAATAGTTATATCTAAAAGATAAGATTAATATGATGAACTAAACTTATATAAAATAGATTTTGTGAGAGTATTTAGACCCATCCCCACCATAGCTTTGAAATAAATCAATTTGGATCCATTATAAACCAAAATGAATTTTATTATAAAATAATATTTCAATCTTTTCCTAAGGTTCCTCTCACCTCTCTTATAAAAGATCATTTCCCCTTCTCTAAATTTCACACCTCCAAAGCCATTTGGATCGGCCAAACACTACCCAAATCACCTCTCAACTTTATTCACATCAACCTATAGGAATTCCCTTGAGCTGAAAACAGCCTTAGGAGCGGATTTTTTCAAATCAAAAGGAAACACCCGAAGAAGATATAATAATTTCAACAACCTCTTGCAAGTTTTTTTCTTCTTCCACTTCTTCTTTATTTGTTGTCTCCAAACAAAAATAATAACTCTAGTACCTTATACATATTTTTATGTTATTTTAAATATGGTACAACCATATTTGTTATTATATCAATCTTATAAATGACAAAGTCACTGTACATGTGTACGTACGACTTACAATATTCACGTCGTGGTGTAGTTTTTTATTCAAACACATATTTATGTGTATGGGTATAATAATGAGTATAAATAATTTAAATAATAATCATAACATGTTAATTATTCTATATATATGATATACCAACTAATTATATACTATTTCCCCATAAAAGAATGATATTTTCACTCAGGCGTAAGTACGACTTACCGTCTCCACAACGTGATGAGATGTCATTTCCCCATCATAACCATTCAAGACTAATTTTTATTTGAGGATTAAAAATATTTTTTGAAGGTTTTATATCATTATGGGTATTAATAATAAAAATCCTCTCCATAACAATCTTGACATACGTAACAATGCATAAAAAGGAAAATGAATCAGTTATCACCCGAAATGATGATACTACTGAAATATCATTAACAAACCAATATTATAAGATAATATATAATTTAATATTAATGAATATGGTTCATTTAAAATTTGATAGAAATTATTTCACCATTATACAGGAGGTTAACCTACCATAGACCAAGGAAAAGTACTAGGTAAGGGTTATATTTCACAATCTCTTTATTATCTGATGTTGTTTATACGTGGGTATCTACCGGGACCTCTTTATAATACACATTCATGTTTCTTAAAAATGTATCTCTAAACATTTTTACTATTTCCTATACTATGTGTTATTGTCATTTATACACTCCTTTTACATTTTATGAAATGGTTTGAAAGGAATCTTTCTGTTGATTTCCAAACAAGGTACTTATGACCTTTTAAAAAAATTAAGGTAAGAATGTTTTTTAACTTATATGGAGGGAGCAGTTATTATCTAACATTATAATGACATTGTAGCTTCCCAAAAAATCTTATATGAATATTTTCTAAATAAATGTTTTCTTTTAAAATTTTTCTTCTTTTAAATGATTTCAAAAAAAGTGTTATTTCTCTCAAGTAGTTTTTATTTCATCAATGTCAACATCATTTGATGGATTTTACAATTGTTTCTAATTTCATCCTTATATTAAAAATCTTCCATATTGTACTTATGGTTTTGTGAAATGGTTGAAAGTGGATGTGTAATTTTTTTTACCATTCCTTCTTTATGGTTAATGTATTAACATTTTGTATACTAGTTTTAATACGAATTTTTATGTTTTAATTCATCCTTTTCACATGAGGAATGAATTGGACTTAGTAAGTGACAGGTGGAGCCTGTTATAGCTCTTTGATGCATCGATAGGTCTCATGAGACAAACTAGTGACTGGAATAAGGCCTTGAAAAAATCTTATTTGTAGTTTTGGCACGAGGCCTTGACTGTGTGATTATAATGTTCGGTATTATGAATTCCATCATTATATATTTAGCTATTGATATTACATGTGATTATTCGAATAGTAGAATATCCAGGTGAATAAATATATGGAATTATTTAATTTATCTTTGCCATATTATGCTGAAGTCTAATATTAAAAGGATTTTGTTTTAGTTTTATACATTTTCATAAATGTTTGTTACTATTTGTGAATGTTTCCTTTATATTGATATCCTTAATGAACATCAAAGCTCTCCCCTTTCTATGTTTCATTTTTTCTAGGATGTGATGGAGTATATTATGACTAACATGCATGGATAGTCTAAGGGAAATGAATGTGTTCAAATGAGACAATGTTGTTGTTGGTTTTAATTTTATAATGTAACGTAAAACTTATATATGTATCTAGTACTTCCATGGCTACTAAACAGATCGGTCTTTCGAGATTTTATCCCATGTGATAATGCTAATGTTAAGTAATAAAGCACCTACTCTAGGTAATCGGAGTCAGGGCTTTACAGTTGGTATCAAAGGGAGTTTAGTAAAATCCTTAGTAGCTATATTTAGAAATCCTCTGATCACTGAACATTAACCTATGATAGACTATGAGAATTAGTATAGAAGAATTTCCTAGAATATTGGTAATGTAGACATTTTGTGTGTTTTTAAAAAATACATCCCTGTACGGATATGAGCAGGTAGGGGTGGCTGTGGCACTGATGTACCTTGGGGTAAAACACAAAAACACCGCATTGAGATAGACTCGAACATGAACTGGTGCACGAAAACAGGCCTTGTTGCACTCTTAGTTACGACACACCTGGGAACAAGATTAGGATAATTCACATTTTCCTTACAAGCCATTATAAAAAAATTTCGAGTAAATACTTCCTTAAAGGAAAAATTAATTTATTATTATTGATTATATGAATATTATTTTCAATTTATGTTAGTAATTTTAGAATTTTGGAGTTATGCAGTGCGATTCATAAACTGACATAGTCTATGAAATTTTTTAGAGATGGTTCCCACTAGAAGAATGAGAACTCCTAATATATAAATGATCAAAAGAGTAAGAAGGATCATATTTTTAATGATAGTAAGACAAAATTTTAAAGGGAAATAGTCTCCTACATATTCTCATCATATAAATAAATAGTATCACGTGTTAATAGAATAAGTAAAGATTTCTCTGAGTCATATTTCTCTGAAGGGTAGTAAGTGATGAAAAGGATGGCAGTCAGAAAAATCGATAATGGGAAGAGGGGAAAGATGGATTTTCTCATATGGGATAATTGTTGAATTAATCAGCTCGTTAAATGCTCGAAGGGAAGATAGTTTCTTATTAGTGTGGAGAAAAATAACACCAAATAAGTGATTGCACGTGTAAGAAAAACGTTTCAAAGTTGTAATACTTCATCTGCAAGGAGTTGGGACACTAAGAGAATAAATGTCCAAATCATCAGATTATGCCCCAAATGATGATATTGGATAATACTAAAGTTGTGATACTACCATAGATGAATAAGAATGTATAGTGTACTTATGTTTTTATTATAGAATTATTTTATGTAACTGTTTTATCAACTATGTACTGGTTATATGAATTATAGAAATAAATAAGGGTTGTACTATATTACAGTTTCATTGAGGATTTGAGATTATATGGTTCAGTGAATATTGACTCAATAGAAAGATTATCTTTTTTGTAAAATACATGGTTCAAGGAAAGATAAATCATAATATGGTCCTGATATTGAGGTAGGGATTTAGGAATAAGGTATGATTTATTTGGATAAATCATATTCGATATTCATGACTACTTTGAAACTAATTAATTGTTTGATTATTCCATTATTATTGGAGTTTACAATATTTTTTGATATAAGGAGTATATCCAGTTTTATATATAGAATAAGGGAGAATATTGTAATCAATAAGGATTTATGGTAATTTATGGTGTTACCGTGTTTTAAAAGAATACATGATGAATGTATTCACATGTTATTATGTGGAAAAAATGATCTTCTTTATGTTTACCTATCCAATAAATTTAGGAATGTGTGTTTGGAAAAAAGTATTTTGGATAAGTATAACGGTTGGAATAGATTATATGTTACATTGGATACAATTTTTAAGGTTAAATAATTTATTAATATTATTTTTTGATTTTAATAATAAAGGACAACCCGAATGTCGGGTGACAACCCGTCGCATCCGGCAAGGCCCTGATACTAGAACGCACAACCATATGGCGACAAGGGTGCATCACCTACCACTGGCTTATGCGATATCATAGATTGTATAATGTAGTTTTTTAAAAGGACTGATAGATGAATTCTAAATTCATTTTTTGGAACCGTAATCATTTAGGACAAATACATTATTTTTATGTTCTATTATCTTATACAGTGAAAGATGAGTTTGTGGTATAAATTAGAAAATGGATGTAACTCTACTTTCAAAGTATATTTTTTTCTATTATTATATGAAGAAGTTAATCCTTAAACTTTAGGGAAGGGATCCTAAAACCAAAAATGTGTTATCTTAATACCAAATGTTTGGTTGAAGCTATGATGCTTTAAATCATCATGGAGTGATGGCTTTGAGGCCCTCAATTTTACACTTGTTTGTGATTGATGACCTCAATCACTCCCTATAAATATTTTTGTTTTTTTCTAATTATGTGTCTATAATTTCATCCAATGTTCTTCTCTTCTAAATTCTATTTTTTTGTGACTTTTTCATTTCCTTTCCCTCTTATTAACTCTAAATTTTAATAATCTTATTTTTGATGTGGGTTTTCCACAAAGGTATTTATATTTTAAACCCTTTATTTTCAAAGAAAAATTTCAAATTGTGAGGATGAAATTTGTTTTAGGAGGGTATAATGTAACACCCCAAGATTTCATACTACTTTATATCTTCAAAGTAATCCAATAACTTGCGCTATAATCTTCCCCTAGTTCAAGCGCACCATGAATCAACGTTCAAAATGAGGTTATGAATATTATTAACTGAATTTTGAATTTAATATAATCTATAAAATTTTATAATCCATATTATGTGTTTCTTAGACATTATATAAGAACAAATTTATTTATTTTTTCAAATAAAAGACGTATTTTTTTAAAAATTTCATTTTTACCTCATTTTAATGGAGATTCTTATTTTAAAAAAATATTTGAAACTTTTATAGATTTCATTTAGTGAAATTAATTTCTTTTTTATATGTGGGAAATTTAAATTTATTTTCGATAATGTTTTGGTACTTTTCTGATAACATTTATATTTTGATGAATAGTGAGAGATAATAAATATTAATTGAAAACAAATTTTTTAATCAAAATAATATATAGTGTTAAATTCTTCATTTTAATGGCTTTAATGTAAAATTAGATTATATTTTTATCATTTAGTACAATGTAAGTAATTATAAGTAATTTCACAATTAAATTTTACATAAACACATGTAAATCTTTTGATAGGGTTTACTTTTTAAAACCCCGCTCTTTGGTTTAAAAAACGGGAGTTAATTCTAAATTAATTAATTAAACTTATATGTTTTGAATATGGTATAATAGAATTCATTTTTGAATTCGTAATAACAAAATTATCATAGGTTAAATTTTGGGTATTTTTCTCAATACATTCAATTTTTGATGAATAGTGAAAAACACGACGTTATTGTACAAAACTGGATTTTTATTTAAAAAATTAACTATTTTATTTAAATTTATTTTAGGTCAAAATAGATACAAAATACCTATATATGTTCAATTTAATTCATTGGATTCATTTTAAAATAATATTAGATATATAAATTTTTATTGAAATTTTTACTGTCTTTACCCACCTTCTGGGAGCATTTGAAAATATGCATAGAAAATAATTTTACCGCATATGTGAATTGAATTTATAAACACATAGAGACACGGTTGATATCATTATGCAAAATTTGGTTCAATAAGATGAAAATAATTTTTGGTGAATATTAATTTTTGACTTTTGTTTATCACGGTTTAAAGTAAATATAGTAATTAAAGGTAAAAATTATATTATTATTACCATTAAACATGTAATAATTCTATTAGATAAGTTTATTTACACCAAAAACAACCATATAAATAAAATATGTTCCTTTAGGTCCACTTGGATTAGATTATGACATTTTTTATTATTTAATTTAATGAAGACTTAAAAGTTTTAAATTCTTATTTTCATAACTACAACATTTTTTACTATAGAGTTATACATAAGATAAATTATACTCTAAATATTAATATGAAATATAAAAATATTTACTATATATGGGAATTTAATTTATAATTTTTAGAAATTATATACCTAAATTTAGTTATGACACAATAATGATGCAATAATTTCCTTACCAATGAATCATTAAAATAATTGATATTATAAATATCCAAATAAATGTAATTTGTGGATTTTGAAATATTAAACTTATTTTAAAGGTTCATATGACATTTTAGGGTTGAATAAATATTTTTTTTCGAAGTAATCATGCTGTTATGATTTTCAAAAACACCAAATACTAAATAGTGTCCAAAATGACACAAATGAGTTTTTAAAACAAATACTATATTATTGGTTGATATAAGATTCCAAAAAATATATGGTTCCACAAAAAGGATTAAATAATATTATATATGTCATTTATGAACACTTGAGGTTATTTTGGAAGTTTAGAGTATGTTTATTTACCATATAGTGTAAGAATACAGGAAGACACGATAAAAGTTTAACTATTTATCTAAAAGTTAAATATAAATGATAAGGTTAATATTGTATCCTAAACTCATATAAAACCTATTGGATGTGTTTATTTAGAACCATCCCCACCATATATTATAAATATATCAATTTTGATCAATTATAAACCTGACAATAATTTTATTATAAAATAATATTTCAATCTTTTCATATGGTGCCCCTCTCCTTTCTTCTAAACGGTCACTTTTACTTCACTAAATTTCACACCTCCAAAGCCATTTAAATCAGCCAACCCCTGACCAAATATCCTTATATAGTTCCTCACTTCATTATAGAGGCATTCCCTTGAGAATAAATTCAACTTAAGGAGCCCTTTTGTTTAAATCAAATGGAAAGACCCGAATAAAAGGTAATACTTTCACCACCCTCTTTCATGTTATTTTCTTCTTCCACATCCTATTTATTTGTGGCTCCAATAACAAAATGAAAACTCCCATTACGTGTAAGAAATATGATGTAATTATAAATATGGTACAACCATATTCTTTATTCTATCCATCCAATAAATGGAAAAGTTACCTAACATGCGTACGAACTGCTTACCTTCTCCACGCCATGGTGTAGATTGTTAATAAAACACCTCATCATTTGGATGGGTATAATAATGAGTAAACTGATGCAAATAATAAATATAACATGTTTATTAGTTTTTATATATTATATAACAATCAATTATATACTATTTTACCATTAAAAGAATGATATTGTCGGTCGTGCGTACGTACAACTTACCGTCTCTACGACGTGATGAGATGTCATTCCCCATCGTAACCATTCCAGACTAATTTTCATTTGATTATTAAAACTAAAGTTTAAAGACATTATATAATTGTGGATATGAATAAGAAAAAACCTATCCATAACAAACATTACATACATAACAAATAATATAAATGAAAACGAAACAGTTAACACTCAATTCGATGATACTTTTGAAATGTCATTTACAAAGCAACATTTAAAGATAATATATGATATAATATTAATGTCTATTGTTCTTGTATATCCAACTAACCATTATTTAACCATTATAAAGGAGTTTAACCTACCCTCGACCAAGGAAAAATACAAGGTAAGGGTTATATTTAACAATATCTTTATCATCTGAGGTTGTTTATACATCAGTATTTACTAGTACCTCTTTATCATCCACATCCATGTTTCTTAAACATTTATTTACAAACATTTTTACTATATCATATAGTATGGGTTATATAAATTTATACCCTAGTTTTAATTTTAATGAAATGGTTTGATAGAAATATTCTTGTTGTTTTCCAAACAAGGTACTTTGTGTCCTTTTCAAAAAATTAATGTAAGAATGATCTTTTAACATATACGGATGATGTGGTTATTCTCCATTGTTATAATACCATTGAAGCTTCCCTTACAAGCTTATAAGAATATTGTCTAAATAAATATTTCCTTTTATAATTATGTGAATTCTTATTGATTAAAAAAAGAGTTATTTCCCTCAAATAGTTTTAATTTCATCTACGTCAACATCCTTTGATGGATTTTACAATTGTTTCAAGTTACTTAATTATGATACAAAGATTCCATATTGTATTGAAGGTTTTTTGATATGTTTGACTATGGATTTTTATTTTTATACCATTAATGGTTTATAATTAATGTATTAAAATTTATTATGCTAGTTTTAATATGAATGTTTATGTTATGTTTCAACCTATTAATATGACGAATGTATTGGACATAGTAAGTGAAAGGTGGAGCCCGCAATAGCTTCTCAATGCATCAGTAGGTCTCATGAGAAAAACTAGTCTCTTTTCATAAGGCCTTGAGAAAATATTATTTGTAGTCTTGGAACAAGGCCTTGACTATGTGGGTTTGATATATGGCATTATGAATTCCATTATTATGAAGTTAGCTATTGATATTAAATGTTATTATTAGACTAGTAGAATATCAATGAGAATATGTAAATGTAATTATTTGATTTATATTTTCCATATTATGTCGATGTCTATGTTTAAAAGGATTTTGATTATGTTTTATACATTTCCTTAAATGTTTATACTTATTTGTGAAACATTACACTAAATTTCTATCCTTAACGGGAATATAAGCTCACCCATTTATATATAATATATTTTCTAGTATGTAAAGGAGTATATTATGACTAACCTACAGGGATAGTCTAACGGAAATAAATGAGGTCAAAGTATACAATGTTGTTTTTTCTTTTCATTTTATAATGTAATGTAAAATATATGTCTGTATCTAGTACTTCTATATCTACTAAACCGATCAGTATTCTAGGATTTTATCCCTTGTGATCATGCCAATGTATTAAAATATTACATCAACTTTGGGTAACTGGGGTCAGGGAATTAAAATTATGGAAATTTATTTCCTTATGGATGTCATGTATCAGGCACATAAAAACTATAACAGTCAAGAAAATTTACATGATGGATTAAATCTAAGGGTAGAAACCCATTTGTGCAATTATTTGTCACATGAGAACCTGTTGATGCATCGATGTGCTATATAAAGTCTGGGATCCACCTGTCATTTCTGGTCCAATGAATTTATCATATTGAAAAAAATTACAATAAATATTCCATACCAAATAACAGTATTTGATGGAAAAAATGGATCTATCCGTAATTCCCCAATTAATAAATGGAAGAACTATATGTAAAATGGTATATAGTTTAGGGAATAGTAATATTCATGAAACATTAATGGATATTTAGGGGAAATACAATGTTCAATGATCATAGGAAATGGAATACATAAAGGTGAATGAAAAATAAATCATAGAAGTGAATGTGAATTCTATCCTTGTCCAAATCAATAATAAACCATCTAAAAGAATAATAAGGATGGTATTAGTACCACAAACCCAAGTGGACTAATATAGAGGGATGTTTTCATTGATGAAATAATATATTTACTTTTATGAATATTGTTGTGTAAAAATATCATTTTCTATTGAAAAACCTTTTGAATTATTTTTATTATATTCTTTTGAAAATTGAAATGGAGGATTCAAATAAATAACAACAGATTAATCAATACATGTTGTACGTGGTATAAATAATCTTCATTTTTTATTGAAAAAGGATAAAAAATACCTCGTTTGGAAAACAAAAATTTGATTCTTGAAAAAAATAGGTAAAAGGAAAAATTTTTAAAAATTTATCTTCCAAATCATTCTAAAAACAGCTTCTAAATGTTTTTAATTAATTAAGGTTTTTATAATAAAATTCTTTATGTGACTAAAGAGTGATATAAAGGTGGGTTTTTTGAAAAACTATTTCCAAAAACATATTAGTACCAAATATTGGAAAAATATTAATATCACTTGAAAATGGTCATAAATAATAAGAGGATTATTAAAGGTTTTATTAAAAAATATTTATATAATTTTCATGAATTGAAATTTCATTGAAATATCATTAGGATTAGTCATGAGAAAAATAATTTTTAAACATTCCAAATTGTCCCATACTACATTGAATCATTTTTAAATCATAAACCTCATGAAAGAATAATATTAAATGAAATTATTAGAAACCATGATCGAAAGGTAATTCCAATTATAATATATTAAAATGTATAGTAGTCACACCACACAAAAGAAGTATGTGGTGAAATTACATATATCTCACATACGTAAAAAGTGAGATGGAAATCCTTACTAATGTAGTAAGAGATGGATTGGGAAAATAAAAAGTTATAATATTAAAATAAACATTTAAATACAATTAATATAATATAATTCATGATATTATATGTCAACTAGGAAGTATTTACACCATCTATAATAAATTTGGTGCACAAAAATAAATTATGCCTCATGGAAAGAGAATGAGACAAGAATCCCTTACCTTGTGTTTCATTTTGGGTGAACGTCGATTAAATTATTGTATAATATACATATTATAATTTACTAATATCATAAAAAGTATTTTTATGTTTATAATTACTTTAATTTCACTTATTACCAATTTTTTATAACTACTAAAAAAATTAATTTTACATCGGGTTTTTTTGACCAAATTCGATATATGTGTCAAAACAACTAAGACTGGTCAACTATAGTCAAATGAATCATTATATAACATCACGAGAATCATAACCATGAAATAATTATCATATTTTTACATCAATTATACTTTTAAAATCAATTATTAAATATTTTTATAACAGTGAGAATATGTTACAATAATGGAGACGGTAGGTCATACTTACGCATGAGTAACATTCACATTTTTAAATGGTCATTGTAGAAAGACTTTTAGTAACTCAAATATTTGTAAAATGATCATTATATAATAAATATCATTACATAATAATTATCATATTATTTAATCATATAGACTTATATATATATAATTTGTTTTTGTTAAAGGATGCACATCATGTTGAGGAGACACCGGGTCACACATCCACGAATGATATTATCGTTTTTTAAGTGTGTATTAGGGAAATAAAAAAATTATATATATATATGTGTGTGTATTTAAATATTTAAATAAATTTACCTACTTAATTAATATCATATAAGAAGTTTTTTTGTCTCATATTTTTAATTATAACCATCATTTATTCATTCCATGTATTGTGTGAAAGAATCACATCGCTTTGTGGGGGTGGTAGTCCACTCTTTCTCAAACAATTTTTTCGTATTAACATAAAAAGGAAAGTACTAAATATATGTTTTATAGAAGATTTATAGAATTATAATGGAATAATAAATACCTTCTATAACATATATAAAAAATTTTACATCATAATGGTCACCAGGAGAGGCGATAGTGGAAAAATGAACATTCATCGTTTCATGGAGAAGTAGATCACCATCAACAGAAACATTATGATTATTACCCATTAGATGGTGTTGTACGTCAGTAAAGGATAAAATCCCATTATAAAAACATCTTTGTGTATTGAATATAACATTTTTATACAATAACATAATAAAGAAATTTTAGGGGTTGGAGAATGGAAATGAAACTAAAGATATTTAAAAAAGACATTACCTTTTAATTGGGTAACTTCTTTTAGTTTGAACCAAAAGGCTTTTTTGGAAAGGTTAATACACAAAATGTTGATGATAATCCATGTATTGTAATGATAGGAGTCTATTTAACAAGATACTGGAATAAAATAATAGGTTTTATATGTATTAGTAAGGAGTAATGGTGGTGGCCATTTATTGGGTAGGAAAATGACCTAGTTGGTATTTTTGAAAATAATTTAGTTGTGCCCATGTTTTAACTAATAAAAGAAATAACAATACACTATAAATAATTAATGAAATTTTAATGTCTTAAATATTTCAATAAAATGAGAATTTTACATGTGGATAGGTAATTTGGGCCCTTTATCATAGGGTTTTAGTCAATTTTAAGATTAATTACACCATAATCTCTGTAAGTAATTTTCATCACATTTACTAATCATTTCTTTCTAAAAATAAGTTGATATTAATAGAGAAAAAATATTATCTTTATTATAATTTTTTATGTTTTAATTTCAAAATTCAAATCACTGATGCAGACAAATAAAGATTAATACTAATATACAAAAGAGATGTATTAACAAGAGTTAATAGAAAAATGATCAAAAGATTGTTATGTATTTTTATTAAATTGGAAATTTATATTGATTCCAATGAAATAAATTATATTAATTGATAAATAATTGATCCCATTTGAATTTTAAACACTTTTATAACATAATTTAATATTAATAACTATTTATATGAAAAGGAAATTTTTAAATAAAACGCAGTATTTTTCACTTTTCACTAAAAATGATGTTTCTAAAAAAAATACCAAAAAACTTCCTATTATAAATTGAAAATTTTTAATTCAAAATTTATATTTATTTTATCAAATTCACACCATAAAAGTGTCAAACTTAAAATCAAAAATTGCTTCTCCATTAAAAGGCGGTAAAAAATGATAGAATATAAGTTTTTATGTGAAATATTTCTTCTGATATTCCAAATATGTTGGATGAAAATAAAATATAATTTACGAAATATGTAACATATTTATTAAATTAATATGACTTACTAATTAATTTAGACTATTAGGGTAAAATATCTTTGTGATAAAAAATAGTTTTCCAAATAAATATGAATTTAATATTCAATTGGTTCTTATATTCATTTATAATTTATTTATAAGCAATGATTCAGTTATATAAACCCTATATTTTCTTGAGTTATTTAATACTATTCATAATAGTTAGTTCATATCATTGTATATATAATTTTTTTAATAATAGATTGTTTCTCGGTAAGACTCGGTATTATGTATAGATCAATCCATCATAGATGGTCACTTTTGCTTGTATTGTATGCTATAGAGGATGGTCATTCTTTTGTATGATGTACGCTATCCTAGTGCCATGTGCATTTCAAGCTAACATGGTGTTTCTTTCATTGAAACATATAGAATATATTTTAAATAGTATATATGTTATAGTGTTTATAGATTTTATATTAGATTGCACACTTGTTGTTTCACATCGTACACCCTATCGAATACAAGGTTCTTACCATAGTATTTTAGGTAATCACACATTTATCACCCAATATTCATACTTCATAAATTCTTCATATTATTTCAATTTTATTAGGGTATTTTCCACAATTATAAATATATTTTTATGATCTTATTTTCACATTGAGTCTATTAGAATTCCATATATAAAGACTAAAAAAAACTAATCAAGGTAATATCTAAAGACTCTATTCATTAAATCCTTGAAGATTATGGGAATTAGTAAGACTAATTGGTATCATTATATATTAAAATTTTTTATACCTTGTATAGATGATTATACTTTTTCTTTATCATGATATTGTTCAAGTGTCAATAATCAATATGGAGTCGCGTTGATCCATCATTATTTCTGTCTAAAAGAACGGGTGCTCGCCAATGTGAAATAATTGGTTAAATTAATCCAATGTCAATGGTTTACTAGAGATTCTTATTAAATTCATGCATGTTAATTAAGTCTATTATTTTAAGAGTCTCTAAAATTTGTGAGGAACCGAGTGTTAGTTAAATCTAGAATTCAAAATCATGTTTTGGTTAAAGCCTAGGAAACACTTCTTGAAATGCATAATCAAATTCATATATAATAGGAATATCATCAATGTTGAGCTTCTCCCTAACCATTTACGATTAAAATACAATTTTAAGGGTAATTATGACCCTTGAAATAGAAGTAATATCTCTCTAGAGATAATTCTCCTCATATTAATAGAATATCATTGGTCGGATTGGAATATCAAATGTCAATTCCCTTTAATTCTATTTGATGTGGGATTTTTGTTTAGAAAAAAGATCAGATCCTACGATGACATCAAATTCAACTACATGAATAATTATAAGATTTTCATGAAGAACATTCCTTCTAATTTCAACCATTGAGGAATCATAGACTTGTGATACTATTATTGTACAATTAGTTGTTTTCACTTGTTATAATACATAAAATTGTTTGGGTGTCATATTTATACCCATAGAAAACTATTTGGATATGAATGAATAAATAGATCCAGATTCTAATTATATATTCTAGGATGGATGGAAATTATATCTTTAGCCACATTGTAATTGTACCCCTAATTAGAAATAGCGATCACATGATATTTCACATTTCTTCTATTCTTAATATGGTGTAGATAATGATCATCATAATTAACCCTCATATTTGGGAAATAGTTATGATAACACTAATTATCTTTAAATTTTAATTATTATTGTTTGGGAGGTTAATTTTATGAAACATTATCTCTATTCATTTCAATAGTTGACCTTCTCACATTACTTTTGAAATAAATTTCTGGATAACCATTATTTCCACACAAATAACATTTATTAGTCCATTTAATAAAATTACCTACATGTTTCTTCTGACACATTGAGTATAATGTGAATGTCTTATTATTATTTCCATGATATTTTGATTTTATGTTGAACTCTATCTTCTTTTACTTATCAAAAAGCTCAGATCAATATGTAACTCCGTCCTCTATTTCCACCATGATATCATATATATCAATATCGATATAGCTACTAATATCTCTTTTGGAAAATTCCATATAGAGACATGATATTAAGGAAATTAATAGTTGATCAAACTTACATTATTGTTTGATGAAAAACCCATAAGAATACGAGTAATTTCATGTATGATTTTCATCATAGGTACCGAAGGATTTTTCATTATTTTGATTTAGCTCATGGAAATACTTCTCCAACAATTTTTGAAGAATATGTGGAATGTACATATTGAAAAATAATTTCATTCAAACATCCCATTATATAGAGTCATTTTCCTCATTTTGGCTCTTATTCTTAATAAGAGTCCACCATTTATTCACTTCCTCTTCCAAATAGTAGAAAAAAAGATGAATTTTTATGTTATAAAGAATCGAGAATAGAAAAAAGCTTTTCAGTGGTACTGATCCTTTTATCAACAACTTGTGGATTATTAGATCCCCCAATAAGAGGTGTAATTCTCTATATGATGGACTCCACAGAATGGTTTTCCCTGATTTATTAATTTGGAAGTATATAATGATCTATATCTTCAGAAATTTTTGCAAGCATATAAACATGATTTTTCATTCCATCTCCCATTATTTTTGGATTCTATAGAGTACAATAATTGAATTTTTCATCACATTCAACATTAACATGGTTCTCTCTGATTCCAACCATTGACTAAAACTAGAAATCATAGCTCAAGAAACAATAACCATAATTAGGAAACACATTGTAATGGAAGAAAGTTGTTGGATGTCTAAATTTTGACACCTTATTTGTTAATCTATGAATACATAGGTTTATATTGTGTCATTCATAGTCATATTCAATAAAATTTCATCATTATGGATCGTTAATTGATTATAAATTTATTAATAATATAACATGGGAGTGTAAATCCTAGTGTGTATAAAGGCACATTATCATGGACCCATTTCCAATCAAGTCTAGCACCATATGGTGTTTTCATGGTGTTTACCCCTAGGTACATAGGTTCCAGATCCACATTGACATTTATAATCCATAAATGAATGTAATTTTTTGGATACCAATCACTCTATCAATTACCAAATATATATTAAATTTTTCTATACATTGAATTATATTTTGGCATACCCTATGATATGTCCTTCGGAATCTCACTAAGGGTTTTTCATCCTAATATCCAATGGTTAACTAAACCTGTCTTCTAATACAAACTATATTGACCTAGTTTTATCATAAAAAAATTAAATCATTTTTTTGTGTATTTATTACATTACAGAAATAAACTCCTTTGTACTGTAATAAATTGGTGCCTTTCTAAAATTAAAAAAAATTAACAGTCTTCTATAAGTGAGCTTCATAATCTCCCACTATATTCTACTCCACTAGATACATTCATATACATATCATACATAATTCATATCATCTTGACCTGGGTAAATGAAACATAACAGAGGGTGAGATTATATTTTAAATATGATTAAAAT
Source organism: Viscum album (assembly GCA_963277665.1). Classification (NCBI taxonomy): domain Eukaryota; kingdom Viridiplantae; phylum Streptophyta; class Magnoliopsida; order Santalales; family Viscaceae; genus Viscum; species Viscum album. Next base: position 1,091,228,151 of record OY728157.1, on the reverse strand, counting down.
ATAAACATACAAAATCATAACAAAAACATAAGTGCATGGTAGAATAAGTGTAACAATTGAAAATTATATACTACATATCAAAAATCATATACATGAGTCATGGAATAATGATTTTCAGTTCCTAAGATATTAATCATAAGATAATAAAATAACATGATCCAAGAGCTCATAACGTTGGAATAAGACATGTATTTATAGAATACACATAATCATATGAAATAATTTCAATATTAGTAATGTATCACTACCAAGGCTATCATAATTGAATGTTTTTGCTCTAGAAACCATCATAGTAGTTGAGGTGAACTCCCAAGACCATCAATGTGGAAAAATTCCCTTACTAAACTATGTTCACTTTACATTTTAGTCATGTATATATGATGGTATTTAAATATTTACCCAATGAATTGTAGTGAGATATAGGTCCAACTTGTCACATAATGAAAAATATATTTATGATTTCCACAAGTTTATAAAAATTTAAAATAGCATAACCAATGAAATGAAATGTGTATCACAATAATTTCTTAATAACATAACCTATAGAAAAGAGAGACGGTTCATAATATTTTCATTGTAGAATAGCATGTGAAATGAAGAAGGTTTCATAAAAATGTCATCATTGAATATCCCATGAAAACAAGTGGATTAAATATATAATTAATCACAGAATATATCGTGAAAATAAGGAGTTATCATAACCATTTAATCATACAATAAACCGTGAAAAGAATCAGGTTTCATAGAACTCATTAAATCAATGCATAGAAAAGAAACATAATGAATATGAATGGCTCCCTTAGTCCACATCCCAATTAAGTTATAGGTAACACAAACATATACCATCATAGATAGAAAATAATTTGGAATTATCATTTAAAACATTTCTTGAGGAAAATATAATTTCCACTTAAAAACCCTTTTCTAAAACATAAACAAAATGAATAACCATTTTATTTTAAAATGAACCTGAAAAACTATAATGTTTGAAAAAAATAAATTATTTGCCAATATGGTGGATTTTTTTTCTTTTCATACACGTTATAATGAAGATTCATTTCACATCTTCTGCAAATTCCTAACAAGCATTGTTTTAGAACATTAAATAAATATTACTTTAATTTTTAATTTTTTTAATTTTTTTTATAAAATTATTTTAAAATTAATATTATTTTGATAAAAAAATTTATAGAACTTGGATTTGGATGAAAAAATATTTTTTACCAAAGGGAGAAATAAATTCATATTTTTATATAAAAAATCATAATAATTATTTGTAGCAAACAATAGAAAATTTTAAATTTTAGTTTAAGATATCATGAATAACTAGTGAATAAAATAATTCATGAGAATTAATAGTTTATGGATCATAGTATTTTAACATTGGAGACTTAATCATAAACAATCTTGATAAATGAGGAGATTGTAACATAAAATATTTACTACTGTTGTAACATTGAATCATAACACCAAAAAAGGAATAACAAAATATTAAACATAAATTATCACAAGAACGAATAAATTCATGATATTAAATGTAAAATGGGTTGTAATTATAGATCCTGAATGAATATTTGTGTATAACATATCATACATCTCAGCGAAGAAAAATTGAGACTCAAATCCCTCACCTTATGTCATGAAATTCATCACACATGTTCACCCTCATTTATAATAAATATAATTTTATCTAAAATATATTACATAACAAAAATAATATATATCATGCCATATATTTATTTCTTTTATATTTTTATTCCCAATTTATTTAACATTTAATGTTTGTGTCATGTTTCATGTAATAACCGCTTTGTTTTTCCTATAAGTTAGGATTTTTTATTCTTGGTAATGTTACATTGATCAGGATTTGATAATATAAAAAATTTAACCCATGATATAAATATTAAATATATTTTTATATAATCATTTATAACAACACACATAATTTAGATAAAGGAAATGAGATAAACTGTTAATGTTGATGGTAGTCCAAACATATGCATGAATGTTGAATCCAATTTCATTTTGAATTAAAAGATAGAAAATTAAAAAAATAATTATTAAAATTATTGAATAGTTTTTATGCAATAAATATCACATATTTTTATTAAAACCATTCTTATCAAATTCCTTGTAATGCATGAATGAATCACATCACTTCGATTGAAGGTAACCTTTTGTACACACCAATGACAGTATCTTAAAACCAAAAAAATAGGGAGTTTGATGTTATGAGTGATATAATAATTTCATAACAATAATAAAATAATTTATAAAATAAATATATTATATATAATATAAATCCATCATTAAAACCGTCCATGAGAGGTGGTAATGTAAAAATATATGACATATGTTCACGGGATAGTCATACATTGTACACATGAATGATGATTTGGTAATGCATTTGATGGAAGTGTGTGTGGTTGTAGGTTGTATGCTTAATAGTCACTGAATATGTAATATAATTGGGTTTTATATCGTCAAGTTATAATAATAATTTATGAAGGTGCAGTAAGATATAAAATAAAAATGCTTGTTGATGAGTGCATCATCTTTTTTATGTATCTTCCTTATCTTTACAGAAAATTCCTTCCTTGTATGGATTTATGATTAGGTAAGGAATCTAGTATTAGGGTGTATAGGTTAATAATATATTTTCCCATGTATAAGACAATAAATGTTTTTTATATGGTGTGACGAAGGGAGGAGATTGAGATGACATTTACAAGTGAGGCGAGTGGGAACCTTATAAATGTTTGAAATAGAAAATTCTACCTATGTTATTCCATTTCAAAATGATCAAAAATGAAAAAAATAGATCATATAAGGTATATTTTCAAAATATTTCCACACAATTGTTTTTTCCATGCTTCTTTTTCATTTGGTACCCATATCATTTTTTATTGACCCTCGATGAAACCATTTTTAGCTTAACTGTAGTAATTAATTTTTATCCAATTTAATATTAATTTGGGTCAAAAAATTAGTTTAACATATTATACTTGAAAAAAATAAATTTCAAAATATAGAATTCATTTTTCCAAATTCAATTCATTGAAGTTAAAATTTTTAATTTAAATTAAATTCATCTGGCTCAACCAGATAGACCGTTTTAAGTGGGGAATGTTCAAAAGTATGAAATGTTTATATATCAAAATTCAAAATGAAATTGATTAAAATGACATGAATTATGTTAATTCAAATAAAATTGAACTAATTTTACTTTAAAACCACTTCAAAATATAATTTTACATTATAAATTTTTTATACTTAAATGTTGTTTTCAATTATAATTTAGTATTTTTCAGTATTCATCCAAAAATGAATCTTTTATAAAAATACTATATATTAAAAATAATATAATTTTAATATGTTTATTTAAAAAATAATGAATATGTTATACAATTAAATTAAAAAAAGTGAGAAAAATTAATTTTATTATGTTTCAAAAAAAAACAATTTTTTTGAGAAAATAGTATTATCAAAACATGTAAAGACTTAAGTGACAATTATCATTATGTTTTATTTATAATAAATATAAATGAATAATATTTAAAAATTATTTTTTAATATTCATGTTACTATGTTTAATTTATATGTTATAGAAGTAGTTTTTAAATAATATTAATAATATATTTTGGTTATGTTAAATCTCAGTGTCTTATATCACACAAGTTGACCGAGTATAGTGTTTAGTGAATGACAATACAAGGTTGTTTGTATTGAAAGATTGAAATGGTGTTTCATGTAACACAATATTAATTTTATATGAAACTAAATCAAAAAAAATTAATTCATAAAAACATGGGGTGTTACATAGAATATGTGGAACATATAATTGTGTGTAATGATCTGTAATCAAATAAATCATTATTTGACTTTTATTTATGGATCAAAGTAACTTGAATCACACATGCATGGGCTTCAAAATTACTTTTAGTAATAACATAAGAGTGTATACCCACATTATGTTCATCTATTATAGTTTTCATTAACTCTTTAATTATTGGATTAAATAATTCCTCATCACAATAAAATCAAGGCATTTGATAATAGTGGATTATTTATTTACCTTGAATCCATATGCTATATTTCTCTTATATCATCCATTATAACAATTTACCATTATATTTATAAATTTAATAGGATGTTCCATTCTATAATTATCTCTTTTTGGATATCAAATCAAGCCTTTCTTCCTCTTTGACAAATTTATTGTCCCATCAGTCTCATCCAACCACTTCATTTATTGATTTCCCATACACAAATTGGACCCAAATGGTCACTTTTATATCTTGATATAATATGATATTATGCCATCATTTGATGAAAATTTAATGAAGATTAGTACCCTTTTAAAGTTAAACATTAACTTATCAATGAAATATTCAATATTTTTTTCCAAATTATGTATTTATTCTATTTCATGACTTACTTGAATAATGAATCAAATCTCATATTAAAATCTTTTTTACTCTTTCTTCGACTTTAGTTTGGAACAATTTATTCATTTCATCTTGTATCTCTCGAGGTAAATATTTCTCAAAAAATGTCACCTTAATGTTTCAATATTTCATAACTTATAATTTACCATCATTATTAGTATGATTGATCATTAAAATCCATCTATTAATATTTTCATTTAAAATATATATTATTATTATTACCATTTCAATTTATTTACATCTTTATGTTTCGAAAAATATTTTTGAAGGACATGATGGATTGTTGAAAACCCATTGCATTATAATTTCTACTAAAAGGTGTTGAATTATGTAACATAACATGATACAATATATGTGTATCATGTTTTGTAACAATATGTTTCTCTAGATGGGAAGGTTTATTTTTCAAAATATAGGTTAATGGTCTCAATATGGATATGATCTACTCAGATCCAACACCTGATGTATTGAATTTATCCTAAGGTAAATGCATACATTGACTATTAATGATGATATGATTTATTAATTTTAGAATATGTCCCATATCTAAACAATTACACACACATAATCTTCTTTCGACATCATGAATATTAAGCGATAAAAATACCTATGAAGTTATATGTAAAAAAATAATCCATGGGATTTATCATAATATATGTATTAATTTTGTTCTACTAAAATTTAGTCATCATGAGCCCATATCAATTTTTCATAATACTATTCATAGACACCAAATTAGCATTGATAAGTTTAGAATCAATGAAACACCTTAAAATAGTTACTTTATCCCCAAAAATTAAAGGAAGGAAATTTATATTTTTCAAGAGAGGAGGCAGATGGATTACATGGATCACATGACCCCTAGGGGAAATGTAATGGCATAATTAAAGGAATGTTATTCATGTAGATTATTAATTAACTACAATATATTTATTATAATTTGAATCCCATTCATAAAACCCTTATAATCCTATAAATTCCCATCAGAAATTTTTTTCCATCATGGGATCCTCTTCCAAAATAACAACCTCATTATATAAACCTTTGTTGTATTACTTCCACCTATCATGTGACATGTCTGCCAAAAGAGAAAAGAATGTCACCTAGATCCCCTTATAAAATAAAATATGAAAAATATGTAATCATCATATGATGTATGATATATTAATATTCCTATTTTGAGCTTATAATGATCATGTGATTAGTTCAACGATCATAGGATATCTCTAAAGGCATGTCATCCATGTCCTGTGAATGCATATTGTGTTGTTACCTCAACTCTGTGATGAATCATATAAAGGACCATTAAATTTTGTGATTCCCTGAGAGAAAATAAATGTTAAAATGTTGAATGTCATCTCCAATAAAAAAATATTAGTGATGCAGGTAGTAGTTTCATGCGAATGGGTGTTACACTAATTGTTATGGGAACAGATTACACGTTTCGGATGAAAAATCCTCCAATTAGGATAAATCCCCATTTACATGTTGAACACATTCTGGAAAGGATAATAGACATGTCACCTCCATCATGAAAAGGTTCTTATATATTCCAATTTTATCATGAATCATCTTGATATATAACCAATGGGAATGATCCATAAGCTTTTCCAAATAAAATCTAAAAAAGTAGGTACCATTTTACGAATGAGAGTTACACTTTTTTTCATGTCAACAACCTCTGATGAGGCAACTAGATCACAGGAAAGGCCAGAGAAAAGTCTCACCTAATCATGCGAATGACTCTTTAATAGCCATCCGAATATCAGGAAGATTACCTGACATATCAGAATGATATTGTGAAGGCCGGTTGACATGTTGATTTGATTATGAGAATGATCTTCAAAAATCCATGGGTCTAATAAATTTGGTTATTATAGAGTGATCTCATATTCATTGTTTATAAAATGACACAATGATTATTCCATTGATGACCCCTTGTTGGTTAATGTGAAACCCATGATACTCCAAAAACTCAATAAAATTTATATAACATATACAACTTGTGTAGAATTGTATATCAGGGTGGTGAGGACTATAAATTCCCACCTGTAGGAACATAAAATACACACACGAGAGTAAAAATGTTTGATTGGAATTAAATGAATGAAATACATCCATTAAAAGGGTCTTCTACTATGTAAACATGGGGAACGACTTTAAGGATTTCATGACAATTATATATGCTTCACAAGATGAAAATATTGATCTCACAAAGGAATTTTTAGTTCACCAACCAGATCACACAAAGCTGTTTCACTATGTTGATATAGTCATGATAGATCCCAACAAGAAAATTCCGAATGGACATTATTGCATTTATAGAGTAAAGTTTGACAACACATAATCCTTATGAGAAGACATATACAATGATTTTCATGTGAAGGTTTAATTTTCTTCGCTTAACCTATTCATTGATATTGATACATCACCAAATCATGTTAGATATATAATTGGAAACAACCCTTCTATGTCATCCATTTCCCATGATGTCCTCCAGACATGCTATCGAGGTCATGAAAAGTCCAATTGATGTATCATCCAAGCTACACGAAGTCCTCAAGACCTTACATCCATAATAATTCTATGTAATTTGATGAGTAAACATAAAATATGTGACGTATATGTATAATATTCATCAAAATAATGTTGAACCCCTCAGTCATGTCTATATTGTTCATGCGATGTTCCATGGACATGCAAGCCTTGTCATGCAGTAGCCCCAACACACGTCAGCTGAATCATGTGGAAGTCCTCTGAAAAGTATACTTATATCTCATGAAGAACCCTATACATGTCTTCATTTTCATGATGTATCACCTAGAGAAGTCATCTGGATCACACGAGTGTCTTAATACATGTTCTACAGTCAACAAGGACATTTCTGATTTATTGCTCAGACATGTCTTCTAGACAACTAGCACATGTCCAGTAGAAACCTTAGACATATCCACCAGAAACCCAGGATGAATAAAAAAATCCATAGACATCACATGATGACAATTTGGTCATGAACAAATAACCTCTTACATGTCATGTAGAAAACTAGTACATGTTATACAGACACTTTGGACATGTCATATAGATAATCGGGATATGTTAGGAAGACACAATGGACATGTTAAGAAGCCAAACCAAGACAATTCAACATTGTTCAGTAGGAGTACTTGGGAATCATCCCTTGAACCATTTAAACCCTAAACAATGAGTCATTATTTAGAAATTTTCCATTTATAAGGGATTTTTCCATAATTGTTTTGGAAAGTGTACTCATGAAACCCTATTGGTATTATAGTGTCCTTATCCAATCTAGACATTCTCATTTTCCACTCATAGTTATTACTATTTTTCCATCATAGGGTAAGGGTTTGATATCTTCCAATGGGAATCCACTATGTTTTATGCCCATCCATATTTCAGAAAATTTAAACCATTGGACCTATACAGTATTATGGGTTTATCATTCATCCTCATCAATTAGTGGATTGTGAAGCTAATTGAACTTCAAGGACTACGATTTACTCTATAATAAGGATACATAGGATTCATTCCTAAGGTCCATGATCAATATCAAAGACCCTATTATGGAAACGCTAATGAATATTTCCTATATCATTATGTAGTCATTCTGACCACATGATATCCCTTGTTTATCACATCAAACACAACTCTCATGGGTTTAAGTATTTTCAATGATCATATCACTAGAAGAATTAAATTTCTAATGAAATGGAAACAATAGTGTGAAATACCCATTTGGTGACATGATAAGACTTCTCCATACAAGGCTATCCACCTCAGTGTAAGTCCCAACTACATTCCCATATTGGTAAACCCTAGGGAAATATCCCTTATTGGAATTAGTTATCTACTACCTACCAACAAAATATTTAGAGTTGATTGAACTACGATGATAATAATTCATGTTATAAGAAGGAAACATACAATTCCTTCATAATTAATGACATATATACATGGTTTCTATGTATCCTCTTATATTCCCTTTCTGTATTTTTTAAAAATGTACGGATTGGACTTAAAGTAACTTTGTGTGTTTTTATTCCTGTTATAAAAAATATGTATAAGATAGCTCCTGATGTTTAGATCCCATCATAGAACAACTAATCACCTCCATGTATGGAAGGAAACTCTAGATTATGGTTATATATATTCAAAATTAAACAGCTACCCATTTCTATAAAATAATGGATAAAGATGGTGAACCTTAGATACATATTGGTGGTATCATTAATTTGAACCACCTTTACACATAGAAGGATTAAAAACTCGGTCATTTTATTTGGGTAACCTGTCTCATATAACGATCTAGAAGAGATTCATGAACATATCTTAAATATATAAGAGTGTCCTGGATAAGGTAATAATTTCCCCTAAAAGGGTAAAATGAGCTTGGCCTCCCATCCTCTCGACTAATGTGAGTTCCTATGTTTCATTGGTCTTGAATATCTTATATCATCTTCCATTGGAATGAAGAATTATAATTTTTTTCAATGTGGATATAGATGGGTGTTTCAATAGAAAAATCGAACAAATGTCATTGATTGTGAAACTATTATAATACCCTCATCGACAACAGATGGTCTAGAATATCTAGGTTATTATTTGTTTAAAATAACATTAAATTATGTGATAGTAGAATAACTGAATCATCATAGGATTAAAGAAATCTTGTATCCCAATACCAATTAATATCCCAATGAATCCAAAATGCAGAACCCAAAATGATAAAATATGATAACAGAATAATTTAATCATTAAATGATTTTTCATCTTATTTATCAATCATATAGATTATCCCGATGAAAAAATTGTTTAACTAAATGTGAAACCATGTGATAAAAGGATAACTAAATCAACATAAGCACCATTAATATTGTATCTTAAACCTAGTTCATTTTCTGATAAAGAAAGGTGAACCCAATTTGAATCTCACAAATTGTAAAAATGATTAGATGACCAAGAATCGAGGAATTTTGATTCGCCTCACCTACATAAGAAAATTGGTATGACCAACATGAATCCCTACAATAAAAAAATATACATTTGGTTGACATGAAATAATCCATTTTCACTATAAAACATTCACTTGATATAAATGGGTGAACTGAGAATATGAAAGGATATTTATGTTACCCATGAACAGTTGATTGAGAATGTTTTACACCATCTAGGGTGAAAATATTAGTGAAACGGTTCCTTGTTGTAGTTTTGGATACATAATCATCTCTTAAAAACATATTCACCCAATATTGTGTCTTCTGTAAGAGATCTGTTTGGATCGTTAGCTAAAATAGTATCCTTTGTGCATTGAAAAAAAACCCCACCCACAGGATGGGTTAATTTTGGGGTTGAAAATGTGATGGATTGAGAATTACACCAACATGGTATGATCCTGAGCCTCATGGATATGTGTAAAGGTTCCCAAAAATTATATCCAAAAAATTTGTATCATTCATGTAAAGCTGCAATGAAACCAATTGTACATTTCACTTCAAAAAATTGCATCAGAATGTCATTACTGATTCACAGGAATGAAGACCTTATATATTTTTTGAAGGTGGATACTGTTTTCAACTATGTACCAATACCAATTTATGATCTACCTAGGGGGGATTATATTAACCTTATTCTCAATTGTAATCCCACTATTTCTCCTTATTCTAATGCAGATAGAACCGCCTAAAATTTCCTCTATGGAAACTTTGGCACAGTTTTCAAGGAGGTCATTATATGTATAGAGAGCTATAGATAAATCATATTTTTCTCTTGTTAGTGATTCCATAGAAGAAACCATTAAACATGTAGTTGTGGTGGCCAGATGGGATTATTATATCTAATCTCACTTGAATCATGTCATCACACATATTCTTGTAGAAAGAATGTTGTACGCACATATACCTTCCCCATGCATGAACCCATAAACATATTACTAATTAATAGTGAGAATAGGTGTGGGATTATATTACCACATCAATTGAATACATCTTCCCATGTATCATAAAAACTAAGAATATATAGGCCTACATTACATCACACAATTTTATATAGTGACGCCACATTATTGAAATAACATTTCATCTCTGTTATCATATATTAGAAAAAGTAACGATTGAAGGACATGAAAATATCCCTATCCCATAAACCATAATAGCATAAAATCATGGTTATATTGAACTGGTGGACACTCTTGTGAAATAAGACATTATTACAAATTTATATGAGGATTATTATCATATTCTTGTAAAGGACGAGGCATAGGAACATGAACATATCTCAAGTCATGTTGGGGCTCACCAGCTAGGTTTGAGACAGGATTTGGGATTGGTAAAGATTCATTTTGAAAAAGATAATAGTTATACTATAATTTAACAAGACCATGATAATATATGCACTCTAAAGAAAGTTATTTTTTCAAAATATAGAAATAGCCTCATATAAAGTTCATATACGTACAAATTATGTTGCTCAACATATTCTAGTAGGTCATAGAAGCCCAATATAGATCCCAACATCCACTAATGAACTACTATACCAACATCATTATGTGGATATACAAGTAGAGGATCATATCCCATCTTGTATTCCATATGTTTATCTAAATATTTTGATGTGGAATGCATATTTGAACTGGGTTCATACCTTTAGGTTTTCTATGATTGAAAGCCATATTCTGAAAACCACCAACATGAAGACTCATAATCCTTTTGGTAATATAGATGCTCACCAACATACTCCTACAGCTTCTCAAAAGCAATCTCATATCACCACAGAACAAAAAGGTTATCAATATATTCTTCCAAAAATCACCTAGTATGATCATATCCCAACTCAACCAAAAAATTCATGTCAACATATTGTTGAAACAATGTATAATGAGTCTCATATCCATGATCTTCTCAATAAAAGTGTCCTTGATGTTTTATAAAAAATATATGAAACATATCAAGGGGTTTTTTGACTCTTCTTCCAATGAGGAAGAATTTAACTCCCTCAATAGTCATCCTTGAATTAGTTAAGAAAAGGATCATAGGGGCTCTAGTCCTGATATCCTATTTAGAAAACCTCCCCATAGAAATATCTCCTATATACAAGGAAATACACTCTTTTCCAAAACACCTTCATATAGAGAGGTTCCCAAAACTAAGACACATTTATATAGGTATGTATCGAAACACTAAAATTAATCATATATAGTTCACCATCAACTACCAATTGTACTTCCCCACAATTAGAAGGTGCCCATAGTAGCAGCCTTTTTAGTTTTACTAGGGGGAATAATATAATTCTCTCTGCGAAGAGGTGAACATTGATATATGGAGAGTGTTAGATGAATACAACCTCTTTTCCATTGAAACATTAAACTAATATATCTTAAATAATCTATATATTGAATTTCATGACTTAAATATTCTAGAACATGTGGGAAACACATCAGACGTTTAAGGGTAGACACCTGACTTATCAAGGATATGAGGTTAATCTCCAAATCATAGATGCACTATGCTGTCAATTATACAAGATTTCATTCTCTATAGTGTAAATCCTAAAGGTGAAAGATAATGAATAATTCTTATTTAGTTTATTATAAATATCCTAGAAAATATTTGTGGAAAATTTTTTAGATCCCCATCAGATGTATGTATCTGAGGAAGTGGAAAATTTAGAACATTTCACATGACTATGTGCCAGTAAAATAATTACTCCCTATATAAAATATCATGTAATTATATATACATAGTATAAATTATGGGATTGGGTAACCCACAAACCAGTTGGTCAATACAGTGAGATTCAAATGATTTGAAGGCAAAACGATGTAAGCAATTGTGGGATATTTATTCCAACATTCTCTTATTCTTAGACCATTGAAAAAACATGAATAAACATTAAACATGAAAGTCAGAGCTTAAGAAAACCTAAAATCATCTTATAGAAATAAACTCCCATCATAGGAATTCATGCCACCTGGATCATAAAAATTTACGATTGTTCCAAATAAAATGGATCACATTATTAGTATCCATAGAATCCATCCTTGAGAAATAAAATCCCACTGGGATGAGATAAATTTTACTACCACGTCCACCCCTTAGGTTATAAAATCCTAAGTGGTTTTATGAAAAATTAGGTGTAGCATCAAACCAATGCCAAACCATATGGATTGGTGAATTGTTTTCTCAATCTCAACCACTATATTCCTCAAAAACCAAGAGGTCAATGTTGAAATTATAAGATGTTATAGATCAATACCATCCTATTGAGATAGTGGAATATTTATCTAAATATCCATCTCATGAGACATTATATCCTTATCTAGAATCCTCAAATCCTCAAAAATCCAATAAAGTGAAATAGTGGTACAATATTTCTCCTATCACACATTTCCTAGATCATTTTACCATTTTCACCACATCAAGAGGAATCATCCTTTTCTATTTTTGTAGGTAAATCACAAAAATGGAAATCATGTCTGTTTGTCCCAACATGAGAAGTACATTTTCTATTTAGGTCAAATTCAAAAATCATGATCATAAAATTCAATAAGTTTACTATTGTAATACTAAGATGTGAGGAATATTTGTAAATAGAAATCATACACTGTAAGGTTTGTAATCCAAAAGGACTACTATTTACAAGGGTTAGAGAAATGACCATAATGAAATCCTCAAAGCTTGTGTAAATGTTGCAGAATCATCTTATTCCATGGAGAGTAATGGGATAACTACCATTTCCCCATACCAATTAGTTAATATCATCCCCATTTACAAAATATATGATTTATACCAAACATAATATTTAGAGGGACGTGGCATTGAAATTGTATAATGACAGGTTGGTAATATGGATGAAAAAACTGAGGCTACACATATATTGAATTATAAAAGTAAGATCTTTTCCCTCAAAAGGATGAATTTCTACTACCATGGTGTAACAATTTAAAGGATAAAGGGAAATGTGTGTCAACATCCCACTCACCACCTAGAGGAGCTATAATTCCCTCTATAGTGGAATGACTAAAATAATATGTGAATGAGATAAATGTTTCTAGAGAGCTCAATTAGGAACTACTCTAGGGAAATATTGCTTTTATATATCATCTTTATATATGGACAAAAATCCCACCTAAGACATATAATTGGAGAGATAATCAGTCAAAATATAATGTCATTTGAATATTAGGCCATCTCTATATACAGAAAATCAGTCAATATAAATGAGTAAGTTGAGATGATGAAGAATTTACTCCATTATAGTGACAACCAACTCCCCCTTAGTGTGGTCATTCAGTCCTAGAACAGATCAAAGAGTCAATGGGATATGAAAATAGGGAAAATTTATCAGGCCTCACCCTCTCCCTATAGACTTAAGGTAGTAAATACATTGGTACCTCTAAAACTACTCAATTCAATATAGTACGTGTTTTCCCAAATGAATGAAATTGAAAGAAATCACACACCCATGAAGCCTGAAAAAAGGAAATATTCCACATGGGTGGATGAAACTTTATCCACATACAATTTATGAAATCCTTATCTTCTCAACTGTGGAAAGAGTAAACGTACGAAAATAATAACTGACACACATCATGTCTTAATGTGGGAAGAGGATGGGCCCTTGAGATCAGAAAGATGAAATTGAACTGAGATGTTTTCTGAAAAATATTATAGGGACAACCTTTATTTGATATATCATCATTCTAGAAATATTTCTTGTGTTGTGGGAAGACATTCCCCATCACTTCCATTAACAGTTCGTCTCAATGTTAAAGAAAATGATAATTGTTGACCTCGTGAATTAAAAACAACAAGAAAATTAGAGGGTTTATGAAATCATATTTAAATTGAATGGTTCTACATATTAACTTAGTATTACTCTATTGGAAAAAAATAATTAAAATAAATCAATGTTTAAAATATTCAAGATGTGCTAAAAACAAATTTTTTTTGTTGTAGTATCTATTTGGATTCTGTGAGTTTTCAAAAAGAACACCATTAATAGAAAATTACACTTAGTTGACCATGAGAAAATCTCAGACCATTTCCTCGGCATAGGGAAAAGGGATTGGTAAGGAATAGACTACTATTTTTACCCTCTAGATATTAGTAGTGCCTTTTTAAGCACCCAGTTTGGCCATGAATCATCTAGCGCCTCCCATCATGTGGTAGAAGAAACAAAATCACCCGTGAATAAAAGAAAAATAATATCAGGATCATCCATGATTTAATTAAAATATTTATATATCATATTCCTTCTGAAATGATCAGGTTCCTAGTCATTTCTTTACACCACTGTAAAATAACACACTCAATTTATCATATCCTTAGAATCCCAATGAGGTCAACCCTAATGATCATCCTAACTACTGCCCTATCTATGTGAGGATAAGTCACACTATCCATGACTATTTTATGTTTGAAGACGTCAATGAAATAATTGTTTATTCTGGATATTAGATAATAGAGAAGGACCTTTTATAGGTAACATGTGTACCTATCACTCTACTGGAAGAATATGGTGACTATAAAGATGTTCTCTCTCGGTGTGGATAGAAGTTCTATTATTGTATGACTTGAAAGATATTAGAATGGCCACTTTCCACCCTGATAAAAAAAATATGAAAGTCGATAATGATCTAGATAACTTGGGGGTGGTTGAATAAATATCTCAATGGAATAGATAATCACAATAAATATGAAAAGACGCAACAAAAACAGTCATATCCATCTCCCACAATATCTATGAATCTTATAGTATTCTTTACATCAACACCAATAGTAAGTGAACAATCCCACAAAAGAAACATCCTAGGATGAAGAGATCATTTTTATTATTTTAATGTAGTTCAAATAATATATACCCGTCTAAGAGTAAATATTCCCGAGAGTTTTAGTTCTCCATACCTAACATGGGAGTTGGAGGCTAAGGATGCGTAAGTCGAGGATACATGGGTTGATACAAGAATGGTAAAATTTAAATATTTTCATCACATCCCCCTTGAATCCATATATGTATCAATGAACCACGGGTGAGAAGTCAAGAAATCCCAATAAAATCTTGTATATTCCTCAAATCTATCCAATATTCATTCAGAAATTGTAATTGGGTAATGAATTTTTAATCAAGCCCGATAAAGGGTAAGCTTAGTGAGACTTACACCACATGAAACATATGCTCCTACAACATTTTTTCAAGCATTATATCCATCCACCTCAAACAAAACTAAAAATTCTCTAGAAAATAGAGAGTTACGTAACCTTGGGAAGCGTATCCCTCTAGCACAAAAATACAAAATTATGAAATCATTGAAGTTTGATCTAGTCAAACTATCAATCATTGATTCTCAACATCAATTAAAATAAAAAAGGGGATCAATCATTAAGGAACAATAGATCCCAGGTTAGAGTTGAGATATAAGTATCTAAAACCATAGAATATTGAATGAATATTGTTCCATCAGAATTTAATTTCCCCATATTATTAAAATATATAGTCAGGAATAATTTTTCCCATGACATATTTGACCCCTGTATGTTTTGGTAAAACATGATATTGTTGATATCTTTTTTATTTTGTTTACTAATGGTTCTGGGATCAACCTCATCCCAATTCATACCACCAATGTTTTGGATATATCGAGGGGGGCTTATCTCTAAAAAAGCTAACCATTCATGGGAATGTTATGAGTGAAATAACACCTCTTGAAAAGATCAACCCCGTGGAACATTTTGGGGATCTTACATCTAACACTAAGTTCATTGTTATCTAGAAATACATAGTATATAATGTTCCAATTAGAAGAATTTATCTTCATATCCACATAGATATACCATCAAAAATTCATCAATGCTCAACATACCCTCTCAATGGAATGGTTAGAAGACAACATGGTGACAAAAATTCATCATGTCTTGAGAAACCATATATGATGTGGTAGTTTTCTACAAGAATGAAGGAAAATGACCAATTCTAGATAATGATATTATTTTTTAATCCCCTAATGTACTGGTGAAATCCCCTATGAATCCTTTGAGTATATTCAATAGTTCTTTTATGCTACCCATAAACATGAGTGTGGTATTAGAGATCACACTAGAGATATATCATGAACTAAAAATTGTATTGACTGTTATCCATGTTATGTTAATAATGTTAACTGAATTAGATTCATCAAAATGGGATTCAGATAATACTCTAAGGGTTTCTGATAATTCCAGCATGCCATCAGCAGAAATTTATGATGCACCAAATAAATTATTGGAAACTTCATATGTATATGATTTTGATAACCCTAGTGGTTGGATGAATAAAAAATAATCCCTATAATCCCTCAATTACTATTAAATGTTTTGGATAAAAAATTATCTTCCCATGGACTATCATACATTTAAAATAACATAGATTCCCTTAATATACCTACCATGCCTTAAAATGTCTCCAAGGAATCAGAGATGGACGAAAAAATTGTGGACTTTAGGAACACCCCTGCCACATTTGAGGAAAGTGTCTCCATCCCCATCAATGATATCATGAACATGAATCTTGGAATTTAAGAATATCTATGGAATATATTGATTAGTTCCTCCCTATATTTTGAGGAAAAATGTTTTTATATTTTGTTCCTAAAGATGCAACAATACATGTTCTCATAAAATATAATGGAATCCCAATGATAAACATTGAGGTGGATATATGTGACCTTGGATTACCTGATGAATATCTAGGTTTGAAACAAGCATCCAGGAGGTTTTTCAAATCTCTCAAAAGTAATTTAGATTCTTAATTTGATAATTTAATCAAAGGGAACATTTTTGGGAAGTGTAGTACAAAACATTTATCACCAAAGTCATCCTCACCATGGAAATGAACATGAATATCAGTGTCTTTGTCGATTTTCAGACCATAATAGACAATCTCCAAGGATGATATCCCATTACCAATCATAGAACATTTTATTAATCTAATAGTTTTCTTCCAAACCATTTCCATCAAGTATGGGTATTTAGAGTCTAATATGTAAATGTTTTCCCTGGAAGATGAGGAATATACCACATTTAGAGTACCTTATGGGTTCTTATTCTATCTAATTATGGCCTTGGATTAAATTACTATGGGGATATATACTAACTCCCAAGGGATCATATCATGATGTGTTTCATAGGGTGAATTGAAAAAATGTTATTTCAATGACCCGATAGTTATATATCGACAATGATATGGTCACCAGATGGATATTAAAAAATCCTTATAATTTTGAAGTTGCACAATATAAATATTATTACATTCTAGTTTGATTTTGGAGTAATGTCATGGAAATTATGTCTGTTTTAGGTATGTAACTACAACATCAAGTATGATCTAGAAAAGACTAGTTAAATTCTTGAAATGTCACCACATCATAATATTAATGAACTACATGGATCTAATGGACCTTGGTTACATTCATTTTTTCATAGCTGACATGGTTTGAAAATATTTACCCTTACTTAGTTTGATGAAGAAGGGAGCCTCATACTAATGGGTTGAAGACTTCCAATGCGACTTTGGGAATATCAAGTAGTACTTTCTACACCAACAAGTATTTATCCTTCTGGTGAAAGAAATGTTTCTTATCTTACATTTAGCCATCATGAAATGACGATTTTGTTCTCTCCCCATATAGATAAATTCTACGGGAAGGAAAAAGGACAATATGATCTCAGTAATATAAATAAAGTTAAACAGACTAGGTATTTTTTTATCAAATCAAACTTTTGATCACTCATATTTATATAAAAGAAGATATAAATTTATATATAGCATCACTAAATCCACTTGGACCCTTTTATTTAACTGCTCAAGTATATATGTGGATTTCCCACATTGACTAGGAATTTTTTCCAATGGGTCATTTATTTGCAACAATATGACACCTAATTCATCTTAAATAATGTAGTTAAAGGGTTATACATATATTATTTCTTTTGGGGAGATCCCTACACTTAAAGCACACAAGTGGACACTAAAATTTAATATTAAGTGGTTTTATGTTCCCATGATAATCCCTGAATGTGGGTAATGTAGTCCTATGGTTCCCCCATAATTAATTTTTTCAAGGAGATGGAAACCCCAAAGCATAGTTGGGATGGTCTAGGTAATATATTTGTCATACTAGAAAATCAAATTTCACCCTACACTTTTTCTTTGATGAAGGATCCAATAATAATGAGGTATAATACCAATACATCATTATCGGCTTCGAACTAGCCTTATAGATGAAGTTATCCTACATGGGAATCAAAGGTTATTTAAAACTACTGTTCAAACAATTAATGGTGATAATTCCATAATAATGGAATAATTGGACCCCCTAGGATTTATGGTAGGATTTAATTTTGAACCAAAATGGCATGAGATACCTTGATAACAAAATGTTCATGCCGAATCACTAATTAATGTTGCAATAGTCCAAGACAACTCTAATCTGGACAATAACGTTTTAAAAATCATTAATAAATGGGAGGTCTTGTAATACATTTTTTGTGACATAGAGTAAATCAACCAGCTCAATCAATT
Organism: Viscum album; assembly: GCA_963277665.1. NCBI lineage: Eukaryota > Viridiplantae > Streptophyta > Magnoliopsida > Santalales > Viscaceae > Viscum > Viscum album. Next base: position 1,091,209,129 of record OY728157.1, on the reverse strand, counting down.
TTAGGGAAATATGGACTGATATCCTCCCCCAAATGGATAGTCCTCATAATTAATTACCACAAAAGGTCCCCACCTATTAAACCAATCCATAATGGAATAGAATCAATTCCAGTCATAGAAATTTTCCCATTAATATGGATTAAAGGTGAAAAAGTACCATTACAAACAATAATTAAATTGAATCCACCTCAGAAGTATAACATATGGAGATATTACCTTCATCATGGAAAAATCCTTGCATGCTCCTGTGGCACTTGTCAGTTTGGGATCTGACTCTCGCATCATATTAGGAGGTCTAGTTACTATTGGAAAACAATGATATGGTATTAGATGGAATTCAAAAGGAAATTTAAAACATTCTACATAAATTAAAAATTCATCCATTAACCCCCATAGTTGTTACATACATATAAATATCTGTTTCCATTTTCTGTATGGGAAGGAACATTTATGAACCATATTTCCCATCCCAAGCTAATAAGATTATGTTTTTCCTTACTGCTACTAAATTCATTTTCAAATGGGCCAAGTAAATTTCCCTTAATTATTTGGAAATGAACAATATCATTAACATCTTAATGTAAAATATCATCCCATGATTTGGTTTCCCTTATATGATACTGATGGACACTGACACCAAATTTTGTTCTACTAAATAATTAAAATTGAAAAATGAGAATAATATCAAATATAACCATTAATGTTGATAAAATGTGGTGTAAAATAGAAAACTAGAGGCCTTAAATGAGACTCTATAAAATATACAATATAAAATGGTGGACACGGACAAGAAGATTTGGTTTACAAGTTTCATTATGCTTTAAGGGCCTACCAAACAAACATGTCGATTACCACCCATGAAGCTCTATATTCATTTGTTTGTGAAACCAAACTAGTGATTTACATTGATTTATAGTTTCTATTGATTTGAATAGCTATTCATGGACAACCATCATACGATGAGAATTAAAAAAAGAAGTTGGATGAGTTGGAATGAATCGATGAGAAATGTTGTGTACACTGTTGAAACTTGATGTTAATCAAAATATGATCATATGCAACATCAAAAAAAAATCTTTTCCTCTACTTTTTCTTGAAAAAATAATTGGTTTTTGATCATAGATCAAAATTTTAAGAAACAATGTGATGTTTTTGTATTAATGACGTTTTATATTTTTTGGAAAATAACCTGTTTGTAAAAGAATGTTTTTATTTTTAAGGATTTGTCACAACCCATCATAATTTGTTTTTGTAATAATGATTATTGTATGTGAATGATCCAATCCAAAATAAAAAGGTGAGAATTATATTTTTCATTGATAGTTTTTTTGAAAACTGGTTTCTGGAAGAATGTTTTTGGACGAAGAAGTAGTGGAAAACATGGATTCAAGATGATGGAAGTTGGAAGTTCAATAAAGTTGTTGATCAGAGGAACCATTAGAATCAGATCCAATAACATGATGTTTGTGATTATTTAGACTCAATATTTTTTTAGAATTAATTTTATGAGTTTGAAATTATGAATGTCGGTGAAGTGGTTTAATGAAGAAACTTATTTCATAAGATAGAATGTTCTTAAACATTATTACCTTAAGTTAAACGATGAATTTATAATTTTTAGTTATCATAATTCATAAAAACTCTCATGACAAAATATTATTAAGAAATTGGGTAATCATAAATATTTTATCAATTCCATAAAGCAAGGTAATGATTTCATTGGGCTCAAAAGTGCTGGAAATAGATGCTTTCGAAAGACTGAAAGAGTTATAACAGATGAGGTTTGGGGAATATGAATGATCTTAAGTGGAGTCACTATCAAATTATTTTATTTTTAATATAAAATTCCATCTTTATAAGTATCAACCTTGAAAAACTCTATGAATGATTGTAAATATATCTTACTCTGAGAAGGAATGTTAATTAGATTGAATAAAGGAAAAAATGTCATATTATAGGGACCATAGGGAAAAAGTCAAATCATAATGAGTAGAGGAAGAAGGTAAGATTGTAATGAGTATAGGAATGAAATTCTACCATAATGAAGTTATAGTACATTATTGGTAGGATAGTCTCATCAGAATAAAGATGATTAATTTAAATTAAAATAAGGAAAAGTTAGTATGTCTGAGAAGATTGATTTTGGGGAATTCATGAGAAGGTTTGAATTTGTGGAATATGAATTTTAAATGTGTGTGATTTTAATATATTTAATATTTGTGTATGTGGGAAGAGATTTTTAATTCCACACCTTATCTATTATAAGTTTCCTATAAATATAGAAAGAGTAAAATCATACAATTCAAGATTTTTGATGAGTAGATAAGGAGGAAAAACTGTGGAGATTTTTTCATACATTGGGGTAGAGTTTTTCAGATAGAGATCTCATTAAAATGTTGAACATCTATTGTGTTGTTTACTGAACTTTGAAAAATTATATTGACTAGAAAAGACTGATGAAGATTAGACTGAGGAATATAAGTCTAAGAAATAGAGAATATAATGACAAATGGATATTTATAATGGGTTCACTATATTTATTACATTGAACTAAATTCATTGGATTGAGATAATCGAACCTAGCCACACTGAACTGAGGATACAAACCGAACATTTGTGGTGTGGTTTTATGAAATCCTAGTTTTCTTTTACTGAAAAAACTGATTATATGAAGAAAAAAAATTAACCTTACACGAGTCAGTATAATCTTTCATATTTGGAGATAAAAGGCCTCTATTGTGAGTTTTCACAAGTTTTATTCCCTTCTTCAATAAAGTTAATTTACATCGTCCCAGAAGAGTGGCTATGGACAGGTTGTGGGTTCTCACAATGAGGATAAACCATGTAAATCATGTCTTGTTTACTTTATTTCCTAATTTTTCATGAATGATTATTTACTTATTAATGATATTGAGATTTACATTAACAAGTTGTAGGGGATATGTTTCAAAATATATTGAAACTTATAGAGAGTGAAAAAATGATTCAATAATACCTTCTTAGTAGTTATTTGATCCTTTGAATCATCAATTGGTATCAGAACTGGGATCCCATGTTGAATCCTTATAATGGATAATATCAATTCTTTCAATAGTAGAGGAATTACTATAATTTATTGCAAAACATATTATGGATGAAAAAGCTAGGATAATTTTTTATCTCTTATTTCTTATTCTAGATGTATTTAATGTAGCTATAATTTATTTTCCACATATTGAGAAATATTTCCCTTTGAATATTTCTTACAATAGATATATTGAATTTAATGGAAAGTCAAAAAATTATATCTTATTGTCACTGTCAAAAATATTTTATATAAAGGTGATGGGTTATAATCATTCAAAGTGTTTGTGGGATAAGCTGGAAAGTATTTATACAAGAAATACTAAAGTGAAGGAAGAAAATATTCAAATATGGCATAGAATGTTTTAATACATAATAATGAGAGATGAAGAAACTATTAATGAATACATAACCAAGGTAAATAATATTTTTCTGAAACATCGAAGGATTTGAAGATGTTCTGTAAGATTTTTCAACAGTGAACAAATGTATGAGAAACTTTCTAAACATGTATAATTTTAATATTTCCACTTTATAACATTTGGATGATTTATCACTTGATGGATAACATAAAATTGTAATTCTATTTGAAATGAGAGAAACACTAATTAAAATAAGAAGATTAATGATGAATTATATTTTGAATCTATGAGAAAAATAAAATACAAAATGTTGAATATTTTGATCATTGTGACTCCAAATAAAAATAGTATGATGATTTTCATGAGAAAATCATGACTCTTTTATACAATAACTATCAAATAGGATGACGAATGTGGGAAGGTAAACATCTTCTCAAATTTATTGAGTGTGGTGTAATCAGATTAGTTGTTAAGAGTTTCCATAGTATGAAATTTGGAAAATATCAGGATGATTATAATAGAAAAAATTGATGTAAGAAGTTGAACAAAAGTTATAAAGGATAAAATTCATCTAATAAATATAATAAGATATTCTATGGAGAAAAAATGTACGTGGAGTAAGAAAGTATAACAGAATCGTCTAAAATAAATTCTTCTGAAGTTGAAAGTTAAGAAATGTTTAGAATATTAATTGAAAATTTGGATAAAACATAATTCTTCTCAAATAGTGAAGATGAAGAAGGTGAATAATCATATAAAGAGTATCATATATGAACATAACTTTTTAAATGTCTTTAGAGGGAAAATATATTATAAAAGAAATTGGATTGAGAAGAAAATATAGTGGAATTGTTTTTGAAGGTGAAAAAGATGGTTTCAGGTGAGAAGAAGAATATATCCAAGAGATGTTATGTTACAAAATAAGAATTTATAAATAGGGAAATTTGATTTAATATTTTAGAATGATGTTTGAATGTAAGTAATAAAAAGTTAAAAAATTTTTATAGAAATAGATTGTGTGAAAATTCACCTTTAGGAATATGAATGGAAACTTCAAAAAATTATTAGAAATATAATTTTTTACATCTAAAGTAGATGAAAAATATCATATCAATAATTAGATGAAACCCTTAACCTCCAAAAATAATGTTTCGTATTATATTTTAAAAAATTTAGGTGAAATGAAATGTTTTGAAAAATTTGGGATTGATAACGGATGTGATAAACCTTTTACCATGTACAAATGTTGAAAAATACCTCATTGGGAATGTTGCTCCATGCCTATATTATGTTAAATAAGGAAGATGTCATCAATCTCTACAATGTTTCTATAGAGAAATATCATACATAATTATAAAATCAAATTTAATGGCTATTTTTGGTACTATAGAATCTATGGGCACATGGATTGTAATTTTTTTCATTATAAGTTACATCCTAAAAGTGGTTCTAGAAAAAGTTATAGCAATGGTGAAAGAAGGATACAAAACATTTCTAACTAATTTGATGTTATAAAAGAAAATTCTCAATAATTAAGGATATTTATAAAAAAAATTAATTTTAATGTCTGAATGAAATTTTTGGAAGATTTGATGAAGATGGTAATTGTGCCAAAGGATGTATGACACTACTTTAAAATATGTTTCTTTTGTTAGAAATAAAATGGGAGGTGTAAAGATGAAAGTTATAGAAAAGGAATTTTTTATTGAGATAATTATCAATGAATGTTAAAGGAACCTGACGTGTATATATGTTATGGGTTATTCTTCACATATGAAAGGTGTTATAAAAATGTTGAAACATGTTAAAAGTCATGATGGAGGAGAAGATAACTTTTGTATTTATAGTTTCTTAAAAATCATTGGAATCAGAAAGGGATGAGATTGATGAAGAAAATATCCAATACAAGCATGTTTTATTTGTATATAGGATAAAAAATAACATCAATAGTGTATGTGTACTTTTAAATGATGTTAAAGAACAGTTTTTCATAATAGATTATTGTATAATAAGAAGTGTGAAATATGGATATCATATCAAAAAAGGAAAAAGAACGCGTGGTAATTTTTTTAAATTGAGAGTTTAATGCCTCATGTTACATGACTGCTGAAGATGAAAAAAATTATTTCAGCAATGAAATTAAAACCTTGGGAAGATAAAAATGAACTAAATTTATAAATATAATGATGTACATTATTTTCCAAAACTGAAAATTATATATAGTGATGTTTTTGTTACTTATCTGAAAGGTAAGATAACTAATAAATTTAATGAGGGTTTAGATTTACTCAATGAGTGCTCTTGAAATTACTTGTTTCAATTTATTTGGGTCAATGGTACATCTATAATCAAAAATACATTTTGGATTTATCACTGTTTTATATTATCTCACTTGGATGATAAATATAGTGATTATGCAATAAAATTTTGAGGCTATAGAAATGTTTTGATTTTTCTGAAAACAATTTGAGAATAAAACGGGGTTTTATATAAATAATTCATGAATAGATAATGTTATCCAATTCACAAGAAATAATTATGAAACTTATCTGATAAATCGTGGTATCAAACATTATTATATTCCTCCTTATACTCCAAAAAAACTGAGTAGCATATGGAAATAATTTATGTTTGGTTGAAATGGGAAGAAGTATGTCAGCAGAATATAATAATTCAAATTTTAATTCGAGAGAAGCTATTAGAAATACAGAACATGTTTAGAATATATGGTTTTTGAGATCCTAAACTAACAATGAATTATTATGAAATTTTTTACAATAAAAAACCTTAACTAAAATACATTACAATTTTTGGAAGTCCTTGTTTCCAAAAGATTAAAAATCAATATCCTGGAAATATTGATGGTAATGTTGTGGAAGGAAATTTAATTGGTAATTAATCCAATGGAAGAAGTTAAAAATGTAAGATAAAACACTTAAAAATTATATTGGACTCATATAATATGAATGTAACAAAAATGTTAAATAATTTAAAGATATTTATGAGGAAGATAAAATACATACTAACCAAGATTTATGTGAATTGTGTGATGTGGAATGTTTAGCTAAAAGAGAAACATTGAAATTTATTACCATATAAACATATCTACTGTCCATAAAATTATTGGTAATTATAATGCACCAGTTTAGACCAAAAGAACAGTGAGATAAGAAAACCAGACATCACATATATCAAAAGTTAAACTACAATTTGTTCCAGATTATATTCATCATAAATAGTGGGTGGATTAAATTAATTATGAGTGGGATTTGATTGAGAAAAAATGTAACATTAGAGCTTATTAAAAGTTCATAAAATAAATATATTGTCAGAAAATACTTGGTTTATAGAATCATGCAGAATGAGCATGGATACGTTGCACGAAATAATGAAAGACTTGTTTATAAAGGCTATTCATAGGTGGAAGGTGTGTATTATGATGAAAAATTTTATCCCTTTACTATATGAGAAACTATCAGAATGTTTTTATCCATTTGGTCTCATCAAAATTTAAAATTATATTAGATGGATGTAAATTCAGCATTTCACAATGGAGAAATTGAATAAGATGTTTACATTGAACAAACATGTGTGTTTAAATATGAAAAGGATGTAAAAATATATGTAAACTAAATAATTCATTGCATGGAATCAAACAAGCTCCACATGTTGGGTATTATAATATTGATTTTTTTTGATAATGTTTAATTTTTCTAAACTGTAATTTGATAGAATCTTATATAGAAATGATGTATAATCTAGAACTATAATTTTAATTGATTATATGGATGATATAATTTTCTCTAAGGATAGAGAATTTATTTTTAAAAAAATTGAAGAAATGAAATGGATATTTGAGATGAAAATATTTGAAAATTAACATTATTCCACTGTTAAAAATTCCAATAAAATGAAAATTACATTTTTCCATATCTAGAAAAATAACGTAGGGAATTGTTACAAAATCTAATCATCAATGAATCCAACGAAAAATCCACTTCAATTTCATTGTAGATGAAGTTCTGTAAAGGAATGTTTGAAATAAATGTGAATTATAATGACTTTGGAAGTTTATAGGAAGTATACAGTTCCAAAAGAACAAATAAAAAATAGGATGGGGGTGTTGAATCTTTTTTTCTTTTTTAAAAGTTTCAATACATTTTGTAACATAACCCCGTAACATGAAAAAGTTCATATCCTTAACATATTTTAGTAAACACTCATTCATGGAAAAGTTATAAAGTCTGTATTGGACATGAAATTTACCTGGCTTGGACTTAGTGTGAGTACCTACATCCTTTTCATATCCACTTTCATGGATCTATAGAAATTCACTATAATGAAAAACTGAATACAACTTGTGCCAACACTCATTAGATGCATTATATCTCATGGTAGGAAATATTATAATTAATGACATCATTCTGAAATCCTTTAATATAAACAATTGATACAAATCAAAAGAAAAAAACACATTGTTAAAACATCTCCATAATGAATCTATATGTATCCTTTGTCTTGTATGGATGGGTCTGATTCCCTCATTTTGATGAATTTTTTCTGATGGATTTAGTTTGGTGAAAAAATTATCAATATAAATTTATGAAACTCTACCCAAATGCTCAATCTGATCCTCTTCAATTGAGTTGAATCAATATGATGTTTCTCAGTTTGTAAAATACAATGGATTTGTGATATTATATTGAGATATCTATCTTGGAAAAGTTTTCCTCTAATTCTAAAAAAAACTTTTCAGTTTTCTACTGTTTACGCTCCTCAAGAAGGATGAAAAGTACAAATACGCATCGCTATTTTTTATAGGGAATTCAAAATAAAAAAAAGTTTGAAATTGAAAAAAAATATACTTTTCAAAATATAATATCTCTAAAAATCAATCACATTTAAACATCAATATCTTACTTCTTCAGTAATTCTTAAGATTTCAAGGAAATATGTCATCTCAAAAATACAGTCTTTTCTTTAGTCTGATGAAACTTTCGCAACATCAATCTGATGTAACTTCCTCAACTTGAGTACAATGTAACTTCATTATGATAGAACACACTTAATATGATCATTATTATCTGACATTATACCTCTAATCCTTATGATTCAAATTTCTTCTTCTGCAAATTATGATCTAAATTTCATTGCCTAAGTTATACTAATTAACATTCATTCTCAAATTCATTCTTAATAACCTTCCTTTTCATAGTCAGTCCAATGGAATCATCATAACAAAGGAATTAACATTACAATGGAATGTATTTGATAGTTACTATATGTAGAAACATTGAGATTTCTCAATCAACATGAGTTATAAATCTTTGAAAAATTGTGAAAATTTTGTGTCCAATACTTCAGGACCTGATGAAAACATTGTCTTGTTTTATGAAACTAATACAAATATTAGAATTCCACAATTTATTCAAAAGAATTTATCATGGGATTTTTCATGATTTATGTGAATTTAATGTTTTTAAAAGAATAATCTTACATGGGGTTAAAATGTTTAATAACTTTATATCTCCTGGAACCACCTTATTCATATAACCTTTTTAAAAACATTCTAAATTTCTAAGTGAGCAACTTATTTCTAAAAAACAATGATTTTGATGAATGTTGAAATTTATTCCAATGGATCTATGTCTGATGGGGCATCAAAATAAAAAAATTAAATAACTTATATCTTCCATCCCCCATAAACATACTTCTAAAATTAGATCCCAGTTTAAAAATATGTCCAACCACCTATGTCCAGAAAATAACATTCTCAAAGAGGACAAAATTTCTCCCCCATTATGTTTGAATTTTAACATTTGGAAACATTTATATTTCTTACAAAAACTAATTTGGATGGATTGGGATTGATCATAATGAATAAAATTTATATTCTTTAAAAAATACAATACTTTATTATAAAAATATCACAAAGGTTCTTCAATATCCTCCATTGGATTTGATGACTACATATTTAAGTAACTTTTTTAATTCTTAGAAATTTTTCACAACTCATGTTTTGAAACAACTCAATGTTATCAACTTTTATCAAAACATAAACTTTCTCAAAATACAGTATCCTAAAACCACACTACTAGAAAATGTAATGGGTTTGAATGAATTTCATCCCTCAATGATGAGTAAATATTTCATCCATGTAAAGATAAACAACCCCTCAATTTTCTCTTTTCTCACTTTTTCTTTTTCCACTCACTTATCTTTTTTATCACTTTTCTATTCCTCTCCCACATTAGGTTATAATGACAGGATCATATTCATAAAGGAAAGAAAATTAAAAACTTATTATAGAGTAATAAGTATTTTCTTTTTCCCCATTTTTCCACGTAATCCAAAGCACTATGGGGGACCTCTTTATGAGATTTGGGAAATACTTTGGGGGGATGAACATGATGTTGTATCCTGAACTCAACAAACATTAATTTTGGTATTTACTTTGTTTGAATATCATAAAATTGATTCTTTATTGAGATATATTCCACAAAAATAACTCCAAAAGAATCATTTTATTTTCTAATTTGAAACATTTTATGATGTTTTTTTATCATGAATTTTTGGATGTAATTTTAGAAAGATCAATTGCACACTGATATTCAAAAATTATCTTCAATGGTTTAGAAAAATTTACTTTTAAATCATAGAGATGAACATTCATCAACAACAGTTGAGTACAATATTGAGTAATTGTATAAAATTTTGTATTAGTTGGTGATTTGTTTTATTAAACATTGTTTCTTAATATTCCATCTAACAAAAAATTCATTAATGAAAAATGTTTTTCTTGAAGAATAATTTTTGTCAATATAATCTCCAACCCAATAATCATGATTATAACCATGAAACATCATCACAAAATTTATTTTTTATAAAAACCCCTTTGAATATTTACTTTGACATATCTCATAATTTTATTTCCTAAAAACATATGTGATCCTTTAAGATTTATTTATTACATGGCCCACAAAGTTACATAATAATTAATATCAATCATTTTCAGATATATGGTAATTAAGACATCCAATAAGATTTTGAAATAGTTTTTTATTCACTCATTTTCAGCCTAATATTTACTCAACATGATCTTAATTGAGATAGGAGCAGTAGATTGTTTGGAATATACCATAAAAAACAGTTATATTAAATATGTCGAAAATTTTCTAGATATTTAAAAATGTATTTTTTAATTTTTAAACCATTCAATCCAATGAAAAATTGTTAATTCTCCCAAAATTGACATCTCAAATTTACTTTTCATTTGTCATGAAAATGTTTTAAAATCTTCTGCTCCAACCCAAAAAAATTTATATCATCCTAAAAAATAAATAAAATTTTTATAACAGAGTCAACATCGTTCACATATAAGTTTCTATAAGACCTTCCTTTAGAAAAATTCATCATTCTCAAACTATTATCATGTTTATAATACCATTCAAATTGGTCATGTTTCACCCCATAATAAAATTTATTATTATTTTAAGAATTATTTTAATCCAAATTAGTTATAAACCCGCAATGTTGTTTGATGTGGATGTTTTATTCAATTTATCCATTGAAAAATTCGATCATTTCATCCATCTCATATACATTGTATTTTTTATGATTATCGATGGTTAGAAACAATTTAATAGTTTATAAGCTCACAATAGGAGAAAACGATTCATCAAAATCCACACCTTTTTCTTGTTCATATCCTTTATAAACAATTATTTATTATTTCCTTGAAACCTAATATTTCTTATTTAGTTTGTTTATGAAAACTCACATTATTCCAATACAATTTATATTTTCTAACCAAGAAACAAGTTCCCAGGTTTCTGTTTTCTCAATCTGATCTAACCCTTTGTTCATAGAATCCATCCATTAATTATGTTAAAAATCTTCAAAAATTGAATCTAGTTCATCTTTTGAAATTAGTGAAATCTGGTTTTCAAATTACATTGTTCATCTAGGCAGAAATATTACATTATCATTCAGTAAAATGTTTTCAAACACAACATTTTTTTGTAAGGTAATAAATTTCAAACATTACCTCCCATATAAACTATCCTCATCACAAGATTATACTAAATAATGATAAGTAATTACTTAATCCTCCTCCTATATCTCATTGTCCTTTGGTATTATTTTCATTTCAATTACATTAACATCATATGAGTCCAAAAGATTTTGTATGTGTCTGTTCTTACTTTTTTAAATTCTTATATTTATATAATTACCCATGTAACTGCCTTCATTATATTTCACATCAAACATTCTAGGATTTGGAGTTTTTTTTGTTTAGCTAATAGGGACATCCAAAAACCATGAATAATTTCAAAGACGGTTTTTGTTATAACATATTTCATAAGAATTCATTTTGGTTTATGATCTCATCAAGCATTTATTATTAACATTTATTACATTGCTAGTAACTTTTCTCTAATATAACATTGAAGGAATGTAATATTTTAACATACTTTTTCCCACTTCCTCCAAATGTTTAATATTTCTTTATGATACTCTATTTTTTATGGAGTATAGGAATCCCTATACTGATGTTTGATAACCGTCATTCTTATATATGTTTCCTATGTATTTTCAATGAATTCAGCACTATCTCCTAGTCTCGTCATTTTTATATAAATCCCTATTTCATTATCAGCTTTTTTCCAAAAATCTTGTGCATTTTCATAGCCCATGACATGGGTTTCACAAACAAAATAGTTTTAATCCAAGTGAAATGATAAATAAATTTCTAAAAGTATAGATATAATTTTATTGATTGATGTCTCATCAGACTAAACAAATCAGAATGGATATGTTCAAGTATTCTGATATAGTAAATCTCAACCCTCTTATATCTTTTTTTAGTCATATTCCCTTTGTTACAAGTAATACGAACATCTTCGTCCCTATATTTTCGTTTTTGAAAATAATTGACAAAATAAAATTTATAAAGTTTGTTCTTGTTTTCATACCCATGGTTCCCATGAAATCAGTGCCACAATTTGTTTTCATCTTTAGAACACATGTAACAATAGTTATTAAACACTCCTATTTGAAAAGTCTTACCTCTAGTTATTTCTGATTTTGTGAAATTTTTTCCATATTTCTCAATAATGATGTTACAAGAATATTTTATGAAAATTACTTCTCTTCAATAAACAAAAAGATAACAAACACCAAATAAGTTATGTTTTAAACCATCAAAAATTTAAACTCCCATTGATTTCAACTTTTCTACTTCAATCTCATTCGTTTAGATTACACTGATTTTTATGAAACTATCATTACCAAAGGTAACTTATCCTATATCAAGAATTTCAAAATGTATGAATATTTTCATATAACCTATAATTATTAATGAAAAAATATATCAACTATCCATGGATGGTTCCTTTTACATGATTCCGAACCTGTCTCAACAAGAAAACCTATTTCATTAACATTTTTCTTTCCAAAATCCCTTTTTCTACTATAAGTAACTTGTTCTGAAATATGTTTCATATATCTTTTTTCATGTTGACCAGCTGAATCAAAAATTACACAAACATCTTCCAAACAAGAAATAATTTTTTGGAATGTTTCTAACATGTTGATATTTAGATTTTTTATTTTATTATGGGTTAGGAATGTTTCTCATCCTTATTATAACATTGATTAAACATTATTCAAACCTTATTATTAGAAGTGATATGTTATTCCAACAATTATAATCTCTATAACTTTAGATTCCATGGGACCATAAATATCCATAAAATCAGGATTTTTATATTAAAGTTATATATTTCGCTGTAGAAACATTATTCATATTGATATACACTTCATACTTTAACATACCTTCGGTGAGGAAAAAATTTCTCATAGAGGGTGTTTTCATGATTTATATATGTGATATATTTTTCACATGCCTTATCAAACAAAACATTCCTTGTACATTAATTATCAACTATAATGTCATTAATCTTAAATGAATCATTATTTTTTGAGCGTAAAGATTTCACATGATTCTTTATTTGAGATTTCACAAAAACCTTTATAAATCTAATATTCTACTTCCAAGGCTATATTGAAGTTTTATTTAAACTTCCTCAAGGTACATTCAGACTCACGATGTTTTGATTGAAGCCTTTTAACTTCTTCCTTAGATTTAAACTTATTACTGAGATCTTAAATGATCGATCCTTGGTCACAAATTCTTAAATTGTAAATTACAATCTCTTGTATTAATTCCCCATATTTATTGATACTATCCTTTTCACCTTTAGAGACATTTTGTATATATTTCTTTATCATTCCGATCACTTTCTTAAGATATTTTTTTTCTCTATAAAAGAAAGACTTTTTGTGTTGATTTGTTACCCTTTGTAAGACTTTTCACCATATTCTTCTTCACTATTTCCAGAGTATTCAATTTTCTCAACATTATAAATGAATTTTCTATCATTTTCTCAACATTCATCTTCTAAACACCTGTTTTTGATTGAGTCTGATTTTTTTTCTTAATGAGGATACTTTTTTTCTCTGGTGAACTTTTTCTTATGTTTATTGGATGGATTTTACTCTTTATAACTATTTTTCACTTATTTCATCATATTTTTCATTAGAATGATCTCGATATTATAAAAAATACTTCTTGGTGAAATTCATATAAAAACTTCTGAAGCCAACACAGTTAAAATATTTGCGTGGATGTTTTCTATAATAATTTATTCTTCCACTTATATTATTATTTTATATAAGATACATTATATTTCAATAAACTCGTTATCCTCTTTATATTTTCAATTATCAGGATTAATATCTTAAACGTCTTGAATTTTTATTTTTCTCATAGATTCAAAATACATTTCATCTTTCATCATCTTTTTGACCATTTGAGATTTTTACATTTCATAAGAAATAAGAATGTTATGAAATTCATTAATAGATAAATTGAGCTTATCATCTATAGTTGAAATTTTAGAATCAAAACTATTTTAAAAGTTTCTCATATGTTTTTCACTATTGGAAAATCATCCTAAACTTCTCTAAATCCACTAATATTGTAAACAATTTCATTTACCATGGTTATGTATTCAGCATTTAATTCTTATTTCCTCATCATTATGTCTTCAAACATACTAATCCATATTTTTAGCCATTCTTTATATACTTATGTATTCCATTATACACTATATTTACACCTATCCCACATAATATATAATGTTTTTAGATACATATTCTTCATAAAAATATTTTCTTGTATAAAATCATGATATAATTTCAAGCATTTCAATCAGATTCAATAATTTTTTTCCGAAATATTCATATGACCATCGTTATCAATAAATGGAAAACCAATTTTGGAAACATTAAAATCTTCCATCAAATGGGATATCAGATAATAAATCAACCTATATTTCTATCCATGATAATTTATGCCATTAATTACATGAATTCCCTTAATATTGATGGAATTGAAATTTTCCATGACAATGATTCATCAAGGGGACTTTGATCTCATACAAATTGAAGTTCCAAATGATCAAATTACAAATGAGAAAGGGGGTGGGTGAACTAGTTGTTTTCTTTTTATAAAATTCAATAATTTTAGAAACATAACCCCTAAATCCTATTAATATACATATCATTATCCCATTTTAGTAAAAACTCAGTCTTGAAAAAGTAGGAACGAAACTAAAGCACCTGAGATTTACATGGCTCGACCATAGTCTAAGAACCTATATCATTTCCATATCCACTCCCCTGGTTCTATAAAAATTCAATATAATGAAGAAGAAAATACAATATGTTAAAACTTGAATTAGACACAATCTATATCATGATAATAATGATTATACTAATTCCCAATTGTATATAAATTTTTATATAAATAGTTGACCAAAAAAATTAAATTTTTTTTAAAAAATTTCTCCACAAATTCATTTTCCAGATCCTCTATCCAATGTAGCAATGTCTAATTCCCTCGGTCTAATGAAATTAGTCATGGACTCATTACAGTGATAAAATTCTCAATATTAATTTCTTTAACTCATATCAACTGATCAATATGATCATCCTTTTTCTGATCTTCCTCATTCTGATAGACTTCATATGATGCGGCTAAGTTTGATAAACAGAACAAAAGATAACTACCCTACTAATGAGATCACTTTCTAGAAAAACATTTCCTTAACATCAAACTAAAACATTATTGTGATCCTCCTTTTCTGCTCATCAAAAACTACTCAATCTATGAATGTATGTTTTTTTTATTTTTAAGAAACTGAAAATATAAAATGTGGGAAACTAAAAAAAATTCCCCACTTACATAGTTTTCATGTCTCTAAAAATAACTCATATTCGAAATCATTTTTTATTTGTTGAATCATACTGACGAAATCTATGAAATTATGCTTCTCGAATATACTAACATTTCATCAGTCTGATGTAACTTCCTCACCTTCATTATGATATAACATTCTCATATTCAGTCTCATGTAACATTATCACAATATAATATCAATCCTGAAATCATTATAATTGGACTTTGTTCATCTACACATTACGATATGACTTATTTCTTATACTTGTTATGATCTAACATCCTTCCTCGGTGTTATTTTGATTAATATTCCGTCATAGATTCAATCTGATTTATTTTCCATCACATATCCAATGTAAAACCCCAATCTTGACATACATGAAAATTACATACCTTTTATGGAATAATTAAAAATTATAGAAAAAGATTCTCAAAGACTGTAATAGTTTAGTTTCCTTGGAAACTGGGAAACATAAACAAGTAGATTGTAAAACATCCACATTGGCTCATTCTTTATCATTCATTACTATAACACCTTTTGACACATCCTTCTTAATACCCTCCTTCAAAACCAGGGGAAAAGAAAAATAAAAAGGGGTTAGACCGGATTCTTAGAAATGGTAAAAAATGATGATGTTTAAACATAAACATGATCATAAAGGTTATGCGAATGTGATAATAAAATTTGGGAATCATACCCTATATAAAAATGGAAATGTTAAATCATAATAAAAAATCATTGAACATAATACATAATATAATAATTGTAACATAATTAATAAAATTTTTGAATACCAATGAACTTATAACACTATGAACTTGTATAAATAGTAATAGGTTCACTCATTGAATTATGGACATGAATCCCAGCCCATTCATAGAAATATGGACAAGGAAACCATGTCCACTCATAAAATTATAGTTATAAAAACCAGGTCCATGCATAGAATTCTGAACGCAAAATTAGATTCACGCATAACATACATTCCTAATGAGTTTTCCATCTTTACACAATGGACTGGATGAAGATAAATCTCCAAACCATTTAATAAATAAACCATTCTTATGTGTTCCAAAAAAAACAATAATCACTCGTCCTAGTATAACCAAACAGATTAAATGAGTTTCTAAAACATCATTCCATAAAAGAACAATCCATGAACAAAAAATTGACGTCATAGATAGAATAGAAATAATAAAACCATATAAATATTAGGGATTGTATAAATGAAACATAACCTTATTAAATATTTTCATCTTATATGGAAATTTTTTTTATAAAACACTTGAAATTAATTTTTGAGGAAAATATCCTTTCTTCATAAAAAACAAATTATGTTAATTAAATGTCGTGATATTTTTTAATAAATAAATAAATTTTAAAAAATAATATTTAAAACCTGAAATGGATTATTCATAGAAATAAGGTTTTATGAATGTGTTAAAATACATTCATTCCATATAAGTTAAAATCATTCTTCTCAAACATTTGCTGGAAAATACAAAATATACCACATATTTGAAAATGACAACAAATTACTTCCATACTAGTTAATAAAAATTCACCAATGGGTAAAATTGAATTTAAAAAAATATTATAATAATTTAATTAATATTATAGATACATAATTTTGAAACATGTACATGGACGACAAATATTCCCTAGTATGTACTTACATATAAAAAATCCCAGAAAATAATGTGATTGAAAAATTATCCATTACCTTAGGTACGATTTGCTTCATATGTATTTGAACCACATGAATAATGATTTAAATAATATTATTTTCTTATTATAGAGACATAGTCATTTTTATTCTATCATATATGATTATATTATCATATATTTGTTAGTAACATTTTGTTGTATCTCATTATTCAGGTTTTAATTACATTATGTTCTTATGAATGTTTGTTCGAATAAGTTCTTATTTCTCTCATTAGATTATAGTTATATAACATACACCACAATATTATCATAAGAAATATATTATTTATTCATTAAATCCATTTATAAAATCAGGCCTTAATTAAGATCATGTAAAAAGAATAAAATTTCATCATGGAGACGGTAGGTCGTACGTACGCACGAGCGATGATATTGTTCCTTTAATTATTGAATGGTATTGACATGGATTGAATATAATATTTATAATCAACAAAATTTTATTATTTATATATATATATATATATATATATTACTACCATCATTATACACATCCAGGTAAGTTGGTGATGAAAAACATATTACACCACAACTTAGAGGCAGTAAGTCGTACGTACGCACGCGTAGTGATTTCATTTTTAATAAAAAGGATAGAACATGTAATGTGGATGTTTCATATAGATAATAACATATAATTATAATGTTGATAATTAATTTATAATAGAATAATGAAACAACCCATGAAGAGGAAGTAGAAGTAGAAAGAAGTTTTATAGAATCGGTAGAGGAGATTATATCTTCTTTGACGCGATCCCTCTAAATCTATTCATAGAGGACTAGAGTTGGTCATTAAAGAAGATAAGAACCTATAAAATGTAACAAGGTATGTCTATTACTTAAATCTACAAGGTAAGGAAGAGCTTGAAGGCCCAATATGAATTGAGGCGATGAGTGAGGAGGTTCCCGTTAATAATGGAGGTGTGATGCACTTTAGGAAAGTCTTAAAATATTAATTTATTATAAATTTTTCTTCAGTTTCGAATGGTTCCAACCCCATTTAATTTAAATATAAGTTTATTTTGGATTGCAACCCCATTATAAAAATAAACTTATACATGTTCTGAATATTTTTTAACCCTTATCTTTTTTGTTTAGCCCTTATTTTTTCCTTCTTAATCTTTCAGTGATATTTGATTATTTACAGTTTTTTGGGATAATTTAATTACAACAGCCTATCAAAAGACCCAAAAGAGTTCCATTTGTGACATTATTAGACTTATCCTAACCATTTTGACAGATATTAGTTTTTTATAAATTTTATAACATTTAATAAACTATTTTATATTTTAAAATACAAATAGTGTAAATTTCGACACTATTTATCTGTTGACTTTTTGAATATATCATAACCTGAAGATAAATTCGAAACAAATTCATTAAATCATCTCCCAAATGTAAAAATCTTCCATAAAACTATTTTTTTCTATAAATACTCTCAAATTATATTTTTTTGTGTATTTATAATATCATTTATTTGATATTTCTCTTTATAAAATAATTTCTCTATCGCTATTGTTTCAATATTTATGGTAAATATTTCACCTCTAAAAATTAAAAATAAATTTAAATTCTGTACATCATTTAATTATAATTATTTAGAATATTTATTTTTTTAGATTCATCAATTTTATCACTATATTAAAATTATTAAACTTACAAGAGATAAGTGGGAGGCATGTTGTCACATTCTTTTGTTTTAATAATAATTATATCACTTTCAGGGAAAATGTCAATTAAATGAGTCAATTAATACACTTAAATTATATGTGTATAATTTTATTCAAACAATATGAATTTTTAAGTGTTAGGGTAATTTTTTTCCATTATCATATTTTTCCCTATTTTACCCGATCTATCATTAACTGTGGTAAGTAAATATTATCATTCTAACTATTCATAAAATAAAAAAACCTATTAATAGAATTTGGACCCACTAATTGGAAATATTTAATCCTTCTTTCAAAATTCCGAACAAATAATCTGTCAAAATTAATTTAAAATTAATCCCCATTGAAAAAAATGAGAAAGTAGTTTTTAAAAAACCATTTAAATCTTGGCATGTTTTTATATGAAATTTTTGTGTGAAAATAATTTCAATGAAAGAAATTGGATAAAATGGTAAAATATTAATCTAATTATACCTTAAAAACAATTAAACAGTTAATATAACTATATAAATTTTTCAGATGAGAAACCAATTTTTAGTTAAAATTTATTATATTTCACTATTCATTCAAAATTAATTTTATCCTAAAAATGCCAAAATATTGACCAAAGTAAATTTTGATGTCCCGATTCCAAATAGGAAGTATAATTTAACAATTAGAACATATAAATGAGTCAAAAACTAAATTTAACATAGGTTCACCATCAAAAGGTGGTAAAAAATTTAAATTTGTTATAATATGAAAAAAAAATTAAAAAGAAAAAAATTAATAAAATATATAAATTAACATGTTATAATAAAAAAAATTATAAAACATAAAAAACCCCCATCAATAAGAAAAAATATATATTACATTAATAAAAATCCATCAAGAGTAATTTTATTATTATATAATCTAACTTAAAATTATTCTTACCTGAAATGAATTCAATAAAATGACCATCAAATTATGTGTAACACAACCCAAGCATAGGTTTGCGTGTATTGAAATCCCCAGAAATTCATAAAAAGAATAGAAACCTCCATAAAAAGAATAGGTTAATTATGATCACTAATCATAAGAAAGAACATCATAGGTTAATTCACAAACCAAGAAAACGTAAATTCACAAACCAAGCATAGGTTTACATTCTCCCACTAAAAAAAGAATTTCTACCTCAGAAATTCATCTTGGTTATATATGGTTTAGTATTTGAAATTTTAATTCATAGAAACCCCCGTCATAAAATGGAAAGAACATCATTTTCAAAAAGTAAATTTAGAAACATAATAGATCCCCAAATTTCCCATCAATGGGTTTACACATAAGAAAAACATAGATGAATATTGGGCATGGATGAAAAGTATAAATAAATCATATATATTAATTAAGATCACTAATCACAATAAAGTTATTAATATAGTCAATGTTTACAATCACAAAACCATATACTAATGTAACATCAAAGAGGTCATTTATATCATCGAAAATCATGATAATAATACACCATTTTAAATCACGATCCCTTTTCTAAATGTTGAAGAATTTTTAAGAGAAAATATACCTATATCATTTTAGTATAATCTCACCATTGGCCATGCCTTGAATAATATCCCATTCATATATTATTAAATGGAATGAAGAATAATTTTTCATTCCAAAATGGTATGTAGATCATGAGATCCCTAAATTTAAGGATAGTAAATTTTATCTTTATTTATCAAAGATTGATTAGGAAAAGTTATCAAACATGCATAATTCCATATATGGTGAGATAATATTGTATTACAAAAAACATCATCTGATGTTTAACTTCATATTTCCTTAAATTAAATAATATTACAATCATTTTTAATGATAAAAATCATAAACTATAGAAAAAGGTTCAAAAATTGGCTTAACATTAACCCCCCACATATCATATGCTATCTCTAGTATCTCACATTCAAAAAATGTGAACACCATCATTGTGTATTCTCTTAAGTCTTGTTAATAACCTATGTTAACATATATTCATTATTGAAATTATGCATTCTTGTTTATTCCATAATGTATTTGATATATTCCCGGAGTTTCAAAAATTTGTATACTTCATCCATGATAGCATAACCCTTTTGTCAACAATTACATAATTAATTCCCAACAAGCTAGCGTCATCCAATTTACCTATTCAAATCCAACATACCCTCATACAAACATCATTATCTAAACTTATGGAACATATTTCGGGTTATATTTCCCTTAATCATTTGTTATTCAAGTATATTACCATAACCATAAATTACTCTTTCTGATCCTTAGAACTATTCAACATATACTTTCCAATCCATAATGAAAAACATATACTAAAAACACTTGTATATTTAATGATTCAGATAACATAATATTTGAATTCAAAAAGATATATGCCTCAATCATCCAACATTATCCTTAATCCATTACATAAGATTTATCATCTTTTTCTTTCCTGAAATATGATTCATGTCTTAAGGTTTATCAACCTCCAGATTCTAAGGTTTAATGTAAATAATACTGGAAAAACATCACATACCATTCAAAATTAATTTACAATATCTTTATCCTCATATGTATGACCAATACTCATACTATTGTCTTGATTCTATTTATGATATTTTCACTTTGGAAACCGATCATTAAAATTCCCAAAATTTCCTCATCTGAAACATTCATTGGTTAACTATGTTCTATGTTGTTCTTTCTATTTACTAAGACCATAATTAAAAGTGTGATAACTACATATCTGATATTAGAATCTCATAATTAAGGTAATGTATTTATAATATATCAATCTATGATAAATTTGGTTTTACCCTAGGTTAGTTATGATTATAAAAAAAAACCAAGTATTGGAACCTATACATGACTTATCCTTAGGAAATACCTAGAAATGTCCTTACAAATACCTCTAGAGATCTCACTATAGTTTTTTCATCCTAGTTTCCAAAGGATGACTAGTTCTTCTCTCTGATACGAATTATAACGACCCAATCTTTATTAACATGGTCATTACATAACTTTTTCAGAATACATAAAAATTATAGGAAAAGACGCCCAATGACCAAAATAGTTTACTTCCATTGGAAATTTTGAAATGTAAACAACGGGTTCATAAAATATCTACATCATCACCTTTTTATTCATTATAACTAAAACCCCTTTTTAAACATCTTAATTTATACCCTTCTTCAATTCCTGGGGAAGATAGACATAAAAAGCGATGAGCTCAGATGCTCAGTAAGGGTGAAAAGGGAGATATGTGAGCATAAACAAGATCATAATGGTTATGAAAATATGATCATAACATTAGATTATCATTTCAAACACATCATTGGAAAACATGAATCATAAGGAAAAATTAAATATTGTAATACATATTATCTTAACCGTAGCATAAGTCATTAAATGTGGCATGCACATAAACTTATATATTATTGAACATGTGTAAATACTAGAAAGTTCACTCATTTAATTAAGTAAATGTAAATAATACCACACATAATCATATGGACATGGAAACTAGGTCCACCCCTAAAATTATGGACATGAAAACTAGGTCCATGTATAGAATTGTAAACATGAAATCATGTTCACGCATAACATACACACCTCATGAGTTTTCCATATTTATCCAATGTAGTAGAGGGAGTTAAATGTAACACCATGTCATAAAAAAATAATTCTTACTTGCACAAAAAAAAACAGAACTCCTCAATGTCTAACCTAAGGGATAAAATGGGTATCTTAAACATCATTTCATTAACAGATAATCTGAGGAAAAAAATAGATGTCATAAACAACATAAAAATAATAAAACCACATAAATATTAGAAATATTATACATAAAACATAACCTTATTGAATAATTTAATCTTAGAAGGAAAAGAATTTTTATAAAATCACTTGAGATTGATTCATAAGGAAAATATAGTTTTTTCCTCAAAAAAAATTTATATCATAAAAAGAGGTGAAATTTTAAAGGGAAAAAAAATTTATTAAATAACTATGAGAACATTTAAGGGAAGATTAATGGAAATTAGGAATCATGAAAGAGTAAAAACCTTTTAATGACCTATAATATAAAAACATTCTACTCGTACATTTTCTGGAAAATCCAGAATTTACCTCGTATTTAAAAATGAAAAAAGATTCCTTTCATACAACTTAATCAAAGTTCACCAATGGGTAGAATTTTCTTTAAAATATTTTATAATAATATATATAATATTTTAGAATATATAAATAGGACACACAGATGTAGATGATAAATATACCATAGTAAATACTTATGTATAAAAAAACATAGAAAATAATAAGATTGAATAATATTCCTTTACCTAAGGTCTGATATGCGTCGTATGTATCTGAATGTCCTGTGTAATGATTTAAATAATTTGATAAACATATTCCAGAATAATATTCATTTTTATTGTGTCATATATTATTATATTCTCCTCTGTTTGTCAGTAACATTTCATTGTCATTTGTGATTTGGGTAATAACTGCATTATGTTCTTATGTTTGTTTTGTGGAATAAGTTCTTATTTCTCTTATTAGTTTATAATTATATCATTTAAAAATGATATTAAAAAAATATATATCATATTTATCTATTCAATTTATTTATAAAATCATTCTTTAATTATGATCATGTAGAACAAATCACATCCCATCATGGAGACAGTACGTCGAACATACTCAAGAGCGAAGATATCGCTCCCATAATTGTTGAATGGTATTTAAATGGTTGGTGTATAAAATTTAAAATCAATATAATATAATAATAATCATATATATTTATTACTTCCATAATTATATGCATCAAGTTTTATTTGTGATGAAAAACATACTACACCACAACATGGAGACGGTAAGTCGAACGTACGCACGTGTGGTGATTTCATTTTTCATAGGATGGATATAAAATGAAATATTTATGTTTCATATCAATAATAACATATAACTATACTAGTGATACAAGAGTAATTATTTAATAATGAAATAACTCATGAAGATGAAGTAGAAGAAGAATGATGTTTGATATAATCGGTAGAAGAGATTACCTCTTCATTGATTTGATTCCTCTAATTCTTCTCTTATAGCACTAGAGTTGGTATTTGAATAATAAAATACCTATAAAATGTAACTATGGATGATTAAAATGGAAATGGTAGAGGGATGGACAAGCTTGAAAGCTCATTGTGAATTGAAAATGTGTGGGCGGAGTTGCCCTTTTATAATTGAGGTGAGAGGCAGATTTGACAAGTATGAAAATTTAAATTTATTATTAATTTATTCTCAGTTTCTATTGGTCCAAATCTAATTTATTTTAAATATAAGATGGTTTTGGGTCATATACCTATCATCCTATTAAAATTAGACAAGTTTTGAATATTTTTTAATCACTATCTTTTTGGTTGGATCTTATTTTACAATTTTTAAATCTTATTATAATATTTTATTATTTACACTTTTGTGGGTTAAATTAATTACCATTACATGACAAAAGACCCAAAAAAATTATATTTACGAAATATTTTGATTTATCCAAACCCAATTGATGAATCATAGATTTTTACGAATTTTAGATCATTTAATAATCTATTTTATATTTTCAAATACCAATATATTCAATTTGGAAACTATTTATTTGTTGTCTTTCTAAAAAAACATCACAGTAAGATAAGTTTGAACCAAATTATTTAAATCATCATCAACATTTTACTTTCATCCATAAATGTCTTGGATTCCATAAATTCTCAGAAATTGTATTTATTTTAGTATTTACAATATCATTTAATTGATATTTATCTTAATAAAATAATTCTTATATCACTATTGTTTCAATATTTATGGTGAATATATAACCTTTAAAAATAAAAAATATATTCATATTGTGTATATAATTTCGTTAGATTTATGGAGACTATTTATTTTCATAGTTTTATTGTAATGTCCCAGAAATTACGTATATTTTTTTTATTTATATGGAATTATTTCAAGACCTTGAAATCTGACGGTGCATGATTCCGAGTACCAGAGTGCCCAGATTGATCTGTAAAAGTTTTGATAAGCGTAAATTAATGCGTGTACAAAATTTTCATGAAAAATTTGAATAACTCTTAAAAGGTTTCCATGATCATATATCTAAGGGCACTGTTGTGCATATGATGGCAGGTTTTCCCTAGGCATGACTTATGTTTAGTTGGTGTGGGCCTCTTGTGAGAAAACCCTAAAATAAAATAACCATAAATAAAATAATAATATAAAATTATTCTTTTTTTCAAATTCTTATAACTCACAAATGGTAACTAGGATTAAAAATCAAAGACCACTACTGAACTCGTTATGGTATTCTCTCTTTAGGAAGATACTAAAGTTGGCTGGCGCTGTACACCAGTGAATGTTAGTTTTTGGACATAAATAAAATAATTAAGTGAAAATTATTTTATTATAAAATCCATAACATTTAAACGGTAACTGGGATTGGAAACCCAATAGTGTTGTTGGGGGGTTTTCGTTACTTAGGCAAAGCCAATCCTCGACCGGCCCTGGTCAAGGGTGACTGTTAACAATTTTCTGAACTTTTTTTCGGGTACGTTCAGTAAACACTTTTGTGGCCTTTTATAACATTTGAACTGGTGCTTGGAATTTAAATATGAGGACACCATTGAACACACATCGCCAATATTCTCTTAAGTAGACCATTACCTCGACTACTATAAGATGAGGGTGGATGTCAGATTTTCGTATTTCAGTGTCAGGGTTGGAAAAATAATAAAATAAAATAATAATATTTTATTTTACTTATTTGAAACCTCCCTTTTGAATTCTGGTGGTGGGGACTCCTCAAACATGAAATCCTCTCTTAATGTGATGTAACACTTGAAATTCCACCCCCAATTAATGAAGCAACATTATTTGATTAATTGATTAAGTATGCTTAAATGAGAGGGGCTCCTCATCTCTCGTGAGGTTGGGGGGAAATGTTGGCAAATCTATTTCGTGGAGAACTCTCGAAGAAAGAGAATTCTCCAATGAAGAATATCCTGCAATGAAGAACGACCTCCGAATGTGAAACGAGGAACCAACATTCGAGAAGCGCTGACACATCGTGCTCCTCCTCATGCTAAATCCCAAGGATGATCGAGATAGGGGGTTTATTTTGATATATGATAAATACCAATTTATTGATTCCTCGTATTCTTGATTCTAAATAATGATGGCCAAACAAACATGACCATGGATCCGTACATATACCATGATCTTTTATATTTTTTTTTCACACGTTCTTCATTGCCAAATAATTAATCATGTTAAAGACTCATTTTTTCATTGAGCGCGACATATGGACATGGAGATCTCGTCCTGATAATCAAAAATATGCAATCATCACATTTTTCAGTCTTAGAATAATGATACAGCAGCCCGCGGAAGGGATGATGTGGTGGTGCATTTCTGGAATGTCTTTGGGGCACAGATCTAGGAGAGATAGGTGGTGTGACATTCTTCGGTGGTCCTGTAAGGTTGGTACAGGCATTACGGCGATGCGAGCGAGAGGATGGGATGACGACATGCCGAAGGGGTGTGGCTCCCCAGCGGTGTGGCGGTCATGAGGACAATGGGGTGCATTTCTTCCTGTGTGCGTACAGGGTGGTGTGTGCAGGTTCATGTTCATCATAGAGAAAGCATGATCAATAGGTTGAAGTTGATTGTTTATATTTCGAAGCGTGTTCAGCATGGCATGGAGCTGGGAAAAAATCTTGAAAGGGATTAATTGGAGACATAAACAGTTGACAAAAGTTATGTTAAAAATATAAATCAATTAAAGATGAAAACCATTGAATAAGGTGAGGTGCACCAAATTTGAGAGGTGTGGTTGTGAGTGGTGAGTGTTTTGGAATTGAAGGAAAATAAAAATGTAAAAAAAAAAATAATATAACAATGATATTATTATTTTTGGTTGAAAAACCATAATTTGTCAGTAACTTATCTCTGCAAACTCAGTTTCACAAACCGTCAGCGATAGTGTGACCCTGACTTTGAAACGGAAATTATGTGTCCAACTTTGGATGTATTTTTTTGGGTTTTTGGATCGAGTACCCAAAACACTCAAATAATAATAATATATCATTATTACTAAATCTTCGACCCACCATAACTCATGCGTGCAACATCCAATTGAATTCACATCTATGGTGATGTGATCCTATCATTAATATGGTCTATTTAAGTCTAATAATGGATACAAAATTCTAGTTCATGGCTTGTGTCCAGGAAACACACAATAATATTATTATTATTATTATAGGATCTTGTATCCGACATATCTCCCTCATACAGTTTCTGAATGATGAACCGTTTGTGAAGTTGTGACCATGAAATAATGACGAATGTTTCAAGACCAATTATAGATATTTAATTCAATGTCGAGGTGTGGTCCCCAAGAGGTCTAGTTCACATTCGTTGCGGTGAAATGTAACTTCTTCACTCGGTATCCACTATAGACAAATGGGTAGTCCATCTTGGGTGTTTTTCCGTGTGAATGATAATGGTGTAACTAATTTGGTAACCATGTGAAATTTGAAGTACGACCATGTAGGATCGAACATGAATCCAACCAGGCCCTTGACAGTAAAATACCTATAGCTTATAGACCAGGTGCTCGTTTGACGAACCGTCTTTGGAGTTGGAACCCTTAGAAGGAGACTGTCCTTTTGACATACTCTATTATAGTTTCGGAGAAACATGGTGTTCGGCCGGGTTGGATCGCACCAGAATCAATCCGGACCTTCTGAATAGAAACACAAATAACATACAGACCAGTCAACCGATTGGCGTACCGTGTGTTGCGTTGAAACCATTATTTCATGGAAGTCCTTTGGGATACTTCTTCTTGGGACATTGTGGAAGTTAGAGTATCGACCTATATATTGAAAAGAGGACCCTCCTAGAGACAAGAAAGCTTAGTGCGCAGATCTTGTAGTTAACTATAACATGAGAAAATGATGTTATGTAGGTATGTACATTGGGAACCTACATGGGTTTGTGTTTGAGTGTCCCACAAGGATCATCTCTAGGAATCCACGTGGGCCTACTCAAGGATCCTTCATGGATGTGATGTAGTACTAGGATCCTATGTGGGTCTGATGATGTACTAGGATCCTATGTGGGTTGGATGATGATTTTGGATCCTATGTGGGTCTTCCTCTTAACAGAGTAATATTATTTAGTAGATACATCTAATCATCTCCACTATTGTACCTAATATATACCTGGTGTGAGATGTGTCTATAATGTGTGGTCTTTACCTTAATAGTGATACCTTTGTGGTATTCTTCTGAGTGGCACAACTGTGTGGAACTTTCCTTCCTGGTAATACCATTGTGGTATTCTTCTGTGTGGCATACATGTGTGGTTCTTACCTTCGTGGTATTCCATTCTTTGTGAAATAGTTTAGTTTTGGTATTTTCAATTGGACCTTTGGTTTCCTCATGATTGAGATGGTATTACTTGATAACATGAGTATATGTATGGGAATAAACCTAAGTATGGTTATTAGTTGTTTCCATGCTCTGTGGTTTACCTCTTTCAGATGTTGTGAGACCATGAGGGGCTTGGGGTCCCTACTAAGTATCGTAATACTCACCTCTGCATGGGATATTTCCACACCTTGTTGTGAGTAGTGAAAGAGATAGACAATGCTGAATGAGGACGAGTGTAGTAGGACTAGAGGTAGCACAAATGTGGACGTTAGACTCGGTATACTGCATAGATGACTGTTCGAGAGTTGTACCTACCATTTACATTTGATCCTTTATAAGTGTTCATAGGAGCTATTCTAGTTTACTTGTACATTCAGTTTTCTGTACCTTCCAGTTGGGCTTGTATTTTGGACCCTTTACTTACCGTACTAACTCTTTTTACTATTCAGTTTACTCGTGTTTCTATCTTTTTGTGTCCTTGGTTATGTCTGTTTATTGGTTATAAAGGCAATGCCTTCCTGGCACTACTGGAAAAGGGGTCTATCCCCACGCAGCTATTCCCACGGTTTATGAAACCATGGGAATATTAATTTTTTGTTTATCAAAACCCACAGTTTTATTAAAACCATGGGTATTCAATCCACAATTTCTCCCCCATCATGACCTCCTCCTCACTCTCGCGCTCCCCCATCGGTTATCCTCCTCCCCTAGGTTCCCGACCTCCGCCTCCGACCCTCTCCTCCCCTCACCGACCACTGCCTCCCGACTATCTAACCTCTGCCTCCTAGCCCTCTACTCCCCTCTCAGACCTCCGCCTCCCAGCTATCCGACCACCGGTTCTAGGCCATCTCATCCCCTCTCCGGCCTCCACCTCCGCTCCCGACCTCGATCTCTCGGCCTTCATCTCCACCTCAACGTCTCAGCCTCCTCCTCCCTTCCTCCAGCTCAAGCGACATTCCCCTTCCCCCTGTCGGATCCCTCTCCTCCGGCAACGTCCCCACATATTCATTCCATTTAGGTTTGTAATTTTTTCTCCTTGATTTTTTATTCTTTTTAAAATAATAACCAATTCTTATATCAAATTCCTCGGCAAGTTGACTACATAATTTCTGCTAGCTGATTTTCATTGAATTAGTGGCTGATTTTTATTTCCCCTAGTCATTTCACTTCAATTTCCCTCATTTTGCTAGAATATCTTATATGTTTTTTTGTAGATGTCATTCTGATTAGGGTATAGAAAAATTTATCCAAAGCTTCAAAATTATTTTTGACCAATTATGGTCGATAGAGTGGGAAATAAATCAACCCAGCTAATTGTATTGTGTAGATATCTGATAACTTCTTGTCCAAATGTTCAAAATTCCTTAAATGTTCACTTAGAATCTCTTTGAATGATTTTCCTATGGATTTCTTTGGTTCATTATTTTCTTCAAGTAAGATTCATATTTATCATTTTTATTATTTAACAAATATTATTACTAGTCATAAAACTAATTAAAACATTAATTTCTATCCTTATGATACATGATCTCCCTAATTAGCACCATGTTATCCTCTATTACTATACATAATCTTTTAGACATCATTTTCCCTAAAACGATCATCTCTGGCATAAAAACTATCATCTATATCTCTATGTGGGAATCCCAAAATGAGGGATAATATCCCTAGGAGTGATGGTATTACATGGATAAGATATTATAGAGGGTGTGATTAATTTAATAAGGCTTAATAAGACCATGGTATCTATACATGTAATAAAAGTATATGAAGTGCTTGTGGGTTAGTCTCTTCAAGGGTCCTTTTATACCCTAATCGTTCATTCTCACCCAATCATGGGGAATGGTGATATATCCTATAGAAATGATTACTAGTTTGGGCATATGTTATTCTTTACAAGGTGTTTGACACTAGAAATAGCCTTAAAAATGACATGTGAACACCCAAGGATCATCAATGTTGTCCTCAACGCTGAAATGGAAACACTTTACTATAGAATTTAACTAATATAAAATACCTAATACTATATTTTTTCCCATAATGTATGACTTATTCAATGTGTTTGACTTCCATAGGCCCATACATGTAGAGTAAAATAATGATTTCTGGACAAAATTTTATGGTGTGAAGCTATACATAACTTATATGGTAAGCATAGAATCTTACTATTCTCATTAAATATGTTGTGAAATGTAAAGTTATGCAACTATCCATGAAATTTTTACACTTCAAAAACTCAAAAAAATAGTTTTATGTTTATTGTATAATGGGGATAAATATCATTTCATTTCTTATTTCCATGATGTGTATAGAGGGTGACATTTGTCTAGGTTCATCAGATACTTTTTTTCCTCACGGCTCCGCCTCCCGGCTCTGCCGCGCTCCCACCACTTCAACCCTACCTCCCGGCTCTATCTCCCGGCCTCCGCCTCCACTCTCGACCTGGCCCTCCCAGGCTTCACCTCCTCCTCAACATCCATGCCTTCTCATGCTGCCCCCAAATCAGGTGACGCCCCCGCTCCCCCCTCTCGGCTCCCTCTCCTATGGGTATCATCAAGTTCATCTGTATTCTATTATATATGATGTTTCCCATGCGTTCATACTTATAAATTTGATTAATTATCCTTGTAATGTAATTTATATTGAGAATGTTGTGTTGGGGGTAAATGATTTGTTTGAGAAAGGTCCAATATGGATTGTTGATCGATGAATAAAGGAACTATGAAGGAAAATAAAGCCTCTTGTTATGGTTTTATGGAAGAACGTACATATTAAAGAAGATAAATGTGATAAGGAATCATATGTTTAGTATTTCTAGACTTACTTGTTATATTTAGACCACTAGACACATATTATGGTCAACAAGTCATTAGAGGGGGATAATGGAACAACCACTGACTTTCTAGGTGCATTATGCCTTACTTTTTGCCTTTATAAAGAGTTTATTTGAGTTATTACATTTATGGGTGATGTATTGGGTAGATTTTGGGAGATTGGGGGGGGGGTTGAAGAATTTAATGGTGATAATGGTTTGAGGGAATAGTGTATTCTCCCAACGTAACTATTAAGACTATTAGAGAGGAGTAGTGGGTGATATATGGTAGGGGTACTTGTAGAGCTAACATGGAAACAATTCCATCGTAACTATGTTACTATAAAGAGAGTCAACATCATTATTGTCATAGGGTTTACAAAAATATGTCTCCAAACCATGCAGGTGACTTGAATAGGTAGTGAACTTCCTAGGGTTAGAGCATGATTTTTTATGCCTAGAAACCAAACAATTTACAAAGAATTTAATCAGTCCCAGAGAATTAAATATAATTTATCATTTGTTTGTTTTTATTCTTATTATTTCTAGATATTATTTATTATCCTTGTAATGGAACTAGATCTCGGATTTCTTATCCAGGTTTATGATTTAAAATGATATCCAATGTGATCTTTTCTATATTTACATGGAAAATAAATATGGAAATATGGTTTATCCAAATCATTCTCAGATCCATCTAGATCTCTTAATTTTGTAGTATCTTGATGGATAGGTCTAAAATGATCCCAGCCCATAAAATGTTCTTTATCATATATCATAACCCTTGAATACTCATGTAGTGATTTGGGGATGCTTCCACGGATCAATGGATTGTGAGATTGATTCAAGTGGTGAACATTGATGTTGGGATTCAATATGTTGATTGCATGAAGTTCTTACCATGTTATGATTTTTCAATTATATAAAAATGTATGATATGAAATACTAATGCATGTGTGTACAGACCATGATAATTCTTTTAAAATGATATTCTTATGCCTCTATATAGGAAAAAAGTTTCCTTACTATGACATGTGTATATATATATGTGTGTATGGATAGTAGACTTATACTATCTTGTATCAAAGTTAAAAGTTGATCATTCATGAATTTATTAATCCAATATAGGGGGAGAATTTGAGATGTGATTCATAATGAATATGGGGGGGTATTGAATGAAAAATGGAAGGGAATGAAGGCCTTGAGGCATTAATGGAGTCCGGAAGTGGGGAATGATGAAATTGTAGTATGACATGAGATAGTTGATAGGGGGTGATAACCTTATGAACTAACCGAAGGAATAATGGCCTATACAACCATTGACATACGTAAATTGGTCTTGTGGTTTGTTTTGAGAATTTTCAAAACCAAAAAAGCTCATGTGAGCAGAACATCCACTTTCCAAGATCCACGGACTTTCCCCTTTGGATATTTTGGGTGAAAATTCAACAACTAAATCTTTCTCCTTCACTTTTCTATTTTTATTTTGATGATTTTGAGTATTAAAACTCAAAAAAATTTAGGATAGTATATTGATGAGGCATTCATTTTCATCATGAATAGCATGGTCACACCTTCCATAGACTTATTCAAGAATATCAAACATGTTATGTGATTTCTATATAGAATTTACAATACGTTTCTAATGTTTATTACTTTAAAGGGGTTGAAACCCCCAAACATTTATTCTCAATACTCCCAATTATATCATGATGTCGATTCTAAAAAACATATCTTTTCCATATGAACAAATATTCTAAAGTTCCAATAGAATCCATAAAAAGGTATATCTTATAAGCATCAAGTTGTACAAAATTTGTAGGATACCTTGATACATTTTTTCAATATTAATTCCAAAACATTAAATTTATAACTACTCTATTTTCATTCAATGTTTTATTCCCCATAAAATCACCCCTTCCAAATAATCTATAAAATTATAAATTCATATTATTAAAATAAAATTTTCTTCCCATGTGTATAACGCCTCTATATCTATAATGTAGTATTTGACATTGAAATTTCTCTTTTATTCCACATCAATGACCACATGGGAGTAACTTTTTTAACTTTTCTACTTATATTACATCTCAAAGTAGACCTTTTTTCATTATTCCTACTTATTCAATCATGGACTCCTCTTGTCATTAAATATGTTTTTCTAGCTACTAATATGCATTGATTAATTTAATAATAAAATTGACTGTAATGAATTCATTAAATATGATTTACATTGTTGATTGAATGATAATTTTTTTTCTTGTTATAGAATGGACAGAAGCTGTATGTATCTTACTGATCAGATTTCAACCGTGTTTCAATGTAATTTGGAGAATTTTTTAGATTTTGCATTTAACAATGTGTCAGATGGAGGTTTCATATAGTTTCCCTACTATAATTGTGTTTGAATACCATGGTTAAAACGAGAAGAAGTTAGTTACCATTTAACGAAATTTGGATTTCAAGAAAACTATAATGTTTGGTTTCACCATGGAAAGACGATTCAATCAATGACTATTCAAAAACAAAACGAATGAAGTGACATGGAGAATTTGATATTTGACCGGTTTCCATATGTGAATAATTCAAAGAGAGATATCATGTCGGTGCAAGTAGACAATGATATCAGTACACATGAGGAAAATTTTGAAGACGATGATGTTGAGAGAGTGAAAAATTTATTGGATGATACCCGAACTCCAGTATATCAAGAATGTACTAAAATGACCAAGTTGGAATTTTAATGTGGTTATATCATGGAAAAACCATGTATGGGATTTCTAATAATGCCATTGATTATATTATAACATTTTTGAAGGACTTGATTCCTGATGGTGCAGATATTCCCTCCAATCATTACATGGCATGGAAGTTTATTAAGTAGCTTGGATTTTCTACTAATAGAGTCCATTCATGTCTGAAGATTGCAGTTTATATTTGGAGGAAACAGCTGACTGTAATGACTGTAAGGAATGTGGGACATCTTGATGGAAGACAAATGTAGATGGAACACCATCTCGTGTGCCACACAAAGTCATGTGGAACATTCCATTGATTCCCAGACATCAAAATCTATTCATGTCTCCAGAAATCTCAGTCAATATGTGATGGCATGCTATTGAGAGAATTAAAGGCAATGATGAGCTGGTCCATCCTGTAGATGGATTATCATGGCGGATATTTGATGCACAACATCCTGATTTTGTAGCTGAAGTGTGTAATGTCAGATTGGGCCTATCATGTGATGGTTTTAATCTGTTTGGTCAGCTGATTACTGCTCATAGAACGTGGCCGGTTTTTATTCATGTTTATAATCTTCCTCCGTGAATATGTATGAAAAGACCTTTCACTTTCTCGAGTATACTAATATCTGGACCTTCATATCCAAGTAATGATATAGATGTCTACTTGCAGCCTTTCATAAAAGAGTTGAAACAACATTGGGATTTACGTGTGCAGACATTTGATGCTTCTTCAAAGAATACGTTTCAGATGCGTGCTGCCCTTCTATGGAGCATAAATCATTTCCCTGCCTATGCAATGATGTCTGGGTGGATCACGAAGAGAAAACTATCATGTCCCATTTGTATGAAGAATACATGATCGAGATGGCATAAATATCTTCATAGTTTGAGTTTCATGGGTCATCACCGATTCTTGCCAATGGATCATCAATACAGGAAGAATCGTTGGAGGTTTTCTAATTATTTTGACACTGAAGAACCACCTCAACGTATGTCAGGAAGTGATGTTCTTGATGAATTGAAAGATTTCAGATTTTCATTATGGAAAGGTCAGTTGAAATCTCGAAAGATGAAGAATGTTGATACCGACGTCACTTACAATTAGAAAAAGAGATGTATTTTTTTTTGTGTTTCCATATTTGTCTATTAAATTCATTCTTCGTTGTTTAGACGTAATTCATATTGAGAAAAATATAAGTGAAATGTTGCTTGAAATTTGTTTGAATATTAAGGGGAAGACCAAGGATGACTTCTGATCTTGTTGGGATTTATTGGATTGGGGTATTCGACCAGAACTATATCCTGTTTGTATCGGTGAAAACAAATGGAACGTTCCCTGTGCTTTTTATTTTATGACACCGGAAGAGAAAGATCAATTTCTCGCAATATTGGATAATATCAAGGTTCCAAATGGCTATTCCAGCAACATATCTAAACGAGTGAACAAAAGACATTTGAAATTGAAATCCCTAAAAACTCATGATTATCACATCCTTCTTGATGAATTTATTCCAATAGAGATTCTATATTTGCTATCCAATAATGTAAGGGTGGAAGTGATTCGGTTGTGTCATTTTTTTAAAGACCGTTGTGCTAAAAGGTTATCCAAATTATTTTTGATAAAAATGTAGCAAGAGGCTCTGTTAATTCTGTGTGAGTTGGAAAAAAAATTTCCTCCTTCCTTTTTCACTTGCATGTTTCATTTAATAGTTCATCATCCAACTGAGACACTTCTTGGGGGACCATTCACTTTTCGGTGGATGTATCCCACTGAAAGAAATATGTGCACATTGAAATCATATGTCCGAAATAAGAATTATCCTGAAGGTTCCCTTGTGAGGAGTTATCTGGCCCAAGAATGTATGTATTTTTGTTCAATGTATTTGTCTTATGTGAGCAGAACACATAATCAACCAATGAGAAATCAAGATGAGCAGTATGAGGAAATTCCGCCCTCATTTCCATATCTTCCCCAAATAGGTGGAATTGGCGGGTCATATACATTGGTTACATTGAGCATTGAAAAGTTGAATATGGCACATCGTACAGTCTTGTTTAACTATGGTTTGTTCGATGCCTATATCAAGTAAGTAATTTGAATATATATATGTTATATCATATGATATCATATCACATATACCTTATACTTTTATTGTCATTTTATGTACAGAACATAAACAAATTATAAGTAGAGTTCATCGGTCTTTTCCATTGAGAAGGAGAGAGGTTATGCATAGCCAAGAGGTCCCAGCTTGGTTGACATCAAAGGTATGACCATTAAATTATATACCTTAAAATATAGATATATATTTAATTATATTACTCATATGTATTCCAGGTATTGAGTTTACCAGCTGACTTCATTTCTCAAGAATTAAGAGTGTTGGATTTTGGTCCCAATTCATTGGTTCGTGACTGAAAGTATTTAATAAACAATGGATAAAAATTTGTTACCACTGATAAAGCGGTGAAAATGAGAACACATCATGATGGAGTTATGTTAACTGCGAGAACAGATTGTTATGCCAGTGCATCAAATAGTCGACCTCGATATGAAGATGTGTATTATTATGGACTGGTTGAGAAAATATTGTTATTGGATTACTACTCTCAAGGTCAAGTCACTAAGATTAAATGTAAATGATTTGATTCAATGACGTGACATGGTACATTTATTGATGATTACCGATTTAGAGTTATTGACATGAGTCAATTCCTGCATACCGGTGATCCATACATTTTGGCATCAATGGCAAAACAAGTGTTTTATGTGAAAGATCATCTGAAACCTGATTACGGTGTAATTAATGAATTAATTCCAAGAAATATTTTTCATGATGCTGGGGATGAAATTTTCACCATTGACGCCCCCATCAGTGTTAGCCAAAATATTGAATTTGATGACACAAATTGTCCCATTGTGAGAGATTATGTTGAACCTGAGGTAGTGGAGGGTAATATATAAAAGAAACCATATATATTCAGATTTCATTCAGTTTACCGTGACGTGTGTTTTTCAGGTTGGTATGAATGTAATTAATGTAATTTAGATTTAGTTTGGAATGATATGTCTGTTTTATTATTTTTTGGTTTCGTTTCATTTAATTATATTTATTTCAATTCAGAAAACTGGTTTTAAAATGTGGTTACAATAATTGTATAACTTGGTTGTAAGTTATTGTTACTGAATGATTTTATGACATTTTTTGTCTTCTTTGGCTTCTATGTTGTATGTATGATTTGTAAAAATTGTTGCTAAAAGTTATTTATTTCATTCTTATACAGATTATGAAGAAAACTATAGAAGCTCGCAAAAAAAGATTATTTGATGTTGATCCTGTTAGACGCTAGCGTGAGTTGTCTTCAATGAGTATATTAATTCTAAAATTTATCTTCCGCATTACATATAATATGAAGTTCATATTTTTGATCAAATTTATTTTTGGGATATATAACTCTAGAGATTCCTCATCCTAGTATGGGACCTAGCAGGGATCCTCCTAGACCTAGGCGGAGCTCCCGTCTTACAACTCCCCAAACTGACCCATCACTGGACATTCCATCTACCGCAAATGTCCGCCCTCCGCTTGACACCCCTGGGATGTTCCCATACATGTTGCCGTCATCATCCCATTTACCCTCTTTTTCCCATTCCATGTCCACGCCGACTAGACCTATAACGACCCATACTTTACATTCATTGTTATTACTTCAGAATTGAAGCACAGTTATTACAACATATAACAAAACCAAGAAAGGACCATATAGGTATAGTGTCTTTAGAAATTGGGAAACATAAAAAACTGGTTCATAAAGCATCTACTTTGCCTCCCATTTATTTCATCATATCTAGAGTCCCATTTTGGCATATTCTACTTAATAACCTTCTTCCTGACCTGGGGAAATAAAACATACAAAAGGGTGAGCTCAAATGCTCCGTAAGGGTAAACAAAAGAAATATCAATCACATCATATTCATAAGAACATAACATTTTGGAAATCTTAACCTGCAAAAGGGAGCATAATTTCATAACATGGGATAAATCATAGTAGTGAAATGATATCCCAATAATCATAACATAAAAACATGAAACTTTGTGGCATACACACATAATCATAGAGAATCATTTCTTATTAGTCAAGACTCATTTCCAAGACTATCTAAGTGGACAAAGTCCATTTTTGAACCGAGTCACCCTCGTTTCAGTCCTGTTTCACTGAACCGGTATAACCTACTGTTCCAGCCATATCTATCTCATGAGATATAAAATCTTTACCCAATGAATTGGAGGGATATATAGGTCCCACCTATCTCATAATGATACCATTCTTATGTGTGCCACAAAATCATAAATCATACATCATTGCAGAACCCATGTAATAAAAATGGGAATCTTAAACATCGAGAAATCATAAAACAATTCATATAAGATAAAGGAATTCATAAAAATATTTCCATCACAACATAATTAAATCAATGTAATAATAGGGATAGAGACAGAACCCTTTATTATCTTAGATGGAAAATGATTTGGATAAAACTCTTGAACTCCATTCCTGAGGAAAATATCCTTTATACTTCAAAAATATTTTTCTTTCTTAACATGTCATACAATTTTAAACTAAAAGAAGTTGATTAAAAATAAACTTTAAAACCTGTAAAGGAATCTTCTTGGAAATAATTTTTTAAAAATCTATTCATGCCGTATAAGTTATAAAACATTCTTCGTACTTTTGTCGGAAAATTCAAAAAGTAACTCATACGTAAAACGACAAAAGATTCCTTTCATATTATTTACTAAAAACTCACCGAAGGGTAATATTGGATTTAAAAAATTATAGGTGGATGGAAATAATATTACATATTCAGGAAACATGGATGTGGATGATAAAATACAACCCAGTAAATTCCAAAGTATAAACAATCTCGGATAAAAATGAGATTGTGATATTTCCCTTACCTTAGGTCCGATACGCATGGTACGTGTCCGAACCTCCTGTATAATGATTCAAATAATTTTATTGACTTATTCAAGAATCATACATATTTTTATCATATTTGGTCATATTCTTAGCTTCTTAGTAGTAATATTTCATTGTTACTTGTTATTCGGGTGTTTATAACTTTTTGTTCTTATGCGTGTTTTGTCGAATAAATTATTATTATTCTCTTTAGGTTATAGATACCTAATTTCAAGAATGGTATTAGTTTAATATATATCATATTAATTCATTCAATTCATTTATATAATCATTATGAAATGAAGATCATGTAGAACGAGTCACATCAAATCGTGGAGACGGTATTCCGTACATACGCACGAGTGATGATATCGTTCCTATGATCGTGGAATTGTATTGGAGTGTATGTATACTATTTCAGAATCAGTATCACTTTATAATAGTCATATACAGTCATTATTTATACCATTATACCCATCCAATTAAGGTGGTGGTCGAAAATAGATTACACCACGGCGTGGAGACGGTATTCCGTACGTACGCACACGCGGTGATTTCCTTTTCCATAGGATGGATAGATGGTGAAATAAGGTTGATTCATACTTATAATAACATATAAATATATGAGTGATACTGATGTTATTACTTTATAACGAAACAACTAAATAAGAATAAGTGGAAGAAGAAATAAAGATGAAAGAATCAATAACAGACATTACCTCTTCTTTGAAGTGCTTCTTTGAGACCTCCTTTTAGGGCACGAAAATGGGTCTTTTAAGAAGAATATAACCTCTAGGATGTCTCTATTGAAGTGGAGAGGAGAATTTTTCAGGGTTTTTCTGAGCTTGAAGCCTCAAAGTGGTGTGAGTAAGAGAGGGAGGAGGTGCCCTTTTATAAGGGAGGAGAGGGGCACCTTAGGAAAATCTCAAAATATTATTTTATATTAATGTCAAATTCGGTTTATAATGGTTTCAAAGGGTCTTATTTCGAAGATAAAGTGGGTATGGGTCTAAATCCTCTCATACAATAGGATTTATACAAGTTTAGGTTATTATTTTAACCTTATCAATTAGATTTAACTCTATGTTAAATAATTTTACTTTTACCATGTCTTCTTGTGTTCTTATACTATAAGGTTAATAAACATACTATATCAAGCCAAAGGAACCCCAAGTTGTTTGTTATTAATATATATAACCTTATCTAAGTCATTTGGCCGAACCGTAGATTATTAGGAATAAAATAACAATTAATAATATAATATTTGTTTTAAAAACTATTTTATGTCAATTTTGACACTATTTAGTAATTGATTTTTTTGAAAATCATAACAGAATGATAAGTTCGAAAAAATTTAA
The DNA here is from genome assembly GCA_963277665.1 of Viscum album. Lineage (NCBI taxonomy): Eukaryota > Viridiplantae > Streptophyta > Magnoliopsida > Santalales > Viscaceae > Viscum > Viscum album. The sequence continues at coordinate 1,091,168,649 of OY728157.1, read as the reverse complement.
TTAAATCAATTCTAACATGTCATATTAACCTAGAAAATTAGTGGAATTCATAAAAAATATCAAATTATATTTATTTGGGTATTTATAACATCAATTATGTCAATATTTCATTAATAAGATAATTACTCTATCATCGTTGTGTCATAAATAAATTATATTATATAATGTCTAAAAATTACAAATAAAATACCATTATGTAGGAAATTATTTTATCTTTCTAATGAATTTTTATAGTCGAATTTATCTTATATATAACCCCATATTAAAAATGATTTACTTATTGAACTTTGATTTTAACTATTTTAACCCTTCATTAAATAAATTAATAATAAATGTCCTAATCTAATCCAAGTGGGCCTAAATGGTCATATTTTATTCCTAAGTTTGTTTTTGGTCGAATTACACTTGTCCAATAGAATTAGGACATGTTTTAGGGTAATAATAATAACATTTTTTCCCTTAATTACCCTATTTACTTTTAACCGTGGTAAAAAAAAGTAAAAAGTTACTATTCACCGAAAAATTATTTTCATCTCATTGAATCAAAATTTACTTACTGAAATCAACCGTGTCTCTCGGATTTTCTAAATTCCACTTAATGAAGCAGTAAAATTATGTTTTATGAAAAAATCAGTTTTTTTAACTACCACTTAGTGGTTTCACTATTCATCAAAAATTGAAAGTTTTCAGAAAAATACCAAAATTTTACCCAATGATAATTTCGATATTACGAATCCAGAAATGAAGTCCATTTTGAAAAATAGGATTTATAATATTTCAAAAAGTGTTTATTACTATTCATAATGGCTAGTTTTAATAATATTTTAATAGTATATCGTTGTTTAGTGAAACTCGGTATTGCGTACGACGCATGCTATCGAGGAAGCTCGCGATTTCGTGTAAAGCAAGCCAAGCAAGTGTTGTGTGTACAAAAAGATTCCATTGATAACATAAAAGTCTCAGGTGTTACATTCTACCCCCCTTAAAATGAATTTTGCCTTCGAAATTCGTCACTTTTTAACAAAAAGATGAGGATACCTCTCCCTCATCATATCCTCAAGCTCCCATGTAGCTTTTTCTAATTGGTGGTTCCTCCATAAAACTTTCACCAATCGAGTGGTCTTGTTTCGTAGGACTTTTTTGCTATGATCCAGAATCTCTATCGGTTTTTCTTCATAAGAAACATCTTGCTCCAGCAGTACAACTTCTGAGCTGAGTACATGTGAAGGATCGGGTATGTACTTTCTCAGGAGAGATACATGGAACACATTGTGAACTTGAGAGAGATTCGGTGGAAGCGCCAATCGGTAAGCTACCTTCCCAACACGATCCAGTATTTCGAAAGGACCGATATATCTAGGGCTCAACTTCCCCTTCTTCCCAAATCTCTTGACTCTCTTCCAGGGAGATATCCGTAAGAACACTTTATCGCCCACTTCAAACTCTAGGTCTTTTCTTCGGTTGTCGGCATAACTTTTCTGTCGACTCTGAGCTTCTCTTATGTGTTGTTGAATAGATATGACCTTTTCTACCATTTCATCAAAGAGATCGGGTCCTAATAGCTTTCTTTCCCCAACTTCATCCCAGCAAGTTGGAGTCCTGCATTTCTTTCCATAGAGAGCTTCATTAGGATCCATCTGAATACTGGATTGAAAGCTATTATTATAAGAAAATTCCACCAAAGGTAGGTGTTGATCCCAACCACCTTTGAAATCCATAGAGCAAGCTCTCAACATATCTTCTACAGTTTGAATTGTTCTCTCAGACTGACCGTCTGTCTGACGATGATAAGCAGTGCTGAAACTCAACTCTGTATCCAGAGTATGCTGAAGACTTCGCCAGAACTTCGAGGTAAATCTAGGATCCCGATCAGATATAATATAAAGTGGTACTCCATTCAATCTTACCACTTCATTTACATATATCCTGGCAAGCTGATCCAGAGAGAAATCCTCTCTAATAGAAATGATGTGTGCAGACTTTGTAAGATGATCAACTATGACCCAGATAGCATTATTGCCTTTGGATGTTTTAGGAAGTCCTGTGACAAAGTCCATAGTGATGTTTTCCCATTTCCATTCAGGTATGGGTAATGGTTGTAACATCCAATTAGACTTCTGTCTCTCAGCTTTAACATGTTGACAAACCAAGCATCGAGAGACATATTCAGCAACATCTCTTTTCATGCCATCCCACCAGAAGTACTCTTTCAGGTCCCTATACATCTTCGTGCTTCCAGGATGAATAGAGAATGAAGAACTATGTGCCTCATCCAGCAGCTCCTTCTTTAATTCGGGGATGTAAGGAACACAAACCCGATTCGTGAACTTTATTATCCCATCTGAATCAAGGTTGAATTCAGGAACATTTCTCACCTTCTTTTGTAACTCGACATCTATTTTCTGTGCCTCTTTAATCTTCACATGTATAGATGGTTGAACATTCATTTGAGAAAGATACGATTTTTCCCCTTTCATTATAATTCCGAGATCCATCCTTTGTAAATCCATAAATATTGGATCTTTTTTGATCCTCATCATGGATAAACTAGCATGGTCTTGTCGACTTAATGCATCTGCCACCTTGTTTTCTTTCCCAGGGTGGTAATTGATTGAGCAGTCATAATCCTTAGTCAGCTCCAACCATCTTCTTTGGCACATATTCAGCTCCTTTTGTGTGAAAATATACTTTAAACTTTTATGATCAGTATAAATATCACACCATTCACCATAAAGTTAATGCCTCCAAATCGTTAATGCAAAGATTACCGAAGGTAACTCCAAATCATGTGTTGGGTAATTTTGCTCATGGATTTTCAACTGTCGTGAGGCATAAGCTATCACCATATCATTTTGCATAAGAACACACCCCAATACCTTCTTGGATGCATCACTGTAGATCACAAACCTTTCTCCACTAGAAGGCAGTGTGAGCACAGGTGCACTGGATAACCTTCTTTTCAACTCCTTGAAATTCTCTTCACATTCCTCCATCCAAACAAACTTAACTCCTTTCCGAGTCAACTTGGTGAGTGGATTAGATAATCGTGAAAAATCTTTCACAAAACGTCGATAATATCCAGCCAAACCAAGAAAACTTCGGATCTCAGTCACTGTTGTTGGTCTCGACCATCTTTTGATAACCTCTGTTTTTGATGGATCCACAGATATCCCCTCTTTTGAGATTATGTGACCCAAAAATGCAACTTTTTGAAGCCAAAATTCACACTTGGTAAATTTGGCATAAAGCTTCTCCTTTCTCAGGGTCTTCAATATAATTCCCAAGTGATCTTTAAGTTCTTCCATGCTCTTTGAATAGACACGAATATCATCTATAAAGACTACCACAAACTGATCAAGATAGTCTTTAAAGACTCTATTCATTAGATCCATGAAGATAGCAGGGGCATTAGTAAGACCAAATGGGATCACTGTAAATTCATAGTGTCCATACCTTGTACAGAAAGTCGTCTTTGGTATATCCTCCATTTTGACCCATAATTGATGATGCCCTGAACAAAGATCAATCTTGGAAAAGTATTGAGCTCCGCGTAGTTGGTCAAATAGGTCATCAATGCGCGGGAGAGGATATTTGTTCTTGATAGTGATCTTGTTTAGTTCTCGATAATCAATGTAGAGTCTCATTGATCCATCTTTCTTCTTAACGAACAGAACCGGTGCTCCCCAAGGTGATGCACTAGGGCGTATGAACCCCTTATCAAGATTCACTTGGAGTTGCTTCTTAAATTCCTGCAACTCAATTGGGGCCATTCTATAAGGTGTCTTTGAAATAGGCAAAGCACCCAGTACGAGTTCTATTGAAAACTCAACATCACGATTCGGTGGAAGACCCGGTAATTCCTCCGAAAAGACATCATAAAACTCCCGTACAATGGGAATATTCTTAATCGTGAGTTTCTCACCAACCATTTGAGATAAATAACCTCCATTTAGTGGAATCAATACCCATAAAATGGAAGAAATTTCCACTGGAAGGTTATGTTCATCCTTGCATCGACAGACGATCATAGATTGATCTGGAATATGAAATGTGACTTCCCATCATTGTAAATTGATATGATCTCCATGTAGAGAAAGCCAATCCATGCCAATAATCACATCAAATTTCACTATAGGAAGGATCACAAGATTTGCAGGAAGCACTTCCCCAAAAACTTCAATCAGAGAAGAATTATAAACATTTGATGTGACTGTTGTTCCATTAGGTGTTGTCACAGCTAACTCAGCATCTAGTTGTTGAGGTAATACGGTGATACCCTTAGAAAATTATTTAGAAATAATGGAGTGGGTGGATCCAGAATCAAATAAAACATTTTCTGCTTTATAGTGGATGGTAAGTGTACCTTTCACCACATCGTTATCGTACTCCACATCGCTGATAGAAATTGCATGTGACTTTCCTTTGTCTTTAGACTTAAGAGTTTGTTGACATAGACCATCATCATCAACCCTTGGATTAGGGAATTTATTGGCATAATGTCCCATCTCCATGCACTTGAAACATTGAAGTGTAGTAGGTTTATTCTGTGAATCCCTTCCTTTGTTTGCATCATTAGACATCTTCTTCCCATCATCGCGGCATTCAAATGCCCGATGACCTTCCTTTCCACATTTGAAACATTTACTTGTCCCTTTAAGACAACTCCCTCCATGTTTCTTTCCACACTTTGAGCATAAGGGAAAGCTCATCTTCTTTTCAGTGTGCTCTTTAGATTTTCCTTTGAATTCCATTTTCCTCTTCTTATCAAACCCATATGACTGATGGGTTACTCCAATCTCTATCTCAACTTTGAGAGCACATCGAATGATTTCCTTGTTGCTACTGAAGTCCCTTATGGATAAGGCCCTTTGAAGACTTGGTTTTAAGCCACTAAAGAATCGATCGATCTTACTCTCAGGTTGGATAATAATACCAGAAGCATACCATGCAACTCTTGTAAAATTTTCTTCATAGGTACCAACAGATTCATCATCCTTTTTCTTTAGTTCAAGAAACTCTTTCTCCATCTTTGTTAGGAGAATACGAGTGATGTACTTATTGAGAAATAAGTTCTTGAACTCGTCTCATTCCATGGACTCAATTTCATCCCTTTTCCTCGTATTCTTAATAATATTCCACCATTGATCAGCATCACCCTCCAAACGATACACGGCTAGGATGACTTTATCATGATCAGAACATTGAAGAACTGAAAATATCATTTCAGTAGTACTAATCCATTGTTCCGCAAATAATGGATCAGTAGACCCACTGAATGAAGGTGGACACTGTCTCATGAAGGATTCAATTGAATTTTGCTCCTTCCTTTGCTCGTTTGGATGTCCTGCATGATTCATAGCTTGAGAAAGTTTAGTGTGCATGGCTACAAGATTTTGCATTCCAGCTCCCATAACATTTGGTTGCTCAGGGGGACAATCATTTCATTGCCCGTCGCATTCCGTATTAACACGGTTCCTTCGGGTTCTAGCCATTGACTAAAACCAAGAAGAATAGTGTGAGCAACACTAATTATAATAGTAAAACCATATAATCAAGAATAAAATTTCACACTTAAGGTATTATCCTAGGTTATTCATGGCCATTTCTAAAACACTAATATTGTGTTCTATGCTTAGACATATCCTTAGGGTTCTTAATAAGGCTTTCACATCCTAGTTTTCCAAAGGTTGACTATACCTTTCCTCTGATACCAACTATAACGACCCATACTTTACATTCATTGTTATTACATCAGAATTGAAGCACACTTATTACAAAATATAACAAAACAAAGAAAGGACTATATAGGTATAGTGTCTTTAGAAACAGGGAAACATAAACAAATGGTTCATAAAGCATCTACTTTTCCTCCCATTTATTTCATCATATCTAGAGTCCCTTTTTGGCATATTCTACTTAATAACCTTCTTCCTGACCTGGAGAAATAAAACATACAAAAGGGTGAGCTCAAATGCTCAGTAAGGGTAAACAAAAGAAATATCAATCACATCATATTCATAAGAACATAACATTTTGGAAATCTTAACCTGCATAAAAGAGCATAATTTCATAACATGGGATAAATCATAGTAGTGAAATGAAATCCCAATAATCATAACTTAAAAAAAATGAAACTTTGTGGCATACACACAAAATCATAGAGAATCATTTCTTATTAGTCAAGACTCATTGCCAAGACTATCTTAGTGGACAAAGTCCATTTCTGAACCGAGTCACCCTCGTTTCAGTCCTATTTCACTGAACCGGTATAACCTACCATTCTAGCCATGTCAATCTCATGAGATAAACAATCATTACCCAATGCATTGGAGGGAGATATAGGTCCCACCAATCTCATAATGATACCATTATTATGTGTGCCACAAAATCATAAATCATACATCATTGCATAACCCATGTAATAAAAAGTGGAATCTTAAACATCGGGACATCATAAAACAATTCATATAAGATAAAGGAATTCATAAAAATATTTCCATCACAACATAATCAAATCAATGTAATAATAGTGATAGAGACAGAACCATTTATTATCTTAGATGGAAAATGATTTGGATAAAACTCTTGAACTCCATTCTTGAGGAAAATATCCTTTCTACTTCAAAAACATTTTTCCTTTCTTAACATGTCATAAAATTTTAAACTAAAATAAGTTGATTAAAAAAAACTTGAAAACTTGTAAAGGAAGCTTCATGGAAATAATGTTTTAAAAATCTATTCATGCCGTATAAGTTAAAAAAACATTCTTCGTACTTTTGTCGGAAAAGTCAAAAATTACCTCGTACGTAAAACGACAAAAGTTTCCTTTCATATTCTTTACTAAAAACTCACCGAAGGGTAATATTGGATTTAAAAAATTATAGGTGGATGGAAATAATATTACATATTCAGGAAACATGGATGTGGATGATAAAATACAACCCAGTAAATTCCAAAGTATAAACAATCTCGGATAAAAATGAGATTGTGATATTTCCCTTACCTTAGGTCCGATACGCATGGTACGTGTCCGAACCTCCTGTATAATGATTCAAATAATTTTATTGACTTATTCCTGAATCATACATATTTTTATCATATTTGGTCATATTCTTAGCTCCTTAGTTTTAATATTTCATTGCTACTTTTTATTCGGGTGTTTATAACTTTTTGTTCTTATGCGTGCTTTGTCGAATAAATTCTTATTCTTCTCTTTAGGTTATAGATACCTAATTTCCAGAATGGTATTAGTGTAATATATATCATATTAATTCATTCAATTCATTTATATAATCATTATGAAATGAAGATCATGTAGAACGAGTCGCATCACATCGTGGAGACGGTATTCCGTACGTACGCACGAGTGATGATATCATTCCTATGATCGTGGAATTGTATTGGAGTGTATGTATACTATTTCAGAATCAGTATCCCTTTATTATAGTAATATAAATTCAATATTTACACCATTATACCCATCCAATTAAAGTGGTGGTGGAAAATAGATTACACCACGGCGTGAAGACGGTAATCCGTACGTACGCACGCGCGGTGATTTCTTTTTCCGTAGGATGGATAGATGGTGAGATAGGGTTGTTTCATACTTATAATAACATATAAGTATATGAGTGATACTTATGTTATTAATTCATAATTAAACAACTAAATAAGAAGAAGTGGAAGAAGAAATAAAGATGAAAGAATCGGTAACGGACATTACCTCTTCTTTGAAGTGCTTCTTTGAGACCTCCATTTAGGGCACTAAAATGGGTCATTGAAGAAGACCAAAACCTCTAGACTGTCTCTAGGGATGTGGGGAGGAGAAAGTGGCAGGGGTTGTCCGAGCTTGAAGTCTCAATGTGGTGTGAGGAAGAGAGGGAGGAGGTGCCCTTTTATAAGGGAGGAGAGGGGCACCTTTGGAAAATCTCCAAATATTATTTTATATTAAGGTCAAATTCGGTTTATAATGGTTCCAAAGGGTATTATTTAGAAGATAAAGTGGGGATGGGTCTAAATCTTCTCATACAATAGGATTTAGTCAATTTTAGGTTATTATTTTAACCTTATCAATTAGATTTTACTCTAAGTTAAATAATTTTACTTTTACCATGTCTTCTTGTGTTCTAATACTATAAGGTTAATAAACTTACTATATCAAGCCAAACAAACCCCAAGTTGTTTATTATTAATATATATAACCTTATCTAAGTCATTTGGCAGATACTTAGATTTTTAGTAATAAAATAACAATTAATAATATAATATTTGTTTTAAAAACTATTTTATATCAATTTTGACACTATTTAGTAATTGATTTTTGTGAAAATCATAACAGAATGATAAGTTCTAAAAAAGTAAATTAAATCAATACTAACATGTCATATTAACCTAGAAAATCAGTGTAATTCATAAAAAATCTCAAATTATATTTATTTGGGTATTTATAACATCAATTATGTCAATATTTCATTAAGAAGATAATTACTGCATCATCGCTGTGTCATATATAAATTAACTTATTTAATGTCTAAAAATTACAAAAAATTACCATTATGTAGGAAATATTTTTATATTTCTAATTAATATTTATAGTCGAATTTATCTTATCTATATCCCCATATTAAAAATTATTTACTTATTAAACTTTGATTTTAACTATTTTAACCCTTCTTTAAATAAATTAATAATAAATGTCCTAATCTAATCCACGTGGTCCTAAATGGTCATTTTCTTATTCCTAAGGTTGTTTTTGGTCGAATTAAACTTGTCCAATAGAATTGGGACATGTGTTAGGGTAATAATAATAACATTTTTACCATTAATTACTCTATTTACTTTTAACAGTGGTAAAAAAAAGTAAAAAGTTACTATTCACCAAAAAATTATTTTCATCTCATTGAACCACATTTTACTTACTGACATCAACCATGTCTCTCGGATTATCGAAATTCCACTCACAGAAGCGGTAAAATTAAGTTTTATGAAAAATTCAGTTTTTTTAACTACCACTTAGTGGTTTCACTATTCATCAAAATTGAAAGTTTTCAGAAAAATACCAAAATTTCACCCTATGGTAATTTTGATATTACGAATCAAAAAATGAAGTCCATTCTGAAAAATAAAATTTATAAAATTTCAAAAAGTTGTTATTACTATTCATAACGACTAGTTTTAATAATATTTTAATAGTATATCGTTGTTTAGTGAAACTCGGAATTGCGTGCGACGCAAGCTATCAAGGAAGCTCGCGATTTCATGTAAAGAAAGCCAAGCAAACTTTGTGTATATAAAAAGATTCCTTTGATAACATAAAAGTCTCAGGTGTTACAAGACCGATGTTCTCACCTCCACAATTTCCATATCCATTCATGTATCCCCAGACCTACTACGCAAATTCTGACATGTCTACACAACCTCCTTTTATTACAATCCATTCTACACATATTGAGTCTGTTCCTTCATTTTCCACTCCTGATCATGAAGATCAACCGGAGCATGTTGTGGAATAGATACTTCCTTCGGAGGATGCTGATCCAACACGGTCCATGGATGCCACACAACCTATTCAGGAGCCTGCATCAGGTTTTTTTTATAAATGTTTCAAATTATATCATTTTACTTTTGCCCTATTGTATTGTCACATAACTCTTATCTTTTGACCTATTATGTTATTTAGTTGGATCTTCTAGTAGGCGACATGGGCACACTCGAATGCGGGATTCCTGGAATCGCGAAACTCAGATTATGGTGGATTACAATCCTCAAAATCAAATGGTAGGTAAAAATTCTAAGGAGTGTAGATGTTTCATGGATACTTTAGACAAATATCATGATATCATCCCGGTGGACCCGGTCTCATGGAGACATATCAGTGCTAACATCAAGGATAGGGCATAGGCAAAAATATGGGCACAGAAATTTTATATATTTATATTTATATTAGTAATGTATTTATAGGACTTAACATATTTGTTGCAGAGTCAATTTAAATTTCCTAATGGTGAAGCTGCCAAAGCTAGTAGGTTGAGTTATCTTGGAGATTATTGGTGGTCATACAAGTATGATTTACATATTTGTTGGAGGAGCAGAGTCGGTACTGAGTTAGAGGGTGTACCCACAAACCCTGACTGTCCAAAAAGTCAATATCAAAAAATGATCTCACACTGGAAGACTAAAAATTATAAGTTAATACCCATATTTAATGGTTTTTATATAAAATTTTATTCTTATTACTTTTATTGTTTTTTTGGTTTCATAAGAAGTGTTAGCGAAAAACAAAAAAAACAATGATGAAATGATATATCTACAACATTGGGGCACACTACAATGCTCGATCATGAAAAGCAGCTAGTACGTTCAATCCAATTTTTTACATTTATCATATATTGTTGTAATCCATATTTGTGCATTTCACATATGCAGCAAGCTGAATGGAGCATTAAAGGTCCTCTACCTCGTGCCGAATTATTCTGCTTCAGTGGGAAAAGAAATGATGGAACCGCAGTTAATTCACAAACACAAGAAAAAATTGTATGTTTTTTATATATATTTCAAACATTTATAAAAAATCCATAATTTAATAGGTGTATAATTTCAACAGTCTGCCTTGGAGGCCATGGATGAGGAAACTGACCACATAGGGCCAAATGATCATTTGAGTCTGGTGTTAGGTGTGGGGCATCCGGGAAGAGTCTGTTGTAAACTAGGAAAAAACATTTTCCCCTCTAGGTATTGGTCATCGTCGGACTCCTCTAATGCCTCTATGGACTCTGAGTTGGAAAGTACGCATGCTTAATTAGCTGTGACAAAGAAAATAGCATTAGAGGAGCGTGAAAAATGTAAGCGAATGAATGAACATTTCATAAAAGTTGTGTAAATGTTGAGTCAGTCACTACCACCATAGGTTGCTGCCACTTTTCATTCATGTATGGCATCAATTTATTCTTTACATAATGCCTCGTGTGATTCCGATGAGGAACCTAGTGGTGATGTTGGTGGTTGTGATAGAGCTGGCGAGGACGTTGCAGATGCTGTTGTTGGCGATGAGATTGCTGATGATGATGATGATGATGTTGCTGCTGGTGATGATGATGCTGATGATGTTTCTTATGATGATGATGATGCTGGACATGGGGATGAAGATGATGGTGATGTAGGGGATATTAATCCCTTCCATTTTTGACTTAGCAGAGAGACTTTTGTTGGAGTTTTAATTTTTTTTTGTATTGGTGGACTGCTTGTATGTGAATTTCTTTATTCAATGAAATTCATTTTGGATTATGATTTCATCAGGGGTGTTATTTGACAATTCTTTAGGTAATATTCACATGCCATTTTTTTATGGTTTGGTGTGTTAATTGTTATCTCGCCATCTAATCATGGCCTTAGTAGTGGAGGGGAGGCTTGGGATGGGGGGATGCAGTGGAGGGTAGGGGGGGATGGGAGGGGAAGGTTTGGAGGGGGTGTAGTGGAGAGATGGGAGGGGAGGGGGCTACTTTCACTTAACCTCTTTTTCATATACTCGACATGCAGAGGATGTCCATCAGGCAAGTATGACCATGTCCTCCACTTTGAAGCAAAAGAGCTCATCTATTGAAGGCATTGAGAAGGTTTAGTTGCTTATGATCTTTTGCTTTAAATGTAAAGGCGCTAATTGGTATGTGATCTGACAGTTATATGAATATTCAGAGCCGACTTACTGATTTAGATGTTGCATATATACTATTTGTGGTTTTCATCTTTCCTTTCTCTAATTTTTTATGTGGGTTTTTGTGTTTTAGTAAGACTCCAAACACAAAAGAAAAATCATGTTTAGTGGGGAGGGAGGGGGAGGGGCTGGGCAGGGGGCTGGGCAGTGGGGAGGGAGGGGGAGGGGTTGGGCAGGGGGCTGGGTAGTGGGGAGGGGCCGGTCAGGGGGGCTGGGCAATGGGGAGGGTGGGGGAGGGGCTGGGCAGGTGGGGAGGGGCTGGGCAGGGGGGGATGGGTAGTGGGGATGGAGGGGGAGGGGCTAGGCAGGGGTGTCTGGGCAGTGGGGAGGGAGGGGGAGGTGCTGGGCAGGTGGGGAGGGGGAGGGCCTGGGCAGTGGGGAGGGAGGCGAAGGGGGTGGGAAGGGGGGCTGGGCAGTGGGGTGGGGCTAAGTAGGGGGGATGGGCAGTGGGGAGGTAGGTGGAGGGGTTGGGCAGGGGGCTGGGTGGTGGGGAGGGGCTGGGCAGGGGGGGATGGGCAGTGGGGAGGGAGGGGGAGGGGTTGGGCTGGGGGGCAAGGCAGTGGGGAGGGAGGGGGAGGGGCTGGGAAGGGGGGTTGGGCAATGGGGAGGGAGGGGGAGGGGAGGAGCTTGGCAGTGGGGAGGGAGGGGGAGGGGCTGGGCAGTGGGGAAGGAGGGGGACGGGGAGGTGGGGAGGGGGAGGGGTTAGGGGAGGAGCTGGACACGGTGTCTACTTATTCACCATCGCTAAAGGTTTGGTTTTACCACACCATTGTTTACATCATGACATGTTTTTTTTACTCAACTGCATCCTCAAATATCCAATTTAACCCCAGACTCATATTTTCATAATATGATGCAGTTTCATGTTTGGTTGTTTAATGTTATCAATGTATGGGTGAAATCTCTAGTTTAGGTGATGCTGATTCATCTTCCAGCATCAATGGAATTTAAAAAGGTAAAATTACGATATCATCTTATTTTCAATATTAAAATTAATATGTCTACTCTTGTAATTAATGATCACATGATATTTTTATCATTTCATTTTTGAGATTTATGATTTCAGGTCAAGCATCATTACAAATAGTTTTGACAATGGCATTACAATGGGCCTTACAAGGGTTGGGTTCTTCTACTGAAGGCCTTGACGTGTCCATTGAAGAGGGTAAAATTAATGTATGATGTGTCTATGACCTTTCAATCATTATTAAAGTGGTTGTTTTTTATGCTGTTGTTTTATTTGTGCAGAATTTCACATGCATCGCATTGCATTTTTAGTCATCAGAATTTTTATATGGGCATTGGCACCCTCATTGAGTAAGTTCATTGTTTTCTTCTAAAGCAGTGCAATGACCATTGGATTGGATATGTTTTCCATGGGGAAGTCTCCCCAACTCTCCCCCTTGTATGAAAATGATCCTGAATGATCACAAATCAGATGTTTTTGGAATTTCAACCCAGTTTGACTTAGTTTGTTTTCTAGGGAGAAATTTGATGGGTGATAATTTGCTTGCAGGCCTCACTGTACAAGAACAGCTGTGATATAGAATTAACCGAATAGAACATTAACAAGGACATGATCGGGTACTTCTTGAGATAGTTTTAGGTATGATATGTGTATTCTGTATATTCTCACATATACATATCAATATAGTTTTGACCCTTCCTTTTCATATTGTATATTTCAATTGGGACATAGAGGTACCAGTGGATTCCCTAGCTTGTCTCCATATAATAAAGAATCATATTGGGGGTGGTCATCTTCTCAGATGTTGGGTAAATCCTTCTTGGATAATTCCCCCTCTGGTAAAGAGGTTGTTAACCCACTTTTTAAGGACTACAGTCTAGATCTTATGTAGATGTCATTAAGGCCTTCAAAATCTTAAACAATGATAGTGGTTAATGATAATAAGGGGGAAATTATCCTAGATTACAGGATTACTATGGTATCTCTTGCATCCAGGGATATTTCATTTGGTGGTATACTTTAGGATATTATAGTGGAACCTGTTCATAGATGTAGTGTTTCAAATATAGATGATTTAGGATCCCTATAGAGTAGAGAGAAAACATAAAATGAAAAGGGTAAAATAGAGGAAGATTCTATGTGACCTAAAGAGTGGACTGAAATTAATATTCATAGATTGACCTCTCATGATTTATCTATGTGTATTGTTCAATGCAACACTGTTAACGTTCAAATTTATGGGTGTACCTATTATCTATTATCTATACTAATGTAGGCTTTCTCTTTTCTTACGTGTCACCTCACCATGCATCCACGTCACCATTAATTCTCTATTCCTTCCTCTATTCCCTAAAATCTAACCCATTATCCATCCCCCGCTTGGGAATTTTCATCGACCCGCGCTCTCCTCCCTAAAACCCCTCCCCAAAACCCCTATCCCTCTTTTTGGTTCTCGATCCCCTCTGCAAACCCCGTAGGTTTCTCGATCCCCTCCACGATTCCCCTCTCTCGATCCCCTTCCCAATTACCCCCAGCCCTCACTGCTCCTGCTCACGGTTTTCGTCACCTTCTCCTACACTTCCTGGATGTTATCGTCTCCTCAAAGCTCTCCCAAGTGGAATGCCTCTGCAACAACCCTCGGAGACTCCAGCTTCTATGCGTCCTTATCCATCTGCTTCGCGTCTGGATCCTACGCCTCCTCCAAGAATTCGGTCTCCCCAATCTCCTATTTGTGCAGCTCCCCCGATTTTCCTTCCTTGATGTCCGCAGACTTCACCATCGTCGGTCTCACAAAAATAGGGTTGGTGCTGCATCTTGATACTCCACCTTCACCTATTTCATTCTCCCTAATCGACGGTTTTCTATGCTTCTCCATTTAGTCTCCCCAAAAATAGCTTCTCCATTCGGTCTCTCCAATATAGGTTCCAACTCTTTTGTGCTCACCTTCCACTTCTCCTTCGTTGTTGACCGCCTTCACCTCCTTCAGCTCCTTCACCTCCATCCTCTATCTCTTCATCAGGATTACCGATGATCACATACTCCTCCATCGTCGAATAAAATAACAGCTAAATCCAGCATCACCTCTTTCAGAAACCCCAATCTAGGGTTTCCTTCACCTCCCCAATCTAGGGTTTCCTTTTTTGTATGATCACATTCATACATAGAAATAATTTTAATGAATGCACATATCTATTATATGCATCGGTTTGATTGAACTGCATTTTGAAAAAAAATCACGTCCATTGAGCAATTGACGGATTTTATAAATCCTGGAAATCAAAATTTCATGTTATTGAAGTACGAACATCCTTGAAACAACTACTGTAGATTTCTTTTTTCTTGTGAAAATGCATATTATTCAGAGATAGGGGTCCAAGTATCTTTTAAATCTTGATTCTTCTATGTTTCTTCTTCCTTTTTAATTAGTTGTATTGTTTCCTTTTGGGATATCATTAATATTCTACTAGATTTAAAAATTATTATTTTTTAATATGCCTATAATATCATCTCTTTATATTTATAGTAATTTTGTTTAATTATTTTTCAATGCAGCAGTAGGCTACATCGAAGTATAATGGACATTTGTTTTAGTGTGTATCATTTTACTATTGTTGGAGAGCATCAACACATCAGCATGTGGTTTACTATATGAACTTGAACTTATCTTCTGTGACATGAATCGGAATGCTTCTTTCGAACATAAGAGCTACAAATTAATTTTCATCAACAATAATGAAAACTACATAAGCATATTTACTGAATTCATTGAGGATATTCGGGTAGGTAGGAGTGTGTAAAAATTTCTATTTATATTATAAAAAAATACACAAAATACTAAATTTTTCTTCATTATTTAACAGGGAGAACAAAGCAATGCATCTTCATAAGTAGTGGGATCAAATATATCCAGGTAAAATTTCTTTGGTCATTAATTTGTTTTATTAACAATTGAAATTATTATTACTGTTATGTTAATTTTAACAATTCATGACTGGAGCATCGAAATATTAGGTCTTCTCCAAAGACTTCAAGCATTGGCACACGATTTGATACTACAACTTTGAATATGTCCACTGCTCAGGTATTCAATAGTTATATTTAATGACTACTAATTTAATTCCATTAACATAAACACATGTGTATTAATTCAATATAGAAAGTTTATTATAAGCCTTTCAAGCAAACTGTTCTTTCCATCTCGTAATTTTCTATAGTTACAGGAGTGTGTACATTTAAATATTAGCATTGTCATAAATATTTCAATTTTGTATATCTGTTTTATCATGATGATGAACCAAAAATTTAGAACTAACACCTTTTCTGGTAACCATTATTGACAATCCTCTTTATAATGTAATATGTACATTTTTAGTATTTGTTCTATCTGCATAAGAACCTACAGTACTTAAATTTGTTTTCATGACAAACAAGTTTTTAATGAATCTTCTAATTAGTGTGATTTCTGCTATCATTAATCTATATATTTTTTGACAAAAATGTTTATCATTTAAATCTTATAAAAATGGTTAACATTTCTCCGGCTATCGGGGGATGGGGCTGGGCATGGGGGATGGGGCTGGGTAGGGGGGATGGGGCTGGGCAGGGGGAGGGGCTGGTGGGGGATGGGGCTGGGCAGGGGGGATTGGTCTGGTGGGGGATGGGGCTGGGCAGGGGGGATGGGGTTGGGCAGGGGGAGGGGCTGGTGGGGGATGGGGCTGGGCAGGGGGGATGTGGCTGGGCAGGGGATGGGGCTAGGCATGGGGGTTGGTGTTGGGCAGGGGGGAGGGACTGGTGGGGGATGGGGCTGGGCATGGGGGATGGGGATGGGCAGGGGGTGGGGCTGGTGGGGGATGGGGCTGGGCAGGGGGAGGGTCTGGTAGGAGGGGGAGGTTCTTGGAAGGGGTGGGAGGACAAGCTGGGCAGAGGGATGGGAGGGGAAGAGCTGGGTAGGTGGGAGGAGGAGGGGGGAGGTGCTGGGAATGGGGGGATTAGAATCTGAGTACCCATGTCTGATTATTTACCTAATAAGTAGTATCACATATCATTTTAATAATATATTCACTACCATTCAACTTATTTCACCCATATCTACATCTATTCATTATTTGTATATCGTCTTCACTGTTAGTCTGTTTTAATCACTGTATATGTTTCCTGTTTCTACGATTTTGGTTCCATAATTAATATTTGGTTTATAGTGTTTCATAGTTTTAATCATTTATTGAATTATAATGTTACTTATATGGATAAAATTATCATTAAATGTTTTTGGTTAGGTCGATAATAGATTTTGTTATATATCATTAAACTATGATGATGTTTGAAACCCCTCTTTAAGTGGTCTAAAGTTCCACTGATTTCTCTTCAATGTTGTGCAAGGTGTTTCAGAAAATCCACTGGTTTCAGATATATTCAGACTTTTGAGAAAGGATATAGGTGATCCTCGTTCACTGGTGCAAATGGGGTTGGAGGCGGTGACAACTGAGAGTGGATTGGGCCCTCCGCTTGAGGCCTCCCATGGGGTAAGTGGGAACAATCCAGATGGGGTACTTGAAAAGGTGGATAAGGGAGGTCATAATACATAAGGACTTTCTTATGCTGAGGTGGTGTTCTTATGAAAGGATAGTAGTTATTATTTCCAGGTAGTGACTCAGAATCCCAATACAGGTTGCACTGCCCTGGAACAAGATGCAGGGGGTGAGACCTTGTGCAGGACATGTTAGGTGGAAGGCATTGTGTTGGGTAATTGTTTTGAGCTTCTGACCAATGATGATTTTGTCCAGGTCTCTATAGATTTAGTACAAATCTCCATGGATGAGAAGTAGGTGAACCGGTCCAGTGATGAATTTTATAGCTCTTATATAGGTGACATAGAGGATGAGACTCAGGGCAGTAGGAATCCAAGCCCGCGGAGGGGAAATCGTAATGTAAGGAAAGACTACTCACATTTACTTTTACCTATGGAGACAAGATCCATGAAGAAGATTAAGGCCAAGTAGATTGAAAATTCCCCCGACCTCTCCATATCGGATTTCTAGCAATAGAGGTCTGATGCTATGATTGAACACCCTTTGGAACGACTTTTGAGCTCTGAAGAGGTTGTGACTGAATCGGTTCTAACAATTAATGATACTTCTATTGAGGGTAAAAGAATGATGAAAAATAGTATAAGGGTACTTTGAAATTAGGAGCAATGCAACTGGATTTATAAATAGGATCTCATCCTAGTTATAGGATTCAACAATGGGATAATCAGTATAGAGGAGTACATGTAGTCTTGGGACAAGCTGGATTTTCAGTTTGAAGATCTCCTGAAGAGGGAACCAGACACTCAGGTGAACACTATCTCTTGGAAATTATCTAGGGAGACTAAAACAAGTAAGATGCACTTTTATTTTAATGGCTTGGTATCTTCCTTTTATGCTTGAACTTATGGTTTTTCACTTTTTCCTTAAAAGTGTTTGATAAAAAATATATATATATTGAGGATGCTGATATGCCTCATGGTATCAATTCCAACTGATATTATATTTTGACTTGTTTTAATGGGTGCACTGCAAGGAGGAAGCAGGAAGGCTGCGGCAGCTGGGTGCTCTGGAAGAAGGCAGCAGCTGCACTGGAAGCAGGAGGGAGGCTGCGGGTAGCAGCTGCTGGTCTGGGAGAAGAATCTATACCCACGGTTCACTGAACTGTGGGTATATGAGTTTTCCAGGAATCATTTATACCCCACAGTTCATTGAACCATGGGAATTTTAGTTTTATAGTTATCTGTTATTCCCATGGTTTTTAGAACCGTTGGAATAGATAATATACCCACGGTTTAAACTAACCGTGGGTATTACAAAATTTCTATTGGCTATCCCCACAGTTTTGTGAAAACTGTGGGTATAGGGTCATGCCAATGCCACTGCAGCCCACAGTTCATAAAACCGTGTGTATAGGTGATATTTCCCATAGTGTGGTTTTAGGGAATACACCTTTCGGTGCTCGTTTTCTACCTCTGGTCTATAGAAGGTGGGCTTAGGGAAGTCGCGACATAGGCCCCAGCGGATGGGTAATGACTAATTGGTATCAGAAAAGTTAGTTCTACCACAGAACATTGTACTCTGATCTTTTAATGGAAATAGTGTTAAGTGTATTGAGTGTGGTTATCTGTTAAAGGAATCTAGTTCTGGTGTGGTGACCGACGTATCCATACACCATGACCATGCCTTATGATTTCTGACTGAGTGCATGAAAACACTGATTCTGCGTGTGTTTCAAAGAGTTTTCTTTGTGTTCTCTTTGAGTTAGATCACTAGGTATAAATTAATGCCCATGGAACACGTGTTCTTTATCAGGATTCCACCACAAAGATAGCCACTCAGGTTTCCATAGAATGTACATTATGACAGGCCACCGAGTGATGAGGCTCAGGTGTAGGGTCCTCATACTTTGTTAGCACCTTCGGGTGGTGTACCTATTGCACCAACACCCATTGGAGAGTAGTTACGACAGAAATTACTGGTAGAGGACACTTGTAGGTTTAGTGCCTTACACATGTTTCACAATCAGATACCCCTCATGTTCTGAGGCGATGCCGACTCACATGCAGCTATGGACTAGCTTGAGGAGGTGAGAGATAGTTCTATAGAGCTTCTATAGCTTTGGAATGACAACATGATGGTAGTTGAGTATTCATCGAGGAAAAATGACCATTCCTGGTACTCGATGAATATGATACGATCAGTTCTTTCGTGATCAAACATTATAGCCTGGTTTGTTTAAGGATGTTTGAGACAAACTTATTACTCTAAGCATTTCTACTTATATTGTGGTGTAAGAGAAAACCTTTGCGGTTTAATTTTTTTTGGCTTAGTGGATAAAACCAGTGAATGTTCGCAAGGGGAAAGCAAGAAACTGGCACCAGTCTTAAGACTTGGGCGTATAAAAAGATTCAAGAAGAGGTTGTGATAGGGAAAGATGAATTTTCAGGCCTGCAACTGTGGATGTAGAGTTGGGGGAGAAACATGAGTTGTTGTACATTTCGATATGTTACAACCCCCCCCCCCCCCCATATGTGTTCCCCACCAAGCATAGGGAGCTATAGAATAGGGGAAGGGAGTAGACACATATGGTCAAGGAGTGCGAACCAAGGGATCTAAGAATTATTCGAGTAATGTTTTGTGTCTACTAATAGCTGACATATTAATAGACATCTGTACGAATCACTCCTTCCTTCGATGAATTTTTTCCAAGACCTACAGTTTTTGGTTAAGCCATTTACTTGACCATCACATCTGGAGATAATTTTGGGAGGAGACTTTATAATCACACATACGTCGATGGTGTGATCGGACCCTTGAGGTGAGAGTTTTGGATTCAACCTCATGGTGGATATGTCGATGTCTTACGAAATTAGTTTGGGTATGGACTGGACATCCATTGTTCATAATCAGAGTGAATGTATTAGGCAAAAATGTTCTGGTTTCTCTACATCATTGTAATGTGGTTTTACTTTGTCGGAGAAAAGGATACCCATGCAGTACAGGATGGAATCATGCTTAAGAGGGTGCAGTTGATCACTCTTCAGTCAACCAAAATTACCCTTGTGGCAGCATGAATTTTTAGTTTTCATTTCCAAACAGGAGTGGTAGAACATGGGGAAATCTTTTCAAAAGATGTTTCCAGGATTATCACCCCGAAGGGAGAAGGGCGTCTTCTTTGGATAGGTACTACCAGAGATTTGTAACCGACTTCTCCAGGGTAGCGACACCCTTTTCAAATTTAAAAAAAAAGTGTGAGCCTTTTCTGTGGATGGTGAAGTGTCAGTGGAGATTTCATGAGCTTAGAGAGAGACTGACAAATAGAACTATGCTACCCATGAACTAGAGTTAGCAGTTGTGGTCTTGGAAAAGAAGGTGTGGTGGCACTACTAGATGGGTGAACATTTTATAGTCTAATATGATTACAAGAGTCTCCAGTATATCTTCTCTCAGAAGGACCTGAACCTGAGATAGTAGCGATGGCTAGAGTTCCTCTAGGACTATGACCATGAGATAGTCTATACTCTAGGGAAGAGGAACGTGGTTGCAGATGCTATCAGCAAGAGGTCTGGTCTACAATTGCTGAGTGAGGAGACATAGCACCTAGTCGCGTTGCAAATATCATTCATGGTTAAAGATGGAGTAGATTACCTCTTGTCTATGACTTTCACTCCCCCAATTCATCAATGAATTTTTTAGGCACAACTTGAGACGTTGACTGCGAGGCGCGACGTGCTCAGATATCCTTAGAATGGTCTGCTAAAGGATTTTTTGAAGGTGGGGAGCAGTTTATCCTTTTCAAAAGATGTACCATGGTACCAGGGATGCTTTGAGAGGAGGTGTTGAGGGAGATCCATACATCTCTTTTAGTGGTAAATCTTTGGGTGGTGAAGATGTACCAAGTCTTCCAGCCTCAGTACTGATTGCCATGGATGAAGGAAGTTGTGGCATAGTTAGTATCACTTGTTAGCAAGTGAAGACTGCATAGAGCTGGTAGAAGACATATGCCGACAAGAGGAGGGAGACCACGTCTTCCTATGGGTCTCACCTCGATGAGGATTATAGAGTTTTGGTCGAGGAAACATGTTATCTACTTGGTTCATCGGACCTTTCTAGATTCTCAGCTGAGTGGGCGAGGTGGCATACCATCTATCTCTTTCCCCACAGACGCATTCATGATCCATCACACATTATCGATCATGGCGAGAATGACTTAGACGATGGGGCGATGTTTACGGAGGATCTAATAGAGATTGAGGATCGACATTAGAAGGTACCTTATGGGTGGTTGATACCTCTAGTGCACATTCGCTGGCAGCATGTGAACCTTCATGAGAGAACATGGGTGCATAATTCTCAGATCCATGCTTAGTACCCACATCTATTTCTTTATTATATATTATGGCTTTCATGGATGTAAATCCCTAAGGTGTGGAGATTTTAATGTCTCAGAAATTCTGAATAATTGTTTTTATTTATATAGAATTATTTTGAGACATAAAAACTTGACGGCGCACGATTCTGAGGCCTGGAGTGCCGGGAATTATCCATTGAAGTTTTGTTAAGCTTAAATTAACCCAAGTAAACAATTTTTGTGAAAAAGTTGAATAACTCTTCTATGGATTTCGGGATCAGAAATCCGAGGGCACAATTATGCTTCAGATTCTAGGATTACTTTAGGCATTACTTATGTTTAGTAGGCCAGGGCCTCCTGTGAGAAAACCCAAAAATTGCATAACAGTAAATAAAATAATTAAGTAAAGTTATTTTATTTTTCAAATTATTGTAAATCATGAATGGTAACTCAGATTAAAAATCATAGACCATGCTAAACTGGTGAGGGTATGCTCTCTTTAGGAAAATACTAACATTTTCTGGCATGGTCTTCCAGTGAATGTTAGTTTTTGGACGTAAATAAAATTATTATGTGAAAATTATTTTATTATAAAATCCATTACTTTTAAATGGTAACTCGAATTGGGAATCCGAGAGTTCTGTTGGGTTTGTTGGGGTGTGTTTTACTTAGGTAGTGCCTAACCTCAACCGAATCAGGCAGATGGTGAATGTTAATAATTTTTTGAACCTTTTTTTGGATATGTTCTGTAAACACGTGTGCGGCCTTTTCTAACTTTTGATCTAGTGCTCGGTATTTAAATCCAAGGACACCATTGAACTTTCATCACCGATATGTGCCCAAGGAGTCCTTTAAATCGACCATAGTAGGTCGACGGTGGATGATAGGTTTTCTGATTTTCGTGGGAGGGTTTGAAAAATAAAAAAAATGAAATAATTAACTTATATTTTATTTATTAGAAAACTCCCATTTGAATTCTGGTGGTGGGGACAACACGAAAAATAAATACTCTTTTAATGTGAGATAAATCTTGAAATTAACCCCAATTAATGATGCAACATTAATTGATTAATTAATTAGGTAACATTAAATGAGAGGGTCTTCTCACCTCTCATGTGGTTGGGGGAAAATTGTTAGTGAACCAATTTGGTGGAGTACTGTCGAAGGAAGAGCTTTATCTAATGAAGAAGATCCTCCAACAAAGAATGAAATCAGAACGAGGAACAGGGAACCATCATTCGCGAAGCACCGACACATCATATTCCTCCTCACGCTACCTCCAATGGATGATCATGGTTGGGGGTTTATTTTGAAGTATGATAAATATCAATTTGTTGATTCCTCATATTCTTGATTCTCAACAATGATGGCCAAACAAACACGGACATCAATACGCACATATACCATGATATTTTATATTTCATTTTTTGTGAGTTCATTGTTTCCAAATAATTATGCATGCTAAAAACTCAATGTTTTGATGAGCGCGACATATGGATGCGGAGATCTCGACCCGAGAATCGTAAATATGTGATCGTCACATTTCTCAGGCTTAGAACAAATATACATCATCCTGTTGAAGGGGAGATGTGGTGGTACATTTCTGGCATGTCTTTGGGTCATGTCTCTAGGAGAGCTAGGCGGGGAAACATGCCGTCGTTGTCCGGAATGGCTGGTACAGGCGGTACAATGACGCGAACGGGAGGTCGGGATGGCGGCAGGCTAATGGGGCGTGGCTCCTGAGCGGTGCGGTGACCAGGTGGACATCGGGGTGCGGTTTTTCCATTGCACGTACTGGGTGGTGTGAGTAGGTACGTGTTCATTGCAGTGGAAGCATGATCGATGGCTAGGAGTTGAATGTTTACATTGCCAAGCGTGTGCATCAGGGCATGGAGTTGGGAAAAAATTGTGAAAGGTATTAATTTGAGAGAGAAATAGTTGACAATTGATATGTTAAAAATTTAAAGAAATTAAAGATGAAATCTGTTTAATAAGGGGAGGTGCACAAAATTGAAGAGGTTTGGTTGTTCGTGGAATGAGTTTTTTAATTGATTGAAAATAAAATGGTTAAATAATAATAATAATAAAATAATGATATTATTATTTTTGGTTGAAAAGTCATAATTTGTCTGTAACTTATCCGTGAAAATTTGATTCCACGAGACGTTATTAAAAGTGTGTCCCTGACATCAAGATGGAGATTATGAGTCCAATATTGGATGTATTTTTTGGTTTTTTGGATGGGGTACCTGAAACACTCAAATAATAATAATATATAATTATTATTAAATCTTCGACCTGCCATAACTCTTGTGTGCTACGTCTGATTGACTTTCCGTCAGTAGTGATGTTATACTGTCATTGATATTGTCAATTCAAGTCTAATGTAGGATACTAAATTCTAGTATATGGAATAGGTTTAAGAAACACCCAATATTATTATTATTATAATTTTTATGGGATTTTGTATCAGACATATCTCTCTCATTCGGTGTCGGTATGATGTACCGTCTATGACGTTGCGACCTGGAAATTAAGACAGATATTTCAAGACCAATTTCGGATATTTATTTTGAAGTCGAGGTGTCGGCCCCACGAGGCCCGGTTCACGCGTGTTGTAGTGAAATGAAACTTTTTCGCCGAGTATCCGTTATTGATAAATGGGTAGTCCATCTCATGTGTTTTTACGTATGAATCATAACGGTGGGACCAATTAGGTTATCTGGTGTCGTTTGATGTACGATTTGGTTGGATCGACACGAATCCAACCGGGCCCTCTGCACTAAAATTCCTATAGCTTATAGACCATGTGCTTGTTTGATGAATCGTCTATATAGTTGGGACCCTTGGAGTGAGATGGTCCATTTGAAAAACTCCATTATAGTTCTGGAGATCCATAGAGTTCATCTGGGTTGGATCACACCAGAATCCAACCAGAGCCTCAGAGCAGAAACCCTAATAACTTATAGAATGGGCATGCAATTGACATACCATCTATTGCGTTGAGACCCCTATTATATGGTGGTCCATTGGAATTCTTCTTCATGGGACTTCGTGTCTGTTGGTGTGTCGACCAGTAGCATGAGGAGAGGACCCTCCTAGAGAAAAACTAGCTTAGTGTGGGGACCTTATAACAGGATATAACATGATAAATGGATCCTATGTGGGTTTGTGCTTTGGGATTATATGTGGGTCTGTGTTTGGGGGTCCCACATGGATCCACTGTTGGAATCCTTGTGGGACTACTCTAGGATCCTTCGTGGGTCTGATGCAGTACAAGGATCCTCTGTGGGTCAGATGAAGTACAAGGATCCAATGTGGGTCTGATGATGATTTAGGATTCTATGTGGTTCTGCCTCTTAACAGAGTAAGATGATTCAATAGATACATCTAATCATCTCTACTAATGTACCTAAGATATACCTTGTGTGATCTGAGTCTTTACCTTATGGTCGTTACCTTTGGGATGATACCTTTGTGGTATTTTTCTGTGTGGCGTACAAGTGTGGTACTTTCTTTCATGGTAATACCTTGGTGGTATTCATCTTTGTTGCGTACCTATTTGGTACTTACCTTTGTGGTATTCTTTTGTTTGTGGAATAGTTAAGCATTGGGATTTTGAGTTCGACATTGTGTTTTCTGATGATTGAGATGGGATTACTTGATAACGTAGGTATATGTATGGTAATATACCTATGTAGGGTTGTAAGTTGTTTTCTTGTAGTGTGGTTTATCCTTTGTGGATTTTGAGAGACCTTGAGGTTCTCAGGGTCCCTACCGAGTATTGTAATACTCACACCTACACGGTTTATGCCCGCACCTTATTGTGTTTGGTACAGATGATAGACAACAATGACTGAGGACAAGGGTACTAGGACTGGAGGTAGCTCAGAGGTGGACCTTAGACAAGGCGTACCATAGAGACGACCATTAAATAGTTGTACCTACCCATTAGGTAGGATCCTTGGCGGCAGTTCACTGGTGGTATTCCAGTTTACTTGTACTTTCATTTTCTTGTACTTCCTAGTTGGTCTTGTATTCTGGCCCCTTTACGTACTGTACTAACTCTTTTTACTAGATAGTATACTCATGTTTGTATATTTTTGTGTTCTTGGTTGCATCTGTTTATAGGTTATAAAGGTAATGTCATCCCGGTTTTAGGGAATATGCCTTTCTGTGCTAGTTTCCATCTCCTAGCCTATGGAAGGTGGGCCTGGGGTAGTCACGGAATGGGACCCGGGGATGGGTCCTGAAAAATTGGTTTAGAGGATTCGGTTCTACCATAGATCATTGGACTCTGATATCTTAACAAAAATATTGTTAATTGTAGTGACTGTGATTATGAGTTTAGGGAATCTAGTGTTGGTGTGGCGACCGATGTATCTGTAGGATCAAAATGATGAATGTAGATGCTCAATATATAAGAGGGGGGGGGGGTGGATTGTATACATTAAATATTCTTTAGGAACATTTAAAGATGGTAATGTTTAACAAATTTAAACAAGGTAAATTCACTAGACCTCATAGTTCTACAAACATTCCGGATTCCGAAAATGTGGTTCGGGAAATGAAACATAAGAAAAGATTACAAGTAAAAGATTCTACCATAAAGCATATAGAATCTCACTAATCAGAGTATACAAAAACTAGGAAGTATAAGATATTTATACATTCCCTAACAATCAAAATTCCATGACAAAAACTTGAAACAATACAAGTAACAAGTATGAAATCTTTTAACTCAAATAGTAGGGTATCCAACAACCTTGGATAATGGTCCCTTGATTTATGTTTTCAAGAATTTCTATCTTTCCCACGTGAGAGTAAGACCTCAATAAGTATATTGAAATCTATCATGCTAACCCTGCAAGCCATTGAACTACATGGTTGTTGGCCCCTATGTCTTCCTCAGCAAGAAAGTCCTCGAACTTTAGGGTAGTTAGAATATCTATCTTCATATCACCATGAGCCCTCGAATGTACTCAGAAACATTCGGAGTCACATGATGCAATATGAACAAGATTTTTTTTGAACAAAGCATGAGAGTCTCTCTCTTTAGAAATTACTTCAATAGCATGTAATCTCTAGATTGGTAAACCATCATCCAAATTTATGTGCTTGTTCAAATGAGATATTATTTATAGTAACATCTCCAACGGTCGGCTCCCGCTTCCAACGATCATATTTTTCCTTGAATCTCCAAGGGACCTGTATACATGTTAGGAAAAATAATGATTGGTTAGAAATAGAATTTATGAAATCATTTCATAAATATATCAAGGATATGAAAAATGTGGTTACTTATACAAATCTATCTTCCAGAGTCTAAGAAAAGTGAAATTTCATAGTCTATAAAAGATAATATTCAGAGTCTATAATACACAGGAATTTGGATTTTGTTTATCATGGAATTAGGAGTTATAAATCTATAGAATTTAGAGTCTAAATTCATAATAATTCGAAGTATCAGTTCATTAAAATTCAGATTCTGAATTCAATGAATTATGAGTCTAAATTCATAAGAATTTGGAGTCTGAATTCATAAATGTTTGGAGTCTGAATTCAGAGAACTCGAAGTCTGAACTCATAAGAGTTTGGTGTCAAAATTCAATGAACTCAAAGTCTGAACTCATAATAGTGTGGAGTCTATATTCAGAGATATCAGAGTTTGAACTCGTAAGAGTTCGGTGTCTGAAATCAGAGAATTCGGAGTCTGAACTCTTAAATGTTCAGAGTCCGAATTCCAAGAATTCGAAGTCCGAACACATAATAGATTGATGTATGAATTCAGAGAACTCGGAGTCTGAACTCATAAACATTCAGAGTCAGAATTTAGAGTATTTGGAACCTAAATTCAGATCCTGAAATAGAGTGCTCTATATCCCAGTATTAATAGGATTCCGAGGTTTTCAATATGAAGCTGATTTTTACACATAGAAATAAAATGACATTGAACTTGAAGAACTGTAATATGAACAATGAAAACATGGTAGGGATAAATTTTTCCTAGGGAAGGAAAATTTTTATTATTAAAATAAATCATATTGGAAATGAAATATGCCTTATGATAGAGTGTTTGTGATATTAAATACATGATGTAAAGGTGAAGTCTTAAGGAAACCTTATTGGCTCCACAATCTCCCCATTTTTGGAAAGCACAAAAATCTATAAAAAAATGAATTTAAGGACTTAAAATTTTTATGAACATGATAATAAATACTTTTCTCCATATACTTATGGATCATAGTGAATACGACTACCTCACACTTAGGCTTCAGAACCACTAAAGATCATATTATGATTTCGTAAATGAGATTTTTCATTATCTTATATACGAAAAACTTCATGATGAAAACTCTCCCTTATATTAACTCCCCCTTACATAGGGAAATTTCTTCTTTACATAGTATTGTTTTGACACTCCTTTCTCCCCCTTTGTGATATTCAAAAAGTAATAAAGGGAATGAAAAGGAAAATATGGTACCTGGAATATTATTACTAGATAACCAAATATAGATGACATCCAAAAAATTCATTATGATCAACAAAATTTGTACAAGAAGGAAAATACAACAAAATATTGGATTTAGAAAAGATTATCCATCCTTATCCTTTGGAATCATCTTCTTCACTATGGTTTTCAATTTATAAAGCTTCTTGTTATCTTCCTATGAATGCTTGAGAAACAGATCCTAATATTCCGATTTCTTTTCTATGGATTTTATCTTTCCTTCCAGGGCCATAAGATTCTCTTTCTGATCCTTCAGAAAGTTTTTTTTCTTAGAAATCATCTCTTCAATGTCAATTCAGATATCCCTTTCCCCCTCCCAACATTGAGCAACTAAATACAACTTCCCATTCAGTTCTTTCCCTTACTTCATCATATTATTTTCCTCAAGAGAATGATTTTATTCAAAAGATTAGGTGAGATCTTTTAACATACCCTCTTTAGTTTCCACATCATTTTTGACATTATCCTAAAATTCATCAACAATACTCATATATTCAACAGTTTACTTTAACCAACTAGTCGTCTTCTTGAAAGATATTTTATGGACCTCATAATTGATAAGAAATGATTTTAAATATGCCTTTAGGAATAAATATTTATCCATCCCCATGGATACTAAATCATATTTTTAATTTAATATATGATGAAGCATCTGGCATCAAGAGTCAATGCTTGGAAATTGAGATATAGTTCCCACATGATTTTAAAATACTGAACAAGAAATTCATGTCCTAGATAAACTGATTCTATATATGATAATTTGGTTGGTGAGGATTCATTCTCTAATTCAACCGCCTTTCTCTTGGATGAAACACCGAATTCTTTCTTCTTCACCACTCCTCTGCAAGGTGTATCAAAACCCACCTATTTTTCCTTATCAAATTTTGTAAATAATTCCTCTTGATTTGGTAATTCATGTTCACTATTATATAACTGTACAATTTTATCATCATCTATCTCTTCCTTCTCAGCTCCTGGCTTAGCATCCTCTGGCTGTATAAAATAATGATTTTTATTATTCTCTTTAGAAAAATTGTTCACTTCTTCCACACCCTTCTCATCTATCCTTGGGGTAGCACGATTTGAAGTCTCAGCTTGAGAGGTTCTGATTAATAAATTTTTAGAAGGTATTTCCTTTTCATGAAAATCTCTTACTTGCATTATAAGATCTTCGATATCAGCACTTACTTTTTCTTCTTCTTCTTGCACTAATTTTTCATGAACTTTTTCTGGACTCACAAATTACTCTCCTGGAGTCTCTGGTAATGGTGCAATCAAGAAGGATTCTGGTACCAGAATATTCTCGGAGGCTTTATTAGCAACCTTTAAAAGAGATTTCACTATCTCAGCCTCAGACATCTTCTTCTTTTTCTTCTTCTCTTTTTCTTCCTTTTCTATATTCTTAGTAGTCTTTTCCTTTAATGATTTTTCCTCAACAGGGTCCAAGACAAATATACGCTCCCCTTCATTTTGATTTTTGTTATCTTCCCTCCATTTAGCCTCAACCTCATCAGGATAGGATTTTTGCTTCTTTGACATCGGTGGTGCAGATTGGGTTAGCCACTAGGGTTTTATCCTTCTCTTCCACTTCCTTCAGCTTCTTCTACCTTCAAAACATTTTAGAATTTTCATCCACCTCATATTTCGTTGAAGGATTTTCAACCGTCTCTATAATAAAATCATATAATTCATTTGATTCTTTGGAAGAACCAAAATTTATTCATCTCAATGTTTCATCACTTAACAACATAACATTACAATTCCTCAACATAGAACTGTAAGGGGTTTTGAACGATTCTAAACACCGAACAGTCATCTTTGAGATTTAAATTTCCCATTCTTGATATTCTCAATGTTAATCAGAATGTACTTGAGCAAATTTACCTTCCTTAGATTTAACATGAAATCCAGAATATAGATGTCACTCTTTTTTAGTGTATCCTTATCAACCTTTCTCAGAATAATGAATACATGAACCCAAAATTCATGAATACAAATGTTTGTAAACATGTGAAAAATATTCAGAGTGTTTACTTATGAAATAACAAAACAAGACATGGTTTTTTCCTTAATAAAAAATCATTGATCATCAGGTAGCTTGTGAGTACAGAACTCAGCTTCCCCTTCATAAGGAATTCCAACCAAGCTTGCAGACATTGTGTATGAACGTTAATATGTCTTTCCATAACACATGAATGAAAACTTACCCCTGCCTCTTCCATAAATAATTTTACTGACTCATAGAACTCTACTAAAAACTCTGAATATACCAAATCTATAGCTTTTGGTTTTGATATACATACACTCTTCCAGTCATAGAGTTTGATGTTCATGGAAATGATATAATCATATTTGGGATAAATATTTGGATCAACTAACCTTTCTCTATATATCTACCATTCACGGATTGGACTGACAATCAATATTTCTTTCTGAGTAAAGACTTCGACAGACATTCAGAATTAAGAAAGATATGAAATTTTTGGAAAGATCTTAAGTAAGAAGGGAAGGGCTTCAGAATGGAAGAGCTAGGAGTTTGATGTGGGACAATAATAGAGAGTCCTTTATATAGGAAATTGTAGCGACATTTCAACTTCCATACTCAATCCAACTATTGAAAATCTTTCTTATCAGATCTGATGGCCAAGATGATGACCACAAGGAAATATTTGTAGAATCAGATGTTTTGAGGTTTTTAAGAATAACATTTGGATTCAAGGAAAAGTGAACCCAAAAATTTTAAAACCAAAAGAAAATAACAAAAATTAAAAGATGATTACAAAAATTAAGAAAAGGAAACATACCTTTCGAATTTCAAGTAAGATTATTCGTAATGAAGAAATTTTTTTTAAAGAACCTTGGATTCCAAAATATTTTGATTAATAAGAATTTAGAAAATATGAACACACAAATTCTTATTATGATGATTCTGATTACAAAAAATGTTCATTAAAATAATTTTGAGTACGAAAATTTCATTAAGAAAATTTTGAGCCTGAAATTTTTTATTAAGAAAATATTGAGATTGAAAAAAAATATAGTCTATGAAAAATTTGAAAATTATTTATAAACATTACGAAAAATTTCAAAAAAAAAATTATATAATGAAAAAATTAACAATCATGAAAATGAACCCCCCCCCCCCTTATGAAAATGAGTTTGTTAATGTATGGAGATAGGTTTCAACAAGATGTTAATAAAGAATATTACTTTAAGGTTACTATTCCAAACATTTGTTTAATGTAATCAAATATATCAGATGGTAATGATTTTGTGAAAATATCAGCACGTTGGTCCTACGTTCTGATAAATTTAAGATTGATATCTCATTTTTGTGTGTAATCTCTAAGAAAGTGATGCCTAATATCTCTGTGTTTTTCACAAGAGTGGTGTACAGGGTTTTTACATAGGGAAATGTCAATTGTATTATCACACAAAATTTGTGTTTTGGTAAAACTCATCCCATTGTCTATGAGTGTGTATTTCATCCCCAACACATGAGCACAAAAACATCCTACTACTACATATTCAGCTTCAGTAGTGGA
The DNA here is from genome assembly GCA_963277665.1 of Viscum album. Taxonomy (NCBI): domain Eukaryota; kingdom Viridiplantae; phylum Streptophyta; class Magnoliopsida; order Santalales; family Viscaceae; genus Viscum; species Viscum album. The sequence continues at coordinate 1,091,137,036 of OY728157.1, read as the reverse complement.
ATGTTCTACTGAGTGTTGTTTTTTTTTTCATTACCAAAATGTATCTCCAATGAAATTTCAAGTTCAGGATATACTTTTCCTATCCATTCTACATCCACCAAAGTCAACATCCGAAAATCATTTTAAAATAAACACATTTCAAGAATTATAAAAGAGTCCAAGATCCATGGGTGCCTTTAGGAACCGAAAATTTCTTTTCACTTCCTTTAAATGAGATTCCCTAGGATTGGATTGATATCTTACACATAATCATACTGAAAACATTAAGTCCAGATGACTAGATGTCATGTATTGTAATGTCCCTATAATACCTCCAAAATATGATTGAGCTACTGGATTCCTGGCTTCATCATGATCAAGTGAATTTGACATACTAATAAGTGTAATTATATTATTAGTGTTGTCGTAACCATAATTTTTAAGATGATCATTAATATACTTATATTGAGATATATATGTTCCTTCTGGTTTTTGAAAAATTTGAAAACCATGGAAAAATGTTAACTCACCAATCATACATATTTCGAACTCAGATTTCATTAGATCCACAAATGAATTAGTTAAAGATTGCTAAGTTGATTCAAATATAATGGCATCAACATAAATTTGAACAGTCAAAACATTTTTATTATCCTTATTTAAAAAAAGGGTTGGATCATCATTTCAATTAACAAAATTATTTTCAAGTAATCATCTTGTAAGTCTATAATACCAAGCTCTGAGGGCTTACTTATGTCCATAAAAAGAATTGGTAAGTTTGAAAACATGTTTAGGATGTTTTGTATCATCAAATTTAGGAGTTTGTTCAACAAAAACTTCCTCTTGAACATAACCATTAACGAAATCACATTTAACAACGATTTGAAATAGATTGAAATTAATGAATGATGAAAATGAATGTAGAATACAAATATATTCATGTCTAGCTACTGGAGCATTGGATTCATCATTGTATATTCCTTCTTTTTGATTATAGATTTTAGAAACTAATTTATCATTATTTTTTAATATGTTTCAATTTTGATTACAATTATTTCTAAAAACCCATTTTACTCCAACAATAGAGGTTTCATTAGGACATTAAACCAAGGCCCGGACATTATTCCTTTCGAATTCATTTTCCTCATCTTAAATGGATTTGATCAAATCATCATCACCTAATGCTTCATCACTGATTTTTGGTTCTAATTGAGAATGGAATGGAAGATTTTCTACTTCATATCTTAAGGAACTTCTAGTCCTAACAGGTTGATTTACATCACCAATGATTCTATCACTAAGATGATTTTTCAAAAACAAATGATTTGGATTTTTTTAAAACATTTTAATCAACATATGGTAGGAAATATTCTTGGGTAAATGTCTCAGAAAGATTTTCTAGATCATTTTATTTATCAGAAGGATATTCTATCAAGGGTTGAAAATCTGTTTTTGAAAACACATCTGAGGATGTTGGTAGGGATTTTTTTTAAAAAATGGATCAACTTCATCAAATTTTACATGTAATGTTTCTTCAACTGTACAAGTGTTTTTATTATAAAATCAATTTTTCTTAGACGTTTTGGAGTAGCATAAGAAAATTACTTCTTCATATTTTGGTGAGAATTTATGTAAATTATCATTAGTATTCGGAATGAAAACTTGGAACCAAATACCTTAATGTAAGAAAGTTTGGGTTTTCTACCATTCCATAACTCTTATGGTGTTTTATTAAGAAAGGGTCTAATCAAAACTAGATTTATAGTGTAACAAGAAGTACTTACAGCATCAACCCAATTTTTTTTAAATAATATGCACTCAACATGGTTATAGTTATTTTTTGTGAAATTCTATTTCTTCTTTCCACAACAACATTTTGTTGAGTAGTTATTGGTGCTGATAAATTGTGATTAATGACTTTTGTAATACAAAAAGTATCAAAATCATAAATTTTAAATTATCCTCCTTGATGACTATGATAGATATCAATGGAAGGTTTTCCTCATTTTTAAATTGGGCTCTAAAACTTTTGAAATACTAAAAATATTTATATTTCTTGGCAATAAAATAAACCCATATAAATCTAGTGCAATCATCAACTAAGACAAACACATAATATTTTCCCCCAATGCTTCCAATTTGTATTGGGCCAAAAATATACACATGCACCAACTATAAAGAATTATCACTTGATTCTTCAGCGATTTATTTAAAACATGATTTATGTTGCTTTCCATAAGAATCAAATCTAAGCTCCGGAAAATCCTCAACAAGTATTTCCATCGAGATTTTATATAGGTTCCTAAGTTTACAGTGTCCTAGCCTTCTATTCAACAACAATGAATTATCTTCCATTGCACTAATACAAGATAAGTATTGGATCATAAGGTCTTTTATGATTAGTGTATATACATTATCTTGATTATGGGTAGAAAGAAGATACTCTTCCTTTGAATTCTGTACTAAGAACTTATCATTCGTGAAATTCACAAGGTGGCCTTTATCACACTATTGTATTTTTTTAATTAAGGGGTGCTTAAGATCCTTTACAAATAAAAAATTTTAAATCAACATTTTTCGAAGAAGAACAATGTTACCTATACCAATAATTTCTCCCAAAGCATTATCTACGAAAGTTACTTTTCCGCATTTCGTCTTAATAATCTATTAAAAGAAGTTTTTGTTACTAGTCATTTTGTGGAACCCCCACTATACATGTACCATGTATTGTTGTTGGTACTTTCATTATTTTCTTGAAAAAAAGAGAGTTAGATCTCTAGAACACAAAATTTCTTGAATATGGAAATTTCAGAAAAAAATAATAGGTATATACATTTTTTTAGAAAAATAAGATTTATGAAAACCTAAAGATTGTGTTTTTTTAGAGAATAACTTTTTTCCTAGTGTCCAACACATATAAATGTTGTGTCCAATGGAGCACTTTTAGGAACAAAATAGTTATTACTAAAAACTAGTTTGGAACTGGTATAATGAAAACCAGAACAATTCCTTAGAGGTTGAATTTGGGAATACATCTTATCTAAATTTTTCTTACCAAAGATAAATATTGAAAAACACATCCTCAAAGAAAAAATTTAGGATTTTAGTTTAATAATCATATTTTTATCTTAAAAACAGTATTTTTGGAACTAGAGCTAGTCTCTAAAATATTTTTCTTAGTAATTACTTTTTCTAGATCCTTAGAAAGAATATCCATCTCAGAATTATCTTCCTCAAGGTTTTTTGAAATATTTTCTAATTAAATGAATTTCGTATCAAAGTCTTTAGAATGATTTGATATGTACTTAGTAAGAATAATATTTCTAGAATTTCTTTTATCAATATTTTTCTTCAGTTTTGAATTTTCATTCTCAAGGAGTTTAGAAAATCTAGAAACATCTTCATAAGTAGTAAAAGTATTATTTTCATCAGAAGAAAACTATTCTTCGGAAGATTAATAATATTTTTCATTAAAATAATTTAAATTCAGAGATACATTGGTCATGGATTCAGAATTGTGTTCCATAGCCATTAGATAATGATTTTCAATAGGTAGTCTGGCTAGTAGACCATGATTCTTCTGTCTAGATGATTTATACTCTGAGAAGTCATCAGAAGAGTCTCCACTACTGGCACTCCATGTGTCACTATCATTCAAAACATTATTAGTATTAGTTTTTTAGTATTTGTTTCTATTTAATTCAGAATTCTTTTCATTTCTATCATTTCTCTTAACCATAGGATAATTTGCCATTATATGTCCAACTCTTTTGAATTCGTAACCAGTGACTTATGAGTCTTTATTATCTTTAATTTCATTCTTCTTGTATCTATACTGAATGTTCGTCTGTCCAACAATATTTTTCATCCTTCAGGAAAGATTAGATAACTCATTTTCTAAGACATCTCTTTCACTAGATTCAGATTGAATAACATCCTTCTTAGATTTGGATCTTGTAATCCTCTAAGGAGTTCTGGATTTCATATGATTTGAAGTTGTTGTAAAAACAACACTTCAATTTCCATTCTTCTTATTAATATTATCATCATCTCTCTTAATTATGGTTTCATGTTCAAGAAGTGTTCCAAATAATTCATCGAGATAAATAAAGGTAACTTTTCCATTCTCATCTATTACTGTTATATTTGATTCCCAATCCTTAGGCATGATTTCTATGATCCTTTCCACAAGAGATTCATCATCTAATCCATTCCCACCCATGTATTGTAAACTATTAAAAATAGTCATGAATCTTTGTTGTACCTTACATATTATTTCTTCATAAGGAAAGAAAAAAAAATGATATTCAGCTCTAACCATGGCTCTTCTAGTTTCAATGACTTTTGAAGATCCAAATTGAGTTACATCAAGATTTTTCCTAATGCAATTTTCTTCTTCACAAGATGAAATCTCGATATATATATTTCTAATCATAGAACAAAGAAACTATTACGTACCTTTTAATTTAGTTGATATTAATTCATTTCTCGATTGGTAAAAGTACTGACTTCCTTGTCTGGGATTTTATAACCTCCAGTAAGCATGAAAAAGTTATCTACTCTAGTGTTAATAAAAAATGTATTCATACTATCTCCCCAATATTTGTAATCATTCCCATCAAAAATAGGTGGTCTAGTAGGATTTAGGTTGTCGATAGAACCAAAATTCATTCATGTCATCTTAGGAAAAAATATAGTTCCACAAAAACATTGTTAATAGTAAAATTTAGTGAATTAGGAAAATATGAATAGGGAAAATTTTCCAATGCATTAAGAATATTATGAACAATAAAAACATGACAAAGGAAAACTTATATGTGAATATAAGAATTTCATATACATGCTCTGTTACCAATTGTAGGATTGAAATGATGAATGTAGATTCCCAATTTACAAGAGGGGGTGTAAATTGTATATTTTAATAATCATTTTTTAACATTTAAAGATGGTAATGTTTAACCAAGTTAAATAAGGTAAATTCACTAGACCTCTCAGTTGTACAATCTTTCCTGATTCTGGAAATGTGGTTCTGGAAATGATACATAAGAAATGATTACAAGTAAAATATTCTATGTCAAAGCATATTGAATCTCACTAATTAGAGTATACAATGACTAGGAAGTATAAGATAGTTATACATTCATTACCAATAAAAATACATCAAAAAACAAACTTGAAACAATACAAGTAATGAGCATGAAATATTTCAATCCAAAGAGTAGGGTATCCAACAACCTTGTATAAATGTCCCTTGATTTATACTTTCAAGAAATTGTTTCTTTCCAACACAAAGGTAATCCCTCGATAGGAATATTAGAATCTGTCTTGTTATCCATGCAAGCCCTCAAACATCAAGGTAGTCGGCACCTATGTCTTCCTTAGAAAGGATGTCCTCAAACATTATGGTAGTCATCACCTCTATCATCATATCCTCAAAAGCCCTCGAATGTACTCAGTAACATTCCGAGTCACACAATGCAATATGATCAAGATGTTTAGTATCACAAATGAAAGTTTCTCTCTCTAAAACCAATTCAACATATTGTAATATATAGGGTAGAAAAACCGTCATCCAATGTTATGAGATCATTCAAATGTGTTCCTATTTATTGGCACAACTACAATGGTTGGCTACCTTTTAAAATGGTCATATTTCTCCTTGAATCTCTGAAAGACCTGTACACGTGTCACTCAACCAATGGTTGGATAGAAACAGAATGCATGATATAATTTCATATCTATATGAAGGATAAGTAAAATATGGTTACATAAAAAATTCCATCTTTCTGAGTCTAAGAAAGGTGAAATTTTGGAGTCTAAGTAAAATTATATTCGGATTCTATAATACATGGGCATTCAGATTCTGTTTATCATGGAATTTGGTGTTATAATTATATAGAAATCAGAGTCTGAATTCATAAGAATACAGAGTGTGAGTTCATTATATTTTGGTGTCTGAATTCCTAAGAATTTAGAGTTTGAGTTCATAAGAATTCAGAGTCTGAACACAAAAATGTTCGGAGTCTGAATTCAGTGAACTTGGAGTCTGAACTCATAAGATTTTGGTGTCTGAGTTCAGAGAACTCGGAGTCTGAGCTCATTAAAGTTTTTTATCTTTATTCAGAGAACTTAGCGTCTCAACTCATAAGAGTTTGGTGTTTGAATTTATAGTACATGGAGTCTAAACTCATAAAAGATCACAGTTTGAATTCACAAAACTCTAAGTCTGAACTCAAATGAGTTTAGTGTATGAATTCAAGGAACTCAGAGTCTGAACTCATAAAAGTTTGGAGTCTGAATTCAGGGAACTCAAAAACTGAGTTTTGATCCTGAAACAGAATGTTCTATATCCAAGTATTTATAGGATTGATATGTTTTGAAATATGAAACCTATTATTACACTTAGAAATAAAATGAGTTAATTTTAGATGAAATGGAATATTAACAATGAAAACATGGAAAGGATAAATTTTCTGGGGGAAGAAAAATTTTCCATATTAAAAAATAACCTAGAGGAAATAAAATTTTCCTTATGATGGAGTGTTTGATATTTTAAAAACATGATGGAATGGACAAGTCATAAGGTAAACTCATTGAATCAATAGTAACGATACACCAGGACGATGACTTCTGATTACTGACTCAATGCATGAAAACACTGATTGTGCATGTCATTTGATGAGTTTTCATTCTGATATCTTTGTGTCAGCTCACCAAGTATAACATAATGACCATGGTGCACCAGTTCCTTTTTTGGATGCTGCCACAAAGTCAACCACATAGGTTTCCTCAGATAGTACATGATGACATCCCACCGATCCATGAGGCTCCGGTGCATGGCCATCTTACTATGTTGGCACCGTTGGGTGGTGTACCAGTAGCACCACCACCTGTTGGGAAGTAGTTATGACCGACAGTACCAGTAGAGGACACATGTTGTCTTAGTTCCTTACACGTGTTTCAGCATCAGAGACCCCTTAGGTTTCGAGGTGAGCCCGACAAACAGGCGGCTAAGGACTAGCATGAGGAGGTGGCAAAGAGATCTATAGGTCTTCTACTACTTCAATAGGATGACATGTTGGTGGTTGACTATTCATTATAGCATTCCGACCATTCCTAATAATCGATGAATAAGATACGATCAATGCTTTGGGGATTGTACATTCGAGCGTGGTGTGTTTAAGGACGTTCGAGCCAACACTATTATTTTATGAATTTTTACCTATGTTAGGCTCCTAGGGAAAACATTTTCGGTTGAATGTTCTTGGGATGAGAGGATACAACCAGTGAATGTTGGTAGTAGGAAAGCAGGAAACTGAATCTAGTCTCAGAGGCATGGGCGTATAAAATGCTTCAGGAAGAGGATCTGATAGGGACAGACGAATCTTCAGGGGTGCAGACATGGAAGCATAGCTAGGAGAGCAGCGTGAGGTGGTGTACATTTCTACATGTTATAACCACCCCCTATGTGGTCTCCACCAGGCTTATGGAGCAGGAGGAATGGGGAATGGAGTAGCATCATATGGTTATTGAGTGCGACCCAAGGGCTCACGGAATGATTCGATGAATGGTATGTGTCTACTACTTTCTAACCTATTAATAGAAAAAGGTATCATTCACTCCATCCTTCCGCGAATATTTTCCAAGACCTAGACATTATGGTTAAGATGTTGACATGACACTCACATATGGAGTTACCTTTGAGAGAAGACTTGATAATCACACATACATCGATGGTGTGATTAGACACTTGAGGTGAGAGTTTTGGTTTGAAACTATTGGTGAAAGCATTTAGGACTTACGGTGTTGGTTTGGGTATGGACTGGACATCCACAGTTCATACTCAGAGAGATTGTATTAGATAAAAAGGTTGAGGTTTCTCTACAACTTTGTAATGGGGTTTTGCTTGGTTGGTGAAAAGGAAACCCAGGCAGCACAGGATTAACTCATTCATAGGAGGGTCAGCCGATCACTCATGAGTCAGTCAAACATACCCATGTGGCAGCATGAGTTTTGAGTTTTGAGTTCAAAACAGGAGTGGCAGAGCATGGGAACATCTTTTCAAAAGATGTTTCCAGGATTACCTCCCCAAAGGGAGAAGGGCGTCAGTTTTGGGTAGGTACTACCAGAGATTTTTACCTCACTTCCCCAGGGTAGCGGAACCCTTGATAACTTTGAAAAGGGGGGGGGAGGTATACTTGCGGACTGATATGTAACACCCCAAACTTCCACGGTACGCTTCCCTTTGAATAATACAGTAGCGTCTGTTGTCCACAACTTCGAGTTCTAACACACACAGCAACCAATCAAACTAGCCATTATGAATAGTAATTACTACATTTTGAAATTTTATAAAATTTATCTTTCAAAATGGACTTCATTTTTGGATTCATAAAATCAAAATTAGCTTAGGGTTAACTTTTGGTACATAAATGATAACTTTCATATTTTCATGAATAGTCAAAATTACTAAATTTTAATTAAAAACACCTTTTTTAATCAAAATAATAAATAGTGATAAATTATGAATTTGAGTGATTTTAAAGTATAAATAGATTATATTTTTACCATTTACTCAAATTTTAGTAATTGGACATAATATCAGATTTAGACTTTACATAACCATGTGACAAACTTTTGATAGTTATTATTTCTTAAAAACACGTTTTTGGTTTTAACAACGGGAACTAATTTTAAATTAATTTATACCACTTCTCTGTTTTGAATTTAGAAAAATGGATTCCATATTTAGAATCAGGAGGTCCAAATATGGTAAATATGTATCATTTATTTTTATACATTTTAAATAATTATTTCGGTAAATATTTTATTTACCTTGGTTAAAGGGTAAATCCGGTAAATAAGGATTAAAAAATAATATTATAATAATAATAAATTACCCTAAAACGAGTCCAAACATTATTGGTTGATACATTTCAGATCATGGGAATATTGGGGTCTAATTTGGGACACCATGGAGCCACTTCTAAGTGATAATGACACTTTATATTAATTAAGTTAAAGTAAATACAATAATGACATAAGCATATATCTTTTAGAAAAACAATTTTTACAAATGGTTATATATGTTATATTTTCAACTATAAATATTCATTAGAAAGATAAAAATATTTACTACATAATGGTATTTTATTAATAATTTTTAGACATTGAATAATAAAATTTATTTATGACACAATAATGTTGTAGTATTTTTTTTATTAATTAAAGTATTAAATAATTGTTATTATAAATGTTAAAATAAATATAATTTGAATGTGTTGATGAAATACACGATTTTTATTGGTTAATATGACATGTGATAATTTCTTAAATATATATTATTATAATTAATAATGTTTTTATAACATAAAAAATCAATTCTTAAATAGTGTCACAATTGAAAAAAATGAGTTTTTTAAAAAATATTATATTATTAATTGATATTCTATTTATATAAATCTAAGGTTCCGTTGAAGGAATTATATAAGGATAGGTGTATCAATAATGGACCATTTGGGGGTCTCTTGAAAGTATATTTTACTTTTAGAAAGTATATAATATAAACATATAAAGAGACATGGTAAATATCAAACTATTTAACAAAGAGTTAAATAAAAAAGCTAAAGTCAATATAGTGACCCAAACCTGTCTAAAACCTATTGGTTGAGTGGTTTTAAATATATCCCCACCTTAAACTTAAAATAATCCACTTTAGAGCCATTATAGACCTAATATGAATTTATTATAAAATAATATTTCTATCTTTTCATAAGGTCCCCCTGACCCCTCTTATAAAAGGAACCCCCTACTCACTAATTCACACCTTCAAAGCATTTTGGATCAGCCAAACCCTACAAAAATATCCTCTCAAATTGGCTCACTTCATATTATAGGCCCTACATTGGTCATAAAGCCACCCTAAAGAGCCCTTTTGATCAAATAAAATGGTAGAACCCGAAGAATAGGTAATAATTCCACCACCCTCTTTCAAAGTCATTTATTCTTCCACTCTTCTTTCTTTGTTATTTGCATTCTAAAATAAAAACTATAGTATCTTCTATATACATTTCTGTTATTATAAATATGATACAACCATATTCATTATTTTATCCAGCCTTTGAATGACATGTCACCATACGTGCGTATGTACGACATGCCGTCACCACGTCATGGTGTAATTGTTATGGAAAGAATTATTATATTGATGGGTATAATAATGATGTGTAATTCTCGTAAATAATAAATATAACATAATATTTATTCTTTATATATGGTATACCATCCAATTATATATTATTTTAATATGAAAAGAGTGATATTGTCGCTCGTGCGTACGTACAGATTACCGACTCCACGAACGCGATGAGATTCATTCCCCATAATATCCATTCAAGAATAAATTTCATTTGTTGATTAAAAATAATTTTTAGGGACCTTATATAATTCTATATATGTATAAGATACATACCATCCATAACAAATATGGCTCACATAACAACGAATTTAAAGGAAAATGAATCTGTAATCACCCGAAACGACGATAATACTAAGATATTATTAACAAATCAATGTTAAAAGATCATATATGATATCATATTAATGTATAAAGTTATTTGATAATTCAATAACAATTATTTCACCATTATAATGGAGGTTAACGTACCCTAGACCAAGAAAAATTTAGAAAGTAAGGGGTTTCTTTTCTTACTTTTAATTTCGTGAGATTTCTATTGTTCGCCACTTATTTATTGCATGTGGTGTGTGTACTACACATGATTGTATTCATTGTGTAATATAAATTAATTTATTGATATTTACATAATAATTTTATGATCCTTATTTCATGAGTGTATTTTTTTTAATTTACCAATTCGATTAGGAAATTTGAAATTTCAATTTCCACTCATTCAGCTTTATGCATACATCATTGATTATTTTACATCAAGTTTATGCGTGGAATCACTATTCATTTGTGTATGTAATTATTTCCACTCCCCTTTCATTGGATATAATTTTGATACACATAATAACTCCATTGATAAATTCTCAAGTTATTGATATGAACTTGATAAGAGTAATTTTAACTAAATCTCCATTTATTGGGTTAAACATCGAATTCATTGGTATTGTTTTTACAAGAATATGTGTGAATGTCCTCTGATTGATTTACACAAAATATCAAATCATATTGAGTGTATTTATATTTTTCACAAATAATTGTGTCATTGGTTTATCCTTAACCAAAGGATATGGTCTTTATAAGAGATTTCATCTCAATTTACATTTCATTGAGACTTCATTGTTTTCATACACCAATTCTCTTTTATATGGTGTATATAATGTACTTTGACATAGTATATCATTAATACTTTTATTCTCATGATATTATTACCTCAGTTATTTGTATTCAAGTGTCTCTCTTTTGGTTAGGAACTCTAACTAAATTATCATTTTAAAAGTTTTAATGATTTATTATTCTAAATATTTCTCATTAATGTCAATGTTTTAAAAATGATTTTAAGGATTTATTTATATGGACATTGAAGTTTTAAAATTAATATTCATTTTAAAAGTTTCAAAGTGGTATGGGAAACTTTGATTCAAAAATCTATTTTTAAATGGCTTCTTGACAAATAGTGTGACTTTTAAATGATTTCAAGAAAAAGGGAGATATTTCTCTCTAATAGTTTTGATGATTATTTTCATCTATGTCAATATCCTTCATTATTATCAAATGAGGATAATATATTAAAATAAAATAAAATATATTGTATTGAATGAGTTATGTTTGACTGAGGATGTGCTATTTTTTCCATTAATGGTTTGTGGATAAAGTATTGACATTACGTATGCTAGATTTAATAAAAATGTTTAGGTTATGTTTAGCCCTGTTCATACGAGGAATGCATTGGACTTAGTAAGTGACGGGTAGAGCCCACTATAGCTCCTCGATGCATCGGTAGTTCTTATAAGACAAACTAGTGTCTTGGCACAAGGCCTTGACAAAATCTTATTTGTAGTCTTGTCACAAGGCCTTAACTACGTGGTTATGATAGTCTGGTATTATGCATTCCATCATTATGAATGTCGTTATAGATATTTCATGTGATCATTCGACTAGTCGAATATCAATGTGAATAAGTAAATTGAATTATTTGATTTTATCATTTTCATATTATTCAGAAGATCAAGTTTAAAAGCCTTTTGTTCTAGCCTTATACACTGCCTTAAATGTTTATTCTTATTTATGGATGTTTATGCTATAATGTTATCCTTACTGAGCATCTGATCTCACCACTTTCTATGTTTTATTTTCACAGGATGCAAAGAAGTATATTATGACTGACATCCAGGGATTGTCTATGGGATATCAGTGTTGTCTATGGAGACAATGTTTTTTTATTTTTCCATTTTATTATGTAATGTAAATCTTATGAATGTATTTAATTCTTCCAGGGCTACTAATCTAATCGGTTATCCGAGAGTTGATCTTTTTTTATCATGCCAATGATACATAACAATGCATCGACTCTAGGCATTTGGGGTCTAGACGTTACAGTTGATATCAGAGGAAGTTTAGTAAAAACCTTGGAAACTAGATTTAGATAAACTCTAATTAGAGAACATATACCTAAGATGGAATTTGAGAATTAGTATAGAAGAACTTCCTAGAGTTTTTTTATTGTAGATATTTTGATAGTTTTCTGAGCAATACATCCCTGTCTGGATATGATCTGGTAGAGGTGGCTCTGGCACAGAAGTACCTAGGGGTAAAACTCGAAAACACCACTTAGAGCTAGACTCAAGCAGGAACTGGTGCATGACAACAGGCCTTGCTGCACTCTTGGTTACGACGCTCCTAGGGGATATGCTTAGGATAATATAAATATTATTTACAAACCGATTTGAAGTATTTTAATATAAGATGAGAATAAATCACCTTGGTTAATCCTAAGGTGTTTCAAATTAAAAATAAGGTGTCTTGATATTCTCTAAATGATTTTATGATTAAATTTACTCACATAATGATTTATGGTTTTAGTCCATGGTTGGATTCCAATGAATTCATAGTAACATTGAGAATGATATACAAGGTGGGAACGGTGGTTGAAATGAGAAACAAAATGGAATGTTAATAGGCGTAAAAGATATTATTTTCATGCCAATTCAGTTTTTCAAAAATATGATCAATAACATATATACTAACCAACTCCCATACTCACCAATGAAGAGAAAGGTAATGAATGATATGATCTCTAGCAGTGGAGACCATGGAGAAAATAATCCTCAATTTCCAACATGAAAGAAATGTGGAAAGAGACACCCATGAAAGTGTCTTAATGGAACAAAAAAATGCATTAGTTGTGGGAAAGAAGGACATAATGTTATGAATTGCCGTGGAAAATGAAGAGTATTATGGAAGAATATAAAAAAAGTCTCAAGAATCTATTTACAGTCATTTTCCATAAATGTAGGGGACCTGACCATTACCTGAATGAATTCCATTTTATATAGGATATTTTCTTGGTCAAAGAAGAATCTATGTGGAAATAAATGGTTGGAGAACTTTTTAAAAGTGCAAGTACTCCATGTTGATGGGATTACCTTGGAATAATTTTCTCTTGTATTTGTAACCCTGAAGTTTCTCATGTGAAAATGATATTTGAGGAAGGATAATCTTTTCTCTTGTGGATATAGTTATAAGTATCCATTTGATTTTATATGATCATCAGGTTAGAGGCAATTACAAGTTATTATATTTTGGGATGAAAATGCAACGTATGAGATATCATTTGTGGATAAATTATATTACGGTTATTTTCAAGAATTTATTTCATATTGGAAATGTTATAAAATATAGTTTTTGAAAAAGGACAACACGCCGACCTTGTGACAACCCATCACGTCAGACGAAGCTATGGGAATCGAACCCACAACCAATGTGCGATTGTGATTTATTGCCTCCCACAAGACTATGTGAAGTCCCTGGTTAGTGTGACTAATTATTTTTTATTAAATGATTGTATTGATAAATAATAAGTTGACTTGGGATCTTATGTATTATCAAATGAATACCCTCAGTATAGGAAATTGACTATTTGATTAAGTGATATATGTTATTTTGGAAGATGTTCGCTTTGTTCGGAACACTATATGCCCAAAGGAAAATAGAATACTATGGTATTTCATTTGAGTAGTAATGGTGCATTTTTATCACAGTTTTTATTGTTTTTTTATAGTGATTTGGTTTATTTATGGAAATGATTAACCAATAATAGATAATATGTGATTAAATTAATTACTATTAGGTATGTGACTTTAATAATAGTTGATGTCATTCAAATATACAATTTAACATGGAAGACTACATAACCAAAATATTCTATGTTTTGGGTTTCAATATCAGATTGGATTATATTGAAGGATTTTAAAGACAATAATTTATTTAAGGGTATTTATTTAACTATGGGGTATTGTTATATTCGTTTTAGAAATTAATATTAGTGTTTCTTTCTCTAATGAAATATCCTTTTGGGGAATCCCCAGATCATTTACTAACCATTTTGGTTTTGATTAATCTCTAAAGACATGGTAAATATATAGTTTATCCTTCATGGATCATGTGATTCTATAAAAGTTTGTTCTAGATCTTCCATTGTGACCATGTATTCTTGAATACTCATCATTTAAAAAAATGAGTTAGTGGTAGATATTTTTTAATGAATGAAACTCTACTTAAAATATAATTATATATCTTTATGTTCTTAGTAAATCTCATCAATGAATTCCTCATCTTTATGTAATGTAATATAAAGCAAAAAAAACTGTTGTCCACTTACTTTTCCTACTGGGGGACTAATGACCGTTTGTCCCATCACATGTTTGTGGTTTTCTTGTTGTTATCTTTCTCCGGACCATGTTTTATATCCCTCTACATCAGAACATGGAACTTTTTTTATCATCCATTTCCATGTTTTCCTACATGGAATCCTACTATGGGTTATCTTGGGTGACCTTTGTACTACCCTTTCTTTCTTTTAAAGTGATTGTTTTATTGACTCGTTTTCCGATGTGGGAGTTTCCATTATATTTTCCAAAAAAAAAATTTAAAAACATTTGAAGGATGAAATTATTTGAAGGAGAGGATAATGTAATAGCCCAAACATCAACAGTACTCTTCCTTTTGAATAATATATTAGTGTGTGTTGTACGCAACTTCAAGTTCTAACACACACCAAAACCAATCAAACTAGCCATTATGAATAGTAATACAAACTTTTTGAAATATTATAAAGTTTAACATTCAAAATGGACTTCATTTTTGGATTCAGAATATCACAATTAGCTTAAGGTGAATTTTTGGTACTTTTCTGATAACTTTCATATTTTAATGAATAATGGAAATTACTAAATTTTTATTAAAAAAACGTTTTTAATCGAAATAATTAATTTTGATAAAATATGAATTTGAGTGATTTTAATGTTTAATTAGATTATATTTTTACCATTTAATCCAATGATGGACATCATACATAATTTCATATTTAAACTGGCCATAAGCAAGTGACAAACTTTTGATAGTTATTATTTCTTAAAAAAACGCATTTTGTTTTGAAAATGATAATTAATTTTAAATTCATATCTACCACTTCTGTGTTTTGAATTTAGAAAAATGGATTCAATATTTAGAATCAGGAGGTCCAAATTGTGTTAATAGGTAACTTTTATTTTCAGAAATTTTGAATAATTACTTCGGTAAATATTTTATTTACAATGGTTAAAGGTTAAATCTGGTAAAATGGGTAAAAATATAATATTTTAATAATATTAAATTACCATAAAACATGTCCCAACCTAATTGGTTGATATATTTTTGATCATGGGAATAATTGGGTAGATTTTGGTACCCCATGGAGCCACTTGTAAGTCATAATGACAAATTATATTAATTAAGTTAAAGTAAATACAAAAATGACATAAGCATATATCTTTTAGGAAAGAAATTGATTCTTAGGGTTATATATTTTATATTTTCGACTATAAATATTCATTTAAAATATAAAAGGATTTAATAAATAATTGTATTGTATTTTTAATTTTTAGACATTGAATAATTAAATTTATTTATGACACAATAATGATGTAGTATTTTCTTTATTAATGAATGAATTAAATAATTGGTATTATAAATGTTAAAATAAAAATACTTTGAATGTTTTGATGACATCCACGAGTTTTATTGGTTAAAATGACTTGTTATATTTTCTTAAATTATTTTGTTTCTAATTAATAATGTTTTTATAATTTAAAAAATCAATTATTAAATAGTGTCACAATTGACATAAATGTGTTTTTTTAAAAAAATATTATATTATTAATTGATATTCTATAGATAAAAATATATGTTTTGGAAAAATAACTTATATAATGATAGGTGTATCATTAATGGACCACTTGGGGGTCTTTTGGAAGTATATAGTAATTTTATTAACTATATAATAAAAAATACAATGAGTCTTGGTAAATATCAAACAATTTAACTAATAGTTAAATCAAAAAGAAAATGTTGATATAGTTACCCAAACCTATCTAAAACATATTGGTTGAGTGGTTTTCGACATATAACCTCCTTAACCTTTAAATAATCCACTTTGGATCCATTAAAAACAAAATATGAATTTATTATAAAATAATATTTCTTGCTTTTCCTAAGATGCCCCTCACCCCTCTTATAAAAGGGCACTCCACCTACTCACTAATTCACACCTTCAAAGATTTTTGGTTTGGCCAATACCTGCCCAAATATCCTCTCAACTTCCCTCACTTAATACAATAGGCCCTACTTTGGTCAGAAATCAAACCTAAAGACCCCTTTGGTCAAATCAAAAGGAAGAACCCGAAGAAGAGGTAATAAATCCACCACCCTCTTTCAAGTTCTTTTCATCATCCACTTCTTCATTAATTGTTATTTACATTATAAAATAATAAATCTGGTATCTTATATATAATTTTATGTTATTATAAATATGGTACAACCATATTAAATATTCTATCCATACTTTTAATGACATGTCACCATACGTGCGTATGTACGACTTACTGTCTCCAAGTCGTGGTGTAATTGTCATTCAAAACATTATTATTTTTATGGGTATAATAATGAAGTGTAATTAATTTAAATAATAAATATTAAAAAATAATTATTATTTTAATATAAAAAAGAGTGATATTGTCGCTCATGCATACGTACGGATTACCGTCTCCACGAACGCGATGAGATTCATTCCCCATCATATCCATTCAAGACTAAATTTCATTTGATCATTAGAAATAATGTATAGAGACATGATATAATTCTGTATACGAATAATACACATCCCATCCATAATAAATATGGATCACATAACAATGAATATAAAGTTAAATGAATCTGTTAACACCCAAAACGACTATAATACTAAGATATTATTAACAAATCAATGTTAAAAGATCATATATGATATCATATTAATGTATATAATTATTTTATAATTTAATAAAAATTATTTCAGCATTATACAGGAGGTTAACTTACCCTTCACCAAGGAAAAAAGTTCAAAGTAAGGGGTTTCTTATCTCATTTTTTATTTCGTGAGATTTGCATTGTTCGCTTATTATTTATTGCATGTGGTGTGTGTACTTCCCATGATCATATTCATTGTGTAATATTCTTTAATTTATAGATATTTACATCATAATTTTATTATCCCTTATTCATGGGTGTATGTTTCGTAAGTTACCAAATCGATAAGGGAATTTGAAATTTCAATTTCTACTCATTCGGCTTTACGCATACTTCGTTGATAATTTTACTTCATGATTATGTGTGGAATCACTATTAATTTGCTTATGTAATAATTTCCACACACCTTTTTGTGGATATACTTTTGATACATATAATCATTCCATTGATAAATTCTCAAGTCATCGATTTGAACTTGATAGGAGTAATTTTAACTCAATCTCCATTTTTGAGTTAAACATCCAATTCATTGGTGTTAATTTTACAAGAATATGTGTGAATGTGCTCTGATTTATTTACACTAAATATCCAATCATATTGAGTGTATTTATATTTTTTACACATAATTGTGTCGTTGGTTTATCCTTAACCTAATGATATGGTTTTTATAAGATATTTCATCTCAATTTACATTCCATTGAGACTTCATTGATGTAATAAACAAATTCTCTTTTATATGGTCTATATAATGTACTTTGACGTAGTATATCATGAATCTCTTTATTCTCATGATATTATAAAGTTTTTATTACCTCAATTATTTTTATTCAAGTGTCTCTCTTTTGGGTAGAAACTCTAACTAAAATATCATTTTAAATGTTTTAAAGATCTGTTATTATAAATCTTTCTCATTAATGACCATGTTTTAAAAATGGTTTTAAGGATTTATTTATGTGGACATTGTTGTTTTAAAAAAAAAATTACTGTTAAAAGTTTCAATGTGGAATGGAACGATTTGATTAAAAAATCTATTTTTAAATGGATTCTTGACAAATAGTGTGACATTTAAAGGATTTCAAGAAAATGGGGGATATTTCTCTCTAAAAGTTTTGATAATTATTTTCATCTATGTAAAGATCCTTAATTATTCTCAATTGAGGTTAATCTGTTAAAATACAATCTTTCATATTATATTGAATGAGTTATGTTTTACTGTGGATGTGCTATTTTTATTCCATTCATAGTTTGCGGATAAAGTATTGACATTACGTATGCTAGATTTAATACAAATGTTTATGTTATGATTAACCCTATTCATATGAGGAATGAATTGGACTTAGTATGTGATGGCTGGATCCCACTATAGTTCCTCGATGAATCAGTAGGTCTAATGAGACAAACTAGTGTCTTGGCACAAGGCATTGACAAAATCTTATTCATAGTCTTGGCACAAGGCCTTGACTATGTGGTTATGATAGTCTAGAATTATTCATTCCATCATTATTAAAATGGTTATTGATATTACATGTCATCTTTAGACAGGTAGAATATCCATGTGAATAAGTAAATTGAAATATTTTATTTTATCATTGCCAAAATTTTCTGAAGTTCAAGTTTAAAAGGCTTTTGTTGTAGTCTTATACACTGCGTTAAATGTTTATTCATATTTATGAAAGTTTCTGCTATATGTTATCCTTACTGAGCATCTGATCTCCCCCCTTTCTATGTTTTATTTTCCTAGTATGCAAAGAAGTATATTATGATTGTCCTACATGGATAGTCTATGGGATCTCAATATTGTATATGGAGACAATGTTGTTGTAGTTTTCCATTTTATGATGTAATTTAACCTTATGAATGTATCTAGTACATCCAAGGCTACTAAACAAATCAGTATTTTGAAACATGATCTTTTATGATCATGCCAATGATACATAATAAAGCACCGACTCTGGGCTTCTGGGGTTGAGGAATTATAGGAGTAGTGTCATTAGAGCTTTCAGGTGATGAGACATAGGCTGACAAGTAGAACTACACTACACATGAACTAGAGTTAGCAGCAGTGGTCTTTATGCAGAAGGTGTGGTTGCACTACTTGATGGGTGAACGTTTTACAGGCTACTCTGATAACAAAAGTCTTAGGTATATCTTCTCTCAGAAGGACCTGAACCTGATACAATGACGATGGTTAGAGTTCCTCCAGGACTATAACATTGAGATATTCTATCCTCCTAGGAAGAGGCACATGGTTGCAAACGCACTCCGCAGGAGGTCTGGACTGCAGCTTCTGAGTTAGGTGACAGATCACCGAGCTGCATTGCAGATATCCTTTGTGGATAAAGATGGAGTAGCATACCTCCAGTCTATGACTGTCACAACCCCAATTCACCAATGAATTCTGGAGGCACAACGTGAGACGTTGACTACAAGGCCTGATGGGCTCAAATATCCTTAGGAAGGTATCACAAAGGATTTTATTAAGGTGGGGTGCATGTAATCCATTTCAGAGGATGCACCATGGTACCAATAATTCTTTGAGAGGAGGTGTTGAGGGGGATCCATACATCTCCTTCAGAGGTACATCCTGGTGTGGTGAAGATGTACCAGGACCTCCAGATTCTGCACTTTTGACCATGGATGAAAGAGGCAGTGGCAGAGTTAGTATCACTTGTTAGCAAGTGAAGACTGCACAGAGCTGAAAGAATACATATGCCGACATGAGGTGGGAGACCATGTATTCCTACGGGTCTCACCTCGATGATGTTTGCAGTGTTTTGGACGAGGTGGAAAGTTATCTCCGAGGTTCATCGGACATCTCTAGATTCTCAACAGAGTGGGAGAGGTGACATACCATCTATCACTTTCCCCACAGATGATTGAATGATCCATCACACATTTTCGACCACGGTGAGACAGACTTATACGATGGGGTGATGTTTACAACGGTTTTAGAAGAGATATAGGATTGACACGAGTGGTTCTTTTGTGGGCGGTCGATACGTCTGGTGTACGTTCGCTAGCATCACATGAACCTCTAGGAGAGCACATGGGAGCGGAAGGCTCAGATCAGTGGTCACCACCCCCATTTGTTTCCTTAGTCAATGTTGTGGCTATCGAGGAAGTAAAGTCCTAAGGTGGGAAGAATTTAATGTCCAATAAATTCCTTATAATTTTTTTTATTTATATGGAATTAATTCGTGACCGAAAAATCTGACGATGTGCGATTCCGAGGCCCGGAGTGCCCGAAATGATCTGTCTAAGTTTTGTTAAACATAAATTAACGCGCGTAAATAGTTTTCCTAAAAAATATAATTAACCCTTAAATGGTTTCCTAGATAAGAAATCCAAGGGCATCATTGCAATTAGGATGACATGTTTACCCTGGGCGTGAATTAAATTAAGACGGTGCATGCCTCCAGTGAGAAAACCTGAAAATGGCATAACTGTGAATAAAATAATTAAATAAAATTATATTATTTTTAAAGATGCTTATAACTCACGAATGGTAACTCAGATTAAAAATATGAGACCACCGCTAAACTCATGAGGGTATGCTCTCTTTAGACAGATACTAACATTGGCCGGCACGATCTACTAGTGACAATTAGTTTATGGTCGTAAATAAAATAATTAAGTGACAATTATTTTATTATAAAATCCATAACATTTAAATGGTATCACAGATTAGAAATCCAAGAGTACTGTTTGGTTTGATGGGTTGTTTTTTACTTAGGCATGGCCTATCATTGATCGACACAGGTCGAGGGTGTCTCTGAATTATTTTTTGAACTTTTTTTAGGGTTTATTCAGTAAAATCATCTGTGACCTTTTCTAACACTTGAACCAAAGCTCGGAATTGAACTCTTAGGACACTGTTGAACATGGAGTGCCGGTATTCACTTAAGGAGACATCTACCTCGACCACAGTAGGTTGAGGGTGGATTTTAGTTTTTCAGATTTTCGTGGGAGGGTTGGACAAATAATAAAATAAAATAATCAACATTTATTTTATATATTTGAAACCTCCAATTTTATTTATCGTGGTGGGGACCACCTGAACATCAACTCCTATGATAATGTTTGATAATTGTTGAAATTCCCCACAATTAATTAAACAACATTAATTGATTAATTAATTAATTATGCTGAAATGTTAGAAGCTCCTCACCTCTCGTGGGGTTGGGGGAAAATTGATGGTGAAACTATTTGGTGGAGATCTCTCGAAGGAAGATAATTATTTAACAGAGAAGATCATCCAATGAAGAAAGACCACTGAATGAGGAGTGGGGAAACAACGTTTGAGAAGCACCAACACATCATCTTCCTCCTCACACTACCTCCAACAGACGATCGAGGTAGGGGGTTTATTTTAAAGTATGATAAATATCAATTTTTTGATTCCCCATATTCTTGATTCTCAACCACGATGGCCAAACAAACACATCCATCGATCTGCACATATACCATGATCTTTTTTATTTCGTTTTTTCACACATTCTTCATTTCCAAATAATTAATCATGCTAAAAACTAAATGATTCGTTGAAAAGGACATATGGACACAGATATCTCGACTGGAGAATCCCAAATATGTGATTGTTATATTTTTCGGGCTATAAACAATGATACAGAACCCCACAGAAGGGTAGATGTGGTGGTGCATTTTAGTGTGTCTTTGGTTTGCGGCACTATGTGAGATAGGTGGTGTGATATATTGCGGCGGTCCGGCACGGCTGGTACATGTGGAAAGGCGGCGTGAGCGGGATGCCAAGACGTCGGCATGCCGAAGGGGTGTGGCTCCCGAGCGGTGCGGTGGCTAGGAGGACAGCGGGGTGCGGTTTTTCCGGTGCGCATATAGGGGGGTGCGATTAGATCTGTGTTCATCATAGTGGAAGCATGATTGATGGTTGGAAGTTGAATGTTTACATTACCAATCGTGTGTAGCAGGGCATGGAGCTGGAAAAAAAATCGTGAAAGGGATTAATTAGAGAGAGAAAGAGTTGAAAAAATATAAGTAAAAAAAATAAAGCAATTAATGACGAAATCCATTGAATAAGGGGAGGTAGACCAAATTGGACAGGTGTGGTTGTGCATGGAATGAGTTTTGGATTTGAAAGAAAATAAAATGGTTAAAAAAATAAAAAAATATAATAATGATATTATTATTTTGGGTTGAGAAACCGTAATTTTATCGTAACTTATCCGTGCGAACTCGGTTTCACAAACCTTCAGTGACAGTGTGACCATAACTTCGAGACAGAAATTATGTGTTCAATATTAGATGTCTTTTTCAGGTATTTGGATCTGGTACCCAAAATCCTCAAATAATAATAATATATTATTATTATTATATATTTTACCCACCATAACTCCTGTGTGCGACATCAAATTGAAATGCTATTAGTGGCGATGTGGTCCTATCATTGATACGTTAGATTCAAGTCTCATGTTGGATACTAAATTCTGGTTCGTGGCTCAGGTCTAGTAAATACCTAATAATAATAATAATAATAATAATAATATGGGATCTTTTATCTGACATATCTCCTCCATACAGTGTTGGAATGATGAACTATTTGTGACGTCGTAACCCTGATATAAAGACAGATGTTTCAAGACCAATTTTGGATATTTAAGTTGATGTCAAGGCATGGGCCCCATGAGGCCCGATTTCCACGTGTTGTGGTGAAATGAATCATTTTCAGCGGGTATCCATAATGGAAAAATAGGTAGTCCATATCATGCGTTTTTTCATGTTAATCATAACAGTGTGACCCATTTTGTTATCTTGGGCCATTTGAAGTACGTTCAGGTTGGAACGAACACGAATCGAATCATGCCATCGGCACTAAAATGCCAATAGCTTACAGACCGAGTGCTGGTTTGATGAACCGTCTACAGAGTTGGGACCCTAGGAGAGAGAAAGTCATTTTGACATACTCCATTACTATTTCAAAAAGACTTGGATTTGGACAGTTTGGATCGCACCAGAATCCAATTGGGCCCCCGAAGTGGAAACGCTAGTAACTTACAGACTGAGCATATGATTGACGTACTGTATGTTGCGTTGAGACCCCTATTAAATGGAATTACTTAAATTACTTCTTCACGGTACATCATTGAAGTTGGATTATCAATAAGTATCTTGAGGAGTAGACCCTCCTGGAGACAAGTGATCTTAGTGTGGGGGCCCTGTAACTTGCTGTAACATGAGAAAAGGATCCTATGTGGGTCTGTGTTTGAGGGTCCCACATGTATCTGCTCTAGGAATCCATGTGGGACTACTCTATGATCCTTCATGGGTCTGATGATCTTCTAGGATCCTATTTGGGTTTGATGAAGTACTAGGATCCTATGTGGGTCTGATGCTGATTTAGGATCCTATGTGGGGATCCCTCTTAAAAGAGTAATATGATTCACTAGTTACATTGAATCGTCTCTACTACTGTACCTAAGATATACCTGGTCTGATCTGAGTATGTACTTTGTGGGCTTTACATTCATGGTGATACCATTAGGGTATTCTTTTGTGTGGCGTACCTATGTGGTACATTCTTTTGTTGTAATACCTTGGTGGTATTCTTCTATGTGGCGTATCTGTGTGGTACATACATTCGTGGTATTTATTTTTTTTTGGAACAATTGAGCTTTTGGATTTTGAGTTGGACCATGTGTTTCTTCATGATTGAGATGGGATTACATGATAACATATGTATATGTATGGGAATATATCTAAGTATGGTTTTTAGTTGTTTTAATGTTGTGTGGTTTACCCTTTGTAGAATTTGTGAGAACATGCAGTTCTCAGGGTCCCTATTGAGTATCATAATACAAACCCATGCACGGGATACTCCCACAACTTGTTGTGTTTGATGCAGACGACTGACATCGCTGACTGAGGACGAGGGTACCAAGACCGGAGGTAGCTCTGAGGTGGACCTTAGACGAGACATACCACAAAGATTACTGTTCGAGAGTTATACCAACCCTTCTGGTAAGATCTTCGGCGGGTGTTCACAGGAGCTGTTCAATTTTACTTATACTTTTAGTTTCTTGTACTTTCAGTTGAGCTTGTATTCTGACACCTATACATATTGTACTCACACTTTTTACTATTCATTTTACTTGTGTTCTTATCTTTCGATGTTCTAGGTTGCAGGTTATAAAGGCAATGCCATCCCGGATTTAGGGAATACACCTTTCGATGCTAGTCTCCGGCCCCTGGCCTATGGAAGGCGAGATTGGGGTAGTAACAACATGGGCCCTGGGGGACAGTTCGTGATATTTATTATGGTTATCACTATATTTAAATTATTATACATATAATAGATTAGAAGGTGACATGTCATCACTTTCATTTGTTATAATAATAGTTATATAACTTTTATGGAAAAATCCCATTAAATTAGTCAATTACGACCCTTATTTGATATTTTTAGACATTTATTCATCCAATAAGACTTTTTTCTGGTGTTATAGTAATTTATTTCTCTTTTTGTAAAATTTTTTTGATACCCAAATTTACCATATTTTCCTTTTGATCATGGTAAATTAAAATTATCGTGGGTACTATTCATAATATCAAAATATAAAAGTGAACTATTAAAATAATTGGGACCCACTAATTTCAAATGTGGAATCCATTTTTCAAAATTCAAAACACAAAAGTTATAGTAATTAATTAAAAAATTAATCCCCATTGACAAAATGAGAAAGCGGGTTTAAAAAAATTAAAAACCATCAAAAGATTTGCTTGTATTTAAATCAAATTTCATGGTAAAAATACCTGAAATGACCAATATTGTATTAAATGATAAAATATTATTCTAAATATATCTTAAAACCAATTAAAATGATAACATATCTCTATAAATAAATAATAATAAAAATAAGTTTTGAATTAAAATATAGTTTTTTCACTATTCATTAAAAATGAATTTTATCATAAAAATACCAAAATATCAACCAAAGTAAATTTTGATGTCTCTATTACAAATAATAAAATTATTTTAAAAAAATTTACATAAAAATTTGTAAAATGAATCTAACATTGGTGTGACATTTAAAGGTTGTAAAACTGCAAGTTTTTATAAATTTTCATCTCTTCACTGAAAAAATTGAAATTTCTATTATATCGTGTTTAAAAAATAAAGAAATTTTAGACATTATATTGAATATTATATATATATTATATATATAAATTCTACTTGTTGTGATCTTATTATATTATAAACTCTCTTAAACATAGTCTTGTGTGAAATGAATTCTATTAAACGAAATTGAATTTTTTTTACACAATCCAAGCATAGGGTTCTGTATACAACAAGATACAATATTGTTTCAAGTTTCACAATATTATGTTGGTTTAGTGTATTAGAAAAGGCATCAAATAAATTAAAAACATCTGTATTATAAGAATTTGTTGGTGTTACTGCCAGTCTGAAGGAATCTTTATAACAATGGAATTCCATTTACAATGGAATGTATTAAACGATGAATCTGGTTAGAGACATTTAAATTCCTGATACCACATCATCTATAACTTATTCATAATTCAGATAACATTAATGTTTTGTACTTCTGGATCTGATGCAAACATTGTCTTGATTACAAGAACAGATGAAATCATTATAAACCTTCCATTTACCAAAAATCAATTATCATGAGAGGTTCCATGATTTATGAGAATATAAATATTTAAAAATAAGTTTTTTACTTAAGTTTAGAATGTTTATGATATTTATAACTCATGAAATCACATTATTTATTCTAACTCTTTAGCAACATTATGACTTTCTAACTTTTCAACTTCTGTATAAAAAATCTTGAGTCTGATGAATCATGGACTTCATACTGATGAATCTAAATTAGATGTTTCCTCTAATCAATAACATTATAGAACGTCTAGATTTTATCATCCTTACACCTTCTACATCCGGTGCATATTTGTTTGAAAACATATATTGGGAAACCTGGGGCTGAAAAAAACTTTCTTAAAGGAAAAACATTTATCCCCATTTGTTTTTGGATTAAAAATTTCAAAATAATTTATCTCTCTTATAAAAACACATTATTATAGACTAGGTCTGATACTAAATTACATGAAATTTCCTTGAAATTTTATTTATTTGTCAACAGATAAAAACATTTTAGAAACACATAACAAACGTTTTTAATGACTACATTACCTTACAGCCTCAAGGCCATATATTGTTTATGTTGTGACTTTGTGTGCCAGGTATCAATGTAATCCAAAAGAATCACATAAGTTGGAATAAAAGAGAATTTTGATATTTGTAAATTGAAAAAAATTAACATGATTTGTTATACAAAATTAAATGTTAGATAATTTATTGTGATTATACTCAAGTATATTTGGATAGATATTGTAATGATTAAAAATAAATCTCTAGAGAAATTTTTTTCTTGGGAGAATGTTTTGTAAGTTGGCATTGTAATAAACAAAGTTCAATAGCATTGAGAATAGAAGAATAAAATTATAATGTAGATACTCAATCTTGTACACCTATGTTGTTGATGTATGTTCATCTAAAATATTTAATATTCAATGTATAGAAAACATTGAAGATACTTTTTGATAATCATAGTGAAATTGATCATTCTAAAAATCCTTTCCAATATTCAAAATAACAGAAAATTGATAAAATTTTCACTTTATAAAATAAAAACACTACACTAGAGATTTTTTTCATAAATATATATCAAATAATTATTAAATTTATGTTATCTAAACAATGATAATTAAAAAATATATTTTTTTTGGGTTGAAGATGAAAATTCATTTTCATGTATGCTCTATTGACTTCCTAAATTTCATAAGTAAATCCCCCCTCATGAATTGTATTGTCTTGACAAAGGGGGAGATAAGGTAAAACAAATTATACTTTGAATGAATTTTTTACTTATCTATACTTTAAGAATTTAAGGCTATTGTTATCGAATAAAGGGGGTTGGGAAAAGAAACGTGAAAGATAAAAGATAAGTGTGATAAAAAGAAAAGAGATAAAAGATAAATTTTAGGGGGAGTTTATATTTAAAGGGATGTTCAATTTCTCATCACCGAGGGATGGAACTCCTTCAAAAACATTACTTCACCTTGTAGTGTGAAGACATGAAACTCTCTATTGAGAAATTATTTTTATTGATAATATTTGAGACATTTCAATGTTGAAAAACATGTGTTGTGAAAATTTACTAGTTGCAAAAGATGTTAAAATGTTTTTTCAACAAATCCAAAAGGGGAGATTGAAGAACCATTTCTATTTTTTGTTTTTTAAAAGGTTTTTATATTCTGAAAAATAAAATTTGTGGAAATAAATTTATATTCATTAAGATAAAACCCAATCAATCATAATAGATTTTTGTAGGAATTATTATTGTCGTTAAATGTTTCAATCAAAACAAAATGGTTGTGATTTTTTTTATATTAATATAAATTAGGAATAGGTTTCCAATCACTGGGTTTCATACCATGTTGTATTGGATGTAGATGTTTTAAAGAAGATGGAATCATGATATTCTGTAAGGTTTTTGGTCATTTTCACCATCATTCTCAAATCCATCAGTATAAATTTCAAGATTCATCAACCACCGAATCTGTTCGAGAAAGTGTTTGAGTTAAAACATCGGAATGTTTCTAAAGATGACGGATGAAGAAAGAAATTTCAGGAGTTAATATTTTCATAAAATTTATATCCATAAGTTATATTATGATATTCTAGTCTTCATGTTCTCATAAATCATTAAAACTATCATGATAAAAGGATTTTAAGAAATTGATTAATTGTAAATATTTTATCAATTCTTGGAATCAATAAATTTATTTCATTATATCCAGAATTACTAGACACATACATTTTTATGAGTCTGAAATAGATATAGCTAATGTGTTTTGAGGAATCAAAAATTTGATAATTGGAGTCACTATTGAATACCTTCAACCTTAATGGGAATTTAATCATTATTAGGATTCCATTGAATGGAATCTAAACAAAAACATTAATCAATCTTACTCTAAGAAGGAATGTTATTCAGACTGTCTTAGAGGAAGAAATTCATATATTATTGAGTAGAAGAATAAAGACATATGTAAATGATAAAAGAAATAAATTCAGATCATAATTACAATAGGAAAGAAGTTCTACCATAATGAAATTACATCAGATTAAATATGAAGAAGTTAAATCGGATGAAAGATGAGGATGTTGCATCAGACTAAGGAAAATTACTGTCTTTTAGAAGAATGATTTCAATGAAACATTTATAAATTATTATTTAGTCACTGTTGATGTTTAAATGTCACTTATGTATAGAGATTTGATATTTTTATATGGATTATTTTTTTAGTTTCACTCATTTTCAATT
The DNA here is from genome assembly GCA_963277665.1 of Viscum album. Classification (NCBI taxonomy): domain Eukaryota; kingdom Viridiplantae; phylum Streptophyta; class Magnoliopsida; order Santalales; family Viscaceae; genus Viscum; species Viscum album. The sequence continues at coordinate 1,091,108,167 of OY728157.1, read as the reverse complement.
CTGAGTGCCGATAAATTGAAGTAGGGTACAATCATATTATTCAACCCTTTAGAAGAGAAAAAATGTGGAGTTATATAAATATTATATCAAAATATTATGTGGAGTTTTTCGGTACATATATATCATTATAATGTTTTACATATGCAGTTTTGTTTACTGCACTATGTAGAATCATATTAAGTAAATGAGACTAAGGAATATTGTAATTAATAGTTGAGTAGAGTTTGATAAATGTATATTATGATAGGTTTCACCATACTGAGTATATCAGATATAATTCTTCATATTGAGAGAATCGGACCCAGCCACATGGCACTGAGGATCCAAATAGATCATTTGTTGAGTAGTTTTAAAAATGAATTTTTTTTATTTTGTTTTGTCTCAATAGCTTATAAGAAAAATCTTCAAATTGAGGAGAGTCATTATAATCTCCCCTATCGGGAGATAAAAGCTATATAATGATAACTTTCACAACCTGTAATCACTTCTCTTTTATTGTGAATATCAATATACTCATAGCATTGTCTATGTAAAGGATGTATTTTGTCAAAATGAGGTCGATCCTTGTAAATCTCTTGTTCTTTACAAGCTTTCAATATTTTTCATGCATGATTATTCACAAAAATATGATAATTATATGAAAATTAATAGGTTATAGGGGTTATCTTTAAAAATTATAAAAAATTATAAAAAATGAATAACTGATTGAACCCCCCTTCTCAGTTTTTTTTGATCGTTTGGAACTTCACTAATGTCTCCATTAAATAAACCTCCAATGATGAAACCTAATTGGTAATGGCCTTATATCAACCATAATGTATATTCCAAAGGATATTTGTCATCTTCCACATTCATTATAGCATGAATTATGCCTCCACTAATGAAAGGTTTCTTAAGAAATACATTACATATATCTCATAAAGCATCCATTGTATAGGAAGAGAGACATTAACTTAAATATCATCTTTCATCTATAACACATGATGTTTTAATGCATTGAATGTGTCTTTACTGAATTAAATTAAAAAATATGGAAGATGTATATGGTGAATAAAATAAAACATCATGGATGAATCCCATACCATATGATGTTAAACTGTACAATAAATATTACATCTTGAATGGTTGACAGCACATTAGATAGATCTATTAGAAAACAAAATAATGTACTATCTTCCATTTATGTGAGTTAGATCCACAGGGAGAGTTTTACATTAAATAAATACATGTGGATTTATTTCGTCAATTATAATATAAAAAGAATCACTTAAAAAAAATCCTATTTCCAACATTGATTTTAATAAAAAACAATTTCCCCTATTGTGTGGGATATGCTTTAATAGCGAGTTTTCTATTCAAGAATGTGTGTGGACTAAATACTTCAATCAGAGGATATGTAATGACACCTAAATCAAAAATCCTAGGTTTGTGGTAATATATATAAAAAAAAATTACCCCCTCTATATAGTTATTATACATTTGCTATGAGTTTTCATTTCAATAAATTCTTGTGCCTTGATTCCTATTAATATAGAATATGTAGGGACACCAAGATCTCATATCCTAGGTCTAGTTGTAATTAAAATGAATAAATACCCCATATGTGTATAGTTTAGACTTGGGTGGATATATTTCCATTTAAATACTATATATGGATTTATTCATTCTTTCACAGGATACATAGTGATGCCCAAATCTCAAATCCAATGTCTACCAGAGATATAAACTGAAAAAATTCGCTCCCTTCCCATAATTTTCAGACATGTGTGGAGAGTATTAAATTAATGAAATATATGTGTATTAATTCCTTCTATCAAAAGATACATAGTGACACCAATATCCAAATTTATAGTTCCATCCACAATATTAATTGAAAAAATGCCCCAATATTTATTGGGTAGACCTACATGGAGATTGTTCCATTAATGAACAATATTTGTAAAATTGATTTTATCATAGTAAATTTATTGATACATATATCCCAAATCCTGGGTCCATCCACAATATAAACATAAAAAATTCCCCCCATTGTATATGGTCCAGAACTACATGGATTGTTTTAACTACTGTATAATAATTATATACATAAAACTCTCAAAAAATTGTGGGTATAGGTCACACCTATAGCCATGGTTTTTGTAAACAATGGGAATTGGTTTTGAGTTAATTTTTTTCAAGAAATATCTATACCCTTGCTTCTCTTAAATAGTTGAGTATAGTTCACCTTTAAACCTACAATGTTTGTAAAATGTGGAAATAGGTTGTGTTGGAAAACAATTCACTGGACGACCCTCCGAAATCTTATAACCATGTTTAGACCAATCCTTGTGTATAAGAAATTTTTATGGGCATCTATACAAATAGTTTTGGTAGATATTTGGTATATGTCTCATGTACCCACAGTTTGAAAAAACTTTGGGTATACGATGGCCCATTATCTTCCCATCAAAATAATAATAATTAATAATTTAATATAAATAAGTTTTTATATATAAACATGTATCTATTTTTGAATATAAGAATTATAAAACATGTTGTAGGATAGTTTTGACGACATTTTATTATATGTGTAAGGTCTTGGGATCAATTCCTAGGGGTTTATTTTCATAATAAGGTAATTATGGGCCACAGTTTGACTAAACATTGGGTATAGGTAAGACTATTTTCTCTATTAATAAAAACAATAATAAATACTTATATATATATATATGAATAGAGGAATTGATGATTGTCCTAGGATAGTGGTAAAGTCATTGGAGTGTAGGTGGAAGGTGTTGGGATCAAATCGCACCTCATGAATTAATTAATAAGTACATATTCCCACGATTTGGTCAAACCATGGGATAGTGATTTCTATTGAAATTTCCTACAATAATTGTATATTAATCATTTTAATAGGTGTCTTGTACCAATATTTTGGTTAAAATGTGAGTATTTCATATAACCATAGTTTTATGGGCTATAATGATTGTTTTGAACCATGTGTATAAGTATTGATTCTATTAGTGTTTCCATTAAGTATCTACATATGTATTTATTACAATTACTATAGTATATGTTTTGTTTCAATGATCTCAAATACTGATTCCAGTTGCAATATAAATAGTAAAATAATTCTCCCACCACTATGTATATGTGTTAGGTATGCACATTGAATTTGCCCTTTAATGAACTATGTGTGGATGTATTCCAATTTCAATAGGATACAAAGCGATTCTTGGATCTCTAATTCTCTGTCAATCCTCAAAATATAAAATGATAAAAATTCATTCGTCCCCACATATGAATTGGACCTATGAATGGAAATATCAAAGAACTATGTGTGGCATGATTTCTACAATTAAAGGATACATAGTGATGCTTGAATACTCTATAACACATACATACATAAGTAATCACAACTACCAGTAAAGATCCTCTATGGGAGTTAAGTATTCTTTGAGGCTCATCCCATAAAAATATTTTAATAACCCCATGCATTCCCTGTCAATTTCCATCGCATGGAATAACAGACTACCTAGTCATCTATTTTATCTCACACCAATAATGGATATTATGAGATTAGGGAACCAATAAAGTTGTTATGTATGGCATGACCAAGACACGTCTTGGATACAGAAACATTTCCTAGTTGTATGTTGTTGAACTGTATCACCACTTATTGGTTTCATGACCATAAACTACACAACTACATCCAAGTCACATAATGTTCAGCTACATGGAAGGACATATTTATGCAAAATAGATCACCCACCTAATGACTGTTTATTAAAGTATAACATGTTTCATCCCATCACCTTGAAATATGTTCAATACATGATGTAATATATTTTATGGTAGTCGATCCCTTTTTTAGTATTATGTTTGTCATTAAAAAACATCATATATTCGATATATGAGTTAATTGAAACTAATTCCTAATATTGATATCCTTCTTTTGTAACCCGACAGATAATGGGCTCCCCTACTCCTAGTGATCCACTACAAAAAACTAGTAATATGGAATGGAAAATCCAAAGGGACCCCACTATGATTTTATAATGAAAGAAACAATTCCAAAGATGATGTTCCTATAGGATGTTTGGTCCTAAAAGAGAGGCCCCCTTAAACCTAAGAGTTATCATTCTGAATTCATGGAATATGGGCATCTGTTTTCTTCAATAGTTGACCTGTACCAACTTGTGTATAGCACATATTATCTCATATGTTCTTGGGTTTTCACGTACACATTCTATATCCCCACAATTTAAGTGGATTATAATAACCTCACTATAAGTCATTTGTGCATCGTACCCATTTTTTAAGAAATATTAGGACATCTAATTCAGATAACCGTTCATATTATGTTTTATATCCCCCATCAAGAACTAACATCCTTATGATTTAGAATCCAATTGGTCACCCCCTTATCAGACATATTTTCCCAAAAATATAACATCCAATTTCTCCACATCAATGAGGTGTTAATAATTAATCAATTGTTTATGTCATAATATTTCATGTAATGGTAGAAGGAATATAAATTACATGGAATGTATATCAGTAATATTTGTATATTTATTATTATTTCTATAGGATATGTAGTGAAATCTTGAACTAAAATACCTGGTCATGCCATGATGTAATGAATAAAAAATCCCCTTTCCTTGTGGATGGGTTAGTCATGTTCATGAGATTCTCAAAAAACATAACTTCCTATGACCTGATTCCCATTGTTTCGGATATATAGTTATTTCTACAATCTTAATTTCAGTCCCAACGATGAAATTTACTCATCTCAGGATATTATAACTACACGCAAATATCCTATCCACATGATGTTGAATTTCATGTTAATACTTACTCTTTGTTGAATAGATCATCCCCACTTATAATTATTTACTAAATAATCTTATATTTTATCCCATAACCTTGAAATGAGTTCAATACACTATTAAAACATTAGGGTGCTCGATCCTTTATTGAATCATATATTCTCCATGAAATAACTTCATATGTTTGATATCTAATTTGATACAAACCAATTCATAGAATTTATATCCCTCTATTGGAATCCAAAAAACCTTGGGCTCCCTTGATCCTGGTTCTCCCCTATCGAAAATTAGTAAAATGTAATGGATAATCCAAAGATACCCTCTTGTATTTTCAAGTGAATAAGGAAATTCCAATTATCTTGTTCGTATAAATTTTTTTGCATTGTAGAATCCCACCTTAAACAATGTAAATCCCTGAGATTTTATAAGATATATTCATTTTAATTTATTTCATATCTTTTACTGTACGCTACACCAATATTATCTTGTGCTATATGATACACTGTATTATCTTGCAGTAGACGCCACACTAATCTTGGATCGTGTTACACACAATTTAAAGTTTGTTTGATAGTATTTATTCTACGAAACATTGAGTGTATATATATATATTCAATATATAAATAAAATATGGTTGTATTTTTTTATACAAAAAAAACAATGGAGTCTTGCACTACACGCAACCCTGACATGGATTGCATTACATGAAATCGCAACCTTCCTCAATAGTGTGTGTTGTACGCAATACCGGGTTTCACTAAACAATGATATATGGTTATAATATTATAATAAAATATCCATTATTAATATTATTAACTACATTTTTAATTTTATAACATTAGTATTCATTTTACTCATTTTCTAGAATATGGTATGAGAAGAAAATAAATTTTTCGGGAAAAATAATTATTTTTAAAAAAATTCAGTTTTGCCGCCTATTGATGGTGCACCAACATTAAATCTAGATTTTGAAATGTTTATAACTTCAATTTTACAAAATAAAATTATTCTTTGGAATCAGGATATTAAAGTTTACCTTGGACAATATTTTTATATTATTCTGATAACTTTGGTATTTTAATGAATAGTAAAAACACGCTATATTTTAATTGAAAACAACTTTTCCATCGTAATAATTTAAGTGGATAAATTCTAATAATGAATGGTTTTAAAGTATAATTAGAATATATTTTTACCATTTAATATAATATATGTCATTATAATTGATTTTACATTGAATCCGTAGGTTAAATCAATTCAATATTTTGTAATGTTTTAAACAAAAACCCATTTTCTTTCGACAATGAGATTAATTTTAATTTCATTTATGAAACCCTTGTGTATTGAATTTGGAAAAATAGATTCGATATTTGGAATCAGTGGGTCCAAATTATATTAATAGACCACATTTTATTTTTGGGCATCATGAATAGTAACTACGGTAAATTTTATTTACCATAGTAAAATGTAAATCGGATATTTAATGGTAAATATAATATTATAACATTACCCTAAAACTTGTGTTAATACAATTGTATGATAATATTTCGTCCTAAGTCATATTTGGGTCGAAATGGAATCCATTAGAACCCACTTTGAGAGGATTAAGACCTTTAGTTTATTTTATTTAAAGGAATGTGAAATAGGTCTCACTGAAACTTTAATAATAAAAGTATTTTTAATATAAGGTTATACAGAATATAAATTCCTTTATAAATACTAATTTGAAAGATAAAATGTTTTCTTTATCATAGTAATTTATTTGCAATTTTTATCTATTATTTAATTACCTTATTAGCTTATACATTAATGATGCAGAAATTATTTATTTAGTAAAAAAATAAATAATATTGTTTTTATTGAAATAGTAATCCATATTAAAGGGCTCACAAACCAGACCAGAACATACTTGTAGTGTATATATACATCATAATCATCCAATTCCCAAATATATGTCCGTTTTAAGTCTTATAAAAGTGATTATGACACTTATATTATTTTATTTTATATGATGTCAAAGTTTTCACCTTCAAAATTTAATAAATATAACATTTTAAAATATTGATTTTTTAGAAGCTAAATCAGAATAAATGTATTCTTATGAAATATATATGATTTATCTTCATCCTAGTATTTTATTTTTAATTTTTATGCAACAAATAAGTATATTTAATAATTATATAAAAATGTTGTATTAATTCTTTTATTAAGAGAAATATAAACTAAATGGTATTACAAATAGTCAAATAAATATTATATGAACTATTTAATTTCCTCCACTAATTTTATAGATTACTATGACATGTTAGGAAACTATTAAATATTTTATTTCGAATATATCCTCTGTGTGGATTTTATATAAATTCAAATAAATGAATTGTGTCAAAATTGACAATATTGTTATTTTATAAAAATAACATATTTTTAAATTGTTTAATAATCACAAAAATATTTAAAAATTATAAATTAAAATTTATATAGTCTAAAATGTCATATAGTATCTAATTATGCATAATTAACAGCACATATGTAATTATATTTAACAATTTAGAATTTAGAATCTTATTACCACAAATAAAATTTAATAGATTAATTAAGGATAAATCAAGTTGATAATGTTTAAAATAAATTACCTACATGTCTAAATTTTATTTTTTGATGGGATTACAACCCTATATCATCTAATCATTGAATATGAGTCATTTATGGATATTTTTTAGTGGGGTTATATTTATTATAAATTAATAGTTTTAATATTTCCAAAGGTGCCCCTCCCCCCCCTTATAAAAAGGGAACCCCTTCCCACTTCCCTTCACACCATTTTGAGCCTTGAAGCTCGGCAAAACCCTTCCCATTTCTCTTCTCCACTACCCTAGAAATATTATGGAGGTTCTGGTCTTCTCAAAATACCAACTATAGTTCCCTAAGAAGAAGTTTAAAGGAGGTGCGTCGAGGAAGAGGTAATCTCTTCTACCGACTCCTTCAAGTTTCTTTCTTCTTCTACGTTTTCCTCTTTAGTTGTTTCATTATAAATTAAATACATCAGTATTACTTATATACTGATATGTTATTATAAATATGAAACAAAAATATTTCACCTTCTATCCTTCCTACGGAAAACGAAATCACCGCGCGTGCGTACGTACAAAATATTGTCTCCACGCCATGGGGTAATCAGTTTTTCCACCACAACCTTAAATGGATGAATATAATGGTGTAAAGAATAACTATATATGATTATTATAACATAAAACTTCTTCTGAGATATTATATCATCCACTCTAAATCAATTCAATAATTATGGGAATGATATCATCGCTCGTGCGTACGTATGGATTACCGTCTCCACGACTCGATGAGATTCATTCTCCATATTTACCACTCAATAATGATTATTAAGTATATATAATGAATAATAAGGAAATATATGACATTATAATGCTACTTTATTTATGTATTTATATATATATATTTCATCTACTTACTTCCATTCAAGTCAATTAGGAAAGGAAAATTGTGTTCATGCATACGTACGGCCTACCGTCTCCATGAACGGTGTGTTTCATTTCATTTATCTATCTAATATATATAAATATATATACTGAATATATATTATATATAAATCATGATTCACATTCTGGAAGTAAGTAAATCATGATATAAGTAATAATAATATCAAGAACAACAAGTCCAAACATGTACGATAAATGAAACGATTTTACCCAAAACGCTGCTTTAACATGGATTTACAAACAAACGGGTAATATAGAGACATACATGAACTATATAAGATACAATAACAATGAATATGATTCTTTAATAAGTCAATGAAATTATTTAAATCATTCTACAGGAGGTTCAGATACGTACGAAGTATATCACACCTAAGGTAAGGGATAATTATTCCAATCTCATTCTTATCTGAGATTATTTATATGTAAGTATTTACTGGGGTTATATTTATCATCCATGTCCAAGAATTAGAAATAAAATTCATGTATGTTTATGGTCCTTTATACCCATTTTTTACTTTTACTACAAGGTATGTAAGGAATATTTCTTTTGTTTACCATACGAGGTACTTTTTGACTTTTCTGACCAAAGTACAAGAAGAATGTTATTTTTAAATTATATGGCATGAACGGATTTTTTAAAATTTCATAATGCCTCATTTTCATGATACCTAATCTATAATATTTTATGACTATTTTCAAAAAATACATTTATTTTAAAATTGCTTTGCATTTTTTGAAAAGAAAATGATTTTGAAGAAGAAATGATATTTTCCTCAAGAATTCATTTCAAGTGTTTTATCAAAACCATTTTCCTTCAAAGATGACGTTATATCATATGTGTATGATTCATGTATAATATCTCTATGATTTACATGGATTCACTTTTATTATGATTAAATGATATCCATTTGTTATATATGGATTATGTTATGATTGGATGATGTTTATAAAACCCATTTTTATTCTTTGGGTTATGATGAATGATTTATGTTTATGTTGTGGAACAAGTATGAATGATTTCATTATGTGATAGGTGGGACCTATATCTCCCTAAAATTCAATGGGTAAAGTTTTATATCTCATGAGATAGACATGGCTGGAATGGTAAGTTAATCCGGTTCAGTGTTACAGGACTGGAACGAGGAGTGAACTCGATTCAGAAAGGGACTTTGTCCACTATGATGGTCTTGGCAGCAATTCCTTGGATATATAGAAATCATATCATGTGAATTATGGTTACAAAAATTACATGTTTTATTATCATGCTATTTTAGTAGGATTAATGTTTCTTAATGATCTATGCCTTAAGTACTACCATGTTTTATGTCATTTCTCATGCTCTTGATGTTTAAACATTATGTTCATGTATTTATGTTCAAATGTACATGATTTGTTTTATGTTCTCCATTCTTACCCTTACTGAGAATTTTAATTCACCCTTTTATATGTTTTCTTTTCCCCAGGATTTAAAAAAGCTTTTAGGTAAGAAAACAAAAAGCGAAAGATCTTTATGGGAGATATTGATGATCTTTCACCACGATTAGAAGATTTTGGTCCGAGTTTCCAATGACACTAAAATATTACGGTCCTTATGTGTTTGAGTTTTTATGTATTAATTATTCTGAAAAATTAATGTAATGTATATGTATGTCAATCTTTGGGTCTGTACAGTTGGTGTCAGAGAAAAGCTTTAGTCAACCATTGGAAACTAGGATGCGAGAACTTTAGTGAGATCCCTAGAGATATATCTAAGGAATGTCTAGGGATGTCCCTATGGTTAGGTAAAAGTATAGGTTATAGTCCTAGAAATATGGTAATGATCTTAGAATTTAACCTAAGATTTTAGATATTGAAGGTAATCCCCCTTGATTTAGATTTTGGCTTCTCACACTATTCTTTTTGGGTTTTATAAAATGGCTGTAAAAGGGGAAGATTCACGATAATGGAGGATATGATGGAAAATGGAATGATATTATACAGGAGAAACATAATTAAATTGTATCTGGAGGTCCACAGATCGTTATTATCCCTAATCAGCAATCTCATAATATGATCAATAATCTCAACTTTGGTAAGTTTCCTGACTCAGCTAATAAGATAAAGATGGAGTTTCATGATGATCATAGAGGGAGGAAAGTTCAATTTCTATCATGTAAATCATGTGGGAAGAGGCATCAAGGAGAATGTTTCAAAGCAACAGTAAGATGCTTTGGGTGCAGAAAATAAGGACACAAATCCAGTAAGTGCAAGGGAAAAGGTTCAGTTAACACCATGGATAAGGATAATGGTATTGCTACAACATCAACAATGATTAGATGTTTTAAATGTAGAATGTATGGGAATTATGCAAACCAATGCCCTAAGGGAAAATCTCATGATGAGAATCAGCATGGTCATATGGGTAGTATTTATGTGGATGATGTTGAGGAGACTACAAATGATATATGAGATGAAAGAAGTGTTGAATCTCAGTTACTGGTTTATGAAGGTAGTGGAATGATTGTATGTTTATCAAGAGTTATGTTGTATAGGTAATTTAATAGTACTATGGTATAAAGAAACATCGAAGGATTGTTACACTATTGTTTTTCCTAAAGTATTTGAAAGTATTTTTTGAATGGTAATGGTAACCATGAAAGGTTATTCAGATATTTTCGGAAAGAAGGTGATATGCACATAATGAATGGATAAGCAGGAAATAATATGTTTGATAGTATTCAAGATCTCATGATTGTTATAAGGACTATGTGATATCATGGTTTGAGTATACATAATTTTGGGAATTTGGTATGTGGAAAGAGTTCACTTTTGACAGCACTGATGTTTTCACTAAGGTTCAATGGGTATTCATTTTTCAAGAGAATACATGATTAAGGCCCTTGAATGTTTGGAATGTGACCAAAAAGTCATATCTTATGATATATGGGGTTCAACGATAGTATTAACATGCCTTTTATATGAACTATCTGGTAATCATTTTCACTATAATATGAGATTGGACAGTAGTATTTTGGATAAGCCTAAATATTGGAATGGATTATGTTGGACATAATTTAGTATTGTTTAAGGCTAGAACTTTTTCAATATTATTGATGGAAAGTAAAATTAATGTATTTTTAGAAAAAAAGACAACCTGTAGGACGGGCGACAACCCGTCACGTCGGACAAGGCTGTGGGAATCGAACCCACAACTGAAGTGTGGAAGGCCTTTATCTCCTACCATTGTCCTACAAAGTCTCTTGTTAGTAGAAACTAGTTTTATTTTATTATGCAGGATGAGAGATGAAGTATATGTCTATTTTGGAACCATATCTGATTAATCTCACCATAGATGTACATATGTATATAACTTTTGCTGACTCATGTTTGAGACAGATGGTATGACCTATCATTCAATCGCATGATCTGCTAAAACTTCGCGAAAGACAAATTCAACTTCATTTCTTAAAGATATGAATTGGAAATTGTTCAAGGCACGAACAACAGTGAGATTTTACCAAAATAATTTAAGTATTTCTTCTCATTCAAATTCTTCAATTTTAGTGAAATCTTCTTGAAAACTAAAAATGTTATCTTAGTGCCCTCATATATGATGAATCAGATGGTACCATAGAACATCACAAATTTATGGCTTTGTGATTGTTGTCTTTTTCATAGCCATGTTCTCTACCACTCTCCATCAGAATTTGATAGTTAGATATATCTTTCATATCCGTATTTTCACCTATGTTCTCCTATGTGGAAACTTGGTGATTAGTTAATTTGGGTAACCGTTACATTTCATACTTTATTTTTTAAAGATATTTTTTGGTATATTTTTTTACGATGTGGGTTTCTATGAATAGTAAACGATTTATAACCCCAAAAAATTTCGAGGGGGAAATTCTTTTTATGGGGGGTAAAATGTAACAACCTGAGATTTTATGTGATATATTCTGTTTAATTTCTTTTATATCTTCTACTTTATGCTACACCAAGATTGTCTTGTGCTATACGCAACACTGTATTAGCTTGTATTATATGCTACACTAATCTTGGATCGTGTTACAAACAATTTCAAGTTTTCTTGATACCAGTTATTCTATGAAACATTTAGTGTATATAAATATATATATTCAATATATAAATAAAATATGGTTGTATTTTGTTATACAACGAAACAATGGAGTCTAGCCATTATGAATAGTATTTACTACATTTTGAATTTTATAACATTAATATCCATCTTACTCATTTTCTAGAACATGGTATGAGAATAAAATAAATTTTTTAGGTAAAATAAGTATATTTTTAAAAATGCAGTTTTTCCACCTTTTGATAGCGCACTGAAATTAAATCTACATTTTAACATTTTTATAAGTTCAATTTTACAAAATAAAATTATTATTTTGAATCAGGATATAAAATTTTACATTGGATAAAATTTTTATATTATTCTGAAAACTTTCGTATTTTAATGAATAGTAAAAACACACTATATTTTAATTAAAAACAACTTTTTTCATCATAATAATTTATGTGCATAAATTATAATATTGAATGGTTTTAAAGTATAAATATAATATATTTTTAAAATTTAATATAATGTATGTCATTATCATAGATTTTACATTAAATTCGTAGGTTCAACAATTCAATCTTTTGCAATGTTTTAAACAAAAACCTATTTTCTTTCGACAACGAGATTAATTTTAATTTAATTTATACAACTCTTGTGTATTTAATTTGGAGAAATAGATTCCATATTAGGAATCAGTGGGTCCAAATTATATTAACATAATTCTTTTTATTTTGGGGCATTATGAATAGTAACTACGGTAAATGTTATTTAGCATAGTAGAAGGTAAATCAGGTAATTAAGGGTAAGTATAATATTATAAAATTACCATAGCACTTGTCTTAATACAATTGGATGATTATATTTCGTCCTATGTCATATTTGGGTTGAAATGAAATCCATCAGAACCCACTTGGAGGTGATTAAGACCTTTAGTTTATTTTATTTAAAAAAAGTGAAATATGTCTCACTCAAACTTTAATAATTAAAGTATTTTTAATATAAGGCTATACAGAATATAAATTTGTTTATAAATACTCATTTTAAATCTAAAATGTTTTTCCTCATCATGGTAATTTATTTTCAAATTTTAAGAGTTATTTAATTACCTTATTAGCTTATAAATTAATGATGCAGAAATTATTTATTTAGTAAAAAAATCAGTAATATTGTTTTTATTGAAAGAGTAATCCATTATATAGGGCTCATAAACCTGACCAAAACTTATTGGTACTGTATATATGCACCATAAGAATCCAATGACCGAATATATGACCGTTTTAAGTCTTGTAAAAGTGATTATGACACTTATATTATTTTATTTTATATGATGTCAATGTTGTCACCTTCATAATTTAATAAATATAACATTTTAAAATTTTGGTGTATTAGAAGATAAATACGACTAAATGTATTCCTATGAATGATATAATATTTATCTTCATCCTAGTATTTTATTTTTAAATTCTATGCAAAAATATGTATATTTAATAATAAAAAAATATTGTAGTAATTCTTTTGTTATGAGAAATATAAAATAAATTGTTTTAAAAATAGTAAAATAAATATTATATGAACTATTTAATGTGTTCAAATAATTTAATAGATTACTATGAATTGTTAGGAACCTATTAAATATTTTATTTTGAATATATCCTCTGTGTGGATTTTATTTAAATTCCAATAATCGAATAGTGTCAAAATTTACAGTATTGTTATTTTTTATAAAAACATATTATTAAATTGTTTATAAATCACAAAAATATTTAAAAATTGTAAATTTAAATTTATATAGTCTAAAATGTCATAAAGTATCTAATTATGGATAATTCACACCACATAAGTAATTATTTTTAAGAATTTAATATTTAGAATCTTATTAGCACAAATAAAATTTAATTTATTAAATAAGGATAAATGTAGTTGATATTGTTTAAAATAAATTCCCTACATGTCTAAATTTTATTGTTTGATAAAATTGAAACCCTAACTCATCTAATATTCAAATATGAGTCATTTGTTTTGGTTTTTAAGTGGGGATAGATTTATTATAAATTAATAGTTTTAAGATTTCCTAACGTGACCCTCTCCCCCCTTATAAAAAAGGAACACCTTCCCACTTCTCTTCACAACATTTGGAGCCTTGATGCTCGGGGAAACCCTTCACATTTACCTTATCCACTTCCCTAGAAACATTATGGTGGTTCTGGACTTCTCAAAATACCATCTCTAGTCCCCTAAGAAGATGTTTAAATGAGGTGCGTCGAGGAAGAGGTAATCTCTTCTACCGACTCATTCAAGTTTCTTTCTTCTTCTAATTTTTTTGTTAGTTGTTTAATTATAAATAATAATATCAGAATTACTTATATACTGATATTTTATTATAAATAAGAAACAACCATATTTCACATTCTATCCATCTTACAGAAAACGAATTCATCGCGCGTGCGTACGTAAGGAATACCGTCTCCATGCCGTGGTGTAATCTGTTTTTCCACCACCACCTTACTTGGATGGGTATAATGGTGTAGAGAATAACTATATATGATTATTATAACATCATACTGATTCGGAGATATTATTTCATCCACTATAAATCAAATCAATAATTATGGGAACGGTATCATTGCTCGTGCGTACGTACGGATTACCATCTCCACGACGCGATGAGATTCATTCTCCATGTTTACCACACAAGAATGATTATTAAGTATATATAATTAATATTAATGAAATATATGAAATGACAATTATACTTTATTTATGTATATATATATATATATGTCATCTACTTACTTCCATTCAAGTCAATAAGGAACGGAAAACAGTATTCATCCATATATACAGCCTACCGTCTCCATGAACGGTGTGTTTAATTTAATTTATCTATCTATTATATATACTAAAAATATATTATATATAAATCATGATTCACATTCTGGAAGTAAGTAAATCATGATATAAGTAATAATAATATCAACAACAACAAGTCCAAACATGTACAATAAATGAAATGATTTTACCCAAAACGCTTCTTTAACAAGGATTTACAAAAGAACGGGTAATATAAAGACATAAGTGAACCATATATGATATCATAAAATTAAATATAATTCTGTAACAAGTCAATGACATTATTTAAATCATTATACAGGAGGTTTAGATACATACGAAGCATATCGGACCTAAGGTAAGGGATAATTATTCCAATCTCATTCTTGTCTGAGATTGTTTATATGTATGTATTTACTGGGGTTATATTTATCATCCATGTCCAAGTTTTATAAAAATGTTTTCATGTATGTTTAAAGTCATTTTTACCCATTTTTTAATTTTACTACATGGTATGTAAGAAATATTTATTTTGTTTACCATACGAGGTACTTTTTGACTTTTCCAACAAAAGTACAAGAAGAATGTTATTTTTAACTTATACGGCGTGAACGGATTTTTTACGGTTTCATAATGCCTCATTTTTATGAAGCTTACACTACAAGATTTTATGAATATTTTCAACAAAATACTTTTCTTTTAAAATTGCATGGCATTTTGTGAAAAGAAAATGATATTTATGAAGAACATATATTTTTTTCTCAAGAATTCATTTCAAGTGTTTTATCAAAACCATTTTCCTTCAAAGATGACATTATTTTATATGTGTATGTTTCAAGTATAATGTCTCTATGATTTACATGGCATCACATTTCTTATGATTAAATGATATCCATTTGTTTTATATAGATTATGTTATGATGGTATGATGTTTATGAAACCCATTTTTCTTCATTGGGTTACGATGAATGATTTATGATTATGTTGTGGCACAAGTAAGAATGAATTAATTATGAGATGGGTGGGACCTATATCTCCCTCCAATTCATTGGGTAACGATTTATATCTCATGAGATAAACATGTATGGAACGGTAAGTTAATCTAGTTCAGTGTTACAGGACTGGAACGAGGAGTGAACTCTATTCATAAAGGGACTTTGTCCATTAAGATGGTCTTGGAAGCAATTCCTTGGATACTATGGAAATCATATCATGTGATTTATGGTTGACAAAATTACATGTTTTATTCTCATGCTATTTTATCAGGATTAATGTTACTTTTTGGTATATTCCTTACGTACTTCCATGTTTTATGTCATTTCTAAAGATCTTGATGTTTAAACATTATGTTCGTGTATTTAAGTTCAAATGTATATGATTTGTTTTATTTTCTCCATGCATACCCTTAATGATCATTTGAGCTCACCCTTTTATATGTTTTCTTTTCCCCGGGATTTAAATAAAGGTTTTAGGTAAGAAAAAAAGGGGAAGATCTTTATGGGATATATTGAAGACCTTTCACCGTGATTAGAGGAGTTTGTTCCGAGTTTCTGAAGATAGTAAACTGTTACGGTCCTTGTGTGTTTGTTTTTTGTTATGTATTATGTATTCCAAAAAATTAATTTAATGTATATGTACGTCAAGATTTGGGTCTCTACAAACATTGAAGTTATTGTCTGGACTATGTGGAATATGGGCTTCCACCATTATCAATGTTTGACATGTACCCACATGTTTCCATCTACAATTAATTCATATATTCATAGGATATGATTTATACCTTTTATAACCCTAATATTCATGAATATTTAGACACTCTCTTTATTACACTTCTGGGAATCATACCCATTTTCAAAGATATATTATTGAATCTTATCATTTTACCCTTCCATTTTTGGATATGAATATTAGGTGAAGACCAAATTAGTTCATGTTATTTACTTTTATCTATGATACATAATGGTTTAATTAAACAAAACAACATTAAAATCTCTTAGTCTCATTAAATTAAACATTAGGATAACTTCTTTATCTCATGACATTAACCTACATGTAATATGGTCCTTCCTGTAATATAAAAAATCCCTAGGTGTAGTCCATGAAATCCTTCAATTGGTGATAGGGATGAATTCTTCAAATACATAATAGAATGAAATATGGAAATTCCCTATCCCCATGGATGATCGTGATCTATAAAGAGGAATACTTAGCTAACCTTGATGTTGGGACTCCCTGTATGAAGAATATAGACTTCCTTTCTCTCATACATAGGTTTCAATCTATGAAAATATATATCCTTAAATGATATGAATATACTAGATTCGGGTTGTTAAAATATATATAGGTATTCAGAGAAAAATCTTGTCATAAAAATTTCATAATACACTTTATATATAAGGTGATGTCATACATACTCGCTCTGACATTGTATGGTTACGATATTTAGATTGATTTCTAGAGCAAGAGATTAATCTACACAAGAATGGATCCAAAATATGGAATCCCATTAATAATACTACTCATGGATAATATGTTCTCCCTATATCTAAATTTCATGGATCAATTAAAAATTTCCCTTGGGATATCTCTAAAAAATTTAAGTCGGCCACTACATCATAACTGCATGACGTAAAAAAACATAAAATAATTACTCACCATAGGATGTTAAACTACAGAATTAATATATCCCCACTACATAACACTAATGTATGAATATCATCATCAATCATCACACATTATCAAGGAAACACTAGATATTTCCAATATTCTAAAAATGTCTATGTTGCTTCCATAATCCCTCAATAAACCTCAATCCTTTAACCATACATCATGTCATGAGTGTCCTGAACTTCCCCAGTCCTTTCATAGCCCTTGGAAAGGACACACAATATCGAGGGACCATTCATTTTACTATTAATGTCTACCCTTGGTTCATTAATGTGAAATACCGACAATAAAAAAACATGAATTTTAATTGTAAAAAGGATCTATGATCTGTATTATCCCTGAAATTATCATAATGGAGCTCATCACTATAGAGTGATTCATGATCATCCCTATCATGATTGTCAAATTCTACTAGTCAAGAGTGGATAAACATGAGGAAATACTAAAAACATTTCCATCCTATATATGGGATGGTGTTGGAGTAAAAACGGACTTGGGAATCCCAATTAGGATGTTGTGTACCAGTTCTTTAATATCGAGTCTACATGATTCATGAACTGAAACTACATGCACTTTGGTTAAAGTTGTATGACCATAAGCATTATCCTTTGATGTTTCAAAATCGCAAGACCCTAAATAGATAATTAAAGAGGCACCAAGCTTTTCTAGACGAAACCACATAGGGGCGGTCTAAGAAATACACATGTCTCTACACACTTAAATTTTCATCTTTATAGTTCAGGTAAAATTTATAGCGTAAATAAACATAGGAATAATGTTCATAGGGTCTACTATATGGCCATAGTAAAATCCAATCTATTCATATTGGATCTCTTGATCTAGGATAAATTTATATTTAATATTTATTAAATCCATTCATCATGATAACATGTTAACTAGGCAGTAAATCAACATTTTGGTTGCTAAAACCCTTATTGAGTGCTAGTATTTCAACAAAACACCATCAGTTCTTAAATATTTGACCTGACAGGCTCTAATTCCATGAGATGAAACACATCTCCAAGAACCCCATAACCTGGTTTCTTTTATGTTGGTTCTCCACCATAGTTTATTGTTAGCATGAACTAGATGATTCGAAAGTACATATCTAGGATTAACTGGAGAATTGATTCAATTCTAAATAGCTAGTTCCTAGAGGATGTGTGGTCCATGAAGAAATGTCCCCTTAAACCGATGTACTATTTTCCATTCTAACTGAAAAAATTAATAAACCTATTAGAATTGGTTTCTCTTTAACAACTAACACCCATTTTTTGTAACACACTATTCCCAAACTATAATTACAATCCCCATAACCTAACTATTCATGGGGATTTAAAATCCAAGATAGTTGTTCATTGTGTATCATACGATTTCTCAGTGTAAGAATGAAATATTTCCTTCATGTACCTTTTGATGGCCCACATCATATGACTCAAAACCACATGAAATAGGGACTCATCATCCAAAATAAAAGATCATCATCCCTAGAGTTCAAAAATTTTTCTTGGATATATCTTTTTATGATATTCCACTACATCATCCAACCACATGAATCCTCACAAATATTGGATGGACCTTGGAATGGAGTAGGTACCCCTATGCCTAACCGTGCATTTAATCCCTATGGTATCATCTACATGATCATATAACCCATAATCTATAAGAATATCCTCCTTATAGAAAAAGAACTCTAATCCTCATGAGCCCTAGAAACACAATGGGAGAACTCAACACCTTAGGGTGTTTTACGGTCATCCTTGACATGCCTTCCCCATTCCAAATTCACCAAATCTAGCTCTTGGACATGTGATTTACACAAATCATATTCCGAATATCCATGTTGACATAGAATCCTTATTATTTAACCATATATAAAACTAATTCTCAGTGTGGATATAAGGAGTCACAAAAAATCATGGGTATTCATTATTTACGTTTTATAGTAAAACGTAGGGTTCGAGAAACCTTGATGAACATACATTATTTAGAATATTAATTAAAATTTTGGGAATCATAACCCTTAATGGACACTCATTCTTTATAATCCCACCAAGGATGAAAGGTTCTTGAATGCTTCAAGAATAACCATCCTTTTCTACAAATAATAAAAGATCTGATTTAAAATACACTAAAATATTGAATCATATGGTCAAACTAGAAGGCCTTAAACTATAGAAATAAAATTTATAATCTAAAAGACCATGCACTAAAGTAATCAAATATCTAATATAAAATACCTTAAAATATAATAGTAAATAGTCTTAACTAAAGGCACTAAAATATAGTAGTATAATATTTAAGATAAACGAACCTAAACTATATCAACATAAGGGCTAAGAAAAAACACCCTAAACTATTGAAATAAAAGTTCTGAGAAAAAAGACACTAAAATACTGAAATAGATGGCCGAAGCTGAAATACCCTTAACTAAAAAAATAGATGGTCCCAACTAAACAACTCAAAATTACATAAACAAAAGGTTTGATATAAAATTACCTTCACTAAAACAATATAAGGTCTAAGATAGAAGACCCTATATATTAAAAATGGTATATTTTGGAAGACCTTAAGGAGCCAGTTGAATGAGATACAATGCAGGCCATGTTGAAACCTCAAAAAAAGTCACCCTGTGAAATATTCATGTATCTAATCACTGGATATAAACACTTTATTATCCATGAAATATTAAAGTGTTTTGAAATGGAGAAATTATAAAACCTACCTAATTGAACACCCATAAAAGAGAGTCCAAAGAAAAATCTACATCCATTCAAGGTAATACTTCCCCATATGTAACATTTGTTAATTTTAGAGGAATAAAAAGAAGATAAAAATCATTTATTGATCATTATTTTTCCTCAATAAGAATCAATATACACTAGTTATTCCCACTAAATTTGGATAAAATAATACAAATTCCCCCTGGATATATATTTATCTAATTTACCCTTATGAGCTTAGTGATATTGGAATAACCAAAGAAGATACGTTAATAAGGTATTTAATTTTATTATTCATTCATAAGAAAATATCAAGAGATATATATCATGATTCAATAATTCAGATCCAATTGTTTTTGTTTACATGGTCATATAGAAAGGATGAGTATATTTGATTATCCATCTGATATGATGTCAATGAAATTCATTTCAAATAACAAATGAATGTGATCCTAGAAATAACATGTAAATTAGAGAAGATTTGATCATCAACAATGCGAATAGGATGGAGGAATCTACAAATTTTTGAGTCACTATATTGTTCTATAAAAAAGAAATAAAAAATAAATTGTTGAATAGAATAAAATAAAATTAGACTGGATGAGTTTTTAAAATCATCCAGAGTTTGTTTAGAGGTTTCAATTGAGCGCTTCAATTTCATCTAATACATTTAATTAGTCTCAACTTGAGGAAAACTTGTATACATAAAATATGATAAATATTCACCTTATTTATTATTGGTATCTAATAAACATGTTTTTATCAAAATATGGTACCTTCTGTGAGTTATTATTGCTTCCCCTTCATTGTTATGTGTAGTTAGGCCAACCATATGTATAGGTAGTTAAGATAACTTCTGATTTATCTATTAAATAACATCCAAAACATCTCATATTAATTTGACTAGAGGTATAATTCCATTAAAAGCACACAAATACCTCTTGTTGTTGGATAATTGTGGCCACGCTAGAACAATATGTAGCATGATATCATAGAAATTTCTATATCTGAATCCATAAGCACCGAACTCCTGAAAATGATTGAAATAGATTTTTTTCATGGACATGAATATTTTCATATGGAGTCACTATAATAAGGGTGTGGATTTTATGTAAATTTGTTTTTTAATACAAATTCGTTTAGTGGAGGGATCTACTTAGCTTACAAAGAAGCAATAAAAGGAGTCTTATAAATTTTTCCATCTACTTTTCTATGGGACAGATAAAAGGTGATAGTACCGGGACACCAATGTATAATCATCTAATCGAGGAATATCGATTTAAGTTACAGAAGAAATTATGAAATCATTATCACCACATAAATATGGATAGCCTGAAGTTGATCTAAAATTTTTGACCAATGCTTCCTAGCAAAGAATACCCATTCTCATTCATTAGAAAATTTACTTGCATAATGAATTCCCTATATTAAAATACATCCACTTATAATAATTCAAAAAATAGAAGACATGTATGTTTGAGTAAATATGAGAAATCAGTTGAAGAGCTATTTTTAGACCATATGGGCCCAATGGGGAGTTATCCAACATATAAGATAACCATTAAGGTGGTGCGACAATAACATTATTTTTTAGGAAATATTCAATTCAATGTAATAAAGTGAGGTGTAAAACCGATGATATGGATGATTATATTTTGGTGAAGGAATGAAAGTATCATATAGAATACTAAATCCATACAAAGGAGGTCACAATGAATGAAGTTAGTTCTAATGTTGATTTGGAAGAATCACCTTTAAAATAACTTTTTAATAAAATAAATAGTATTGAAGGTTATCATTTTGATTGCACACACTAATAGTACAATATAATTCCAAGTTAGCTGATGTCTATAAACATGGATCCCTATGAACAAGGGTATAAAACATATATCAGAATGAGTTCCATCTTATAATGGTTGACTAGTTAAAATAAATATGTAACGTGGGTAGCATCACATGAATCATGTAACCAGAATAATGATTTTAAATCAAAGACCCATTAATGATCTCATGGATTGTTTGACGATGCAATGCATCATGATCATATGATCCATTTTATGCTTTTCAATCATGTGACCAAAAGTACAACATAAAATTCACATGATGATCAGGTGATCACATGAAAAAGCACCATTGAACCATGCGAAGAACAGAATATATCCCCAAATTCAATGACATGTATCATAGCTCTAGTAAATTTATCTTGATTAGTTCAATTATTGGTTAGGTTAGTCATTGAGATAAAGATATCACATGGGATGATAAAAAAATGGGTATCTCCAACAGTTCTCTTAATTGGGTTATACAACGTAGTCATTTTAAGTGGTATAAAAAATATTCATTCACAAAAGGAGATCACGAGAGCTCAGATGGTATCAGTCACCAAAAAGATAAATGTCATCTCTATCCTCAATTTATAGGGTGCCTTGTGGAATACCAAAATTTCAACCAGATGATAGAAATACACATGAAACATAGACTTGTGGAACCGAAAGGGACTCATGAAAGCATTAATCTCAGAATAACAAAGTACATATCCATTTGGACCTTGAATTTAAGATGATTAGTTTTTATAACCTTCAAAATGATCATCATCAAATCTAGGATTGAAGAAGAACCCAATTAATGTATATTATTTTGAGTTCAAATGAGAGGAAGGGTAAACATGTCTATTTGGTTAGGAGGTGGTTGGATTACATGGGTCACATGATCTCTAGGATGAAATGTGATTCCATTACCCTTGTAAATTCACAAAGCTAGATTATCCATTACTCATATAATGATAATATTCATGTAAAGTCCCTTCAGTGAATAAGTCCAATCATACAAATCCCCATTAAACAACATACCTCATCACACATATCCCTTTTGAAAAGTATTCATAATTATACGAACCGCTTTTAGATGATTCCTCCAATTATGTTACATGTCTACAAAAAAATGACTAAAAATCATCCAAATACCCTTATAAAATAATATATGAAAAGGGGTATTTTTCATGTGTTGCATGATAGGTATATTTTCATGATAATGTCTTATACAAATCAGGCGATCAGGTCTTTGATTATAGGATATCCCTAGAGTCACATAATCTATGTGATGTGAATGCCTCTGGGTATGTATCCATCAAATTATAAAGGTTCTAAGACACACCCTTTTGATTATGTGATTAACTAATACATTATCAATTAGAAAATTTGAATAAAAAATTCAATAAAAAATAAAAGCTGAAAAAGGTGTGTATTCATGAAAAAGAGTGTTCCACTGATTTTCTTATGATACGATGATGTGTTTTATGTGACCAATTCCTTGATCATGTGAAATATGCACCGTCATGTATGCCTCATTATATGAAGTCCATGGGACATTTTACCTTTATTACTTTTAGGATCATAGACATGGATATTTGATCATGAGGTGCCCTAGTAGGCAATAGTTCATCATGAACTATTGGTCTTAAAAATTAAAAGATGATAAGGAGGTACCATTATGTGAATGTGAGTTATAATACTTTTCTATGTGATGGGACTCTGATGAAATGACATGATCTCATGAAGGGATCATTACAAGTCTCCCTCAATCAAGATAAAGACTATTATACAAGCATCCTAATATCATGAATACTCCCAATCATTCTAGCCTTACTCTTGGAAATCACTTTTACATGTTTATTTTGTTATGTAAAATCTATTTAACAAGCCATGTGTCAAATAAATATCGAGATAATGGAGTGATATTATGGCTACTATTCATTATGTGACACAAATATGGCCATGGATAACCCTCGGTAGGTTAACACAAAATGTGTGATCCTCCATTGAATCAATAACTTGTCTATGATATACATTCCATGTGAAGATATGTATATCCTTGAATATTAGGTATATAAATTTATCCCCCCCATCTAAAAAATCACACACAGAAGAGAACAATGGAGAGAGATGAATTATCATAGTGAAAATACATTAAATTATAAGGGTCTTATACTAGATAATACTAGGGAATGACATTGGGGATTAAGAAAATAAATATGTACTTTTTTGATACATTAATTCATTAAAGGAAGTACATCTAGTTCCCCATCCATATAATGAAAATGAATCTCCACAGTTTAATTGGTCGTGTGAGATCCCAACATGCTAATGTATAACAACCACTGAGGTATTTATGTTATAAATGATTAAAAATATTGAATCCATACATGAATTTATATACCCTTATTTTCATGTGATGGGGTTATGTGACTTTTACAAAATATACATTTTTCATTTGTCAACAATCAGACATGTCTTCCAGATCATGTGACAACACACAGACATGTTATCCAAGTCCCATAAAGTCCACATAACATGTTAGACAAGTCACATGAAGTCCTCCATACATATCTTACAGACAATTTAAAGCCCTCCATACATGTAATACTTGATCATGTGACACCCTTACACATGTCTATGTTTATCTCACATATTATCCCCAAAAAAATCAGTTAAATCATGTGTAATCCCTCTGATATGTCTCCCTTGATCATGTGAGGCACCATGGATATGTCAGGCTTATCACATGGCATCTCCCTAAAAATGATGGATAAATTTTTTTTAACCCTATAAAATGTTTTTTATATGAAAAAATAATATTTTATATATTATAATTGTCTTGATGTAGAATACATAAAAGTCATATATATCACATTACATTCTTTAGACATGTTCTCTAAAAAACCTGGACATGTTGGGTAGATACCTATGAAATGGCTTCCAGAAAACAAGGACATGTACGGATGACAACTTATACAGGTCTACCAAAAAACTAAGACATGTAAAAACATCTTGAGACATGTGAAGTAGACATCCAATATATATATATAATTATTATACATGTTAGGAAGACAATAAGGGCATGTTAGGAAGACACTCAGAAAATGTTGGTTAGAGAATCAAGACACGTTTGGTAGACACTGAGGATATGTCCAGAAGATACCCCATATATGTGATCCTTGTTTAGCCAGATTACATGGGAATGTTTCCTCAACCCAAATGAACCAAAAACCATGATGAATTTTTGAGTAATTCTACATTCAGTTTCTATGTGCCCATAATGGGATAGGAATGAGTAATAATGTAATGTTATGGTTATTATGGGATCATTATTCCATCCAGACATGCTAAAATAGACACCTGTTATTCTTCTTCTTTATATGTCAAAGTGTAAGGTTCTAAAATCATCCAATGGGAATCCAACATAGTGAAATCCCCTACATATCTTATAAACTCTAACCCATGTGACCTAAACTATATTATAAGTTTATTTTTATTCCTAACCCATTAGTGGTTTGAGAAGATAGTTGAAGTATAAAAACATTGATTCCCACAATAATAATGAAACATAAAATTCTTTACTAATTATTTTGTTGTAAATCAAACACCCCATTTCGACCTCCATATTGTATATGTGATGTATCCGTATGAGGTGAGTTTTACCAATTTATATCCCTTTTTTCTTACACAGTGCATAGCTCAACTGGTCTGAAGGTGTTGTAAGGATCATATCAATGGAATCATAATATTCTTAAAGCTAGGGAAAAAATATTGTTTAAGCCCCACTATGTGACATGATACGACTACCCCCATATAAGGGTATCCACCTATATGTATGTCTCAAAGGTATTCCCATATTGGTTAACCCTGGGGAACTAACACTCATGAGAATTAATTATCTATCACTGAATATCAGTGGCTAGAAGATAGATCAAACCTTAATGTCTCTAATTAATATAGTTTGTAGGTCATATGAGACACCTTTCAAAGGCTCAAGATCCATTCCTAGTTCCAATGTGCCCATATAAATTCCCTTTCTCCATGTCATTAAACAACACATCATGGTCACAAAAGAACCACATGGGTATTGATTCCTATTACAAACTTGATATGCAAGACACATCATAACAGTTCGATCCCATCCTAGAGTCACTAATTTTCTCCATGAATAGATGTACACTCTATATTTCATGGTTATATGGCTTAAAAATTAAATTATTTAACCATTTTAAAAAAATAATAGGAATTATATGGGGATCCTCAAATAAATACTAATGGTTGTATTAATAGAACCCCCTTCACATGTAGAAGGATTAAATAGTCGAACAACTTATTAGTATAACTAGCCCATATCAGGATATGGTAGAGATTAAAAAAATATCATAAATATTTTAGAGTTTCCATGAATAGGAAATAATTCTTCCCCAAAAGGCCAGGATGGTTCTATCCTCCTTCCTCTTAAAGAAGTTGATTTTCAAGTGAATTTAGTCTTGATACCCCAATGGTCATATACATGTGGAACACATGCTCGAATTTATTAGAGATGTGGGAACCATTAGGGGTTTCTAAGGATAAATCATACAAAAATCATTGATTGTAAAACTATAATGATCCCCTCATAATCAACCACCAGACCATAATATTTGGGACCGAACACAAATGGTGAATGCCATCTGAATGTTTGTGATAATAGGTGAATAGTATCATCATATACATTGAATATATTTTTTCCCATACGCATAAATTACATTGATAAAAAATTAGTGAACCCGACATGAAACAATGTTATAATAGAATAACATAATCATTATAGGCATCAATCATTCTGTTTCAAAAACCAAGAGAATATCCCAATAAATCAAATACCAACTCTAACAACCTAAACTATAGTAACAAAAAGTTGATGTTTACTTTATTATATTGGTATAAGATACAAGTGATCACATAAATAAGTTCAAATAAATTTACCAGTCCTGGAAAAGTATATATATATATATGATTTCCAAATAAAATTTTGAAAATTAATCAGAACACACTAATATTTCTTGCATCCTATAAAATAACTCAGATATTACTTCTTCGTGTCCTAGGAATAGAAAATAAAAAAAAGGGATGATATTATATTCCAATCAAGGGATATATACAATAGAATCTTACACAAGTAGAGAAATAATACAAATATATCATATCATGGAAGAATTATACAATAAATCTATTTTATTTACATCAGCTTCAAAATATATAAGTGGAGAATATCAATAAAACAATACCATGGACAATAAAAAATGAAAACTTAAGGAAGAAAATAAATAATTCATGGTTTGATGATAATAAAATAAGGACCACATTCTAAGACATTAAAACACTACTGTTTTATCCTAATGGAAATATATATTAGTGAATGGGTAGGTATACACTAAATACCATACTAATTTATCAATTTTTTTATCATTATACCTCTTAAAGCATCAAGGTATTATCTATAACTAATCCAACTAATTAATTAAAATTTTCTTATTCATTATTCATATATAAATTCTTTAATATAATCCATAATTAATATTACATATCAATCAATAAATCTCAATATTTAATCAAGAATAATTAATAGAAGATTCTCTTGGGTAAACGAAATAAATTTCATGACAATAGACCTTTAACTATGATAATATAAACTAGTGGTATATAGTAAAAAACATATGAGAATAATAAATATATATTATATAGTTTAATATGGATATAATTTCAATATAAAAAAATTGAATTATAGATAACATAACCAGTAGGAACTAAAATTATAACTTTGGAACAAAATGAGTTATAAATCATTAACCAGTAACAAGTTAAAGGGGACTAAAAATTCATTATAAGTGTATATTATTATCTACCATAAAATATTATGTATACTACGTAAGATAATTTAATTGGAAAATTAAAAATTAAATTCCATAAATATTTTGTAAAATTGTTGTATTTTTTGTTAAATAATTTCTATCCTATTTCATGACGTGTTATGGATATTTTTTCATATACCCTTTTAAGTATAATTTATAGCATTGAAATGACAAATAAATTATATAAAAAATTCAATATGAGATAATTGAAACATTTGTAATCTGAAGTATCTTTTGATTCCTTTAAGAAAATAACACCTTTTTTTAATATAAATAAACACTAAAATTGGATAATTTAATTATTAGAACAACCACATAAAATATTAATGGAAGATAAACTAAAAATATTTTTCATATAGTAATATTATTTATTCAAACTATGAGCGTTAAGAATAATAGTCCATTCCTACATGAGTAAAAATAAAAAACCAATGTTTTCAAAAAACTAATAAAATGATTATATTAAATTCTTTTTAGGGAAAGTTGATTATAGTAGAAAAATACCTCTACTGAGAATTGAAAAAAAAATTTAAATAAAACAGTTTTAATAATATAGATATGGAAGATAAATATTCTAAAATGAAAAAGAAAAAATAATATTTATGTTACGTATAAATATTAATTTTCCTATTTCGAGTATCAGTGAGAGAAAAAGTTGGAATAAAACATGGAAAACCTAGAAATAAATAGATGAGAATAAAATAGATTGGGTTTAATAAATTTATATCATATTATTTTTACAACATAAATTCAATAATGAACAATCCATAATAAAAGTGAGATTGAAAAATATATACTTATGACTTTAATAACATTTGAATCAAAACCGTTTAAATAGAAAACATGAATTGAACAATATAATACAACATGTAAATAGTAATTCATAATATGACATGTAAAATATGAAATATTTAAACCATATACAATAAATAAATTGTATAATATAAAATATATCATAATAGAGTGAAATTGAAGCGAGAAACCAATACCTAGGATTCATGAATAGTTGAAAGCATTATATCCTCCCAAATAATAAATTTAAATTAAATAAATACTTAAAAAATATATTTTTTATATATATTCTGTTTTTATGTCCTTTTAAAATCATTCTCCACCCATTCATTGTATAGTTTTTATTTTTGTTGACCACTAAAGGTTGTTTGTCACTTTCTCCAAAAAAATACTTTAATATATAGACCACAATTATAGGTGTGATTAAATGGTTATAATATCTTTCAAATGTTAATAATTTCATGAATATAATTTTTATTCATTTTATAATATTTTATTACAATACATAAAGTAGGTAACAGAAAAAAAATTATGTTATTCAGGTATATAGCTATCTACACGTATGTGTGATGAAATTTTCATTTTACCTATAGTTGTAAATGAAATTATGTATTAAATTATAAATATATATATATAATATCATCATTATAAATTTATCATATATATTCATTGAATCCATCTATATGACAATCCATTATAATGGGAAAGGGAAAATTGATTCAAATCACTTTGTGGAGGTAGTAGTCAACATGTATGCACACATGATGTTATAATATTCTAATAGTTTGTAGGATTTTTATAGAACCATTGATCCAAAAAAGCCATTAAATTATAGTAAATAAATGACACTATATTCATTATAATTGGATGTATAAAACACATTTTTCGGATGTAGATGAAGAAATAAATTTAAAGTATTTAATTATGATGTGTACCTATTATTTAGTAACCCCCCATTGTATTATAGAATATGTTATAAATAAGTGTACCTTTAAGAAGAAAAAAACATATAGGATATGAATAATTATGTTTTAAATATATATTTTCTAGTATTTGTTGAAAAAATTGGATCATGAACTGGGGATGAATGAGGGGATGATATTCCCTTTTAAGAGTGATGTGGCAAGAAAACATTTTAGTACATGAAAATTTATCATATAATATATGATTTACTCAAGTCATGTAGCTATAATTTGAAAAAATTCAAAGCTAATAATGGTATGGTCAAAATGCAACATATTAAAAAAATTAGTTTTTTTCATGTTATCATTAAACATTTTCCCTTTATTTTTAACCATTTTAGCCTTATACTTGATGATAAAATTTTTCCATGATTGCAATAAATTCTGAACAAAAATAAAATTATTTTATAGACAAATTGGTAAATTATAGTTCTAAAAATTGAAACCATTTTTTTCCTATAAAATTTAAAAATTTAGTACGAAATAATTTTAATATAATATTTGAAAACATAATGAATACCTGTTTTCAGAAATATTTATTTTTTTATATAAAGATAACTTAACACAGAAATAATGTAAAATGTTTATTAACATGAATTAATGTTTTTTATTAAATCATATTATTGTTATTTAACATTTATATCAAGATAAAACCAATTAAGCCTCCCAATCACTCTATTAATTGTAGATAATAAAAATATTTTTGTGTTTTGTTAAAATATCAAATAGGTTCCCAAATGTCAGGTTGGGGTTTCAATATTATATATATATTTTTTAAAAATGTTATTGAACTAAATAATCATATATTTAGTATATAAGAATTTTTTAAATGTGTTAATACAATTTTTATATATAATTATCTCACAATAGTTATGTTATTTTTAATATCTTTATTTTTTGGTATATAGAAAAATTATTATATTTTTAGAAAACAAAAAATATAACAATTTTCTAATTTAGATGCCATGATTTAAAAATATTTAATTTCATCCAACATATTCTATAAAAAATTTTGAATTAACTTTCTATTCACATAATTCAATCAATATATGTGCATTATTTTATAGTTTCTGTAAAATGAAATTGTTATTTACTATAAATAAGGGTTTTTTCTACAACATGAATAAGAAATAGTAAAATATTGTTCTAAAGTAAAAAAATTATTCCATTTGAATATGATAAATTTCATGAGATGATCTCAGGAGATGATAACCCAGGATCTAAAGAGAATTTATTTGCGATGTATATAAAATATGGACACAACACAAAGTATTTCCAAATAATAATATCAATTAAAGATGTAATACCACCTAATATGAATCTTAAAACAATAAATACATGTTTTCAATGGACTATTTAAAGAAAAAGTCGCATGAAATGAATCTAAAATTGGTATATAAACCATAATTCTATTGGGAAATGAAAACCAGAAATTTAGATAATTTAGAAAGTCAAGTTCACTTGATTGTGGAGCTAAAAAGGATTGTGTATTCAGGTTGAGAAAGAACTCCCAATCATGAATCTCTCATTGAAGATCAAATTAATTACACATTATTCCCTTATATATTATTTCTAATTATGGTGTATCTTGGTTAGGAATTGATAGATATACAAGTTCTCAATGGGAGAACTAAATATATCCTAAACATGGATTAACCATTATAGATATAATGAAATTCAACATCTAAGATTGATATAGAATGTTTTTATTATAGATAATATATGTAAAAATTGATCATTTTGATGATGATGAGAAATATTTCAAGACTCTACAATAGTTGAGAAGTATCCATCATGATGTAGTATTTGAAACATGTCTTATAAATAATTCATGATGAATATATCACAATTTGGGGTGAATGGTGAGTTTATCCCTTATTGGGAGTGGTTGAAATGCTTCTAGAATATTAATCTATTATAAAAACTCATTTTGACCTTCTTGATATTTAATTCAATTTACCATTACAATTTTATTCAGTAGTACAAAATTATCTCTATTTTTCCAATAATCAATTCAAATACGAATATGAGTAAATTTATTTAGCCAATGACAAGAATCTAAGGATATATTTTGATTATATTTGGGATAATATGTGGTGTTAAAAAAAAGAACATTACGTTTAAATGTTGTAAAACATTTGTTATTATTATTTCATGATTTGAGTTTTGTAATACTATAATGAGAATAAATTCATCAATTGAATCATCCCCACAAGGTTATATAGATCCTAAGGAAAAAGATAATTATATCAATTTCTTTTTTTTGCAAGAAACATCTTTTCAATATTATTCCCTATTATTTTATATATTTATCATGGATCACATATAATTATAGTGGAATAATTGGTTGAGCATGAATTATGTGAATTCATAACATCATGTCTTCAGTTTTACTTTATTTTTTTTCAATAATGGTGAGAGAGATGAAAATGGAAAAGGGGGAGAGAAATCGAAACGAGAATGAAATTAGAAAAAAATATTGACATGCATTTTCAAGTATTGGTACTGAAAAAAATACAATGTCTTAGATTGTAGAACCAAATTTTTTTTGTATATATTTTTAATAAGACAGTAATCATAAAGGTAGTGTTAATATTTTTAATATGATTTAGTGTATAATATATTATAAGGAGTATGGAGTTCCAGAGAATGTTTATCGGATTAATAGACCCACAGTTCCCGAGTAATTTTGTCATTATTTGATGAGTTATGAATATTATATGAATATTAAATAGGTAACATGAAAATTTTAAGAGAAATTATATATTTTCAAGTTTAAATGGAAATATATTTTCTTATATTATATTTTTATATATTCATTCACATGGTAGATAAGGTTATTGTATTTTTGAAGAAGTTTATATTAATTTTTTTGGGAGAATAATGCTTCGATGGAGAATCTAGGATGAAAAATTATATTCCATGGAGTTATATATGCATAAATTATTCAAGAATACATGATTAAAATTAACATTTTAAATAGTTTTCATAATTATGGACGTTATATATCATTTATAATGATAAAAACTTTTCAATGACGTTCCATAAAAACATTGCATAATGTGAAAAGAGGTATTACATAAATAATTTTCGTGGATGATGATCTAAGAAATAAATATATTGAAAATAAATATAATTTTATTGAAATATTTTAAATAATATTCATATACTGGATTTATTTATAATTATCTTTGATATATATTAAATTCAATTCTATATTTTTCGATAGTATTTAAAAGTTTTTAAGAATTATTTATGAGGTTTAATGTTGATTTTACGTTATACGATATCTGATGATGCATCCCAAGATAATACATGAATTTTTGAGTTACTAAAATTGATTAATAATATCCTTTTAGTGAATATTGAAAATGTTCATTGTTGATTTTAGTACTATTGGATTAGTTATATAATCTGTATAATTTAGTGAATTTTATTTTTTCTTGTACTCCAATGGACATCATAAGATTCATTTTATTCCTCACAAGGTTATACTAAAACAATATATTGTTGACTTTATGAAATCATATGTTTGGAAGGGAACAAAGTATGAGAAAATGACAAAGTAATTTACTTTTGCTGGTCTATATCGTAAATTTGTAAGGATCACATTATAACTTCATATGGATCATTTATACTTGATAAGGTTTACCTTGATATAAAATAATGGAAAGAAAACATTAAAAGAATGATTTTAAATTTTGTTTAGGTTCATTTTGAGACTTTATAAGGTTTATCTGAAACAATTTATAATAAAATTTATACTTTAGAAGGTCCTTGTTGGAATTCATATGGTTGGGGGAAAAATTATAAGCTTCATTAACAACTTCATAGGGATAAATTAATGTTATAAAAATTACTTCATAATTTTTGGTACTGTATTAATTTAAATTTATTCTGATGAAACATATATTATGATGATCATGATTATCTCATAAATTCTCTAAATATCCTAATTTTTTTAGATATGATTCAATTCATTCAATTATTTGCGTCATGCAATATGATACGGCTATATATTGTAAAGAAATAATCATTTTTGTAAAGCTGTCTAAGGATAAAATCAAGTTGGAGATGATTTTGATGTATTGCGATTTTGTCTATTGTGGGGAGGATTCTCTGTCAATGTGTGTGATAATGGAGGTGGTCATGAAAGATATTTCGATTATAATCTTTGGATCCAGGACTGCGAATATTAAAATGCATGATTCATATACATACATGGATTATGTGTATAGATATATTTTTGAGATAAATAATGTTTTTAAGTCTTATGAAATCATGTGGAAGATAACTAATAACCCATTAGGTTAAAATTAAAGAGATATTTTCTATGATGAATTTAAATAAATTGTATATTGATGATATTTGAGGTTTTTAAGGGAATTATTACAAGAATTTTTATGTTCATGAAAATGGTGAAGATATTTTCACATGGCATGAAAAATATTAATGAAAATTATTTATAGTTACGCAAAGGTAATTTTGATCAAAAATCATCTTATACATTCAGATTGTTAGAAATAACCAAAAAACACTACTAATATAAATATACTATATATAAAATTCATGAAATTATCCAATTATATAGTAAAGGGATAAAATTCATCTTGTTAATCATGACAGAATAATAAGAGAAAATAATAGAATTATAATTACATTTTATTATTTTGGAAAATGTAGCGAGTTATCATATGATAAAATATTCATATATTGTAAAATGTGAAAAATATCAATTTATATCACAATATTTATACTATTTGATAAATATGATCAGATTCATTCAAGTCTAGAGGGTACTTCTGGTATTTTCTGTTGATCATCACAAAATATTTTCATTTTATTGTCTTGTATTGAGGAATGAATGGTCACGTTGGTTCTAGAAGCTGAATTACATTTTAGTTATGGAAATTGTACCTATTTGGTTCCTAGAATTGAGGTCCATGGAAATTATATTGATTTGACCTTTTTGTAAATAAAATATCTATTTTATGTGAGTGAGATAATATCCCCCATACATTGAGGATATAGTCATCCACATTGGAGGAAGGCCTCATTAACAAATCCTACTGTCAATGTTAATTTTCTTTCTTCCATTATGTTCAAGAAAATTGAATGCGGGGATTGGGTGAGAAAGATCCATTCATAAAGGCAGTGTTGTCATAAAGTTGTGATAAACGACATAATTTATCAACATTATCCACCAGTGAATCACTCACTCTGTCTCAATATAATGTATATCCCAAAGTGATCCAAATATATTTTCATCATTGAGGAGGAAACAAAAGAGGGTATTACTTTGTTTTTATGGAGTTCTATTATGATATTTAAGGGAAATGAAGTTTTATAGTTTATTGAAGGATGTTCTGGTGATTTCTTGCATTTGACCTCATTTTAATTATCTATTTTTTGTAATTTTATCGTACAACAATCATTCATGGTAGGAGAATAAAATTTTTTATATTCATTTTTATGTAG
Source organism: Viscum album (assembly GCA_963277665.1). Taxonomy (NCBI): domain Eukaryota; kingdom Viridiplantae; phylum Streptophyta; class Magnoliopsida; order Santalales; family Viscaceae; genus Viscum; species Viscum album. Next base: position 1,091,072,619 of record OY728157.1, on the reverse strand, counting down.
ATTAGGTTTAATAATACATTAGTTGAATTTGGTAAACAGATGAGAGAAGAATAATTAAGACTATAACATAATGGAAATAATTGTAACTCTATAGGGAATAATTTATTTGTTTTAATTTATAATTGACTTGATATTGTTGACTAAAATTATGTTATGAATGTAGTGGCTGTTTCCATATTGTTGTTGACAAAATAATCATGTTTAAATGGGTAAAATGATCTAAGCATGCTAATGTGAAGAATAAGTGAATTTATAAAACTATAATTTATTATTATGATAGGAATTAATTAATAATTAAATGATGATGAATGATAATATTGAAAAGTTAATTTATATCTCTAACTATATTTATGTATTATCATGTTAGTGTTTGAGGTCTTGGGGTGGATAGTTTATTGTGGTATGTTTATATGTGTTTTATTGAGGTTAATTTTTATGAGATAATTTAATTGGTTATTTATGATTATTTTTATGTGTTAGGTGATAATGATTGAGTTTGGTGAATTATAGTTTTACTAAGATATAGTGGTTCTAATAAAAATTATAAATTGTAAAATAAACAAAAATATTAATATTTTTTAATGAATAAAAATGTTTTTGAAGATTATTAATGATGGATTAAAAAATATGTAGTAAAAGGAGTGTGGATAACATAATGTTGAAATTAGTAACTATTAAATGGGTATTTTGAAGTGAATAATGACATGAGTAGAAGTTTTTCTATTCTGATTATTGTTTTATTGGGTCAATGTTGAGGTACCATTGGAAAACGGTTGTATAGGTGTTATTTTTGGATTTAAACCCTTATCTTTGAAGTTATTATGTGTGTGTATATATATTGGTTCTGTTATATATTATACACCACCATCCATATTACGTAAAAAGACCATATATGATGTTTTAAAAAAAGTTTTTATAATAAATTATTAATTATATTCCCATTACAAATCCTATCAAATGATGGGATAATATAATATTTAGGATTACCCAAAATAAAAAATCATTACACTAGTATAAATTTTTCTCATAATCATTAATTAAAAAACCACCAAGTTAATAAAAGTTTTCCTTAATGGTTTATCTTGAGGTGTTTGTTTAAAAATGAATAATTTTTATCATTGATTAAAGACACATTATTACTACTACAAATAAAAATTTTCAGGATTCAAGTTGATGATAAATTGAAAACATACTAATTTTTGATAGAGTGGTGAATAAGGAAATTTTAAAATAAATATATTTTTTCACTCATTGATGCATTAAATGTTAATTTTTAAATATTATAGTAAGACATATTACCTATTATTTTCTATAGATTTTATTTTAATTTTCAATTGTTAAAAGTTAATATGTTTTTATGCATGGATCAATTTTTTAGTTATTGGATTTTGGATTTAAATGTTGTTTTAACTAAAATTTATTTTTAGTCAAGTATATTTTTATGATTATATATTTTATTTGAAAGTGTTGGAAAATGATTATATATTGATAAAATTTTGAAAACATTTCCTTGGAAAACATATCACCATGTCAAGTTGTTATATATATTTTTGGATTATTTAGTTTAAAATCTATCCATGGATTGAAAAATATAATTTCTATATCCTGCATATAAACTCAATTTATGGTATAAGATAAATAAATTATTTGATAATAGTATATTGAAAAAAATTCATCCCCAATATATGTTGTTGACTTGGAATTGAGAATAAAATGTTATAGAACGGTAAAATAGTTATGATCTCTAATGATATGAATAGGTTAATTCTTAAATGGTGTAAAATGAAATTAAAAACCTGATAAATGATTTTATTTATGTTTTAGGGAAAGAATCATAATATATGAACATAATGGTTAATCAAAATTATATGAAATTATGATCAAGACAATGAGGAAATATTTTTTAAGAATTTAATGTATCATACAATTGAAAAATTAACTAATAAAAAGCCACATTATATGATATTTCGAAAGTCTAAAATTGAGAATTACATAATGGATGTTACATATATTAAAAAATTTCTTTTACGATATTGTGTTACCCCATAAAGTTCCTATATGGAATTAAAAATAATGAAATATCCATGATATTTGAATTATATTATGATGTATTTTCAGATTCTAAGATCCATGCATCTTTTTTTGTGAAAATAATCATATTATCATTCTTACACTCTATTATATGACGATACATGATTTTTCATATTATTTTTTGTTATATTTTGGAGATTTTTATAAAATAAAACAGTATATAGGCCATTTTTATTCAATTTGAGTTTTGATAAATAATTATGTTGGTATAAATTAATGTATTACCATGAGGGAATAGTAAACAAAACTATAGTGAATTATTTACATTACCATCCCCTAAAACCAAAAGTCTAATCATTTTCTATCATATCTAACAGAAGTAAATATTTAATGGAACATGATTTTGAAAAAAAAATTATTATTTAATGTAATATCAAAGAAATTAGATTGTGTACAAGGCCTTTAATTGAATAAAACACGATTTATCATCAGATCCTTATATGTTCCACAAGATTAACTAATGTGAGACACACTGGGGGTGGGTGGGATGTTGAATCAAAATACAAATTCTTTCTAATCATGAATAGTTTTATCTGAAGTACTCACCACCCTAGACGATTTTGGAAACATGGTTTTGTTAGGTCACACCTGGTTTATCATTTGCTGATGACTTGATGGTAATCTCACATATCCTTTCCATTTCCAGATTGGTCAATGGTTTCATTACAACAGTCACCAATTATATCATTCATTATGTTAATTTTGAATCTGGATAGGATATAGGAATTTTACATGGTTCACCCTCAATGGGATAATCCTTATATCATGAAACAATTATGTTACATGCACCCAAATTAATAAATTTTACTAATTGGTTGTTTTTTATACTTGGGAACAGAAAATCCAAGGGTCACCCACCATACAGGTGTTATAGATAGTTCAACACCTACCAAGGGTCACATTCGAGAACATATTGAATGTACTCACTTCTTAACAATTGTTAATAACTTGTATGTCAGTCACTAAGTCACAACAACATCATTGGTTATATTGATGAACTTTTCTAGGTAGTTTTCTTTAATACACACAATCTACTACCTTATATGATGAGTATAAAAATCACCAATAACATTTTCATGTTCAATCAATGAGTCATAATGGAAACACATTTTTTATGATCATAAATATGTTATAATACACTTCATTTTCTTATTCATCTAACTTATATCCCCTTTATATTTATTTACAATTATTTATAACATAATTGAAATTTATTCTACTAAATTAAACCAATGTTATGAAATTACCTACTTTTTTTCTCAGGTTTCCACCCCATTATCTTGTAGAATTACTCATCATATTATTTCGTAATTGTATTTGGAAATTATCTTCCCATTATTAAGGAAAAGAAACCCCATTATTCTTCTTGTTCTCTTAATAATATATTATAATTTGGTAAAAAAAATTCTAAATTTTTATATATATCATTCATGTCCCTATAATATTATTATCATTCCTTATTTATTTGAGTTATATCTCAATTATTTTATTAATAGGGGTAACTACAAAACAAATATTTGTTGTCTTCTATAAACATTTCTATTTGATAGATCCAAAGATAGGGAATATAATACATCCATCATATAAGTTAAAATTATAGAATTTTTGATTGATTCAACCCCATGAACATTATTCCAATTCGAAATAGAAACTAAGAGGTGTCATGTGATGTAATAATTCTTCATTGGTCAATCTTACTTAATATCTATGATTATTTTATTGATTTAAATATTGATGAATTTATTAGCATTTTTGTCATTGGATTACCTCCTAAAATATAAAAATATTACAAATGTGGGTTTTGTGACTAATAATCACTACCCCATAATCACTTCTAGAAAACAATAGACTGGTTATCTTTTAAAGAACATTTTATGTCTAATCTGTACCCCAAGAAAACTAAAATGATCATTTTGAGGAAACCTTTTTCACATAGGCACCTCAAAATCATTCTATAGTGTCCTCTATGGTGTGGTCACTATTAGTTATCTATTTTACTTTCATATCTATATAATTTGAATCTAAATATTTCTTGATATAGGTATTGATGATTCCTAAATTTATCCTCCATAATCATTATACAGAATATTAATAATCATCACGGTGTTGTCTCTGCATGTTTCCTAGTTCATGACCACCACAGTTTATACTATAAAATGAACATCATAAAATTATATTTTTGTTATCTCCAGGTATCCATGTAATTAATTATATTATATGTATTCACTATACCTAATAAACCATGTGAAAAGATTCCAAATATCCAAATTTGGGCATCAATATTTTGAACTATAAAATCTTTAATGTTAAACACTGAGAATTTTTACATGGTGAAATTATGAATTCAATATTTTATCCCCCATAGTGTGGACCTCTTCTATATGTCATGGTTTATCCTCTACATTATCTATTAAATTACCTACATAATAAAGAACCTTCAATTAATGTCCATCGTATATAATCACACAGTTTCCAAAAGAAAAAAACATCATTGAGACTCTTCAAAAATTCCTACGATCTTTCCCATGACTAGGTAATTTCCGTTGTATACCCCTCAAAACATCTATAATATAAAAATCGTACATCGAAATCTGTAAATAATTCATTACATTTTTATCTAATAAAATCAAAATTGAGTTTTAAATAAATCAAACACTTAAACATTACCATAAGAAAACAAACATTTATTTCATTGGAGTTTTTTAAAACTCTATCCAGAATAAAAAATTACTTTATCATTTCCTTTGTGTAATAAACACCCAAACAATATTCCAACTCACCATTTGAGGGCCAGGTAAATATTTTTTGATTCATGATTAACCTTATTCTCTATTGGCATCAAATCAAAATCATATTATTTTCTTTTAGGAACATTCATTTGTTATCATGCATCCTTTTACCTATTGATTCCAATGAAATATATTCTCATAACAAAAATATAGTTGAAAATTTTCTTTTGTAACACCACTATTTTTATGGGGCATATGAAAATATATTTCCCCACCCCCTTTCAGTATATCTATATAACGATTTCTAGAGAGATGTGATCTCACTCATGCAATACGCTTCAATGCTCCTGTAATTATTATTGCATTCCTCACAACATATCCATAATAGAGTATTTCACATTAATATCCATAATTTCCTTCAAAATCAGATGTATTTTAAAATTCATTGGGTGGATGGTATTATTACCTGGATATGATCAATAATCCAAACCACAATTCATATTTTATTCATAATGTGACAAAGGAAACAAAAGTGTAATCCAATTAAATATCTTACATCAATTTCACTTCACCTGGATCTATTATATTCATGAAGTTAAAATTTTATATTTTACCAAGTAACCACTTATATGAACTCTATCACACTTTCTAAAAATATTTAATTAATGAATATGAAATACATAGTGTGTGATTAGTACCATAATAATATTTTAAAATCACATTTTGATACCAATAAGACTTCTAATTCTCAAAATAGATACCAATTATTAATAATTATTACGTTATAAATTCATATTTTTTCATTCTTTGGTTGATAGGTGTACTACCGGACATATAAATGCTGATTCAAAATGTTTTAATTTATTTTGAAACTAAAAAATTCCCTCATTTTTTTAATATATTTATTCGAAGTGGATTTCAATCTAATATTTAATTGAATAATTATATTATTTTCCCATCATTCTAGAACACTTTCATTTTTTAATGATCTATATATATAGGAGAAAATTATTTTGAAAATTTATTGGTTGTTAACACTGTATATAGTCATTGTATAAATGTGATTTTGAATCCTATTATTATTTTCCAACCCCACATTTGGATCACCACAACCGAGCTAAACACTATATTTAGGAACAAAACTTTTGTTGAGGAACCTCACATTTGATTTCTTATAAAATTATATGTATCTAACAATAGAAACCTGCCATCAATACCATACCTTTCATTCTAGAACTCTATATTTATAAATAACTATATCTTGGGAAATGTTCTTTCAAAATCAAACTCATGCAGTTCAAACTCTACATGGATCCAGTCATCTATGATATTGAAATTATGAGTTATTCAAATATTTATACTACTATTTTTCTACATTAACTCTCTCAATAATATAATTCAATGAACATTTCAAAATATCTTCTATAACATATTAGTATGTTCTTACTTATAACGGTAGTTATAATTTTCTTGGGTTGATTAGATTAAATGTCAAATTCATTGTGAATTTTTAAAGCAAGAATTATTTGTCAGGATTTGTAGATATATTTGAACATAGTTTATTCTATTTTCTTATTTATTCTCAATGGATTTATCAAGTTGATATGTTGACCTAATTTTCTAAGAATATGAATCTCTAAAACACTATGATCTGAATCTCTTAATCTCAAATTAAGTCATATTTTTACATTTATCGGAGATGTTATTCTATCTTCTGCTACTACTGTTATACTTATCTATGATATAGAATTTATAATTTCATATAGTTTTTCAAGAATACACATTGGAGAAATACATGTTATACTAATCATCTCTTTTATGTTCATTCTATCTCTAAAAAGAGTGAATTTTTTAGATTTGTTTCCTTATATGAATATTCTTTAATTAAAGTTAGAAGGTTATTCAGGAGGAATATTATTGTATGATATTCATATTTTTTTTGAATATCACTTCATCTGTCATAAAAAATATCTACATCTGAATTCTTTTATAATGAACTTCTCCCAAAATTTTCAATCTAATTCATTTCTAAACACTTCAGTTTAGGATGTTCTAATATTTTCACATAGAAAATGTTTTAAAATTTGTAAAAGTTCTTTAAATATATTTTAGTAGGTTTCACACAATTATTGAGTTCCCTTGGAAAATGATATACTAGTGAAAGCCCCTAATCTTTTGTATAGAATATTGATGGAGTGGACTAGGGTATTTTTTTTCCTAGAAACTCTATACAAAAATTATGTACATTTTATTTTATTTTACCATTCATAATTTATTAAATTAAAGGAGAACAATTTATCTTTCCATGTTGAAGTGGGATAATCTCTATATTTGTCATGTATTTTAAAAATGATACAATTCACCCTAATCTTGTGAATTTATCATCATTATAAGAATGAAATTGGTGCTAATTTCATTCTCTAAAAAATATTCCTTGTATCCATAACATGATTGAGTTAAATATCCAGATCAATCCCATTTTCTATAGATTATATTTATGTTGGTATATATATGACCATGGATCCATTTTTTAATTGTAAAAATTATTGATTTATGAAATCCAACATTGTAATTTATTTAACAATTACTGGTTGGAAATATTATTTGAGCGATTTTAAGCCATGTGAGATCTGTAATGATGAATAGAAAAATGAGATTCCATATAAAAGATAAATATGACCTGAATTAAAAATCTTTTAATGGAATTATTTTTGAAATTAATCCAAATGAATCCAATTGTGTGTCCCATTGTTTTAATTTCGTAAAAATGTCAAAAAAGTTGTCGTTTATTTTTAAGGAACTATTAATGTTCTGAAATTTAGATACAATATTACTATACTGAAGTTGGATACATTATGAACATAAAATGGTGAATGGATCACTCAGATGAATGGGAATTTCCTAGATATAGTCAATGGTTTTTCTATTCTCAGAACAACACTTCTTGATCAAGATTATTATTTGAAGGTTATTAGAGTATTGTCTATAATATAGAATATTGTTCTAGTTGTTATATTAAATTTAAATTATTCAAATTATGTGAAGATAAATTTCTTTAATTTTACTCTAATTATATATAAATCTGAGATGAAGAAGAGTATAAATATAAAATTGATAAAAAAGAATCCAATTACCTCAAATATTTTTTTCTTGTTATTGAAAGAAATTTAAATAAAATTGTTATATTCTTCAGTGATTCAATGTTTTAAAATTAAGTAAAATTGATTTTATAGTTGACTAGAAGATTAAGCAAGATATATCAAATATAGTTAGGATTTTTGAAACCATTCCATTATTAAATTAAAACTAGTTACAGACCGAAGGATGATAGATTTGATGAATCCATATAGCTGATACATATCAAAGATTACTGTTCATAATATATGGAATTAATAAAAATGGAATATTTTGGGATGACGCCTCATATGAAATCATATTTGGAATGAGATGTTATGAAATCATGGAATGTTACATTGTTTTTATCCGAAGACTCAAATAATTATTTAGTTTATGAATCTAAATAATTGTAAAAAATTTAGAAATAAATTTGTTCATTTTGGCTCCAGAAGATGAGGAGAAATCCTATAAATAATTTATTTTTGAATTTGATTATGAAAACTTATCAAATAATAAATTAGGTCAAATTTTCTCATTGATAGAATAGAAATATGAATCCTTAAATAAAATAAATAAAATTTTAAAAATATTCGTAATCGTGTTTTCACTGAGATGGATACTTTTCTAAAACATCTTTTATATTTAAAAGAAAAACTAAACAATTTTTCTTCCCACTAAATAGATATTTATAAAAAAAATAAGGAGTTTCTTGGTAAAGTAGATTAATTAAAATGTAATTCTATTGTGTTCACCAAAAGGATAATATTATTTGAAATTTTTTTTTGGAAAAACAATTTATAAATATGAATTATATTAATTAATTTGTAATATAGAGAAACCAACAATATATAGAAATTATTCTTCTCCATGATCAAAGAATAATTTTTGAAAATATTACGCTTTTTCATTGAGGTAATAAATGTCACTATGTGAATGATTCTTTATTATGAAATCCTAAAATTAGAAATGTTATGAAGTCTTATATTTTTAGAGATTTATCTAAATATTATTAATAATGTTTTTTATAATTAAATTGTTATATTTTCCCATATCCTTTTTAATTGGAACTGTGGGGCCAAAAATAATTTATTTACAAAAAAATACTTTCTTATATTTTGTTGGGTGAAATGATATAGGGATAAAATAATTACCCCAAACCCAAACTCTCAATTCCTACTATAAAACATAAAATTTATCATTCTAGATTTAATATTAATAAACTTTCCAAATTTTTAACTCTTAAAAAAAATAAATTAAATGTAAAAAAATTATATCACTTACAGACTAAAGACATTTTATGTTATTTGTTTCAAATAATTTGGACAAACTCTTACCTGGAAAATTACATACATAATCAAACATGTCATAAAAAACTATATAATCTCTCCCAATGTTATTGACAACTAGTAACATTTTTAGGAATATAATATGTAAAACTATTCTTCACAATATAGGTAAATGAGAAACATAATAATAGTGAACTCAAATAATCATCATCGGCAAGCATAATCGTTAAAAATTTAAATATCATTAGTGTAGATTAGATGATCATACGGGTTTGATGACCTAATTAATTCATATTGTCATAACATAATATAAATAATACCCATAAAAAAGTTGATCATGGAATACATATTAAACATAATACATGATCCATATAAGTCAAAAATCAAGTGACAAGTGAAAAATATCGTTGATAATATGTTTCATTAAAAAATCATTGAAAGCATAGTGAGAACATGTTTGTATATTGGAACACTATCTTCATAGAACCCTTAGAAGAACCCTTACAAATGGAATATCTATACATGGTTTATATTTATAATCTATTAGTTGTAACAAATTAATTGGTTAACTCTGCCATCTCTTAGAAGTTACTTATATTTATCCAACTCTTCTGTCATTATACTTAAAATTAAAGGGAGATAATTGACCCAACTATATCATATCAGAGAAATTACCAAAATTATTTCTGTTCACTCTATAATAATACACTCATAATTAATTTTCAATTTCCATGTCATGATAAAATAAATTATAATATTTTACATTTTAGAAAAACAATAATATTTGTTCTTTCATAGGTTTATTTACCTGTGGAACTGAAACAAGTTAAATGAGAATATTATTGAAAACATTTTATACATCTTGGTAAATAATAAGGACTCTAACATTAAATCATTTCCCCAATGGGATCTCATTTAAATAAATCATGGTTTTAATTGATGAATATAGATATCATAAAAATACCATTATAAGCATTCTTGATGAAAAGACACCTTCTATAGCGAATATAACATATAAAAACAAAAAAAATAAAAAATATCGTGATCATTATTTTATTTAAAAATAAACAAGGAATATTAAAAATTATAATTTCAAAAAAATTATGGTCATCATGGTTTGAAAATACATTCATTTTTAAATAATAAAAATAATCATTATTTTCAATAATTTTTAAATAGTCCAAAGTGACCAATACAGCAGACGTTATGAAATATCATTTTAAAACGTTTTAAAATGAATTCAATTGTTATATAAAAGTGATTACTGAAATCATAATTTCTGAGAAAATAACATTAAACAATTTTTCTGAATAAATTAGTTATGGAAGAGAAAGATTTCTGAACTAAAAAAAGGTAGAAGATCACCATAACATACATATAAATTTCATGACCATTCATTAATAAATATCAGAGGAAATTTAAATAAAACATGAAAACAACATTAATAAACAAACTAGAGGAAACAATGTTTTTTTTAATAAAATAAGAGCATATGATTTCCACTATATTTACCTTGAACATAAACAACCCCCAAAAATGATATTTTAACATAATTATCCTATCACTGTGGAATCAATAAAAATATAAATTAAATTAATTAAAAATATGATTTTGATAGTTAAATCCCTGGAATTACATGAATTATTATATAAAAATTAATTCATGCACATTAAACAAACCATACGGTGAAATCATGGTACATGACATAAAACATGTCTTAATAAAATGAGATTGGGAACAAAACCCTTGAAAATAACCTAACTTTTGATGTTATTATTAATCAATTTAGTGATTAAATTAGCATATTTAAATAATAATAAAACATGTGTAAATAAATTATATATAATTTAGTGATCAATTCAAACATAATAAAAGCACAAAAACCGAATGAATAGGATTTATAACCAAATAAATGGAGATTTAGTTAAGATACCACTCATCATTTGTTAAATTTCATGTCATGTCCATTTGAATGACGTAAATGTAGTTGTAACATAAAATGACATGATTTATTAAGGAATAATGATATAAAATATAAAATGGTTACAATGTAATCCATATAAAATAAATGTGTTTTATAACATTAAAAATCACCTTAATGATGGTAAATGGAGGTGAAATCCCTTTAACATTCATTAATTTTGATCAAATATTTAATTACTTAATCTTTTATGTAAATGATGTGAGTTTTGATGATTCATATTTTCATAGTTATAAAATGAATTCTATCTATTAACCATGGTGAAATAGGTAATTTTTACATCAAATAAATAATTATAAAAATAAAATATTTAGCATTTTTATATATTAAATTTAATTTTATAAAGATATATGACTACTTTACAACAAAAATGAATCACATTGACTCATTGAAGTGGAAATCCATAGGTATTCGCATGCAACATTATCAATTTCCAATAGATATAAATGTAAGAAAATGGATGATATATTATCATTATTAAATGATAATTATGTTATTAACATCATATATATACATTAATTCCATCATTATAAACATCTATGGGTGGGAGTAATGGAAAAAAACACATCACTTTGTGGATATGATAGTCCACATGTACACAGTAATGATGTTTTTAATAAGCATTTATTAGAAAAATTATATGAAATCGGGTAATAAAATAGTGGTGATAATTATGTTATAACTTCATTAAGTTTTATTAATAATATCAGCATGGTTTAATGTATTGGATATAATTATGTTATAATATCATCACGGTTTAAGAATATTTCAAGAATGAATTAGAATAAGTAATATGAAAATGCATGAGTATAATGTATACAACTACATCTAAAACCCACATTTGGATTACACAAAAAACATTACAAGTTGGTATTTTGTTGAGACTAATGCATATTAGTCATTAATAAGATGTTTTAGAATGTACTTTGGAAGGAATTTCCTAATTTATTGTTCTCAAATTTTGTGAGGAAGAGAATAGTGGAGGTTATATCTTATATGTGAGGGGTGGGGAAACCTTATTATTTTTTTAAGCATCAAAATATTTTAAATTATTTTATAAAATATAGATAATTATAAAATATTATTAATGTAATTTTGGAAAATATTCATTTAATTTTACATTCATCTAATTTAGATTATAAATGAATTATAATATATAATTTTAACACATCCCTAATATCTTATATATATATTTTAAATTCATTGAACAATATATCTCACCCAAAAAATACTGCTTTTGGATTTATTAAAATTATTTATTTTATTTTTATACTAATTGCATTTATATTATGACTATTTTGTGTATTAATTTAAGATAATTATTTATCACAAAAAATACAAAAAATCTATATGTTAAAAAATATTTCATCTTTAAAATAACTATGTATAACTAAAAATTTGGTTATCAATTTCAAAAAAATATTATATATATTATAACATAAACAGTGGAGAAGACAACAATATTGATAAATAATAATTTGCATTGAAATAAATAATCAACACGATTTTGGCCTTAAAACTATAATTCTAATTTACATAACTAATTTTTTCTATTTTTATGGAGAAGACCCCAATATTCATGAATGATAATTTGGATAAGTTTTCAATGTATTGAAACCTATTGTTGGGACAATTAATATATCAACTGGAGTGTATTTACATTCCTTCATGAAGGATATCCCAATGAGTGTCCCTAAAACACTTGACATAGAGAGTTCACTAACTGATATAGAATTTGTCGAACATTCTGGTAGATTTATTTACATTCATCGTGGTGTGTTATATTGAGGAAGGAGATTTGTGAAATAAATAAGAATGTGTTGAGATCATTTACGAGTTTTGTGATAGATTCAATGGATTAACAAACTCATGGTCACATAAACCCTATTAAGATAATAAATTCCTATTACTTTTTACCAAGGATTAGTAGAGTTAAATAAAAACCATTTATATGATTATTCTTTTAGGGGAAATAATATAAAAGTCTCTAAATAAAGTGAGAGGGGTGATTGAAAGGTTCTTTAATAACTTTCAACAATTCAGAATAAGAACTACCATACGGGGAATATTTAGGTGAATAATTCTAACAATATATTTTAAAAAAATTAAATTTGTAACCTAATTTGATGAAAATTTATCTGAGTAAAATTTTAAGGTAAAATCACACATCATACCCATCATGATTTCTTTATCATGAAAATGGATTAAAAAAACGTAAGATTAATTCCTCCATCATTATAGGTAGTTTATTTCTCAAGACATCCAAAAAATTATGAATGATATTTATGGAACACAGTACATGAACTCTATGTATGAATATTTGGAGTTTATCATTTGTGATTAATTGAATAAACCATATGAAGAACATAATTCTTTTACTACGACATTTTCAAATTTCCATGATTTTGAATGAGAAATTATAATTTTTATGATATAATTATATAAATAAAACCAGTCAAACATCACAATTTTACTATTAAAAATGTTTTTAAAATACATTATAATATTCAAGATTTTTTATTAATTAAAAACTAGAAGGGTTTGGTGAGAAATAATAAAATAATTTACTCAGATGTGTTACCAACACCTATACCTTTCCTATGTATTCTAAAAGAAATAATGAATTTTTTATTGATTTATAGAAAAAATACTTTCACTCTTAAAAATATGTTAACATAGTGTTTTGAAAACAATAAAATAGATGAAGCTATAGAAAAAAAATTGAAATTAAGATGAGAATCCTATGAGAATCCACATATTTATAAGTAAAGATCTTGTTATTTACATATCAAACATAACAAGAAGTGATAGTTTCATGTTAGAGATAATTTGAAACTCAAATCTTTTGGAAGGAATATGATTCCTGGTTAAAATAATTCATAGTGTATTGGACCATATACATTATCAAAATACTTTTCATCTGGTTTACCTAATTTCAAAAGTGTTAAAACATAGAACACCTTCATTGAAGATGAAATGAAGATAAAAAATTCCAATGATGATCCATAGAATTAAATAATGGAGGAGTCCAAACTTGTCCATGATTTCATCAAAAGAAGGATTCCCTTGTTTACAATTACATTAAAATTATCTAGACCACCATTTTCAATTATAACATTCTTGAAAAAACAAATACTTCACTGAAATTTAATTGTGCATAAGAAAATTTTGATGTATAGGGAAAAAATAGTTTTACAATAGAAATACCATTCATTGTTTTGTATTTAGAAAAAAATTTGAAAAAAAAACATTGAACATCAATGATACGCTACCTAATTAATGTACCATGGTATATCAGATTGGTACATTGATATTGAATTACTAAACATGAATGATTACTAAGAAAACATAATCATTGGTTTATGGATGTTATGTTTTTTATCTATGGAAATGGAGTGAAAATAGAAAATTTCAATGTTGAATAAAAATTATAATATATGATAAATCGAATATCAAACATAAACGTGTGTAAACTGACCATTGAAATTAATTATCACCATAGTGAAACTCATTAAAATTACTTCATTTAATTCATTTTATAAATATTTAATGTGGGAAATTTATATCCCATAATGAATATCAATTTCAACGGAATGCGGTGTGTGAGTATAAGAAATATGTACACATCCAATCATTGATTTTTATAGTGCTCTACTCATACATGGCTGGAAACCAATTTAAAAAATTAATAATGTTTTTATGTTTCAAAAATGAATTCACATTGGTAAGAGGAATATTAAATCTATATGAAGGAGAAAATTTATTTCTAAAAATATAATTTATGATGTGGAAGTTAATGGTATATTGAATTGTGGGTCAGGAATCTTATGAGTTATAAAGAAAATGGTTGTTCTATTTGTTACAATTTTATTTCTACTTAAAAATGTAAAATTAAATAGAGGATCTTGAATTTGGATATAAATCAGGAAATGGAATATGTTTATGTTGAATAGGTTTAAATACCATTTATATGATTAATAATTTATTATTATTAAAGTTGTTTTTTTGTTTTAAGGTATAAGAAGGAAAATTTACATTGTTTTTAATAAATGGAATTCAACGATAAAATTACAAGAGTGTGAAACACATCAATAATGGGGTGTGATGTGAGAAGAAAATATCATTTTTTTATATAAATATCCAAAATTGGTGCACTATGATGATGGAAAAGGATATTGATGTCTATTCCATTTGATGATAATGAATCCTTTGAAGCTCATGAGCTGATGCTTTCTAAACAAAATCCAATGTCTTGAAATTATATGGAATATAAAATAAATATAAACCCGAGATGTTACTATTGATGAATTCTGATGTGGTGAAGACATTTTGGAGTCTAGTATCGATGTTGAAGCACCACCCTGAAAAAAAAATATAGCCTTCTTCTATGAAGATATTATGATTCATTTGATAATAAAAAATTGATCATTTTATTCCGCTGGATAGAAGAAGTATTCAAACATTACAACACAAATCCTTTATAAGGCATTGAAAAATGGGCATGGGAGGGAATAATTTTTATTCTAGAAGATGTCAAAAATAAACTACATGACTAAATCATTATGACCCTAGATTTTGGAAATGATCAGATCATCAAATAATGAATAAGTCCACAGTATGCATTAAAATTCCAAGAAAATGCATTTAGTATCCTAACAAGGTTTATAAAACATGTGCTTCTCACATGGATAATTTCAATCAATTCTGTGGACCATTGCATCTTAATTAATAAATAGAAAAATACTTATTTTTTTATGAGGATGGCTCTCTAAATTTATCTTGGATGCTATTTTTAGAAGCACTCACTACTTCTATTATTTCTTCATTTTCTTAATTTATTTTTGAAAACACTCTACTGATAGAACATTAAGCCATTAGTTACTAAGATTAATTGATTTCCTTTATCCCATATTAAGAAATTTTATGTTCTAATTTTTTAATCTCTTATTTTTAAATATCTTGATTCCAACAATGTGTATTAAAACGTGAAGACTTTGTATTTATTACACAATTAATTTATCTTCCAATGATCATTGGATCACAGAGACATTAAAACTTATGTCCTCTCAATTGCATTCGATTATTAGTAGTGGGTTGAATTAAGAGTAATTAGATATATCTTATTACATAGGTATGCGAAATTAGAGGTTACAATGATCATTTAATCCATCCCATTAAAAATTTACTATAGAGTAATCTAGTTTGATTTTACTACATTCGAACGAAAACTCAAGTGTCAAAATGGAAATAATATTTGTATAGGGATGGTAATAAATTAACCAAGGTTTGATAATTCTTTTAAAATTAAATTTTAAAAACTAATCCATTTTTATTACACTACTTATTTTACCAATTAATCATAAAATATAAAAGAGTGACACTCACATTGAACATTCCAATATGGAGACAACCTGAGTCACACAACTATTGAATTTTACACAGGTTAAAAATTTGTTTTGCAAAGAACCACATTAATATATCCCCATTACAAGTAATATTCTATGGGATCATGGGAAAAAGGGTAATATATAATAACTGTTTGTTTACAATAAATATCTATGTACTAATATATTTACTTAACCGCTTGTCACTACTAGTTTTAGTTTTTTAAGCGGGGAATTAGGTGTATTTAGTTTTTATTAAATTTTAACTATATTAATAATAAGTATTTACTTAATAATATTATTTATAAAATTTATATTTTAAATTAATTTTTATGTTTTTTTGTAATGTTTCATTTATTCATTCATTTTATTGGTTTTAATTTAATATTATATAAATATATTTTCCTTTTTTATTTTTCAATGTTGTTTTTTTATTTTAAAATTGTGAATCATGATAGTTAAATTACAACATAGGACAATAAACCATTTCTTAAATATTAATTTAAAAATTATTTACCTCTCATTCCACTGAACCCTAAAATATATGAAGATTTCGAATTATGTCTCATCTAGCAGTACATCATTCAGGTCAAAATCATTCTACTACTTCTCACTATTGAAATGAAAGATAAGATTGATGATTCTTGTCATTGTTTTGGGAAAAGGAAAAAATATCCCTAGATCTGATCTGTAGGAGATTCTAGGGAATGTAGTCGGTCAAAAATTATTTTTCAAGGTGATTCTTTTTCCAAATATATATTTGATATTTGAACAGCTGTGATTTATTTATTATTAACAAAATTATAGGTATGTTTTTTAAAGGGAAGTTAGTGAGATTTTTAAAAAATAAACTTTTTATATTTTGAGATAGTGACGATGTTGTCTCCTTAAAAGTGAAAAATAAAGGTTTTTCTATTTCATCAGTTGTTATGGGTCAAATCTTTCATTTTCCCCATGATATGAATTCCACTTTCGGCATAAGTTCAAGTGAAGGTAGAGTATTTATGTCTGAGGATATCATGTCCTTTGTCTTTGGAATATCTGAAGATAGGAGTATTATGTCAAAAGACATATACTTTGATAAATATTGCATTATTTTATTTAACAAACATGTAATTATTCATTTGATTTAATAAATAGAGTGGATTGTTTTCTTTTTTTATATAACGTTACATATGATGAGTTACATTAAGATCAATTTTTATGTACATATATAGATAAATGAAACACTATTGTGATAATGATAAAAGGATGTATTCTTTTCCTTATTGAAGAAATGTTTTGTTAGGGCCTGACCCTTGACTGTGCTTGATCCACAACTACCCCAATCCCACCTCCATAGTATAGGGGGTGGGGAAAATCACTGATGGAAAAACAAAATATTGGTGGCCTTATCCTATGTAGGTATACACATACGCACAACCACTAAATGAAAAAATATAGTGTTAAAGGGGTAAAAGATACAAGACTATTGTAAATAAGTCCAATATGCTTATACCCCTAAATATTACGAGTACAGTAATTTAAACTAAAAATGAAAAGGAAAAAGTACACACCCAACCACAAAAGTTTCCCAACCTAATAGAAAATTTGAAATGTAATGTAGCTGAGAGAGCCTCGTTGTTGGAATCACATGATACAGCCACCGTATGGAGTCTAAGCACCTGTATCTATGCGATACTCAAATGTCCTGATCAAACATCTAAGTCTTCTTCATTAGTCATGATACATGTGGGAAAATACCATGAATGAGTCAATATAAAAATACATAGTAGGGCAGCTCAAAAAAGAGAGTGGGGGGAGTAAGAGATACGAGTAAGACAAAACAAGTAGATAGAACCATGTACCACAAAATAATCCCACTAAACCCAAAAAGACAGTGATATAAACTCATATAAAATGAAAGGAGCTATAAATGGTGAGAATTTGAACTTCTCATAAAGACTTTTCTTCCCGTAGTAAGATAGTATACTTGGCTAACCAAGAGAAGGAAGATATAGAAAGCACATGGAATACCCCAAACGTTTTCACCTGTCCTGGACGGAGTGTAACCAAAACCCAAGGAGGGGGAACTAAAATCTTATATATATATATATATATATATATTCTCTGTCAGAAAAACCCAAATAAGGGAGTAATGGGATCTCTATCTCATATCGTAGCATAAAAAGAAGAGTCGCCAATAGTTCTAGAAGAATCCATTAAAGATACCCGACATCCCACACATCTTCCCTAAGAATGCAAGTCAACAGGAATCAAATCACCACACCTTAATAATATACTCTTTGGATGAAAATTAATCACCCTCATTGTTTTAGTATTTTTCACAAAGATGTCTCTCAGTGCAGAAAACATACCTCTTTCTCATGATTCCAATGGTACGTCAAACCATAATTTTAAACAGATCTGCATAGCCAAATGGTGAAAATTATATTAATAGGATCTACTCCTTAATGTTTCAAGAAGATTCCACTCTAATAGTATCCATATAAGACCCTCTCCATAGTGCTTCAAGGGGATTCAACTCTACTCTTTGTGGATCTGCTTCCTAGTGCATCTGGGGGCTCAACACATAAGAGTTGGCGATGACACATTGCCTAGCCCTACTGAAGGGTAATACACTGGAGGGTGCTACACAAAATGTACCTGTAGAGGACCTCTTCCTTAGTGTGTCAAAGGGATCCAATTTTTTTCATTGGGGATCCACACCCAAGTACAACAGGTTGATCAACACTCATAAATAATCTACTAATAATATGCCTAAATAATAGATGATCACTCCTTGTCACTATCATGGATTCCCTTCAAACCCATCAAAAGGTTAATCCACTGATATTCCTTCCATGTCTCAAAATTTTACTGGATCCAAAATTTGGATCCGTACGTCCAAATAGATAACACCATTGAGATCCTTCTGGAAACATTTTCCAGATCAACTATTCATTTTCCCCGATCATACAAGCATTGAAAAAGTCGTATGTTGTCGCATTACACTCGAATGAAATCTCGTGGAGCCAATGACTCGATCATGAAATAAATTCTATTGATAAAACCATTTTTATCCTCATATAAAAACATATAGTATTAACAATTAATTCATCCAAAATGGATAGCCAGTGAAAAAGTTACATTTCACCGCAATACGCCTGAAAAGGGCTTCAAGGGGCCTACACCATCATTTTGGTTTAAACACCAGAAATTATTCTTGATGAGTATACCTATATTTCATGTTCACAATTCCACCGATAGTTCTTCATTTTGATTTTATATATTGGAGTTACATATATCAAATATTTCCCAATAATAATAATAATAATATTAATTATAAACATAGGCATTTTATGTAACCGAGCCACGAAAACAAATTCATAAAATTCCAAAACTAGCCTCTAATGTTCATTGTCGATTATATTATTTCATTATAATAGATTTAATGAAGAATATATGCTCTATTTTGATGTTATGGAAATTTTCGTCTGCAGCTCGATAGCCTACCAAGCCCGCTCTGCTAGTTTCGTCCTACTAAGCTAGGCCATCTTTGACCAGTCCCGCTCCGGCCTAATTCACATATTCCTAGCCTAATGTACCTCATCCTAGACCATTAAACCTTGGAATTCTCTAATACATCCTATCATGACTTGTCCTTGTCCACTTTCCCTTAGCCACTCTACATGAAATCCCCATTGGCCCTTGGCATCCCTATCGGCACCGAATCAATGTGGCAGATCCCAAGAACCGTGACCTATTATCGCCACCTGGTCTCACCCCGTGATATGTTGATGCTCCTCCATTACATTCTTGGATCCTCCTCGTGGTCCCATATCCACCTTCCAATTCATTCAAGCCCAACGACCCCCCCCCCCCTAAATGACTATCCAGCCTCACCCCCCCCCCTACATGGCCTACCACCACCACCTGAACCCGCAACCACCATAGTACCACCGTGAACCCCTGCCGCCAGTGACTCTCTAGTGGTAACATTAATGGACCATCGTACGTCTTCCATTACCCAAAAAAATTCATTGAAAACATTTTTGGAATCCTTGGGTAGAGACATTAACAAATTATTGGTTCTCATGATTTTTCGATGATGTTTTGTCATAACAAAAATTCACAACAAAGAAAGATGAAGAAAGAAGATGAATGAAACAAATAGGGAATCAGAATAGAGATTTGATGATGGTTTTATTCATTTATCCATCACCTAGATGTTAAATTTAGTGAATATGATGAAAAATTCAATAATAGATTAGGAATTGATATTTGGGTTGAAAATTAACAAGAATACTACCTAAATTTGTTCATCATTGAGGAACACACCCGCCAAATCAATCATTGTTTTGTAATAGGAGGGAGAGAAGGAATCTCATTAGTGGTGGAATGAGGAAGTGGAAACTGTAATCCAAAATTCATAAACATATATTTATAGGTTTATACTATGTTTAGGGTATACCTCTTAATTGTACTCTCTAAAAGTCGCTGGATCTGAAACTCACGAACCCGCTCATTTTATAACATTATTTGGTAAAAACCAATTACAAACTCATTGAAGGTCTCATATTTTCAATCCCACCCCCATTAAAAATTTATTTGATATGATGTCTGAGATAACGTGATTAATTTTAATTGGTTTTTTGTGGACTACAACCCATGCTGACGTTTTTCACCAAATTCTCACGCCAACAAGGGTTATGTACCACCTTAGTTAAATTACATGTTATAGACTCAGTTGTGCCCTCATATTTCTGATTCAGGATACCATTTAATAGTTATCTTATTTCATTCACCTGCATTTTGTATGATATACAGAAATTGTTGATAAAAAATAATTTTGGGAACACCGGGCCAGGAATCTCATTTTGTCTTATCACCTAACTCTAGAAATATATAAAGAAATATTTCATAGTTTAATAATGTGAAAAATAGGTCTCTACATCATTCCATCCTTCAATATTTTTTTCCATGAACAGCAAGAATAAGAAAAAAACATAGGATACTAAGACTGTATCTGGATCTCCCATTCCGAGGAACTCTCTAGCATGTTCCCATAAATCCATAGGATGTAGAACAATGGGAAGATCTATCCACATATTGTATGATTCTATGGTTCCTAGATCACCACCAGGTTCTCTACAAAGGTGTCTCCATCTTCAATTTATAGCTCACCCCATTCAATGAAGAGTATATGATCAAGAACGTATCAGCTTAGTTGTGACACATGGAAGACATAATTATCCATTCCATCTGTGGGGGTAAGGAAATGTAGTATGGAACCTCACAAACCCTTCGTACTGTATTGAATGACCTGATGATCCTCAGGTTTATCTTTCCTCCCATACCTAATCATCCAATTTCACCTCATGGGGAGACTATAAAGAAGACATGGTCTATCTGATCAAACTCCAATGGCCTATGATGGCGATTTGTATAGGATTTTCTCAGCTATTATTAATCATCACCCATTCACAGATGTCATGTACTTTCTTCGTCGTCGGTTGAACTAACACTAGGCCCATAAGGGATGACTCTCCAACCTCTATCCAAGCACAAAGGTGTCCTGAAATATCTCTTGTATGGTACCTAAAAAGGATTCATATTTATGGTAGAGTTGTAGATTTTGTTTTATGATAACTAAACCAAATGAATGATATCCGCCAAACTCCTACTTAAATCCAACATGCAAACCCCTAGTATATCCTCCAGCACATGGATCATGCAGTCGGTCTACCCAATGGTCTGGGGGTGAAAGGTTTTACTCATTTATGGCTCAATTCTAAATATCTCCTCTAGCACTCTCAATATTCCTGAAATAAACTATGTGTCACAATTGGAGATTATCATTGACGGTACCCCCAGAAGGAGCACGATCTCTCGTACACACCTACACAAAAATCTCCACTGAACTCTACTTTCTCATAATAAGAAAGTGCACCAACTTCATGAGTCAGTCCACTATATCCTTAATTGCTTCATATCCCTTTGATATTTGTGGAAGACCTATAATGGATTCTGTGGATATGTCATCCAATTTACACTCTCGAATCTCAAGAGACTACAATATACCTACTAGGTCAAGATGCTCAGTCTTCACCTACTGAAATGTGAGTCATTATGAGATGAAATTACTTGTACTTCATATCATGTCAGACAACCAAAAATTCCATTTAATATCATTTTACATCTTTCCTAATCAGGTATGTTCATCTAAAGGAGATCTATGGAACTCCCACATCACCTCATCCCGCATCGCGACTGGAACCACTATTTTCCCATGGAATGAGATCTTGTGATTACCTCCTTAATAATATCCATATGGGGAGTCACATGTGGATATATGATCACACAGAAAATCACAGTATATGTATATCAGTTGAGACTCTTTCACAAAATCAAGGAATGTGGGAGTAGGCACCGTTGACTATAGAAAAATTGTACCATCTTGATCTACAAGTATCATCAGTAGGGAAGCTAAATTCTCAAAAACATCCTTCATTAGGTGATCCCAGGACTTCCAATTAAGGGAATCTACTACAACATCTCCCTTTATAGGAGTATAAACCATCAACAAATTTTAGTCCTATTTGAACTCCATCTAGCATTGCTTCCTTCGGTTGATATCTCTATGAGTGAAAATGTACTTGAGGCTTTGTTGGTCTGAGTTAAACAAAAAGAACATTCCATGATGTTAAATCCTCCAAATCCACAAGGAGAAGACTATATATACACGCTATGTGTCAAGAGTTTCCTAGTTATTACCATGTGGTCTCAAATTCCTTAACCCGTATCTGATGACAACCCATTTTTTCATTAGCACACAACTAAGCCTAGATCTGGAGGAATCACAATACATTACGTACTCAATGCCTTCCTATAGTAGTCAAAAAACTGAAGTGTTCGTTGGACTATGTCTCATATCACTGAAGCCCTTCTAGCACTGCTCAGACCAAGAAAATGGTTGTCCCTTCCACATCATAGAGGTTACCGTGGGTACAATATTGAATATTTCTTCCAAAAATCACTTGTAGTACCCTAAAAATCCAAGGAAGCTTTTACCTAGTACACACTCATGGGTGTCACCCAAGAAATAACTTCTTCAAACTTTGCTCGATCTGCAACTAAACCTTGTTGGGAAATGAAATTCCTCAAAATGGTAGCTTCCTGCTTCCATAATTGTAAATTCAAGAGAATTCAGTAAAGCTGGTCCTCTAAAAGTAAATCAAGAAACATCATCAAGTGCTCTTCATGCTCCTCCTCTGACACCGATTAGACGAGAATGTAATTGATGAAGACAATAAGAAAAATTGTCTAAATAAGGATGGAATATCTAGTAAATGGATTCCATAATGATGCTGGGGAAATTTGTAACACCAAATGGAATCACCAAGAACTCGTAGTTCCCATAGCGACATCGAAAAGTAAAATTTTGTATTTCAGCCTTGAGGAAACGTAACTTGTGGTAGAAGAACATGATATGTATTTCAGAGAACCATATCACCCCTTGAAACAAGTGAAAGAGGTTGTCGATCATCGACAAGGGGTTCTTTTTCTTTTTTGTGGCATGGGTAAGGTAACAATAATCCTTGAAATTTCATAAAATATTGTATTCATTCTTCCCAAATAGAACTCATGATTCTAATGGGAAAAAATGGGTCTGATGAAACCCTTATCACAATGGTCCTCAAAATATAACCTTATCTCTTAGAGCATAGTGGGTGCCATCAGTTATTCCGTAGAATATATCGAGGCTGTCCTCATT
This sequence comes from Viscum album, assembly GCA_963277665.1. Taxonomy (NCBI): domain Eukaryota; kingdom Viridiplantae; phylum Streptophyta; class Magnoliopsida; order Santalales; family Viscaceae; genus Viscum; species Viscum album. The sequence continues at coordinate 1,091,048,275 of OY728157.1, read as the reverse complement.
TGCATGTCGATGAAAAACTCCACCTCTCATCATGGAGGTAGTCATGAAATGTCTTTGGGGAAGATTTCCATATAATTTTCCACAACTAAATGAACCAAGATTCCTAAAGATTCTGATAAACCAAGGGTTACTATCACTAACTACAGTGTATAAGGCCATAGCCTCTATCTCATAGAACCTAACTTTTCTTCTATGAGGTCTCTTTCACTGAAAAAGGTAAACCTTGTCTCATTAGTTTGTATTCATCTGACTATTCTCCGATGATAGTTGATCTGATATGGTACCATGGAAATATAATCCATTCCCAATATGACTTCATAGGTTTCTATCATGAGGACCATTTGGTCCCACAAGAACAAGTTGCCTCCAACCATTAGCTCACACTGTTGGAAGATGAAATACACAGAAGAAGCACTCATAATGGGGACCTCAAGAAAAATATATTATGCTAGTGCCTCCATTGGGAGATCCAACTCCCATACCAGGTGTAACGAGATAAAGAGTTAATTGTGAATGTGTCTACTAATACCGAATAAAGTTTATAATAAACACAAATCGTACCTTAGATCGCCATGTTCATTGTGGGATTGCAGACATATAAATCATGATATTGTCTATGGCCCCAGCAACCAGCTCCATCAAGTCTTCCCTGAACATGCAAGTCAAATGGAGTAAAATTACCACACCGTGATGCTGTCAAAATCGGACAGTACAGACTCAACTGCACAGTTTTAGGACACATCACAAAGATGAATCTTGATAGGGAAAGCATCCATTTGTCTCATGAGTCAAAAGATACGTTAAACTATGTCTCGCCACTGGTCCACATAGATGGATGCTGAAAAATCAGAGTAGAGGAATTTTTTCCTACTATATCAGGGGTTTTCCACTCTAATAGTAGATATAGAGGACATTAATCCAATTTGATTATGGGGATTTTACTATAGTCTCTAGGGATCTGCACCCATGTTCATTAGGGGGATCAACTCCTCAGGGTAGATGGGGACCCACTACCAAGCCCTACTGAAGGGTAATACGTTGGAGGGTACTACCCGTCAAGTAGCTAAAAAGAAACCATTCCCTTGTGAATTAGTGGGATCCCACTCTAGTCATTGTGTATTCTCCCCTTAGTTCATAAGGGGGATCAACACTTAGATAGAATCCACTAATAATCTACATGAATGATGTCAGATCACTGATTGATTGTTGTTAGGGATTGTCCTCAAACCCATCAAACAAATTTTCCATCAATATTCATTTCATGATTCCACATTTCATTAGATCATGAAGAAGTTTTTCCACATTAAAATAGATCACACCATTTAAATCCTTGTAGGAAAATGCACAAGATTGACTATTCTTTCTCCCCGATCAAACATACGATGAAAAAGTCGCATGTCACCGCATTATGCTCGAGTAGAATCTCATGGGACTCATGCCTTAATCCTAAAAAATATTATATGAATGACACCATTTATATCCTCATGGAAATCATACGGTATTGACTATTCATTCATCTAAAACGAACAATTTGTGAAAAATATTCATTTCTCTATAATACGCCCGAACCTGGATTCGTAGGGCCCACACCATGATTTCGGTTCAAACACCAAAAATTGGTCTTGAAGATTACATATAGATTTAATGGTCATGATGACACTAATTGTATGTCAATTGGGCATTGTATGCCTGAGTTATGTCCGAAACATGATTTCTCAAAAATAATATTTATATTATTATTATTAATCATTGTCATTTTGAGCGACCAATCCATGAGGCCAAATCCTAAAAATTTTGATGCAGCCTCAAAAGGACTATTTAAATAAGATATCACATATACATAGATATCATCTAGACAAAATTAACCTTATAAAAGTTATGGAAATTTTTTCTCACAACCCGAAGGCCTGCCTAACCCACCCGGCCCTGTCTGGCCCACTCTGCTCAGCTCAGCCAACTTCGGCCTACCATGCATTGGCTTAATACTCCTCAGCATGGCCCACTGTCCCTTTCCATACCCCATTGGCTATCAACCTTGTCCGGTCCAGCATATCGTGCCTTGGCTTTGCCCTCTAGCCCTCAGCCACTCTACCTATTGACCCCACTAGCCCTTGAGCACTCTCCCATATCGACGTCAAGGCAGAAGCTTACGTGAATCATGACACGATGGAGCCACCAAATAGCACCCCACAACACACCATGGATCCTCCATCGCACTCCATGATCTAGATTCTACTCTCTTTCCAACATGTCACTACTTGTCGGCCTGACCATACGCCCCCTCGGTTGCACCCCCCTTGCACGACTGGCCACTACCGCCAAAACTTTTTCCACCACAGTGCCACAGTGCGCAACCTCCACCATCGGTTCACTGATGGTCCCTTATGCAGACCACTGGACCTCCTCCATTAATCAATAATCACAAAAAACACATTTTCAGATTCCTTGGTTCATGACCTTTATAGATTCATGGTTCACCAAATGTTTCGTTGTAGAAAAAATTACCGATGATGACCAATGAAGAACAGATGAAGAACGAGACAAATGGGGATTCAAAATGAAGATTATATGATGGTTGTGTTCATTTATTTATCTCATTAATGTTAAAATTATTTAATTTCATGACGAATTAATGATTAACTCATGAGTTGAAATTGAGGGTAAAAAAATAAACAAGATTCCAACCTCGATTGTTTTTTCTTGAAGGAACACACCATCCAAATCCATCGTTGATTTGTCGGAGGGGGGGGGGGAGCCCGTCAGTGGGGGAAGAGTAACAGGAAACCCTACCTCTAAATTCATAAACAAGTATTTATATGTTTAAACTATGTCTAGGGTAGACCTCCTAACCGTACCAACCAAAGGTCATAGGATCTGAACATCTCATGCCCTCTCATTTTAAGTCTTTTTAATCTAAAAGACCCCTTTACAAACTCAATAGAGGTCTCATATGTCCATTCAGAGTCCCATTTAAAAAGTTATCTAATATGATTTCTGAGATAAAATAATTAATTTTCATTATTTTATTGAGGATTACACCTCAAGTGACTTTTTCCATAGAATTCTTGCACCGACAAAAGTTCTGTCCCAAATAGGGGAAACACCACGTTTTGGAGTCAAATATGCCCTCTGATTTCTGAGCTGAGGCACCATTTAAGAGCTATCAGATTTCCTTCATGTCTGTAACACCCTAATGTTCCATGTTACACTTCTCTTTTAATAATACAATAGCGTGTTTTATACACAACTTCGAGTTCTAACACACCACAACCAATCAAACTAGCCATTATGAATAGTAATACCCTCTTTTTGAAATTTTATAAATATTATCTTTCAAAATAGACTCAATTTTTGGATTCAGAGTATCAAAATTAGCCTAGTGTGAATTTTTGGTATATTCATGAAAACTTTAAATTTATCATGAATACAGAAAAACACTGAGTTATATTTCAAAACCAAATTTTTATTTAAATAATTATTTATTTTATTTGCATTTATTTTAGGTCCAAATAGATAAATAATACCTACATATGTTAAATTTAATTCATTTGAGTCAATTTATAATAATTTTAGATATATAAATATTTTATAGAAATTTTCACCAACTTTTACCCACCTCCTACGAGCATTTGCGAATTTACATAAAACATAATTTTACTACATCTGTAAGTTGTATTTCAAAAATACAAGAGACACGGTTTAAATCAATAAGTAAAATGTGGTTCAATAAGATGAATATAATTTTTGGTGAATAGTAACTTTTTTACATTTATTTACCATAGTTAAAGAAAACCGGGTAATTAAGGGTTAAATTGATATTATTATTAACATAAAACATGTACTAATTATATAGGATAAGAGTAATTAAATCGAAAACAACCTTAGAAATAAAATAATATCATTTAAGTCAACTTCATTTGATGAGGACATTTATTATAATTGTATTTAAAGAGGAGTTAAGAGAGTGAAAATCAATGTTTAAAAACTAAAACCTTTTTAATATGGGGTTATACATATGATAAATTCGACTATAAATATTCATTTGAAAGATAAAAAGATTTCCTACATAATAGTATTTTATTTCTAATTTTCAGCCATTAAATAATTAAATTTGTTTATGAGCCAATTATGATTCAGTAATTACCAGATTAATGAAATATTAAATTAATTGATATTATAAATATATAAATAAATGAAATTTGAGAATTTTTATGAATTACACTAATTTTATAGGTTATCATGACATACTAGGGTTTTTTAGATGAATTTATTTAGATGTAATAATGCTATTATAAATTTACCAAAAAAATATCAAATAGTCTCAAAATTGAAATAAAAGAGTTTTTAAAACAAATATTATATTATTAATTGATATTCTATCCCAAAAAAATCTATGGTTTAGCCAAAATACTTATATAATAATAATTGTATCATTAATGAACCACTTTAGGTTCTCTTGAAAGTATATACTATTTCTATTAACGATATAATATTAAAATACAAAGTGATGTGATAAATGTCAAACTATTTAACTAAGAGTTAAATATAAAAGATAAGGATAATATAGTGACCCAAACCTATCTAAAACCTATTGGTTGAGTGTCTTTTGACCCATCCTCACCTTATCATTTAAATTATATTTTTTGGAGTTATTATATACCCAAAATTATTTTTTTATAAAATAATATTTCTAGCTTTTCCTATGGTGCCCTCACCCCTCTTATAAAAGGGCACTTCCCCTCCTCTCTAATTCACACCATCAAAGCCATTTTTCTCAGCCATCCCCTGCCCAAATATCCTTTATAATAAACTCCCTCTATCATTGAGTCCTTACTTTAGTGAGGAATCCATGTATCTAGTAATAATGGATATGGGAATAACCATGGAACGTGGAATATCATTACTTTTTCAAATGGTTTCCCAACCATCTTTACTAGAAAGGATAAAAAGTTCTCAGGCTGATGATGTGGAGTTTCAAAAGAAGATTAATGATATGAATAATAGGATATAGAGTGAGTTCATATATGAATATGGAATTTTTATATTTGGGAAGAGACTTTTTTTTCTTGATATACTAGATTTTAAAAGAAAACTGTTGGATGATTCTCAAAGCTCTAATTTCTCTATACAATCTATGAACACCAAAATGTATAGGGATTTGAAGGAACGTTTTTTGTGGGACATCATGAAGAGGGATATTGATAATTTTGTGTCAGGATGTTTGATTTTTCAACAAGTGAAAGCTGGAAGGAAACACCCAGGAAGAGTCTTGCAACCTCTTCCCATACTTGAGTTGAAATGGGATAATATCACGATGGACATTGTCATGGGACTACTATGGACTCCTAGAAGGAACAATGAAATATGGGTCACTGTTTATCGTCTAACCAAGTCCCCACAATTTCATGGTATAAAGAAGATTTAAAACTTGAACATCTAGCTAGACTATATATTAATGAAGTTTTGATACTTAATGGAGTACCCCTATCAATTGTTTCTGATAATGATCTAAATTTTACATCAAGATTCTGGAAAAGTTTTCAAAAAGCCCTGGATATTGAAATTCATTTAAGCAATGCCTACCACCCCTAAACTGATGGAAAATAAGAACGGACTATTCAAACCATAAAATACATGTTGAGATCATTCACACTTGACATTCAAGATATGTGGGATCAATATTTACCTCTGGTAGAATTTCCCTATAATAATAGCTTCTATTCAAGTATTCAAATGGCACCATATGATGTTTTATATGGGAAGAGATGTCGCACACCACCCTTTTGGGATGATGATGGTGAATGAAAACTTGTAGGGCCAGAATGTGTGTATGAGACGATAGAAAAGGTGATGGTAATCCAAAACCACATCAAAGAAACTCAATGTAGGAAGAAGGGATATGCTGATAACCGAAGGAAGGATTTAGAATTTCAGGTAAGAGATCTTGTTTTCATGAAGGTATCTCCATGGAAGGGTGTAATCCGTTTCATTAAGAAGGAAAAATTGAGTCTCAGGCACATCAGAACTTTCTAAATTCTAAAACAAATTGGGGATGTAGCTTACCATTTTTCAATGCATACATGTATCTACAAAGATCATGATGTGTTCCACGTATCACTGTTGAGAAAATACATGCCTGACCCATCACATTTACTCACCTATGAGGAATTAGAACTGGAACTCGATCTGTCTTATTGTGAAGATCTTGTCATTGTTGTTGATACAAGATAACAAGTGATGAGAAACCGAACGACACGTATATTAAAAGTTATATGGAGAAACCATAATAAGGAAGATGCAACATGAGATGTTGAGGAACTTATGATGAAGAACCACCCGAGTATTTTTATGTAGTGATATTCTTGAAATTTCGAGGATGAAATTATTTGAAGGTGGAAAGAATGTAACACCCCAGGCTTCCATGGTACGCATCTCTTTGAATAATACAGTAGCATGTGTTGTACACAAATTCAAGTTATAATACACCACAACCAATCAAACTATCCGTTATAAATAGTAATAAACATTTTTTGAAATTTAATACATTTTATCTTTCAAAATGGAAATCATTTTTGGATTCGGAATATTGAAATTATCCATCTATGATTTTTTGTTATTTGTATGAAATCTTTCAATTTTTGATGAATAGTGAAAAACACTGAGTTATAGTTTAAAACCGATTTTATTTAAATAATTATTTATTTTATTTAAATTTATTTTAGGTCAAAATAGATACATAATTTCTAGATAAGTTCAATTTAATTCATTAGAGTCAATTTATAATAATTCTAGATATAAAAAATTGTATAGAACTTTTCACCATCTTTTAACCACCTCCCAGGAGCACTTGAAAATTTACATAAAACATAATTTTACTACATCTATGAGTTGAATTTCAAAATTCCAAGATACAAGGCTAATTTAATTAAGTAAATTGTGTTTCAATAAGATGAAAATAATTTTTTTTGAATTGTAACTTTTTACTTTTATTTTCCTCGGTTAAAAGTAGATAGGGTAATTAAGGGTAAAATGATATTATTATTACGCTAACACATGTCCTAATTATATTTGATAAGTGTAATTAGCCCAAAAACAACCTTTGGAAGAAAATATTATCCTTTAATTCCACATGGATTAGATAAGACAACTTATTTTTATTTTATTTAAAGATGATTTACAAGAAGTAATATCAAATTTAATAGTTAAAACATTTTTAATATTAGGTTATACATAAGATAAATTAGACTATATATATTCATTAGAAATATAAAATGATTTAATACATAATGGTATTATATTAATAATTATTATAAATTAAATAATTAATATTATTTATGAGACAATAATGATGGAGTAATTACCGTATTAATGAAATATTAAAATAATTGATATTATAAATATCCAAATTAATTTAAATTGATACTTTTTATGAATTCCACTAAATTTACAGGTTAATATGACATATGAGGGTTTTTTTGATGAATCTACAATAACGATCCTTAAATAACCATCCTTAAATAAAGAGTCCATTATCATAAAGAGTCCACTAATTTATTATAGAATCCTTCAGATTTATTTCATTTTCTAATTCTTGTGAATATAAAATAACCATCCTTAAATAAAGAGTCCATTATCATAAATATCATGATATGTTATTATTATTATGGTGCAACCATTTTCAATATCTTTTTCATGCCACCAAAATTGAAAGTACTGATTGTGCATATATACATCCATTTGTTTCCACATAGCGTTGTGATTATTTTTTCCTCACATATTTATTTAGAATATTATAAATATATAACTAATTAATATATAAGATATTTATAAAATAATTATTTTCCATGAAATATATTATATCAATGAAATTCCTACCCTTTAACTTGTTTAAAAAATTATTACATATCCCATGCATACATGTTGACAACCACCACCACAAAGCTACGTGACTCATTTTTTATGCCCTCCAATAAATGATGATTATAAATAAGTATTTAATGAATATATGTATGTATATATATATATATGATATTTATATCTTGAGTAATTATTTTTATGATTAATCCAGGTTAAATATTCAAGAATCAAAAATACATAAACGATATTTACATGCTAGATGAGACAGTTAACACATTGACATGATGATTTTTATAAATAAATATTGATAAATAAGAATTGAAATGTTATAATTGGATCATATAATATATTATATGTAGGTACATTGTGATGATATATTATTATAATAAATTTAAATGCTTTATATATGATTATATGAAAAATTATGAATCATGTATGACTATACGAAAGGGCTTGTTTCACAATCTCATCATTATTATAATTTTATTTGTTTTAAGACTCCATTGGGTTTAATTATAATATACCTATCTATTAAACACAATAATTTTATGTTATCCTTTTTAGGATTCTAGGGTTTTTATGCATTAGTACAATTTTAGCCTTTTTGAATCAAAATAAAAAATGAATTTTATAAACTAAAACCTGCATTGATTTTTGATTTGGTATGAAATATTTTTCATCCATGTATATATTTTATTTAAAATGTGTACAAAACTGCCTTTATTGTTATCCAATTGTTTATTAAAATCATTTTAATCTTTTTTAAAATTATATATTTCTCTAAAAAGGAATCTTCTAGTCATTTGTTGATAGAGCATCCTTTTACAAAAGGTTGAATAAAATACTTTTTTAAACACATAAAAAAATATTATTCCTAAAATCATGAATTGAATATTATCTAATGCTATCTTTAAGCGTTTACATGGTCCGTTAAAATTATTTTTTTAAAAATTCTTTTGAAATTATTAGATTTTAAATATTTGATTTAAATTGAAAATGGAATTTTCTTACGAAATATTATGGCGATCATTTAAGAATATTCTCATATACATCAAAATTAATTTATGAATATTATACATTATTGAGGATAATCTCCATTGGTAATCTAAACCATATTTATATGATGGAATATAATAATTTTTACTATGGAACGTATTAATATTCCCTATGTGAGTTCCTCTAATACAAATAAAAATTGATTATGAAGGGATGTTGAATAATTTGTATTGTTTATTCATTTCATAAATTAATTTAACATGTTTGGTGATAGGTGGGGCCTTGAATTACAAAGGATCTATATCCATCAAAATATATCATGATAAAAAATAGATTTTGAATTTGGAAAATTATGTACCCATTTATGTATAATGTGTTTTCATGAGGCCTCTATGGTATGTTTCTAATGTCCTACATTATGTATTACATAATTATGAAATACATTGTTGATATCCATGTGATTATTTAAATAGATATGTCATCAATGGATAAGTATAAATATTATATAATAATTTATGGGTAATTAATTGAATATTATTTATTCATGGAATATTATTTATTCATTATTTACATAATGGTAGCTTCTGCTGTACATATCTCATTACTAATAATCTGAGGTAACACCTTTCATATGATTAATTACACAAGGATAACATGAAGTGTAAAATTATTTATATGACAGAGTATTCTATAGATAAAAATAAATTTATAAAGAAGATATTATGTTGCATTTTATGTTTCAAATGAAATTTTATTCTAACATGAATTTAGTTTACCAGGAATATAAAAATAGTTGGTCCCTTGGGATGTTTTCACCTACATCAAGTCAAATTGTAATAAATTATCCACTAGATTTTTGCTACTATGGTCATGTCCATTATATATGGTATCAAATAATGTTTATTAGAAACCATGAGAATTATATTTAAGAACACATATATTAGGAAACATAACATCATGAATGACATTGAGGATATGTTTAATTTTAGGATAATATCAACATGTTTTTCATAATTTTTATATATGTATGGTATCATATAAATATATATTGGCCATCATTTCGGTGTAGGGTGAGTGGTCCTTTACAGTGAAACTCATTTGAAACTCATTGGGGATATGTTTTTTAATTATAATTTTATTTAAAAACTAGCATAAAATATCAAGAAAACATTATTATGAATTGATAATATTTTAAAAGATACTGATATTATTATCCTAATATTATAAATGAATAATTTATTAAATTTAATTATGAGTTTCAGATACATTATAATTATATATTATTATTATTATTATTCTGAATTAATATAGAGTATTCCATTTTTTATATATTAAATATAATAGTTTTAATTAAAATAGTATCAACGCAAACAATCAATATATGGATTTGCCTCGTGAGAATGTTAATAATTCTTAATCTATAACTAATTACGAAAAAATTATAAAAATATTTGGGTACCATTCTCTAGTTGTAATAATTAACCTTTCTCTTACGGAGCATCTAGCTGATCTGAAACACATTGCAACAATGTTATAACATTTCATGTTACAACAACCTCAATCATAAAATGGAATCAAAAATAAATTTATTATTGAGATGTATATAAGTTATATAGAAATGCTATTTCCTCTTTGGTAATAAAAGAATGGTAAATGGTTTTATGGATGTTTATCATCTCATAGGGGATGTAGATAAATAGTGGTCTTTGATTCAAGAAATTAATGTTTTAGAGGAAATAACTAGAGTAAAGGGGTGAATTCTAGTGTACTTTTTTGGGAAATTTATTTACGTTAGAAATAATGATAAGATACAGAGAGACTATTCCTAAGTGTTAAACTAAAGGAAGAGTAATATTATTATATAAATGTAGAAAAAATTAAATTTTATGTAATGCATGTTTCAAACATTGTTCGTAATCTAATTATAGATATTGGACAACTAATTGATTGAATAAAAATATCATTCAAATTAAATAACTCTTACAAAAATTAACATCGTATAATGATCTAGTATAAAGTTATATCAAGATAGAGATATAATTATCTAAATCTTATGTCTTCAATGGAATAATATATAAGAAGTGGATGGGTATGTAACATGGACAAGGGGAAGGAGACCCGGGCGAATTTCAATCATGTGATACTTGTGGAAGGAAACACCCAGGTATATTCTTTATGGGGACAATATTTTGATTCAAATATGGAGAGAAATTCTATCTTGCACATAAATTAATGGGCAAACGAAAATCATCAAAATTACAAATACTTAACCTTAAGGATATGGGGAACTATACTAATGGCATGGGGAATGGTACACATTTCATTAACTATAGGATTTAAAATATTTTATTTTATTTAGGTTATACCAAATCCTTCATATCTAATTGATTTTATAAGGGTAATACATCACAGCCTCAATGATTAGATGTTGAGTTGGGATTGAATGCTTATAATGGTACGAAAACCATATCTCATGTTTTAAGATCCTATTTAAATGATTTTTTTGGTAATATACCTTCTTGAAATATTTTTAGTCATTATCCAATTTAATTTGATAAAATTTTTGTCTTAGATTATATCACTCAGTATAGAGCCCATACTAATTATTAAGGATGGGATGTTACATTTGATATTTTTAATATACTACAATAATATATCAATGTGATCATGAACATCACATGAAAATGGAAAATAAATCCCTCATAAGGGTTTTAATACCTATTCATGAGGGATATATATATATATATATATATATATAATGTTATGGAAAACACACTATTGAAAATATTCCTAGTGTTCCAGAGTCATCTAACTTATTTCCTATGAAAAAACATAACATTAACCAAAATTGTGAAGTTGAGATTTCAACATAAATTATACCTTCTTCCATAAATATTTCAATGATTCCATATTTAAAGGACATTATTTAGTGACATGGAATTTGGTTTCTTAATGATTCAATTGAATAATTAGGCTAGTAGTTGGCATTCTTGGTGGTTGGCATCAACGGTGGATCTCAATTCTATCAGAGGTGATGCGATGTGGTAGAAGGTGTCAAGATTCACAATTATGAGTTTGAAATTAGAACTCTATGAAATCAGAGGTAAGGATATGTTGTAGTGTGGTATGTATCGATCGGTGATAGTGTAATAGTGTGTCAGACTCAGCAATGGAACACATGCAGAAAATAGTTATCGTCGGGTCTGGTGGGAGTCGATGGCCTCGATGAAAACCAAGAATAGATTAATGCATGCGATATATCCCTAAAAAATAGAAGTCAACCACTAAAGTTAATAAATGATTTGTATTTAGAGTTTTCTTGAACCCTGCTTTGTATGCATACTAGACTGGGAAGGATGATAGGGTATGGAATCGTCATCTATACCAGGAACCGCTTATTCACATGGGGTATTTATAGCTATGAAAACATTCATTTCTGGGTCTATTTATATGTAAAATATTCTTGGGTGGATCCATCCTAGTTGATTTAGATCTTTGCAGCATTTTGGGACTTTAATATAGTCCATGAACCTACTAGGCATATGGTCCATATAAGGGTCCCTCCTCAAACCAATTTAAAAAGGGATTTTCCAAAATCAATAAAAAAATATAGCCATTTGGATTTGAGGTCATATTTTTAATAATTATTTTTAACATAATAAGATCAAAATAATGACCAAGTATCATATACAATAATAGGACCACAAAAAAACTCTTGGATATATAGTTAAAAAGATAATCTATGAATCACTGGCATTGATACTAAAAAAAGTGACCCAGTTTTAACCCTTCATAACATATATTATCAACCTAACATATTAGATCCCTAAAGTACTAATGGATAAATTATTTATAGTGTTTTAAAAAATTAATACAACACTTCTACTTAATAACATGGATTTATAAAAAACTAGTCCATAAATATCTACATCCTATCCCACTATGTTCTTCACATCGAGTAGTGTTATTAGGCATAAAAAATAAAAACCATTCTTCAAAACCTAGGTAGTATGATGCATAAAAAGGGTAATAAATAATTCTCAGTAAGGATAAAAATAATTAGTAATAATTTAATTACATTAGTGACAATAATATAATTCGAATGGTATTATGATGTAATCAAACTTCATCTGAATAACATAAGATAATTCATACCCATTTATACATTGATAAAGAAACATGATATATTAAACAAATATTAACAAATACATAATCAAATTAATAAACAATCATAATCAATGTGATGTTAATATTAATCAAAGGAAATATTAAAATTCATATAAATCATACAAAAAATGTATTGGCGGCTAGGAGAGTTATATTCATAGAACTCTTACAGGAACCCTTAGAACTAGAATAACCATAGAATTTTATATGCAATGTAATAATTACTCATGTCCTCCAAGGGATATCATAGGCCTTTTATACATAGTTTGTAATGGAAGAAAACCTCTTTGGTTTATAAAGGATACACATATACATGGTACACAATAGAACCACCAATCAATGTTTTATACAAGAACCACCGATACTTTTTTTACAATATAAACACCCATCATCATAAATAATTTCTAAAAACTATATTAGGAATAAATTAAAAATCACATATATTTCATTATAAAACTAACTAAAATAACTATTTTTCTTTTCCAAATGACAATAACAAGTGGAAAAGAAATAGGATTCATGAAAATATCATTAAACTAATCATAAGACATCCAAAGAAAGCATTTGGATAGTCTCCTGAAAAATATCCATAGTAATGAATTTGTAATATCTTGGGTATTTCTTATTGATAAATCTAAATAAAATTAAAATAATTTTAAATAAATTAGAGGGGAAAATACAATTTCCACACAGAATGTATCTTTTAAAAATTACAAAATATTGTGAATATAATTTTATTTGAAAATAACCTTGAAATATTATAAAGAATGATCCAAATCAAATTACGGTCATGATGATAGTAAATTTTTTTAATGTTGTGAACATTTAAAAATAAACATTTATTTAAAAATGTGTAAAAAGTGTAAAAAATGTACTATAAGTTAAAAATTAAAAAATTTCAATATAAATATATTATCAATGAACTGAAAATTTAATAAAAAATAAAATTAAAAAATAATATATTATTACAAAATAACATTATTGAAAATAATGTATTGGAACGTTTCTATATACTCATCCACCCCCATCCCATCTTAATGAATCTACAAAAGCTCAAAAATATGATCAAAGAACAAACTGGAGGGTTAGTAATCCTCGATGAATAGATTATTGAATTTGAGTTATGATAGTAGTGACTTATCTTTTATCTTTGTAATAAGACTCCACCAGCTCCTGGCTTCTCAATCAAAAATACTAGATGTCAGCTCAACCACCTTATCTTTTGGTGTCTTGGTCAGATGAAAAATTAGACCACCAATTCTAAAAAAGAATCTTCTACTTGGGGATCCAGCTCTTAGAAGAACCTATGTGACCTTTGGATCAAAGAATCATAGTCTGTGCTACACCTTTGAACATTCTAAACCTACACTACTGCGATGATAAACTACTAGAAATGTGGTTGTTCTAATAACTATCCACTTAGAATAATGTTCCCATAGGATTTCCCCTGAATATAGGCCCCACAACTAATCATATTTTAGTTGTGATCCTGAATTGGTATCCTAGTTGGATGTCTTCGTGGAGACATCCTAACAATTTAATCAAGATATAGCATGGTCAGATGAGGATATATATATATACATGTGTATATATTTAAATAAAAATGAGGATCTGACTTAATAAGGATAGTGAATGACTCTCTACTATATGATGAAAGTACCAATTATCATTACAACTAATATCTCTTTATTCTGAGTCGACAAGGAAGTTGTGAATTTCATGGTGAATTGATATGTCAACCTCCCCTACCATCACTAGATTCCCTATCCCCAGAGCTCTACTCTAAACACTATGAGAATTTTGAACTAAATCCCAACAAAATCCTCATCAGGGGAGTACTCCAAGATCCATCCAATATATCAAAACACCTTTGATTCTAATATGTGATGAGACCAACATAACTGAAGCTCGAGCTAGAACTACCCCAACCCACATCCATAGTCACCGGAGTGACGAAAAACACAAGAAATCATATCCTAAATTTGAGGAATCATATTATGTACATATATAGACACACCTAACCATATCAATGTATAAATGAAGACAACTAATAATAAAACTATTTAACAACTAAAATATCATCCAAGAAAGAAAATACTATATGGTGTAAGAGAGTATGATAATGTAAACGAAAAAATCGTTGGAAAAAATACACTCCAAACATGAAATATTTTCCTTCTTGAAAAAATAGGAATGCAAAATGTTATGAGAACCCATCTCTTAATCTCCATGTTGTGACCACCTTATAAGGTCTAGAATACTATGTATCCCTCGACTCTTCGGTAGTCACACCCATCCTGTTTGTTGTCTTCATAAGACATGAGATGTACCAGAAAAGGCCATAGTGGGGTGAGTATATACATACCCAGTAGGATGACCTAATATGTGAAGGGAGTTAGTAAAAGATACAATAAGAACAAAAATAATGTAGATAGTAAATAAGAAATAAGATTTAGTGTAACACAATAAAATGGAATATAAACTCATCCAATAAAGAAGGGGCTCAACATGATGTGTAGGTGCAATAAACTTTGAGTCTAATAGTCCTTTCGTAGGAGAGGGAACTCATCCAACTAAGAGCTAATGAACACATGGAGTAGGTGGAATACCACATGAGTCATTCCAACCGATGGAAAGTGTGTAACAAAATCTAAAGGAATAAATAAAGAAATATATATTATCATTAAATGAAACTCAAAAGCGAGATAAAGAAGATCTCTATCTCCCAACCCATCACACGAAAAGATTCAATAATAGTTCCAAAGGACAATCAATGATGCCCAACACCTCACATGTCTTCCCAATAGAAAAAAATCCATGTCAACCCACTAATCATCACTGTGATTAAAGGTCTAGTAGTCAAAATTTCTATGTAGAGGTGTTATAACATTGTATAATATGAGGGTTCCAATCAGTGAATAGATAGAGGAACCACACCTTTTTCTAATAAGAGGGTTCCATATTAATTGAAAATAAAGAACCCATGACCAGCCTAATAGAAGGGTTCCACATTGACGGTTAATAGAGGACCCATGCACATCCTAAAGAAAGGGTTACACTCTAATAATCAATAGAGTACACATTCTATACCTTCCAAGAGGGTCCCACTTTCATACTCAAAAGAGGACTCATGCCTATCCCGTCAGGAGGGTTACACTCTGATGCAAGAGGACACACTCCCTGAAACCATCAGAGATTTCTTGTCAAATTGTTGATAGGGGACCCATTACAAACCTAGTTGGTGGGTTCCAGTTGAAAAAATTGAGGACCAATGCATCATCATATAATAAGGGTTACAAAATGAATGACTCTGGTGATCCTACGTGATCATTTCCGTCCCCAAGGATTTCCTAAATACGTTCCATGCTCATAACATATTTCAATGTATATCAATATTATAAATGGAGGGAACCACTATGTTTTATATAGAAAAACCCTCAGGATATTCTCCTCAAAATATGAAATATGATTCCAAAGAAAATAGATAAGAGATGATATTTTTTCAAAAGGAACAAAGGGGAACACGACATGTGAGAGGAACCACATATCGTGTGGTCCAACTCTACCACCAATCTATGCTCCTAGAGGTACATGGATTGATATAAAAGTATGGATAACAAAGTTTTTGTGAGTCTAAATGGAATTTATATGACTCCAAGGGTCATGACCCTGTACTTCGCTATGTCTATGTACTCCATATTGTGTGTGTTTATATTGGTACATGACATGATGCTTCACATGAGGTTCCACCTATGTCCATTGATATTATTTTTTACTCCAACACATGACATGTCATTTATAGTGTCTTCCAATATGTTCCCTTTCATATGTTCTCCACCACATGGTTGTTCATCCTAGAAAAGAGGGTACATGTTGTCTAGGAAGACTACCATCCTTTATAACATTATAGTTTTTTCAAAACCCTAGACGTTGTAGCATTGGGTGTACACACTATGTGTTTTCATGAAACTACACGATGTGTAGTCGGTATTTTCAAAGATTCTCAGATATATTTCTACGATCACAAATATGGCCTCTTATGATTCATATCTTGCCTCCATGCCTCTCAAAATTTTAGGGTGAGCCCTTTATCCATTGTTTTCTACTTTTGTTTATTGAAAATCGGATTCTAACTTGTTCCACATGATACACCATCATCTCGTACACCAACTGTTATCACTGATCATCTTGGAAGTCAAATCCATGTAAAGAAACACTCATTATACAATGACTCACTCACAAATCCATTATTTGTCTCCAATCCATTCATCATTTATGAAAACATCATGAATCCTAGGATCCGATCGGGATTCATCCGGCCTGTTAATGTCATATTGCAACCTCGTGGTCCAGTAATGGTGAACATAAAACAAATATAGCAGAAAGGCATCAAAAATGACTATAATTTCATTCCATGATTTCATGGAAAAAATTATGAATGTGGATATTTAGGGTTATAATGAATTGAATAATCAAATAGACTGGTATATAGGCACAATTAAGGTATAACAATTGACATAGATCATTGAAGGGATTATCCAACTCAATAAATTTAATCAAGAAGAGAATAATTCTTAGATTGATGAGTCCTACATGTATATTTGATTGTATTTTTTCCAATATAACGCTCACAAATTATTAAAGGATTATCTACCATCAATACTTACTTATTAATTATGATAAAAAAATCTTTATTTTCAGATGTCGGATCACCAAATGTTAGAGGAAAGAGTATCTCTTAATTATCCCTGGAAAAACTGGCTAAATATAGATAATTTTATATAAGTAATTATTTATAGATGTTTATTAATGTTAATTTAATTAAAATTAATAAACCAAATAATTTATTTAAATGAAATGAACTATAAAATGGTCACCATATTTGTGTGGAGTACAGCGACCTATTTTAGTTCTCACATAGGGTAAACATCACGTTTTGTTCTCAACTATGGTATCTGATTTCTCATCCGAGATTCATTATATAATATATCCCATTTTTTAAAAGAAACGGATCTCAATTATTAAAAAATATTTAATAATTTTAAAAAATTAATTTCAGGAATTCTGGACCTTGGAATACCATGTCGTCTCAGCACATGGCTCTAGAAATATATTGAAATATTTAAAAGTCTTACAAGAAAAAACATAGTATATAAATTAATCTTTGAAAACTATAATGGAATTATCACATCAAATGATTTTCATGATACTAAGAAAATATGCCCATGTCAAGTACTTTGAAAAATAATTTTTTTTAATCTCCTGTAAAAAGTATCAAAAGTCACCCAAAAAAAGTTTATTAATTTTATCTCAATTTTTTTTGTATAAATATAAATATAATTAAGATTATTTAGGAAAAAATTGTTGTTGAAAAATAACATTATTGAAAAAATTATAGAAAAAATGGACTTGAAAGATAAATACTATCGATTTAAATGAATATACAAGAACAATGTCACTTAAAAACTACATTCTTCATATTTATTTAATCAATTTGGGAGGAAATATATTCTAAAATTCATACCCCTGATAGAATTGAATGTTTTTGTTTCAATAATAAAATATAATATAAATTTCCCAAAAGGAACTTTTGATATAAACAATCATGAAATGAAATGGTATTGTATCTTAAATAGATCACCTCTTTGAAACATTCAAAACAATATCCAATGAATGAAAGTGTATGATATAGATCGATAAATAAAATTAATTTTAGGGATAAAAATGTCAAAATCCTTTCATTATGTAGTAAATACACTATACAAGGAAATAAAAGTTCATGACATGAAACATGTCTCATAAAAAGGAGATTTCGTCATATAATGAAATATCATAATATTTAATTGAAAGTTTATCAATTGAAATATGATGTGTAAAAGATGTAAATAAAAAATGGGAATAAAACATAAAATCAGTAAAGAGTAATTTTACAAATAATATTAACATAATATAATCAATTAAGATGTGATATAACTAAATGGTTTGAAAGAGAGTTAAAAAACTCCTTACCACTAGGTAATTTTCATGTAAAATCCACTTGGATGAAATTATTTTAATTGAAATAAATATGTTGATAGATAAATTATTTATGATATAAGATTTAAAATTGGTAGTATAAGATCCATATAAACGAAATTAGGTTTATAGATGTAAAATACACGTGAATAGAGGAAAATTGATATTAAATCGCTTACCTTAAGTCTACACTTTCTATGTTTGTCATTTAACACCTATATGATAAACATATATTTGTTATTTTATTTATTATAAAAAAATTAATGGTTTAATAAAATTTATAAAAACCATTTATTTAATTTATTTTAATTTAATATTAAATTAATTAATCATTTAATTACATGTTGAGAGTTTTCAGGTTGTTTGATTTATAATTTCAAAACAACTTCATCATGTTGACAATGGTCATTGAAGTCAATGTTACATAATCAAGAATAATAATTATGAATTAATTATCATTTATATACACACATTTTACTATTAAAGGTTACCATTAATTATTATTGTGAAAAATATACTACATTGCAATAAAAAAGATGGTATCTCGTACGTACAAATGTGTAATGTGTCCATTTTTCAATGATCATGGTGAGATGGCGGTAGTAAATATTTTTTCCATTCTTGGAATATAATTATATATCAAATAAAATATTATTAATTTAGATAATCTAATATATAAAATCTATGTGATGTGGTTAGAAAAAAAACCACATGTCCTCATTGAGGCGGTAGTCCACACGTATTCATGAATGACATTATCATTTTTCAATGAATAAAAAGGTATTAAATTAAATGAAATATCATATATAAATAAATATAATTATTCCATGAATAATATATATATATATATGAATTAAATCAATATAACCAAATGTGAGAGGTGGTGATGGTAATCTAATTACATCTCTTCGTGAGGTGGTAGTTTTCAAGAAAGATGGTTTTGTTTTTTATTTGATGGAAGTGTAAAATGATATTGGTAATGAAATTAAAATAATAAAATTTCACTATATTTAATATACTATTTCAATTATTTCACCATGATAGAATAATATTTGAATCAATTAAAATAAGATATAAAATTAAAGCATTCGATTTAGAACAATACCTCTTCTTCAGAAAATATTCTTTACTTTAAGACATATTCTCTGTGTGAAAAGAATTATAATAAAAATAATACTTATAAAACATGTGGAGGGATTCTCGAAATAATCTTTTGAAGGGGTTGGGTGAACAAATTTCTATTCTATGTGATGAAAATAGGAGAGGGGTGACTTTTATATGTGAAGGAAGTGGCACTTTTGGAATGTTGTAAAATATTAAGTTAATATTTTATAAATTTAATCGGAAAATTGATCCAAAATGAAATATAACTAAATATTATATTATATGGTATCGAAAATTGGCCATAAAATCTACTTTATAATGTTTTAGGTTATTTTAACTCATATCTCTTTGATAAATCCATCGTTAAACATTTTAAAAATTACTACGATAACAAAGTCTTGTATCTTTTTGGGGTCATGCAAGAAATTATAAAAGGACCAGTGGCCCATAAATGGGTACATGGTAGACATTATCCACAATATTAAATTTAATTGTTTGAATATAATTTTTTTATAAATCTTAATCTTTTTCAAAAAATACACGTTTTTATAATTATCATTAAATTCAATTTTGGTAATGTTCATTTAATTTGGATTTGAAAATAATTTAAAGTAAATTAAATATAAATATAATCATTTGATAAATTATAAATATGTAATATGTATAAAAAATACATGAAACAAAATAAATCAAAAATATTAAATTATGTTTACTTTTTTTAAATGTCATTAAATTTAATTTTCTATTAATTTAATAATTACATTGTTGATTTTTCAAACATATTTATGGAAATTAATCAATATAAAATTGAAAATAAATGTAATTGAAAAATATAATTTAACATTGAATTAATTATTTGGAACAGGACATACCCTATTTTTTCCCTATATAAATAAGATAGATATTATAAAATATGTAGTATGAGGGTTTTAACATTTCATTGCATTATTTTAAATAAATGTCAAAATCATTTCCATGTGGAAATAAAGTCATATAGTTATATCATTGATGATTATATAAGAAATACACTAATCCAATACAATGAATTCAAGTGTAATTTTATTTTTTTTATGTCCATAGAAAATTATTTTTAACATCAAATTCCAAATTTATGATTATCATGGTGACAAAAGTTTAATATTATTAATATTCATAATTATAAAAAATAAAATTGAAGAATTTTTTAAATTTGGAACTCCAAATTCCAAATATGGAATAAATTTTTTAATATTAAATTAGTATTTGTTTCTGAATTTTTTTTTATTTTAAAACAAAATGCAACTAAATGTTGTTTTCCTGAGAATTTCCATTTAAGTGTAAAAATGTTTTTATACGGAAATCTAGTATAAAATCTATTCCAAAAAAGATAATTAGATATCATTAAATGGTATTTAACTTTTTTAATTTTAATTATATTATAAGATCTACTTAACATACATAAATTCTTGAAAATAAAATACAATTTCCAATAAAAATATGTATTTTTATTTATTCATTAAAAATTCAAATTTTCCTCAAAATTATAAATAATTAACTAGAATAGAATTTTGTTATGATAAAATTAGAAATGTTATATTTTATTGAATTAAATTTATAGAATTTATAGTAATTAATTAGAAAATTATTTCATAAAAATAGATAAAATTATTTTCGAAGTAAACATTTTTTAAATTATAAAATGACATTATAAAAAATTGAGTTCTTATTTCCTAATAATTA
Organism: Viscum album; assembly: GCA_963277665.1. Lineage (NCBI taxonomy): Eukaryota > Viridiplantae > Streptophyta > Magnoliopsida > Santalales > Viscaceae > Viscum > Viscum album. Next base: position 1,091,026,417 of record OY728157.1, on the reverse strand, counting down.
ATCAATAAATATGTAGTAATTATGATATATATATATAAATATAAATTTTTATATTTCATAATATGGTTAATCCTATTCATTCTTTCCAATTTATTTGGTAGGTCATAAATTTTAGATTTTAATTAAAATATTTCATTGTTCATTTAAGAGAAATGTTGTTTGAATTGTATTCTACTGAACATTTTTTTCTTTTAAAATCATAATGAGTTACATATACCCCTTATCAATGTTCTATTTGATCAATTATATGAAGCACTATATTTTCCCATGATTTATCATTGATTTGGATTTCGACATCTCATGGTCTAGTAGTATATAGCCATGAAAACCTTTCTTATGAGGTTTACTAATTATGAATTTTCAATACTAACAATTTGATCTACCATTGTTCATGCCAACATTTTGGATTAAATGGTTATATTTTGAATATATTTCCACGATCAATTTTTTGGTTGTATTAAAAGATATATTATTATATATTTGAATATAAATGAAGAGAATTATGACCCTAAAAAGGATAAGTTGTATACAAAATTTACCATGTGTGAATTTGGGATAAAAAAATATTCATAATTGGGCAATATAGTCTCTTGTGAGGAGTATATTGGTGGATCTATCAAAGGAGGATGTTATTGATAATGGAACTTAACAAAAATGGTAACTGATATCTTTATTTTTTTGGGTTTGATTGATGATACCAATTAATTATAATAAATTTATCAAGAAAATATAATCCACAAGCTATTTTGAATCAAATGGGGGTTAAGTTATTTTGGATAGATGACATTTGATTATAATTTCAAATAATGGAAGAGAAATTTGGTCAGGTTTTATGTACATAAACTAACCTTCAATGTAGAACTATTTTTGATTTATAATAATGAATCAAGGATAGAAATTGGACACTTACCCATGTATAAAGACATGGTGATATCATATGCCTTTATATAATAAAAATTAATATGAAAAATTACCTAACCCATGATTTGGGTCTAGTGGCTATAATTTTTTAAATGAAGATAGGGAGAAATTATCAACATGGTGAATGGTGTGATATTTATACTGATCAAAAAATTTGGAAGTATATATTTACATCAAAACAAATTTATAAATTCATTAAATGTTGGTTGGGGTTGATCATAGAAGATGTTTTCTCAATAAATTTCCTCCTTAGGATTGAGAAAATGGTGGGCGATTCTCTGAGATAGAATGTCCATGATAGTATTTCCATGACGGGTATTGAAATTCATTCTATATTTATGTATTTACATTGGTTGTATCTTAAAATCATGATAAAATGGGATATATCTTATATTTCTCAGTTTAATTTTTGAACCTCCATCTATGAGAGGATTAAAAATGTGTTTAAATTTGAAGAATAATTATAGATGAAAGTGAGGATTGTTCTAGATTTTAACAATGATAATTGAATAATGGTATGTTTCAAAATCTTTATATGTGTTCCATAAATACTATACATGATGAAAGAGTTGTTAGATGAAGCTAAAAATTCATTATTTTCGATAACTACCAATAGTATGAATATTTAATGGGATTCAAATTAGTAATTCCAATCGGATAATAGAAAATAGGTTATTTCGTAGTATATATCCTGATGCCTCATGGGTAATCAAGTTTGTGTAAATATATCTATGTCTAAGGGGACGTTACAATCATTAACCATACCATTATGAAAATGGAAAAACATTACCCTGAATTTTATCATCATGCTCCCTAACAAATCATGAGAGAATAATTTTATTTCGGTTGTACTCAATCTTAATTGGAATGTAGGACATTTTATTTCAATAAAAAAATATTTCCCTCTTAATCAACTCAATTGTTTATACAGTAAATAGATAGTATGATTACCTGGATTACCACTATTAATTGTTTGTGATTGGGATATGAGTTTTACCTTGATGTTCAAGAGAATATTTAATTATATTTGGATACAATTCTATGTTTCAACAATGATAATTATTGTCGAACTTATTTTTATTCTAATATTAACATTTAAACTCTTAAATTTATGTGTATATATTTCTCTAAAGATTATAAAGGTTTTTTAGATCAACAAATTCATTTATTTTATTTTTTTATAATATAATTCTTCACTAGAGTATTCACATGGATCCTATTGAAACCTTTTATGGAAGGAATCAATGAACTAAAAATATCTAGAATGAATTTGGAGAAATAAATCTATTTAGACCTAATCATTTAGAGGAAATTTTAGATATGGTTAGTGATATTAATAATTATATAATGGATTCCCATAGAATAAAATATGTTATGATGAAAATCATCAGTGAGATCAAGAGATAATATTTTGGGATAAGGAATTCATAAGAATGTGTCACGAATCATATATGGTCGCCATCAAAACCGACACCATACACAACCTCTGGAAAGGCTTGAAGGGAATTCCTAATACCCACGACCTGTCACAAAATCCTAGGTATCATAAAATTCTATTTGAATATTATTTACCAGAGTTTATAAGCATAAAACAACAAACAAGCCCAATATAAAAAATCTCATTTTTTTGAAAAAAAAACATATTTTTTTAAAATAATAATTGAATTAATAATTTTAAAACTATTCTAATGGACTATAACAAATTAATAAACCCAAAATTGATAGCCCAATAACCTCTCTATGTAAAGGATAACCTCCTTCAAGCCATCTCCATGAAACTGTCCCATGAAGGACCGTTAGAGACCTGAACCACTAGAACTAAAAGACATACCCAAACCTACGAAAAAATAACCATGTGTAATTACACCCAAGGGTGTATGTTGGGTGTGATCCAAATCCCAATAGGATACAACCCCAAAAATATTCCATGTGATAAACATTCAAAGATGAAATGGTTTCAATTTTTCATATAGATGAAATGCTAATAATAATTTTAAAGAGATGCACCATAAAATGAAAATAGTTTTCATGTGGTGTACCTTAATGAATCAATAAATTTAAAAGAAAGACAAAGCTACTAAATATACCATCTAAACATACTGTGTGCCGAAAGTAATCATAAATTATCTAATGAAAAAAGAGACATCAAATAACCCCTAGGCACAAGCTCGTAGTGAGTCCCAAGTACCTCATATGTCGGTGAAAGTAACCATACAAATATCTGTTCTCATGCACATGAGCCACTGGTAGGGATTATACCCATAAACTGTTGGTCCCGCAACAACAAAAACATAATCATCATCATATTTTAGTTTTTATTTTCATCTTCAAACGTGCTACAAGAAATTAAGGCCACACCCCACAGGATCACTAGCATACTAGTACACGTCCACCCACCTAGATCCCCGGGTTTTCCCTCTTCTTCTTAATCAACATCCAATAGACCTGAAATACAATTTTCATATGGAAATACAAGTTACAATTCACACACACACACCAATTATCCCACACACAGGCCACATAATACTCCTTTCATAAACAAATATTAATTGGTCACATCATACCCACCCAAAACAACCCACAATTGTGTTGCATTCCATTATTACAATTTGATAAATCATTTCAGATATTAATAAATCATTATAAAAATGTTTATAATGTTAAATCACCACTTTACCATTCAAAAGCCCATCTTATGTGAACACACTAACAAAAAAAATACATGTATATCCTTTTCCCCTTTTTATAACTCAATAAATAACTTAGAATTTTGATAAAACAATCCCAAGGGTTTTAACAATGTTTTTCACACAAAACCTATTTCCAAACCCTCATTCACGGCCAAAATAACATTAATACCAATACAAAATAGTGTTGTATATTTCAGAAACATTTATTAAAACACTTTCAAATGTTACCAAATTACATCAAATGATACAACACAAGATACACATGGAAACCACATATTTTTAAATTGATATTAATATTTGAAACTGAAAACATAATAAATACTACACAAAATGGTTCCCTCACCATAAATATTGTAATAAGAGCTTGATAAAAATATTAAGGAAGAAAATTTACTCATATTAGGATTATTACAAATGGAAATGCTTACCTTTTTTTTCAAAACACCATTTCATTATGTGAAACATCAACCGCACCACTGCCACACCACCAGGGAGTAAAATCCCCCCTAAAACCCAAAAATTTGTCAACAAACACAACATCAAAACCTATGTATGACCCCTAATTTCATTACATTTTAGAACATCATGAAAGAGGAAGGACACCCTAAAGAGGGGGAAGGAAATTATGAGATAAAAAATTACTTGAATAAATCATGAAGAAAACAACAAATATACACAAGTATCTAAATTTCCAAACATTAAAAAATGAATGTGAGGTTAGAAAAAAAGATGAGGAGATCATGTAGAAACTGGAATGGGAGAAAAATTGTAAAACGTTAAGGATTTATGATAGAAAAAATTTAACACTTCAAATCTGGGTGATTTGAGAAATCCAGAGACATTTTACCCATCTTCGTGATGAATATGAGATCCAAAGAGGGGTATGAGAGCATGGGGGAGCTCCTTGGATACGTAAGATCGAGTGAGATTTGGGATAACAAAAAAAAAACATTAAATCTTGAATGAGATGGTAAATAATAAAAAAATATTTAAATTAGGAAATGGGCTTCCGATCTGGCCCAATACCTATATAAAAAACCCAAATACATCCTGATTATGGATTCCTATGAGGTCCAAATTTATATAGTGGTTTTAATATACCTTGGGATCCTAATTGGGAAGTAGAATGGGTTTATAATTTTGAAAAATGAAAGAGTTATAAAATAAACCAAATTGGTTTTTAAATCTAGAAATGGGCTCACGGTTTGGCCCAAATCAGGAAAACGCACCCTTTCCTCCACAAATGTATGGGAAACCACCAAAAAAATAAAGAATAGAAATTAAATCAAAAAATACTATTAAAAGAAGTCATCTATGTGATAACTTGCACTGCCATAAATCATTCCACTCTCAAAAAGCCACAACCAAGCCAAAAGAAAAAAACAAAACCCAACTGAAAGGCCCAAATGGACTCTTTGTGAAGCTTTTCCCCCACATGCCAAAATACCTCTAGTGATAAATTAAATAAGAAATAATCTCACAATGAAAACATGAAACAAGTTTCCTTAAAAAATAAACCACATTCTGACTTTATCCCAAAACATAACTGCTCAAATACTGTCCAAACAAGACTTAATAAATTCAACCAAACAAATAACAACATCGAACAAGGTTACACATACCTTACATTAACTAAACTATTGGGAACTCTCCAATCCCAAAAATTTACAGGGAAGTTATAATTAGTTAGATATCTCTAAAAGATAATACATACCACCAATACAAGAAAAGGAGAAATATGATTTAAACATTTGGGGGGACACATGGTCTCCCAAACATAAGAGAAAACCTCAATTTTCCCTGAGATAGAATAGGGATAGTAATAGGGGGAGGGCAAAATGGAATCCTCGGTATAAGGGGTAGGCTTCCATTAGACATTTCCAAAAGATCATACATAAGACTCATAGTGAGTCTCCAGACCATTAGCACCAACCATCTTAACCAACCAGTATGATCCAGCACTAAATGACCCCAAAATTTAAAGATTTGGGAATTCTGCATGGTTAGTCCACACGGTATGGGAAACCATGCACTAACCACGAGGATCCTTCTATCGACATAGTTTTTTAAGTCCAGGTTACTACTAACTATGTTCTCAAACTATCTAGCCAAATCTCAAAACTCTCTCTAAAAACTCATTGTAATACCATGGGGGAAAGAATGACATTGGGTGATAACATGTACATGAGGTCCTCCCTCTTATTCCCATCGAATGTGGAAAAAATGATGAAACCATAGGTATAATATATCCCCATATTTCGAACTATGGATATGTCTTTATAAAAGGGTTTGAATAACCCTAGTATTTCCACCGACTATGCTCCAGCTTCACATCAGGACCTATGGCTAGAGCTCAATTGATTGAAGCATCTTCAGCCATGCAGTTAGGATTTGGAAAACCCCGAATGAAATTTTCCAATTTGGTGCCATGAAAAATATACCCCGATCCCATATAGTTTCACCAAGAAAAAACACATTCCAAACTCACTTTAACCTAACCCAAAATTTCACTAAAACTAGTTCATTGAATATGAGAACACATCACCACTTGTTTTTTTGGATGAGAAATAGATAGAGGAAAGGATATATAGAACACATTATTGTAAACATAGTATGTAATGATTTTCCAAAGGGAGACATACTTCCTAAAAAACATAGACACCTAAATGATTGAACAACCTTCACCTTTATAGGTATATGAGCACACAACATCAAATGACATCACTGAACATGACAATTCCGATTGATAGAATCAATACATGGAGGGGGACCATATATAATTTCTCCCAACATTATAGAATTCTAGAAAGTAACCATAATAAAATCTCATGAACAGATTTAATACCCTAGTGGTATAACTTAAACCCCTACATTGAAGAGACAATGATGGACTCATAGCCCCTCTTAGAAACCATCTACACTGACAACACTAGACTACATTCAACTTTGACGAATCAGGTAACTTTATAATCCAAGGAATTTTTCAACCTTCCATGAGCACTCACCCACCCCCATGGGATCCCCAAAACATGGAATTGTAAATGTGGTATACTATATCTCCAAAACTAGGGAAGAAATTCTTTATGTTGATCAACTAGAAGATTTTAGTATGGTGAAACAATCTGGGATGCACTTCAGTCATGCATTAACTCTTATTAGGGGTGTACCTTATCCAATGAGAGAACCCAAGGAACCAAAAAAGCTGGTACATTGGTCAAAATGTGCCCCACAATATAACCGAATAGATGAGGGGAACCACCATAAATGTGTCAAAATAATTTCTCAGAAGAGACCACTAACTAGACATTCATCCCAACTCAACGACCAAACACCAACCCAAAAACACTGATAAAACAAAACGGTTTCTTGGACACATAATATAACACAATAAAAACATTTCAAAAAAAACATAATACAAATCATCCCAAACCAGTCATCAATACATCATGTTTTCCTTTAAAATCATAACTTTGAAAATAAAGGGTTCACCGGTTTGTGTATCCACCAATGGTACCCCATGGGCCTCAAACATTCATGATTATATGAAACACTGTGAAACCTCCTCATATCCATTCCGAAACTCGTCCAACCATTCCATTAACCATCCATAATCCCATTAAACCCCATGAATGTGGTTTCCCATTGAAATACCAAAGGTTAAAACAAATATTCCTTTCAATTTTCAAAACCAATGCAGTCAACCAAGACTTACTTTTTTCTTCAAGACCGCTGCCCATGAAATCAAAATCCCAATTTACATGTTAAAAAAAATTCATTAAAGGCACATAATAACTCACTTTCAAGTAATGAAAATTAATTTAAAAACATGTCATCCCATTTCAAAACACTCCTGTTTTAATGAAAATACCATTTCATCATCCTCCATTTCATTAAAAACTCATGTATTCTTATTTAAATCAGCGTATCTATTATTCATAAAAATTTTCAAAATATCATCATTAATTAAATAAAAATTCACATTCAATTCATGTACATTAATTTTAAAACATTTCAGTCCATTTGAAGACACTTCTAATCTCATGACAAACACCATTTCATAATTCTATAATAAATCATGAACTCATGTCTTCTCATATCGAAATAATATTCCAAAAGTTCATAAAACTCATAAAATGATCTCTAGATACCAAATAAAAATCCCTTTCCAAACTCAACACATGAACTCCAAAAAATTCCATCCCATTAAATCATTATTCAATAGATTAGAATACTCTATTAGAAACACTTTTTCAAAACCAACATTTAAATAATTTCCTTCTTTAAAAAGATGTGTAAACACAGTATTCTCAATTTAAAAAAATTCTAAAAATTCACTTCTAACATTTGTCAAATAAATCCACATACACATTAATAAAAAATCCTTTCATAAAAACATTTCATAAATAAAGTTATTTTTATTTAAACCATGTTCTAAGAATCCAACACGAAGAGACACGAGACAATACAAGAGGAATCTTGTTTTCGTTGGTGGCTTGGACATATGGTTGGTGTCCATACGCCAATCACTTCACCATCATAGATGATGTTATGGGGAAGTATCCTTAGCTCTACGTTTCTTTCTAGGCCATACGAGCTCAATGAGACCATTAACACAACACTCTTTTCATTTCCACTAATCATCATCAAACCAAGAAAACCAAATGACTCAGTTAAATTCCAACTTCCCATATAGACTTGATTCCTATAATGAGGTGTGCTAGACATGCACACTACCCATAACCAGAATGTCATGTCCGGAAAATCCTAGCTCTAGACTATCCGAAATATTCTCCAAATAACATGACCAAAGGAGTGATCATAACTCAGATTTGATTCAATTTTTCCACGTACATGATCTGGTCACCATCATAATCGGAACCTATCCCATCCCGCAATAAGGGCCGAAAGGCATTCTTGATCCCCATTGGTTGGAAAAAGTGCCTAGGTATCACAAAATGTTATTTGGGAACAATTTACTAAAGTTTATAAACATTAAGAATTAAACAAACCAAATATTACAAATATGGATTTTTCATAAAAACCCATATTTTAAAAAAATTCATAATTGAATTACATAATTTAGAACATTTCTCAGAGACTATAAAAAATGATGAAACCCATAATGGACATCCCAAGAACCTCCTCATGGAAAGGGGTATGACCCTCAATCCATCTCCATGACACTATGCCACGAATGACGGCTAGAAACCCGAACCACTAGCACTAGAAGCTTTACTGAAATCTACAATAAAAATGTTTACATACACCGAAGGGTGTGAGTAGGGTGTGAGAAAAATTCCATTAGGATTCAAACTCTAATTGATTCCATGTGATAAACATAAATTGTGAAATGATTTCATGTTTTCTTAATCATGAAATTCTAATAAGAATTTTAAAGAGATGCATCTTTAAATAAAAAAAGTATTCATGTGAGATACTTTAAAGAATCAACACATTTAAATATAATGGAGAATATACTAAATTTTTCATCCAAAAAGACTATATGCCGATTGATAGCATAAAGTGTCTAATGGGAATAAGCAATAGGAAATAACCCTTATGCACCAACTCACTATGGGTACAAGGTAACTTGTATCTTGGTGAAAGTATCCATACAAATATATGTTACCATGCACACGTTCCACTTGGAGGGATCATACCTATAACCTAGTGGTCCACTAGAGACATCATCATCATCATCATAGTTTAGTTAGTGTTGTCTTCATCACACATTATATATGAAACTAGGGCCAAACCCCATGAGATCACAAGCATACTAGTACATATCCACCCACCTAGATACCCGGGTTTTCCCTCTTGTGCTCAAAACTGTTCTAGAAGCCATCAAATACAATTTTCACATGAAAATACCAGTTCCAAGTCACACACCCACCAAATATCCCACACACATATCACATAATACTCCGTTCAAAAAAAATATTCAATTTTCACATCATACTTACAGAAAAAATCCCACAAACATGTTCCATGACTTTCATGAAATTTGATAAATCATTTCAGAAATTTATAAAACAGTGTAAAAATGATTAACATTTTTAATAACCACTTTACCTTTATAAAACACATATTCAGTGAACACACTCACAAAACAAACACATGAACAACCTTTTACAACTTTTTTTACTCAAAAAATCACTCAAAATTTCATAAAACTATCCCATAGGGTATGACCATGTTTTGCATATAGAACCCATTTCAAAATCTCTTTCAAGACCAAAATCACCATAATACAAATACAAGATAGATTTTTCATCATGAACATCATTTATTAAACCACTTTCAAATGTTATCAAATTACATCAAATGATACAACGAAATATACACATGGAAAGAAACCATTTTCAAACAAATATGAAACATTGAAACTAATATCTTAATCAATACTACCAAAACTAGTTCCTAAACCAAACATAATGTAATAATAGAATGAGAAAAATATTAATGAATTAATGTTAACTCTCTTTAATATGCTTACACCTAGAACTACATACCTTTTGTGTCAAAACACCAATTTTTTGGTAGAAACATCAACTGCACCACCACCACACCCTGGGAGAGTAAAATCCATCCTAAAACAAAATATTTCACCAAGATGAAACCAAATAATACCCTAGGTATGAACCCTAACATCTGGACATTTTAAAACTTCATGAAACAAGGAGGAAATCCTATGGAGAATCAAGGAAAGGAATAGATAAACACTTATTTGATAAAATCGTGAATAAAACGATCCAAATATAGTAGTGGCTGAATTTAAAAACATCCAAAAAAGAAATTTAGGTTTGAATAAGGATGAATAAGTCATTTAAGAACTAGAATTATGGAAAAGAGTAAAAATTTAAGGAATTATGAAAGAAAACATCTACCTCTTCATATCTAGGAATTTTGAGAATCCTTGAGAGGTTTCTTACATCTTCTTGATGAATATTAGCTCCAAAAAGGGGTAGGAGAGCATGAGGGCGTGACATGGGTAAGTGGGATCGGGTGAGAGTTTGAATCACTGAAAAAACATAAATATTTAATGAGATATCAAATAATAAAAAAATTAAATATGGAAATTTGATTTCGAGATGGACCAATACCTTAATAAATAACCCAAATCCATCATGATTATGTATTCTTATTGAGTCCAAATGGATAAGGTGGTGTTAATATACCATGGGGTTAAAATTCGGAAGTAGAATGGGTGTAAACTATTGAAAATCAAAGAGTTATAAAAGAAACTAAATTGGGTTTATAATCTAGAAATGGTCTCACAGTTTGGCCCAAATCATGAAAACACACCCTTACCTCCAAAAATGTATGGGAAACACCCACAACAAAGAAAGAAAGAAAATTAAATTTAAAAAAAAAACCATTGAAATAAGACATAGATGTGAATGAATTTATCATAAGATTATGTTTATATGAATTAAAACTAAGGTCATGATAATTCCAAGATATGTTGGTCCATTCAAAACTCTTGATCATATCATGGATTGTAACACATCAATTTGTGCTTCCCTATAATCTATATCATGATCATGACATTTATTATTTATATTTCCTAAAAAAATACACACCCAAACATTCATATATACTAATATCAACGATCATACTACTATAGAATGATAAGTCATATGATTTATAGACATTTACTATAGTAGCCCATAGTTGGTGGTAACTTATTACATTTGTATAAGACACAAGTAATCACATCTTGAAGGATTGAAATGTATAGTATTCTGGGTAAATATATTCATACGTGAATGTCAATTTATTAAAGAAAACATGATGTAAAAAATTTCATTTTATTTAAGTGCATCATTATTTCCTCCTTTATAACCCTACCAGTCAATAATAATTATCATTGTAGAATCCTAAGTAAGGTTTGATATTAAAGGGGAAATATAAAAATCTAATTAAGGTTATTAGTATATTGGAAGCTACGAATAAATAAAAAATAATCAATATGGAAATGAAAACAACTAAAACACATGAAATTTAATCAATAACTCGATAATAATATGGAAGGAATAAATAATCATAAAAATATCATATACATAATCTCATAATCATGAAAATTTTACAAGGATATTCTAAATATAAAGAACTCAAATGGATTTTAATGTCTTATCTCATAATGTTTGTACATAAAATGTTAGATATCATAACCATACATTAAAGGCTTCGTGCCAAGATATCTTACATAAATGGGTATAGCCTCATCCAGAACAGATGCTAGTTTGTATCATTAGATCTACTGATTCACCGGCGGTATATAAAAGGAGATAACCATTAATTATTAAGGCCTTTTAATTTTTAATATGAATAGGAGAAATTATAAGTATGACATCATTGGATTATATGAATAAAAAAACTTATATAACGTCAATTTATGGCATCCAAGATGGAAATCTAATTTGGAGGATCTCTTTGAATAATTCATAGAGAAAATAAAAAATCATTGAAAATATCTTTTTAAAATAAAAAATTCATAAAATATTATACAAATCATTTTATTTAAAAAAATAGAAATTTCTAAATGTATTTTTCATGATAATAATTGTTGAGGTGGTATAAATTTCCCTCTATTCCATTCAAGTTAAAGGAAGCATTCCTTTCATACTTTGGTACAAAGTCAAGAAATACATCATTCTAAAAAAATTAACATTCCTTTAATACTCTTTGTTAAAATTCTTGAAAGGGTAAATGTTTCATTAATAAATAATTTTTTTGGAATATATGAATTTTTTTGAAACATGTTTTTAAGAAAAAAAAAATATGGAAGAAAATGGTTTTTAAACTAATGAGAGAAATAAAGATGATTTTTTCATTAAAACACCATTTTTAAATATTGACTAAATAAATAGAAAACAATGAGTGAAAAATATGTATCATCATGAAATAAATATTTGAGAATAAAATTATAAATTTCATTGAGATGTGGATCATAATATTTCATCATTGGAAGCAAAAACATATACAATCCTATTATACGTTGAGTTTGTACTATAACAACATTACCAATTTAGTAACATTGAATCATATAACCTAGGAAATAATAACATTAAATGAAACATAAGATGGAGTTGGGTGTGTAGTGGAAGCCCCAAATAGGTGGGATTTTATAATTTTCCACTGACGATCTATGTAAACTTGTCGACGTCGGTGAACTGTATCCCGGTCTTAGCCAAGGAACACACATGATGGATTTTAACAAAAACATAAACCGTAAAATATATAGCATTGATCTGAAGCTACGCACGATCAATTCTTGTCGCTAGTGATCACTTCTTGAAGAATCAAAATTCTATTTCCTCTAGATCTTCCACACATGCGTCAAGTAATCTACGGGAGCGCCATTCATCATAATCCGGGTGCTAGTGTAGAATATAGACGATGCCTTTGATGCGCTAACGATCACCACATCGCTTCATCTTGCGATTCCCAAAAGAGTGCTCCATCTGAGATCCATGGATCCAATGTATCCCTCTATAGATCAATGATGAGATGATAGAAGATAGAATCCCCATGAATAGTCATTTGAAAAATCCCCTCCTCTTCTATTTATAGTGCTAATTAAAATACCTGGTATAGCCTCGTCAACTCCGAATACTTAATGCACTATCAATGAAACCTTATTACTACTAAACCAAGGCATAAATATTATTATCATTTACTTATAATATATTAAAATATATTAACACAAAAAATAATTTTTATTATTATGCCACATTAAGGAAGAAGTGGGAAACCATGGTACACAAAACAAGGGTACCACTACGTGCTGAAAGAGCATACCAATTTATTAAACACAATACTGAGATTATTAGAATTAGAAAATCTATATAATTCCCAGTCCAATGTACTATCATGGATGTCCGGATCCACCTTGCTGAGCTCTTCAAGGTGAGTAGCCATTCTTTCCATTGTTTGTTTGATTTCCTCTGAGTTTATTATACCTTGGTTGAAGCCACGTGCCAGTATTCGGTCGTCTTTGTCTAACCACGCCTCTTGCTCCTCCTTGGGATCAACCCGCAGTCTTATTTTATATATTATATCGATCTCCTCTTTTGAAGCAGTTACCCTAACCTCTTTTTCAATCATTTCGTCATTGGAATGGAGGAGGATCTTCATGAACCCCCTTCCTCTTTCTCAACTATTCCAGTTTTCCCTTTCTATTTTCCACCTTCCCTATTCTGAGAAATCATTCCTTCCTTGTTTCCACCTTTCTTAGCCAACCTAGTTTCCATAGGTTTAGGCATGTGTGAATAATCCTTGTGCCCCTTTGGTTTTTTACCCTTGACCACAATACTTTTCCCTGAGTCTCTATTTCCTTTTTTCCCTTTCTTCCTTCTTGGGATATGAAGTCCATTACCTTGAATTATTTCCAATCAATCCATTGATATTTTTCTATAGTTTTCATCACCTTAATCCTCTTCCTCTTTATCATGTGTTGGTCCTTGGACATCTAGACCTTCAAAGCGGTTGCCCAACTCGACCACTAGTCCTTCTTTGGAAGGACTCTATCTAACTAGAGCCTTCGCCTTGCCTGTTTCAGGGCCCTTTATCTTCCACTATCTCATAGTCTACATATGGGAAGAGAGTTATATGGGGGAAATGATGGGGTATAATGGACCTAATACTCCCACATCACCATGCCTCCCCTGTTCCTGATATGAAATTGCATCAAATTCCTCCTGTAAAAATCCAAAAGGCTCGACCTCTACTTTGGTAACATCCCTAGTGACCGTTTCCTTTGCCTCTGAGATTTTACAGCCAGGATGTCCAGGGAACTGTGCCACATTCTCTCATGGATCCTCCACCAGGAGGTGTATACCCAGGTCCTATTTCAAACGATTAAAAATATATTCCACCTTTGGAATCTCGGTCGGCCTTTCCTCTTTGGACATAGTATCCGGATGATCTGATTCCCCTTGATTCTCTTCCAAATCAGCTATATTCAATTTCAAACCAGAAACAACCTCTCCCATCACCGAATGAAAATCAGTAGCCTTGTTGACTGCCATCACAACTCACTTTGTTGAAAAGGGAGGCATATTCTAGAAACTAACTTTAAGACATCATTTGGAAAATTCATGACCTATTCGACAGTAACAAAAATAGAAAGAGATCCATTTGTCGTAACATAATGATTGATTCCAGCGAAGTTCACCCTCAATATTGACGATGATAGATTTCAGTGGCCCTTTAGAAAGATCAGCTTCGACACATATCCTAGGGGTGACTGGATGACTAATAGCCTTGGTACAAGCATCTAAAAAGAGGTACCAGCCTAACTCATTACCAATCAACCGGAGGATGGCCAGGTTTTGAAATGGTAGAGGTAGTCCCAGTAGAATTATCCAGAACGTTGTGGTCGGAGGGTCAAACATCAGGTGCAAATCGAAGGTCCACCGGAATAGAGAAAACCTAGATCCCTCCATATATCCCGGAGCAATTTCCCAAGAATAGATTAGGTTTTCTTCATTTGAGAAACGAATCTGAATATATCTCGCATCTAAAAGGCCAACAATCACGCGATCTTGTAAATTCCAAGAAAAAAATACATACCGGTCGAACGCATCAACCGATGGACGATTCATTCTGAATCGGGAAAACATAGTGAGATCCATTAGAGAAGAAGCATCCATGAACTCCAAAAGAGAAATAGGGAACAATATCGCACCATTCATTCAGTCTTGCACCTTGGGGCTTATTTCAATTGAAGGAAACAGAGGGAGAGATGATGGATTTGTGAAAGAGGAGGACGAATGGACACGAGAAAGGTGTGAGTGCAAGGATGAATCTAAGTGGCGCCCACTATGTCCAAAACTCATATTCAAGTGAATATAGAATATTCTTAAATACACTATTGTCTGTGACCCTCTGGGACCTTATCTCGATAGTACTGAATAAAATTCACTGAACAAGAGAAGGATCTAGCAACCCATCATGGCCCCTAAAGAGATAAGGATTGTCACAACAACAACAACCAACCTATAAACACACACTATGTAATATAATCTCATTGTCATTAATATATCATAAAGTAGGATGCACTCACGTGTCATCACCCTTTTCTTGCTTTGTAGTTTTTTGATTTAACTGGACGGATTTACCCTTGAATACAACATCCATGGACTTATAAAGGAACCACCATCCATATCAACAAGGCATGAGATATATTACTTCCATGACCCAAAAACAACAAACCCTTTCTTGAACATTCAACAAATGACATGCCACCAATGATGCACCCAACAAAAACCATCTCACCACAACTACATTGACATGGTTTTCATCTTGCATCATGGTGCGCAATTAAATGACATGCATATGTAATGATCTCATGTCAGGAGACCGTTACACATGATCATATATAGGAACATCCAATGACACCTGAAACATGTGGTGTTCTTATTGGCGAGTCAGTCCTCATGGTCTCACTACTAGAGATCACCAAGTGCAATATTCATGAGAAGAAGTCTCAATTCTTATGAGCCCCCAACCCATGATGGTTAGACATCTACTACATCCTATCAGTAAAATGTTACTAGATTATAGAACAGATATTTTTTGATTAATGTCATAGTATATATATGTTATCATTATGTCATGGTAACTACTATAACCATTCGATACGATAATTAATCTTTTTTACATTACCATTTCAATAGTGGACGTAGAAAAATATATTCTATAATTTTATGATGACATCATGCATAACATACTATATACACGATATGGTAATCAAAAACATTAAATAGTTGTGTAAAGGGCACCAACTATTTCCATAACAAAAAATATCATGAGAATAAATATATTCATGGGATTTATTCACAATGGGGGTGTACATATTCATCATAAATAATATAGGTTGATAACATGACATATGTCCCAAAGAATTAATATGGAGGAAAAAATAACAAACCTTATGTTCGAATACTTTAATACGAGTTCAAATATCTTATATAATATATATTGGTATATTAAAAATATATTATATAACTATGATCATATATTTAATACCATATATTATTGAAATATAGGCTTTTATCACCATTTTATTGACAATTCATTCATCAAATCACTATTTTTTGTGACAATTGCAATATTTTTATTATCTCTTATGGATGGATAATTTCATTACATTTAGTTTGATTATGGTTACATTATATCCTAAATTTAATCCATTATATATCTATCATATATATTCATTATATATGTATTTATAAATATATATAATATATAGAGATATGAAATTAATTACACCGTTCATAGAGATGGTAGGCCGCTTGTATGCAAGAACATAATTTCTATTATCGCAAAAAATGGAATGAGATGAAAATAAATATCAATTCAACATTACGTAGTTAAAATTTCTATATATATATATAATTTATATTAATAATATTATTTCTTATTACCATCCAAATAAAAATTAAATGAAATACATTTCACATTGCTATGAAGAGAGAGTAGTCAAGACGTACGCCCGAGAAACATTATTTTTCCCAAAGGACTAAAATGTATTATTTTAGATATGATATAATTTTTATAAAAATTATTTTTATGTAATATATAAAAAAATTAATAATTATAAATAACCTTAGAATCATTAATGTAAAGGATATGCAAAAAATGAATCACATCACTTCGTGAGGAGGTAGTCCGCTTTACACATGGGCGACATTGTCACATCTGACACATATTGAAACGTAATTATGTATATGTGATATAATATTTCAAAAGTAAAATAAGGTAATGAATATCCTATAAATATTATAAATTCATAATTATATCCACCCATTAATACTGGTGATGGAAAATTATTTACAATGTTTCATGAGGCAATATTCCTCAGTACATAGGTTGATAGTTTTGTTTCCCATTTTACTAAAGAGGACATGGATATAGTTCATTAAAATGACATAAAATAAATTAATAATTTATATTACATACATATTTTGTTATATTATCATTGATTAATAATATTATATCATGGCAGAAGAAGCCGTAAGACGAAAACATATAGTTGAAAACATTACCTATTCTTTGTGAAACCTCTATAGGGTTAACCAAATTCCCTCCCAGATTAGATTTTAGATCTAGAAAAGGACTCTGGTATGTGGTTAGGGAATTATGGTATACATTTGAGAAGTTATTTTATAAAAAAATTTCTTTGGATGTGTCAATAAGAGGGTATAGTGTGTGGACAATTAAAAGTGGGGGAGAAGCCACACATTGAATTTTTGAAAAGAATCAATTATACCGCATTATTATAATAAAAATGAATAAAAAATGGGTTATTATTGAACCATAGAGTCTATAAGGTCAATTTATTTCCATCCAATAGGATATGGAAAATTTCTCAGGTCATTTTAACCATTATCATTTTAGTTTTACTCTTGGTAAATCAATTTTTAACATATCCATGGTAATAAAATTTTACTCTTTTCTATAATCAATATGGTAAAAATTTATGATTACCTTGTTAGATAATATTATTTATTCTTCTTCATAATATTTAATCAATTAGTCCATTTTCAATTTTTATAAGTGGATGAATTTAATTAAAAATAAAACCATTAGATGAGAATAAAAATGTTGTTCTCCAATGAAAAATTCTCATAAGTATATATTTTTTATATATTGTAATTAGACCTAAAATTGATCCATATTTTTTCAATTAGTTAAATTGTATTGTAATTTATCTAATTTTACTTTATAAACAATTATCAATATTTTATCTGAAAATGCATATTTTAAAAAAAATCGTTATTTTTCATTATTCATGAAAAAATAAATATTTTCCTAAAAATCTCAAACATAAAACATATCATTATTTTGATATGTTGTATGAAAAAAAAATTCAAATTTTTAATTTAATTTTAAAAAATAGGTGTTAATTTAGTTTAAAACAATTTCTCAAAACATGGAAAAAACAATATTTATAAAAACAAATTTTTCAGAAAAACTTCTTTGTTATCGAAATGTTTTTTATTTTTATTTAAAATGAATAGATAAACATAAAATTTATTTCATACAAGTGTAAAAAAATAATTTTAATTTTTTTTGTTATTAATTGCATCCAATGTAACAGTTGGGTTATAATTTTATACTATATTGAAGTTCATTTAGATTCGGTGTTGTATGTTTCACATTAAATCTGAGGGAATAAAATTATTTAAAAGGATATATATCTTAAATTATAAGGGTGGTATATTATCCCCATACAAAAATTTCATCCTTGAAATTTCTAGAATGTTATGTTGTATTGATATTTGGGTAATTTTTCATCATAATCTATTCGTGTCCCTTGTGACCCCATCTAACTTTTGATTTCTCTAATGTACTTCGACCAGACTAGTCATATGGTTCCTAAAAACATGTTATCTAGTGTCTAAAATCTACATATTTTCTTCATATTATGATTGAAAAAGTTACAATTTTATTTTTTAAGAGGTGATCAAATGTGTTGTCTTCATCAATTTCTTCCATAAAAAAGAGATATAGAATTCCATATGTAATTTAGAGAGACATGGAAACATCACTATATGGGAATCCCCATCTAGAATCCTTTCCAAATTTGCAAACCATCCGATGAATCACTAACTATGTTTTCATTTCATAAAAAACATTATAAATCCATTTCTTGAAGATACATTCCTGAAAATGTGATATCTCACATAAAATTACAAATTTTCCCCTAGATACCTGCAAAAAACTTTTTTATACCTTTTTGTACTTTGATAAGTGATTAAATATCCATTACCTAGGACATTATCTTCTATAAAATTTTAATTCCAACATGAATCCTTTTAAAAAATTATTCCAAAAACTTTAAAGTTAAATATTTCTGTCAATATAATGCATCATAGTGTGGAATTTGGATATTTGAATCGAAGTAATTATCACAGGTTTACTAAACCAATGTTAATTACATACCCAATATACCTTAAAAATAAACAATGAATATCATAAATAGGTATTATAATGTTTTAATCGTCTTTTATGACAATCCATTAGTTTTATGGTGATAAGAGATTCTAAAAAAAGTTCATATCAATGTCTTTCTAATTAAGTTTCTATAATTTTCATATAAAAAGTGGATCAAAATTAGACACAGTTGATATAGGTCTTTCATTACATCTAATAACATCATTAAAATTTAGTCAGTCAAGGCACTCATGAGTAAAATAATCTCTTATGGTGAGGAAATTTTCGTATTTGGTGATGCAAAAAATAATAACCCAAATTGAATAATTCTTCTTAGGAGTCTTTGGTGATACTATGAAAAAGACCATAGTAATTTCATCCCATTTACACATAGGAACAGGTAAAGGTTTCCAGACTCTTCAAGGTTGTTTTATCTCCTACTTTATAGGTAGAATACCAAAATATCTAGACACGTAATAAAAAATTTATAACTTTTATTTATCGTACCAAAGGTGTTACTAGTGATTTATATGCAACATGGTGCTAGGGTGTATAAAGAAAATTCAATATATGATCATTGTCCAACAATTATATTTTCTTCTAAGGTATATTGGGAACACATAGTCTCTTTCTAAATATCGGAAATACATTATCATAAAATATGTATTGTAATATTCACTTATTCATAGGTGTATTCCTCTTTTGAAAGTTCTCATCATTAGGTTGAGAACTTTTTATCTTTTCCATAAAATTATGGTTTAATAATTATTTTCAAAATATGTGATGTCTGAACTACTTTAATGATACAATATCCATATTTACTAAACCAATGAACATGTGATCCATTTCAATCCTCATTGTTTCAATGACTGCATGATCCTTCCAGCTCAATGTTTTTGATGAATTTTGTCCTTCCTAGGGTGCTAGTTCATTGATGATTCATAGTCATTCAGCACCTTGAGTCATATCCCTTTATTATTATTGGTCACTTTCTATGAAAATATTTATTTCAAAATCACTGTATTCATGTATAACTCATATCTTTCACACCAGAGATAGTGCCAGCATATCTTCAATGAAGAGATCACATCCACCAACTTAGGATCATTGGATATAATGTTTTTTCATTAATTAATTACTTATTTAATAAATAGGTGATAAAATTATTATTATTCTTTAGTATACAACTATTTACCTTCTTTGATGAATGACTATATATTATGAACCCATGCATTCCTTACTGTAGAGTCAAAATCGGATCATTTATCAATTTAGAATTCATATTTTCAGATAATTATTCACATTCCTTTTTCAATACAAATATAATCCCTTTACGAGTAAGAATGGTTAATGGGTTAGAAAAGATGTATTTTAAAAAAAAATCAATTACAGTAACTAGGTAAACCATTAAATTTATATATTATAGTTCCATTCATTGGTTTTGGCCATTCCTAGACTGCTTCTCTATTTTTATGATCATATAAAATTTTGTTCCTCGAGACAATATGGGAAATAAAAAAATTAGATAACATAAGTCATACGTGATAAATTTCCCCTAAAAATATTCTCTAGTATTAGTTTCACGAATAATCCTCAATTGATTCTCATTGTCCTCATATATCTTATAGTATACCCAGATATAATCAATAAATAACACTATGAATATATGAATACATTCCATGAATATTCAATTCATTAGATCCATGATGTTTGGGGGTTCATTAGTTAAACAAGATGAAATTACTATGAACTCACAAATGTCCATAACTTATATGAAATACTTTATTCATAATATCTTCCTACTTTACTCAAAATTGATGATATTCATAATGATGTTGAACATTCTAAAAATAGTATTCTACCATGATCAAATAAGTCATAAAAATGAGGTAGATTATACTCATTATTTAACATAATTGCACTGATTTCCCAATAATAAATTCACATACTCATAGATATATATTAACTATTAAAAAAAATTATGGATCCTCAAGGGAATTACAATTATGTATACATCTCTTATCACACAAATCCTATAGTTTTTCCTTTAACTCCACTAATTATATAGTGGTCATTTTATAGAGGGTGGTTAATATTGGTCTTGCATAAGGGTCTCAATCAATGGAAAACTCAACTAAACACATTGGTGGTAATCTGGGAAATTACTTATGAAATACCTCAATGAATTCTTATATAATAAGTAAATCTTGATATTGAATATTACATTTTCTATCGTTATACTATGTATGACCTTCATCTCCTAGAATATCATTCAAATGAAATATTGGGGGTAGATTTGGACATTATTAAAATGATAATGTCTCCTCACTAATCAGAATCATTTCTATAACTACATTGAAAATAATAACATCCTTATCGTTACAAAAAAATTGTTCATGATATTGAAAAATATAGTACATTATATGGATTATATCAAATTGAATCATAGGTATAGTGATGAAGTCTGCAAATACAGTATGATTATTTTTCATAATTATAACTGACTAACATATCCCTACTACTATGAGATTTCCACTATTATACATGGATGTTAACTCCTTTCAAAATGTGAAAAGAAAGTACATTATTTACAAGTAAAATACATAAAACATAAAGGAAGGTGAATATTCAAAATCTAATAAATCATTATCTATATGTGAGGATATTATTAATGTACCTATTACCAACTATTTTTGGAATTCACTTAAATTATAGTGATGGAAGAATCTTGGACATTCACACTTATCATTTTTGGGGAAAGCATTCCATGATGACATGAAAAATAATTTTCATATTGTCCTATCCCCAAAAAGATTCAATGTGGTGCATTGGAATTTTCTTTCATTCCCTTGTAATCATGACGATGATGGACTTCTCCACCATTGTTAAAAACCAACATTTCCAATAATTATGTTCTATTATGACTCATTCCACATTTTTTTATTATGGAAATGTCACCCATCACATCGCCCCATTTATTATATTTCCTTTTCCAGCATGCTCTGAAACCATCTTCTTATATTTCATTCCTTAAACCAATATTACTTTGAGAATAAATTTTTTCATGATAGAAATTAACACTATGTCCTCATATGATAAGAAATTTTTGGATAATAGTACCTTTTTAATGGATTGTATTAAACACATTAATTAAATGGTCTACATTTATCTTTGGATTATGTACATAGTCCATAATATTCCTTCTAATTTTGATGTATTGGATTCATAAATAAAAACAGTTTCCTCTTCTATTTTCTTTGAATCAAGTATTTAATTTCCATATCCACTTTTTCTCACGTTGAAAACATTTTTTCATGAAAATTACCTTGAAATACTTCCATTACATGTTTGTTATTGTTTCTTCATCCTTTGTGTTTTGAATCAATTACCACAATTGATTTGGATCTCATTAGAGACAATAAAATTCCATGACAGCCATATCCCTTTTGTTACTTCCCTATGAAATTAATATATTTTCTAAATATGTTATAAATTTATTATCTATAAATTTATTTTTTGTCACATTGAATAATGGTGGATGAGCATGCATAAAGAGAACAACCATTACTAAACCACATGTTGATCTGTAGGTTGTTCCGTACAGACTGGGTTATTACTCATAACCTGAGTCAATTGTAGAATATGGTATTTTTTCTGATCAATCTATAATATCCAATACATTGACCATATAATTCTTTATCCCATTATTATGACGATGAATGGAATTAGTAATATAATAGTTCATCCCATATGCAACAATATGATGTGGATATTTAACAGATAACTCACAGTAACTTGGATGGTGTAGAGGACTGGGTGTAGGGGTATGATAAGAAGGAGTTGAGTATAGAAATAGAGATGTATGAGTAGGATAAGTAGCGTGAGTGGGATCTACTAGAGGAGGTGGATGAGATGGATCAGTGGGCCGAAAATGTCCTTGCATGTCTGCAAACATCGACTGTACCATAGCTATGATCCTTTCTTCCATCATGACTTGTATATCATGAAAATTGGATTCCAAAGATTATAATATTTTTATAAAATGTCTATTTTGATGAAGATTCTAAATGTGAAAACACTTTTCATACCAACACACCTACCATGAATCCTCATACATGACTCGGGTGTTCAGGATTTCCCAATGTTGTAGCTAAAATATCATTTCTACCCTTAGAAATAAATCCCCCATGTGAGTTATTATAATTTAAGGAATCATGTATGGAATATTTAAAAAACATTTAAGGAATAAAAATATATAATGTGTTTATTTAATATCTATAAATAAATAATATTGACATATTAACATCATATCAATTGCAAATCTTGACTCTTTAATAAGATATTTTCCTTTTTCCCATCTGAGCCCTCTTCCATTTTTCAGGTCTAGTAGGAGGAGGTGGGGAATCTTATGAAAACCCTTCAGACTCAGCTCTCACCTTTGGATGTTTTTATACTAGCATATGATATTCTAATAACATACACCCTCAATGAGATAACATATGATGACATGCATTTCTACATTGAATTTCATGAAGAGTTATCATTGATTGCTAAAAATTAAATATGGGGGATTAATAAATCATTAACGTGGCCATTAATATAAAAAATCAACTGGAAAGGTATCATTTAATTTAAAAAAGACTATTATCTTCATCAAATTTCATCTAATTTCTTCCATGTGTATTCATCTATATGTGGAAATAAATCACATGAATTTTTGTATTTGTTATTCCATGAAAATGAACAATGATGTGTGGGAGGATTGAAAATCCATCCATCTCTTAGAAACCAGTGATTAATATATCCTCCTCACGCCACCAAGATAAGTTATATTATATTTCCTCTGATAAGAATGGGAAAACATATATTACTATAAATATTTCAAGATACATAAAATAATAAAAAAAACAATCTTACCAAAAAGGCCTCCCACAATTATGATAATGTCAATTTTTCATCACTTCACCAATCGTCTTACAAAATAATAACATTTCTTTTAGCTTTCACTGGTACAAAACTACTGAATTGTTTTGAATTTTTACTACTTGGAATATCTATCCCATAAATGTTTATTGGTATCCTTTGTTCATGGTTATTGGAAATTGATAATTTTGGTAAACATGTGGTTCCATTTTTACCAACATCAATTTTTTTCACTGTGGAAGTAGATGTCTCATGAAAAAAAGGTGAAGAGGCCCATCAATCGGAGAATGTTTAAATTTCTCCCTAGTGGTTAGAGTAAGATCATCTCTAAAAATATATCTAAGATCATAGGATTAAACTATAAATATTTTACAAATTATTAGAACATTCATGAGTACAAAAATATACAAATCCAACAATTATATAAAAATGTAAATAAAAAATAAAAAACTCTAAACATAAATTAATGTAAACTAATCATAAAAAATTTTTATTCATATTTTTAATTGTTAACTAATATTATAAAAATATTAACAAGATATTAAATGACATAAATAAATAAAAACTACACAATATTTATTTGAGAGTAAATAAAAGTGTAAAAATTCACTAACCTGACAACTAATTTTTATTAAAAATTAATTTTTTATAATATAATATAATTCAATATATTTTGTTTTTATTGATAATGTTAAATTTAACATAATTTATTTTCATCAAAATCAATTAATAGATAATTTACATAAGGGTAAAAATAGAAATATAGAAATAACTAAACTAATATAAAAAAAAACATTACTTGTTAGTTATAATAAGTGTTTTAATAAAGAAAATCAATTTAAAATAACTAACTTATGAAATTAAAAAAATTTAACCATAATTACACATATGTTAACTATATTGTTTGGAATATACTAATGACTGTTTTTCAAAATTCACACATTTTAATCATTCCATATACAATAAACCATGTCTCTGAAATGCTCAACAATATTATTTGTTAGTCATTCCATGGAATTATAGATCTCACATAAATCAATGTCATCATCATGTTTATCATCACCAACATATTATTTTTTCGTTATACGCAACTGGAAAAATGATCTATATCCACAGAACTATATTCATGGTTTAATTGGTCTGTGGAAATAGATTAAAATATAGCAATGATTATTTGAAAACAGAGTCTTTAGAATTGAGAAACCTAAGGCTAAATGTTTCCAATAGAAACAGATCCTCAATTGGTTTTAACTCCATCGCGACTCATATCCCTCCTGTATCTCCTCCCTTATCAAGAGTCATCTCTTTCCCACCAAACCATTTTCCTCATCTCCAACAGGTAAATTCACCCTCAACCAATCATCTCCGGATTCTCCACTTGGTTTACCACTCCCTCGCGTGATCCATCCCATCCCCTCCATCGTGCATCCCTCTCCTCCTCCACCCCTCCATCACGCATTCCTCCCCCAATCAGTGAATCGACTGAACCGAGACCGTTCATGAGTGGGATCCACGTGAGCCAACCCCTACAATTTATGTAATGAATTTTTCAGTTACTCCTTCATTATAGCTGCTCAGTAGAAAGGGAAATCGTTCCATGAAACCCCAATTCATGCCATGAATGGATCCAAGTTTTCATTTTGAGTGAATTTTTCCATCCCATTCTTTTCTTTGTTCCCTATACATAGTATATAATTTTAGAAGATTTATGTAGGGGTTTATTTGAAATTTCCACCAAAGGATTGGGGAAATTGTCCCACGTGATGGGGATTTCTCCAAGTGTAGATAGAAGATGTCTTGAGATAACAGTTGTATGGAATTTAATGATGTTTCATCATTGTTAAGTCACATTATTATTTTATTTTTTTCAGCTAAGTTAATGGAAATCACCGTTTAAATAGGTACCATTTTTTGGATTTTCCAACGACACTATCGGCTGTATTCCATGGATCCTCCATGTGTGTTTGTTAATGGTGTTTATGCATTGAGTAAGCCTAGTGATTGATAAGAATTTATATCTTTTTTATTTAAATTTTGAAATTAATTATAATAATTATAATTAATTTAATTGGATAAGATAATTAATTGTAAAATGTTATAATTGATTATTTTTTATTTTGGGGCTAGGCGAGGAGCCTCAGATGATACTAGATCTTATACAAGAATATAAGGTGGTCAGTCTTCTTTAAAGGAAATATTTTTGATTAAGGTCAGTGGTTTTATTGGCCTAACCATTAGGTTTATACATGATTTAGGAGAAATATGATGTTTACAGTTTCTCCACTTGAAGAGATTAACCTTTATAAATTATTTAATTAGTTTAATTATAATGGAATTCATTTGAATTAAATGTGGAATGTGCCAATGTCCATGATGGACCATTGTGCACTAACTATATATCTCAAATATAGGTGTCCAAGAGTATATTTATAATTGTAAGGCTTAAAAAAAGAACCACGTATGGGGTGTATAAAAAATAAAGTTAATTATATAAGCATAGTGGACCTTAGTGTAGGTTCCTTGGTTTCCATCAAGTGGAGGGATATGATGAGATAAAGTTATTATACCTAATAGTCTATAAAATATCCTTAATATTCCTTAAAACATTCATGCTAGTAGAGATGAGTGCATGAAGGTATTACTCCCCTAATGAGGTTTAGATACATTTGTGGGTATAATTTAGCTAAATTGATTATAGGTTTAGTGAGCGGACCGACATAGTGTGACTTGAAAAGTGATATGGGAAGGATTCTGTGTCTTTAGACCAATGAAAGTAAGGCTTTTATTATGAGTATAGCGTGGTCGTGAGATGTTTATGACTATTTCATGGGAAGTGATTCCATTAGAGTGGTGGGTGTTGACCTATTAGATATGAATTTGATAAAGGAAATCACATAGGGTGTTCGTGCTTTAATGTATCCTAGGGAACCCATGAGGGTGCCTTAGTGATTTTGAACCATATGAGGGTGCATGAAATAAGGATTATAGATGATTTTGGGTGTCACATTGGAACCCAAATCAATTGGGTGTGAGCCTGATATGGCATTAGTGATGATGATATGTCATGCACTTGAGAGGGAAACCCTTGTTTGTTTCGATGAGTCTGAGAAGATTGGAAACCTATATATAATGTGTTATATGAGATATTATGGGAGGAACACACTACCCATAAGGCTTTAAGTGTAATACCCAAGAGGTTACCTAGGATTCATCTGTTTGGTCAAAATAGGATGCCTAGGATGGGCTCCTAGGCTCTGGCTATTGATTCAGATACAATACAAATGCCTTGGGAAATCCCCTTATATTAAATATTTTGGTTAATATAGAATTTAGAGGATATTGGGATACCATATTTGGGTCAATATGATTACCTAGGGTCATCCACCAAGGAATCGATTCAATTGATGATACTACTCGATTTCCTAGGCCTATCCCCCTTGGAATCAGGTATATGCTCGATACTAGAAGATTTCCAAAAACACACTCCTTACAATTAGGCACGGGATTGATACAATTAGATTTTCAATAATTCCCTCCATGGAATAGGTGATTTCACCTTATAATACATTTCTATTGGGCTCCGTACTAGTGGAAATGATCACGTGACATGCTAAAAATAACTGTGACACTAACCAAAGCTAGTATAACCAATACTGGGTATCATGTTATAGCCCAAGGATCAATGATGGGTATTTATATATTCTTCCACAAATTATTTATTGAACCGGGCATATCATCTACCCATACACTATATCTGATGGATATGCATAGTACCCCAATGGTAGATCATTATTTAGTTGTACTCAAACACTTCTTGGGTGGCCATGATAGTTGGGTATCTGAGAATAATACACTAATAGTAGGTTAAGGTTGGGAGAAAGCCTATAGTTTCAAGATTGATTGAGATATCTTGGATGATTTTGAAAATTGGGATGAGGTGAGGATTGGGGATGATAGTAGAACCTTAGTTTAAGATAAGTTCTCTAGTAGGATGGTGATTTTTATGTAAGGCCTGATATACATATATATGAGAAATTTAGATTGGGTGTTAGCACATTAGTTGCATCAAAATATTTCTAATGGGAAAAAATAGATGTTTCCCTATGAGGTTTGACCTATGTGAGATGTGGTTATTGAGCTAGTTGGGAGGCCTTAATTCCCTTGAGATATGACTCAAGATATTTGTTATTCAGGTACTATGCTTGAGATGAGATATGGTATAAGATAGTAACCCAATAGAGGAATTATCCAAGGATTGTTAGTTCCAATAGAGACAAAATCATTGTTATATGATTTAAATTATGATATTGGTGCATTATAGGTACTATCAAGTATGTGGTATAGGAATGCAGATTCACTAGGCTTTCATAATGAAAATCACATTAGGTGTTTCAGTATTGAGGTTACTATTTTGAAGGGAAGGATTGGTAGGATACTTGGCCAGACTAATTTAGGGTATAAATCCCGAAGAGGTTGATGATTATGATCCTAAATGGTCTGATCATGGATGGATAGAGTACTAGTATACACTCAGGTTTTGAGAAGATGCTAGTTGATGGGTGGTTGTGTGATTAGACATAGAATATTTGAGATGTTAGACTTATTGGGGAATAAGCACTAAAATGAGTTTTTATGAAATAATTTTGAATGAACTCTTGTGTGTGACTATATCTAAGGTTAGTCCCTTTCCGATCACATGTCTTCCTTAAATAAAGTTGTAGGCTACATGGATTCACCTATGGTCCTCCCTCTATTGGGGGGGGGGATTCATAGTTTTGACCATTATCCCCCTTCATCAACCATAGCCTTTTTAACAGCTTCACAAAATTGATATTAGCCCTAAAATTTAATCATGAGATGATGAATTTTTTTAGATTGCAGTTCCCCCTAGATTTTTTAAATTCTTCGTCACTATTGAATCTCACATTAGTGGCTCACTTCGGAAAGAGTCTCCTCATGATGGAAAGCTTTGATAGGATTATTTTTTATTCATGTGGTTTTCTTGAATGGGTGATTATTGGGATTATGGATCTGTGAAAATTTTTGATTCATTTTTCAATTGAAGATGCCCTTCTATCTGCCTGATTGAATTCTCCATATGCTTTCACTTGCATAAACATCACTATCTTCTATTGGGTATTCATGTACCACCTAAAATAGGATCTTCCCTCCATGGTGATTTGGATTTTTGTCCCTATCATACATCCCCCATTTCAGAATTTTGTGATTATTAAATTGATTGGTAATATGTTGGGCCACCTATTATGTACTAATAATCACACCATAACTTTAATCCACTTAGTTTCTCTTAAAACATGTGTTGAGGTCAAGGTATCAAATGTACCAATGGATTTTATCTGAATCGATATTGAAGGGGAGATTTTCTGGAAGCAGAAGGTCTGCTATGAATCACGGGATGACATCTGTTCATCATGTAGACATATGTGTCAGGATCTATCCAACTTTGATCATGTGGAGAAAGTTTAATATCTTGTAGGCCTCTCAATATTTAACTCATAATTCAAAGGCAACATAATTAATGATTCTCACCAGAAAGGGATGGGGTCACTAAAATTAGAAATAATGGTCCCATGTATCATTTTTAGTTTTAGGAACGACATGAAAGATCCAAGTGGGATATTCTAGTCATCAAAGAGGAATAGCGATGCTTTTCCTCTGCTATATCCACCTATTACCAATCTACAACTTCTATAAATTGGTGCAAAGGGAAGGAGCTTGATGATGGTGGTGTTCTGATCACTACATTCATAATTTAGAATGACTGTAGTTTGATTCAATTAGATTTATTTCATAATTCAACATTCTATGTTGGTGTTTCTTGTATTATTATTGATTTTTTTGGAAAAAATGTGGTTAAACTGAATCATCATACATTTTATGGTCCAGATACATGTGAATCTAAAATGTAGTTGTCTTCAGAGATGTGAGCCCCCCTAACACAATACATATTCAGAACCATTTACAAGATTTAAATGAAAATGTTGAGTGTGATTTAGATCCTTAAGGGTGGAAGATAGTCCTACCTAGATGAAAAAGGATGTAGGTTGGCTCAATTATCTATGAAGAACCAGATCCGAGTGATAAATAAGATGATTCGGAATTTGCTTTAGACAATGAGTAGGATCATCATGTGATAGTTCCATTTGGGTTTGGCTTAAGGATTTGAAAGAAAGATGTTTGTGAATCATAGAATTATCCAATCAGTAAATGGAAAAGAGTAATTCATCATATGTATTATTCAAATTTACCGATTCCCTTGGCTGCCAGATCATCTCGTAAAACAAAGAAATTTCTGGAAGAGGTAAGACTATTTATGTTGGGTCTAAAAGTTATTGATTACTTAATGACTAAATATAATTCAGAGCTAGAAAAATATTCTTATGATGATGTTGAGGAAGATCATTATGATAGATGAAAGATAAATATTTGATATTGGAATCAGAGGTAGTTGTTGGTTTTTGAAGGGTGTATGAATGGGGAAAATGTTATGGAATGTGTGTCCATGCCTCGAGGTCCTTGTCTCATGAAGGAATCAATATAATAGAGTAAATATTAGTGTAATCATGGATTTTTTGGAATGGATTGGTGCATGAGAATTCATGTTCTGGTTACATGTGGGGTTCATGGAAACGATAGAGTGACGTGGTGAGATGACCATTGAGAATGTTTCTATTTATGTGGATGATATCCAAGGAGGTAGTGATATTAGGTCACTAGGGAATTTAGTTTAGGGTCACTGGGGAATTTAGGATAGGGTCACCAATATAGTCGGAAACCGACATGTTCAAAGTGAAAATGATAGATCTTGGTATCCCAAATGATTGTGTGTGTGGAGATGTCTCTGTTGGGTAAGACAAAATCAATGATAAATCTAGGTACCATTGTGCGATTGACTAGATATTTTCATTTATTTGAAATACCATGGCATGAAGAAACATATTTCATGAGGGGATAAAAATTATCTGGGTCAAAATTCATATCCAACACCCAGGTTACTAAATGTTAGAACCTAGTGGGGGGTATGTCTTGGAGGGGGGTTGTCCAGGGGGGCTGTCCAGGATAGGGGGTTGTCCAGGGTTCAGGGGATGTGTAGGAAGAGGGTGGCGGCTGTCTAGGGGGATGTGGGTGTTGTTCATTGTGTGTCTGTGTGGGGGGGGGGGGTATGTCTATGAAGGAGATGGGGGGTGTCTGGGGGGAGGGGGCCATCCGCGGGTGGGTTGGAGGCTATTTGTCGGTGGGAATCTGTCTAGGAGGGTGGTGGTTGTCTAAGGGGAAGGGTGGGGTGCTGTGTATGGTGGGGGGGTGCAGGTTTGGGGATATCTAGGGGGAATTGGAGGGGGTGGGGGGCTTTGCAGGGGGATGGGGGTGGATGCGGATAATGATTCAGAAAATGAGGCAATAAGGCCCGTAAATGTGATTTCAACATAGAATCGTTTTATTTCTGAAATGTAGAGGAAAATATTGATGATTCTAGGCATGACCCATTAGGGGGGGATTTCCAGGTGGGAGGTGGTGTCTAGGGTGGTGTAGGGTGGGGGGATGTCCAGGATGGGGGTATGTCCTGGATAGGGGGGTTTGCAGTGGGGGAGGGGGCTATCCAAGAAGGTGAAGGGTAGGGGGATGTATAGGACAGGGGGAATGTCTAGGATGGGGGGGATGTCCATGAAGGAGTGGAGGTGGGTTTTGTCCAAGAATGTGCAAGGTGGGGGGATTCACATGATGGGTTTATGTCCATGATGGGGTGGTCTATTAAGTAAGGGGGGCTGTCCAAGACATGGGGGGTCTGAAGTTTCCTTCTGAATATATTTTATATATACACTATTATAGAGGGAGTGGGAAACGTGGAGGAATTATTTTCCTATTGATGGTATCCGATGTTTCCTTCTCAACCACATTGTCAACATGTCTAACTCAAACTCACTTTAGGGGTGTCTATCAATCTCCCCATCATTTCATCAAAACAGCTTGGGAAAAGT
This sequence comes from Viscum album, assembly GCA_963277665.1. Taxonomy (NCBI): domain Eukaryota; kingdom Viridiplantae; phylum Streptophyta; class Magnoliopsida; order Santalales; family Viscaceae; genus Viscum; species Viscum album. Next base: position 1,090,993,941 of record OY728157.1, on the reverse strand, counting down.
GCCACACATTTTGTCAAAAAAATACAACACTACCCAAGGGGTGTCAAATTGTATCATTATCCCCTCATATCTTTCATGTTTACCATCGATAGTATAGAAACCTACCCATTATTGAATAATCACCAAATATAGTATAATATTACTCCAACACTTCTGTGTAGTACGTATTGAATGAAATTGGATTGCATTTGAAAAAATATATTATTAACGATCATGTAATTATGTATTGGGATTTAAATATCATTCTAAATATTATTTTTACTTTTTTGGTTATGGAGTTATGTATCATTTAGCATGTACAGTTGACACACTGATCTCATACATATAAGAATTCATGATATCTCACTTATTTTCCCATTATTTACTTACAGGTGGTTACTTATGATGAGGTCGATTATACCCACTTCCATTGAAGTCAGTGAGTTCAACATAAGATTTAGGTAAGGTTTCTTCCATTTCTATTCATCGCCTTAATTTAAATTAGGGTTTTTGTTGTTTTGGGTTCTCTTTATTTTTGTAGTGTGTTTTTGATCTCATTGTGGAAATGAAGTACCACATGACTCGGATATCTTCTCAACCTGTGGGCATGAGGGCTTCTAAAATTTCATCAGAATTTCCGACTCCTTGGTTCAGTTTCAGTCTGGTAAAGTTGTATATGTTAATTATTATTGGGTTCAATTTTTTTGTTAGTGTCAATTTTAATGGGTTAATTTTGTTCGATTTTGGGCTATTCAGTTAAATTTAATTAATTTTAGAATCAACCATGTATGTTTTATTAGTTTTTTTTCTTGATTTATTATCCTTAATTGATGTCAGTTTTGATGGGTTTCAGTAAGTTTGGTTACATTATTTTCTGTTTGGTTCAGTTTCATATTTTTTAAAACAATTTTTATGGTTCCACTCTACTCAATTAGGCTTGATGACGTTTGATTTAGTTCAAATCATATTAGTATGTTTTTTATTAGTGTAATTCATTGGACTGGAAGTTTTTGTATAATAGCCATTTTATTATGTTTTTGTTTTTCGAAATTCAATTGACTGGTGTGTTGGGCAGGATGGGGGATATAGGGTGGGGCCCTATCTTGGGAGGGGGTGTGGGTCTATCTAGGAAGGGAGGAAGGGGGTGCATGGGGAGTGTGGGTGGTGTTTTCCAGGGATAGGGGGTGCTGGGGGAGTGCCGGGGGGGTGTCCGGGGGGGTGCTGGTGGAGTGGTGGGGGATGTCCGGGGGGAGGGGGCTATCCAGGGAAAGGGAAGGGGCTATAGGGGGAGTGTGGAGGGGGATGTCTAGGGGGAGTGGGGAAGTCTAGGGAAAGGGAGGGGGCTGCAGGGGGAGTGTTGGGGGCTGTTCAGGGTAAGGGATGGGGCATCAGGTGGAGTGGGGGGGGGGGGGGCTATCTTGGGGTAGTTTGTCCAGGTGAGTGGGGGGGATGTAGGTGGAGTGGTGGGGGTGTCTAGGGGTAGGGAGGTGGGGGAGGCTGCATGTGGAGTGGTGGGGGTGTCCAATTGGATAGAGTGGGCTATCCAGGGAAAGGTTGGTTGTTGTAGGGGGTGGGGGCTCAAGGGGGAGGGGGTGTCCATGGAAAGGGAGGGGGCTGCAGGGAGAGTGGGGGGGGGGGGGTTGTCCAAGGGGAGGGGGCTATCCAGGTGAGTGGTGTGGGGGATGTCTAGGGAAAGGGGGGTTGCAGGGTAGGTGGGTTGTCCTGGGGGAAGGGCTGTTTAGGGTAGTGGTGGGGGAGGACTATCTAGGGAAAGGGAGGGGGGCTTCCAGGGAGTTGTGGGGGTGTCCAATGAGAGGAAGGGGCTGCAGGGGAATATCCAGGGAATGGGTGGGTTGTTGTAGGGAGAGTGGGGGGCGGGGGTCCTAGGGGAGGAGGGGGAGTTGTAGTTGGAGTGGTGGGGGGGACAGGCTTTCTAGGGGAAGGGGGGTGCTATCCAGGGGGAGGGGGTGCAAGGTACATGGGAATGGGTGCCTGGGGTGGGGTAGGGGGTTCCGGGGGGAGGGTACATGGTGCTGGGGTAGGATATGTTTGCAGGTGGTGGGGGTGCACTGTCAGGGTGGGGGAGTTGTGGGTGGGGGGAGGGGGTGTTGGTAGTGTCCCACACTAGCTAGAAAGATGAACTGTGCTGGTTTTTTTATGTAGTTTAAATTCATATATACACTATATTAAACCGTTCCTAATGCCCTATATCCATAGTTTTTTGAACAGTGGATATAGGCCTATAACCACGGTTTTTTGAACCGTGGCTGTTAATGTCCTGGCTATAGAGCCGACCCAATATCTAGAGTTTGAAACTGTGTCTATATGTTCCGAACTATAGCCACGCCAATACCGGCCATGGTTCATGAAATCGTGGCTATAACCTATAGCCGTGGTTTTTGGGCCAATAGCCACAGTTTAGAACCATGGCTATAACCTAAATTTCTAGTAGTGATAAAAAATTATTTCACTACAAATTATATTTATCAATAACATAATTTATTTTTTCATGTGGTTCCATTATAAAATGATCTATTATATTCCAGAATTATATGGTCCATTAATTTTTTGGAAATTGATTTTCAAAGTATTCTAGGAAGTCACGGTGGCACATTTCAACACTATTAAAAAATTATATGTTTTCACGTTCTCTAATGGGGAGTCGCGATGGAGTGTCGCGGCCGTGTTTTGTGAAGGTTAGTTGCAGCTGTGAGTTATAGCTGTGAGTCATGGTGGTGTGTCATAATAGTTGTGGTGGCGAGTCATGACGGTGAGTTAAGTGAAGTGTTGTGACAGTGAGTTACGGTTGTGAGTCATTATAGTGTGTCCCAATGGTGACTCAGGATGACATATCATGATGGTGACTTGAAACAGTGACTCACACTAGTGACTTGCAACAATGACTCATTTAATAGTGAGTCATTCTAGGAGTTACCCCTTTTCTCAAGTTATTTTTTCGACAGATTTTTTTTACGTAAAATTAATTTAATACCTTATTTAAGTGGTTATTAATTAATTTCAAGGGATATGAATAATATCCTTATATTATTTAGAGTTATGATGCTATCAATTGATCAAACTACTTGGTTTTGTTAAGATCTGGCTTTAATGGAAATTCAATACCATTTCTTATTCTGTATGTCTCAGGTCTAATACGTCTAAGATTGGGGAATTCCTTTCATTCCTTCCTTCTCCTTTATTTTGGTATGAGGCACCCAGAACATTTATTCCCTGAAGAGTCTTGTGTTGTGATATATCTTGTGGAAATTGTTTTCCCTACAGACTTTTCTTCCACATAAAATCCCCCTTCTTTTGTGAAATAGGTATATATTGATCTCTTCTTCTTCCAAGTAGATCTTCCTTCTTCACTCTAAATTATTAATCATGCTGAGTGGGTGTATGATTATCTACTTGTGATTATCATTGAATTAATATTCAATGAAGAAAATCTAATTGGTCAAAAATTGATAAATAAGGGGTGGGTAAAATGACATATGAAAGTAATGTCTTATTGATATGGTGAATATAATTGTGAATTATATTCGGTAAATACCGATGAAAAATCATGGCTTTTGGGGGGTCTTTGTATGTGAACTGAAAATATTATATGGTGCTTGATTCTTGTTTCTTATTGAACCATTGTTATGAAAAACATTTTAAACCCATACACTCATATAATAAATAGATTCCCTAGGATAAAACTGCTTCTATGATAAACCCTAAATTAACAAGATGAAATTTATTTATGAATGGCTTGTTAAATCTTAATATGTCTTTCCTTGGTTTGTGTGGTAGTGTTTTATGTGTGGATTTGATTTCTCTTGTATAGTAGTAGGGTTGCGGTCATGGCTGTGTTATGAGGGGTGGTTCTGGTGGTGAAATGAAATCTTAGGTTGGGATATTGTTTTGTTGTATAATGGATTCAAAGTATTATACAAGAGGGGTGTGATTAGGTCATGCAATGATGTGTTTCTTAGTGTGGATATGAGTTGAGGGTTTTCTCTATTGAGATGATGGATTGGGTAAAATGACTTTGGTTACTTATGATTGTAGTTGTTGGAATGGGTGTTAAATTGGGTGGAATGTGAAGTGGGTTAATTTTACTAGGTTCTTTTTTTTATGTTTGAATTTTTCTATGTGCCTTGTAGTATGTTGTGCATAGTTATTTCTAATGTAGAGAAAGAAATAATAAATGAATGTTTTAATAAATAATTATGATTGGTTAATTTAACTGGATGTGGGTATGAATTGAATTTGTGGCATGTTGTGTGGTTCTACATATATATTCTAAATTTAGGTAGGAATTGTTATCGTCTAGTTGTTTGTTGGGTAACCCTTAAATTGGACATAGTTGTTTGGTATCTGTACATATATACTAGTATTTTATTTGTGATTTCAATACACACCCACCTTAGTTCAGCACTATGATCCAAACACACCCATCAACATGGAAGATGTTGTATTTCCCAAACATCCTTGTGGGAGGATGGATGGATGACCACCCACCCTTCTCTAATCCCTCTTCATGGTGGTTATATCCCAAGACTCTTTATGAAGGTTGTGGTTTTGAGGCCCATGTGTGTGTGGGAATTTTTTGATTTCCCATGTGTCGTTGGGATGAGATGTGTTGTGCTTTCCCATTTGTCTTTGGGATGATTTTGTGGTTGTGTGGCCCAGGTGTGTTTGGGAGGGAAGAGATGTGGTTTTATGGCCCAGATTTTTGTGGGAGGGATGTGGTAAGGATGTGTAGCAGGTGTTTGTGGGATGGTTGTGATATGGAATAGGGCCAATGTGATGGGATGAGATGCTGATTATGGGCCCATGTTTTTATGGGTGGTCTGTCTAGGAAGGGGTCGGGGGGTGTCTGGGGGGAGGTGGCTGTCAGGGGAGGGGGGGTCTGGAGTGGGGGGGTCTATCCTAGAGGGTGGGGGTTGTCCAAGGGGGAGTGTGGTACTGTGCAGGGGGGTGCAGGTTGGGGGGTTTCCTAGGGGGGTTATACGGGAAGGGAGGCTGTACAAGGATATGGATTCAGAAAAATGATCCAATAAGGCAAGTAAATGGGATTTCACTATGGAATCCTTTAATTTATGAAATACAGTGGAAAATATTGATGATTATGTGCATGACCCATTAAGGGGGAGGGGCTGTCATTGTGGGAGGGGTGTCTAGGGGGTTCAGGGTGGAGATGTCCAGGATGGGGGTATGTCTAGTATGGTGGGGTCTGCAGTGGGGGAGGTGGGAGGCTTTCCAGGAAGGGGCAGGGTGGGGGATGTCAAGGATGGGGGTATTTCCAAGATGTGGGGGGTCTATCCAGGAATGAGTGGCGGGGGATTTACATGAAGGTGCAAGGTGGGGGAAGGGATGCCATGGATGGGGTTATGTCCAGGATAGGAGGGGGTCTGTCTAGAAAGGGGGTGTCCAGGACGGGGGGGGTATCTAGGAGGGGGGTAGTCTACACTGGGGGTGGGGGGGTTTCTCTAGGAAGGAGTGTGGGTTCTATCCGATAGGGGAGGGGGCTTTTCGGGTGGAGTGGGGGGGGGGATTTCAGGTCGAAGGGGGGATGTAGGGGATACAGATTTAGAAAATGAGGTAATAAGTCCAGTAAATGGGATTTCACCAAGGAATCCTCTAATTTTTGAAATGAAGAGGAAAATATTGATGATTCTGGGTATGGCCCATTAAAATAGAGGTTACATCCTCATGAAACAAGCTACCGAGCTATCTTCCTAGTTTTTCATCCCCATATATTTTATATATACCCTATCCTAGAGGGAGTGGGAATCAAGGAGGAATTGTATGCCTATTGATTGGATCTGATGTTTCCTTCTCAACAGCATTGTCAACATGCCTAACTCAAACTCACTTTAGGGGTGTCCATCAATCTCCCCATCTTTTCAACAAATCATCATGTGGAAAGTCCCACACATTTTGTTAAAAATTACAACACAACCCAAGGGGTGTGAAACTGTATCACTATCCTCTCATATCATTCATGCTTCCCATTGATAGTGGAGCTACCTACCCATTATGGAATAATCACTCAATATAAAATAATATTACTCCAACACATCTGTGGTGTATGTATTGAATGATATTGGAATTCATTTCAACAAAAATATGTTATTAAGGATCATGTTATTCAGTATTGGGACTTACATATCAATCTAAATATTCATTTTTCTTTTTTGGTTATGGAGTTATGTATTTATCATGTACAGTTGACAAACTAATATCATACATATAAGAATTCGTTATATGTCACTTATTTTCCCATTATTTACATACAGGTGGTTACTTATGATGAGGTCTATTCTCTCCACCACCATATAAGTCAACAAGTTCAACATCAGATTCAGGTAAGGTTTCTTCCATTTGTATTCTTTGGCTGAATTTTAATTAGGTTTTTTGTGGTTTTTGGTTTCTCTATCTTTTTTGTAGTGCGTTTTGGATTTTTTTAGGACAGCGAAGCACCACATGACTAGGATATCCTCACAACATGTGGGCATGAGGACATGTAAATGTTAATTATAAGGCCCGACTCCTTCATTCAGTTTGGGTCAGGTTAGGTTTTCTATGTTAAATTTTATTGGGTTCAATTTTTTGTAATATGTTAATTTTAACAGGATCATTCTTCTCGATTTGGGGAAATATATTTCAATTAAATTAATTTTACAATCAACCAGGCATGTTTCATTAGTTTTATTTTTTTCATGCTCAATTACACTTTATTGAAGACAGTTTTGATTGGATTGAGTCAGTTTGGTTACATTATTTTTAGTTTGGTTTGGTTTCTTCTTTTTGAAAACCAATTGGTTTGGTTCCACTCTATTAAATTTAGATTGATGATGTTTGATTTAGTTCTAATCATATTAGCATGTTTTTTATTAGTTTAGTTCATTTGATTGGAAATTTTTGTACAATTTCCATATTAGCATGTTTTTGGTTTTCACAATTCAATGGACTGGTGTGTTTGGTAGGTTGGGGGGGTTTAGGGTGGGCGCTTGTCTGGGGGGAGGGGGTATGTCCAATAAGGGAGGAAGGGGGGATGTAGGGGGACTAGGGGTGGTGTTGTTCCAAGAAGGGGGGGGGGGACTGTAGGGGGAGTGGTGGGGCGGTGTCTGGGGGGAGTTGCAGGTGGAGTGGTGGGGGTGTTTGGTGGGGGGCGGAGGGGGTCTGTCCAGGGCAAGGAGGGGGATACAAGGGGAGTGGTGGGGGGGTTTCTAGGGGAGGGGGGTTGTTCGGGGAAAGGGAGGGGGCTTCAGGGGGAGTGGTGGTGGGATGTCCATGGTAAGGAAGGGGGCTACAGGTGGGGCATGTTGGCATAGTGGTGGTGGGGGGGAGGGGGGTTGTCCATGGAAACAGAGGGGGTGTTGCAGGGGGAGTGGTGGGGGGGGGGATGTCCAAGGGGAGGGAGATGGGGTGGGCTATAGGTGGAGTGGGGGGTGTCCAGGGGGAATGAGGGGTTTATCCATGGAAAGGGAGGGTGGCTGTATGGGGAGTGGGGGGGCTCCATGGGGAAGGGGAAATCGATTGAAAGGGAGGGGGATGGAGGGAGAGTGGTGGTGGTGGGGCTGTCAAGGGAAGGGGGGATGTAGGGGGAGTCGTGGGGGATGTCTAGGGAAAGTGAGGGGGTTTTCTAGGGGGGAGGAGAGGGGGGTTTGTCTAGGTGGAGGGGGCTGTCCAAGGGAGTGGTGGTGGGGGGATGTCCAGGGAATGGGTGGGGGGCTTCGGGGGTGGGGGGGGGGGGGTGGGGGGAGGGGGTGTATAGGGGAGGGTTGGGGGAGAGGTAGCTGGTGGAGTGGTGTGGGGTGTCCAGGGGGAGGGAGGGGATGCTTGGGAATATCCAAGGAAAGGGTGGGTGGTTGTTGGGGGAGTGGGGGTACTGGGGGAAGGAGGGGGCTGCAGGTGGAGTGGGGGGGATGTCTAGGGGGAGGGGGCATCCAGTGGAGGGGGTGTTCGGTGAGGAGGTGTGGGGGGTGCAAGGTGCAGGGGAAAGGGTGCAGGGGGGTGGGGCTGGGGGGAATGTGGTGCGGTAGGGTAGGTTTTCTAGGGGTGGGGGTGTTGGTGCAGGGTGGGGGAGGGGGGGAGTTGGTAGTGTCCTCCCAGAAGCATGCATGATGAACCCTGTTGGTTTTTTTATGCAGTGGAAAGGCCCATATATTCTTTTTTAAACCATGGCTAAATCCCTTTAGACACGGTTTTATGAACCATGGCTATAGGATAATAGCCATGATTTTATGATCAGTTTCCGTTATTGGCATGGCTATAGGGCCGACACTATAGTCACAGTTGGAAACTGTGGCTATAGTCTCCAACATATACCCACGGTTTTTGGGCCTATATCCACGGTTCATAACCGTGGCTATAACCTATATTTATAGGAGTGATAAAAATGTATACCACTACATATTAGATTTATCATGAAAATAATTAATGTGTTCATGTGTTTTCATTATAAAATGATTTATAATGTTTGAGAACTCTGCGGTCCATTACTTTTTGGAAATCAATGATTAATGTGTTCTAGGATGTCAAGAAGAGACATTTCTACCATTTTCCAAAATTTAATGTTTTCACATTCTCCAACAGTGAGTCACGATGCAGTGTCACGACCGTGATTTGTGATGTTTTGTTTTAGTGGTGAGTTATAGTTGTTCATCATGGTGGTGTGTCACGACGGTTGTGTTGGTGAGTCGCGGTGGTGAGTTATGGCTATGTGATGCGATAGTGAGTCGCAGTGGTGATTAATTATAGTGTGTCACAAAAATGAATCCTGAAGGCAGCTCGTGATGGTGTCTTTCACTAGTGACTCACACCGGTGACTTGAAACAATGATTTATCTAATAGCGAGTCAGTCTAGTAGTCACCCCTTTTCTCCATTTATTCCTTTTTGATGGATTTTTTTTTGAAGTAAAATGAATTTAATTCCTTATATATGTGGGTTTTAATTCCATTTAAGGGATATGAAAAATATCCTTAAATTCTTCAGATTCATAGGGATATTAATTGGTAAATCTACATGGTTTTGTTGTGATCTGGAATTAATGGAAATTCAAAACCATTTCTTATTATCTGAGTCTCAGGTATAATATGTCTAATATATGGTCATTCCATTCATTCATTATTTCTCCTCTCTTTTAGTACAAGGGACATAGAACCTTTATTCCCCGAGGAGTCATGTGTTGTGTTGTATCTTGTGGATCTTGTTTTCCCTAGAGGCTTTTCATTCCACATAAAGGCCCCCTACTTTGGTGAAATAGGGATGTGTTGATCTCTTATTCTTCCATGTATTTTTTCATTCTTCTCTCTAAATTATTAATCATGCTGAGTGGGTGTATGATTATATACGTATGATTATCATTGAACTAAAATTAAACAATGATAATCTAATCAGTTTCAAATTGATAAATAAGGGCTGGGTAAAGCTTCATTTTATAGTAATATCTTATTGATATGATGAATAAAATTATGAATTATATTCACTAAATACCAAAAAAAAATCATGGCTTTTGGGGGGTCATTATTTGTGAACTGAAAATATTATGGGGAAGATGATGCTTTTTTCTTATTGGGCTATTGTTATGAAAAACCTTTTATACATGTACACTCATCTAATAAATTGATTCCTTAGGATAAAACTGCTTCCGTGATATACCCTAAATTAACAAGATGAAATTTATTTTTGAATGCAATGTTAAATCTATATATTTCTCGCCTTGGTTTGTGTGGCACTGTTTAATGTGTGTATTTTTTTCCTCTTGTGTAGTATTAGGGTTGTGGTCATGGTTGTGTTATGAGGGGTGGTTTTGGTAGTGAAATTAAATCTCAAGTTCAAATATTTTTTTGTTGTATAGTGGATTAAATGTATTGTACATGAGGGTTGTGATTAGGTCATGCAGTAATGTGTTTCTCGGTGTGGATATGAGTTTGGGGATTTCTATATTGATATGATCGATTAGTTATAAATACTTTGGTTACATATGATGGTAGTGGTTGGCATGGGTGTTAAATGGGGTGGAATGTAAATTGGGTTAATTTTACTAGGTTTTTCTTTTCATATGTCTGACATTTTCTATGTGGCTTGTTGTGTGTTGTGATTAGTAGTTTCCCAAGTATAGAAATAAAGAATAAATTATATTTTTTAATAAATAATAATTATTTGTTAAATAAACTTTCTGTGGGTATGAATTTAATTTGTGGCATGTTGTGTGGTTCTACATTTACAGTCTGCAGTAAGGTTGGAAGTGTTATGGGCTTGTTGTTTGTTGGGTTACCCATAGGTTGGCCTTAGTTTTTGGTATCTATATATATATACTAGTCTTTCTTTGTGATTTATATACACACAACACCCTAGTTCTGCACTACATTCCAAACACACCCATATTAATGTTAGAGGATGTATTTCCCAAACATCCTAGTTGGAGGATGGATGGATGACAACCCAATATTCTCTAACCCCACATCATGGGGGTTATATCCCAAGACTGGTTATTAAGGTTGTGGTTATGATTCCCATGTGTGTACGAATTTTTTTTTATTTCCCAGGTGTCTTTGGGATGAGATGTTTTGTGCTTTCCCAGGTGTCTTTGGGATGATTTTGTGGTTGAGAGGCCCAGGTGTGTTTGGGAGGGATGAGGTGTTGATTATTGTCCTAGATGTTTTTGGGAGGGATGTGGTGTGATTGTGTATAAGGTGTTTATGAGAAGGTTTTGATATGAATCAGGGCCAATGTGATGAGATGAAATGTAGTTTATGCGCCCCTGTTTGTATGGGTGGGTTGTAACATGGTTCTTTTGGAAGATGTGGGAGAGTGAGGACGGTTTTAATTAGGAAAGGGAGTCTAAACCAAGGAAGAATGGTGCTAGGTACCTAGATAATAGATGAGATTAAAATATTACTTTACTGGACTTGTGTTACATAGTGATAATCAATTGGTGAGGTTAGGGTGTATAGTATACCATGATAGGTGCTATTGGGTTCTCCAAATTTCTCTCAAGAGCTTTAGTATGATTATACAACTTGTGAATGATAAGCCTTGGTTTTCCTACTAATTATACTTGTATACTCACCCTAAGTATATAAAACAGATTTTACGTTTCCAGGAGTACAATTTTCACTGTGATGGAACTTACTAGATTAGAATTTTTGGATTGTTTTCATGTTGCTTCTTAGATTTATTTTTGTAATTACTTTTGAATTTTCATTATATTTTATTCATTTTTGTTTTAAACGTGAATGTGAGATGTATATCATCTTTTATTTATATATTTATCTGGGATTTTTTGGGGATGTGCCATCTCATCTCATGATGTTTTTTTTCAAAATAAAAATTAAAATGACTCTAATTGGGTGAGAAAATATATACCCTTGATGCAACTCGCCACCATGGGCCAACTAAAGGTGGGAATCATTGGTCATTATCTCTATTTCATAATTTCCATCCCAGGATTTGTATGTTTGGAGGGAGGTTTCATGATAGAAGGACATCATTGACAACAGTTGAGAGAGGGGATGGATTTTTATGTTAGGCATAGTGAGTATTGTATGGGTTGGTGGGGAAACAATGTCAGTAGATCTTGGTGCATGACATAGGCTATGATAGAACAACAATTAAGAATTCTATGTTTATGTTTTATCTATGGGACTCAGTCTTCATCTGCATGTGGGTCAGGTGGTTAAGACTCAGTAGGATAATCTGATTGATCAGCGGAGGGATGATCTAGTGGATAAAAACAACTAGTTTTAAGGAACGTTGAATGATTTCCACCTTATGTCCATTGAAAATTATGATGAAACTTTTTTGGACATGGATATGGAGTTATGTCTCATGGATATGGAGATAACCTATGATTTTGATATGGGCTCTAGCAGAGTAATAGTTTTTATCTGTGGTTAGTCAGTTGTGTGGAGTTAGACGTCAGTGGTTGGAATTTTATCTCGGGGTGAGGAAGGAGGTAGATGTATTGTGGGTCGACTTTTTGAAGGAGATTTGGGCAGTGTTCCTTTCATTGACTATGAAGGATGATAAGAGGTATTAGGTACTCACCCTTATACATGGTATTATTTTATTGTGGGAAATTGGGATTAAGTTCAAGAATATGTTTTGCTTGGACACATATCTATTTTCAGATTAGGATTCTCATGTGAGGTGGCTTGAAGAGGCCATCCACCCTTCTATCATGTTAACAGTTACTCCATTTAAATTTTCTAGGTAATTGGTGGTTCAGATTAAGGCATAAGTGATGGAGGAGATGAACTCCTATTGTGGTCCACCACAAGAGGGGTGTCAACAGAGTTCATCAAAGAGCACGACTACAAGTAGAAGGTATCATGTGATAATACCTTCAATTATTTGACCAGTAGGGAGTTGAACAAGGTTGTTTTAGTTTCTACCTTTTGGTCCTCAACCTATTCCCGTGAAGTTGGGGATGAGGTTTTCCATCCATGTGGTTAGTGTACATCTTTAGAATTAGGGCCTAGTGGAAAATTTGAGAAATGTTTGGTGTTGCTGGATAGGTTCAGTACTAGCCTCATCAATAGTCTCCATATATTCCATTTCTATAGTAGGGAAAATAGGTCGTTCCACTTCCAAGGGGAGATGGGGATGGCAGTGGACGACCTCCAGGTGTTCCATAGGGACCTCGACCTAGTTGTGGAAAGAGTGACGATTGTCAGTAGATGGGAAGAGGATATGGGAGTGGTCAGTTGCAAGACGCATAGGCAGCAATTCTAGCAGGGCCAGAGACCATCATATGTAAGATCTTCTTTTTAGTACAATTTCTAATTAAATGTTTGATTCAAGAGATTAACACTCAATTTATCACTCTCTCTATAACATTCTATGGGACTATATATATATATATAGGCATCCCATTCCCCTAGTGTTGAGTATGCAGTCAAAGAAAATATTATCTTGTTTGATGTCTGTTGGGGATGCAGACTACTTATGGGACCACATAAGTTCCTTTGGGATATATTCCTACAAAAATTCAACCATATGATGTCATTATTATCATAGAATGGTTGTATTCTATGAATGCAGTTATCGACTACTTCTAGAGAAGAGTTTTGTTTTTAGACTAGGATGGTTAATGTGGTGATTTTGTTGGTGGGTGAGGATGTCCTATGGATTGATGACATGTGGGTAATATTCTTTTCATGTTGGAAAAGAAGTCAGTGTAATTGTTTGAAAAATTGATTGTAGAAATCCCCAGGGTTGTTGAGGAGTTCTTGTATGTTTTTACCAAAGAGGTAGTGACTCTACCCCTTCAACATGACATTGAGTTTAAGATAAACCTAAACCATGTTGCTTCTATAATATTGAAGTATCCTAATCATATAGAACCCCCTTAGTTTCAAGAGTTTAGGATTCATATATATTATCTAATGTATAATGGTTTTATCTTTCCTAGTGTGTCACTGTGGGTTACTTCAGTATTGTTTGAGAGGAAGGTAAATGGTGGACTGAGGCAGTGAATAGACTACTACAGGGTGAATCTACTAATGATCATGATCCATTACCATCTACCTAGGATATGCGATCATTTCTATTAGTTTAGAGGGGTAGGTTTGTTTTCTAATATTGATATAGGGTTTTGATAACACCATTTGATGGTTAAATAGAGCGATATCACGAAGAATACTTTCAAATGTAGGTATGGGAACTTTGGGTTTGTAGTCATTCCATTCAGTGTAATGAATGCACAAGTCATGTTCATGGTACTTAATAACTCAAACTTTCTTGAGTTCATGGATAGATCCATCTTTATATTCATTGATGATATCATTATCTACTTGATGTTAATGGGGGAGCACATTGAGCATCATAGAACTATATTGTAGGTTATTCGACACGACCAGATCTCTAAAAAGTTGTCCCACTATTTTTCTCAACATGATATGGTAATCTCCATTGGTATGTGGTGTCTCAACAGGGTGTGGTGGTGGGTTCATCAATGGATGAATTAATTGTTTCTTGGGAAACACAATAATTTTGTAGAAGTTCTTTGTTTTCATGGTCTTAGGGGATATTACTAGAGGATTTAAGTCTATTTATCCCAAGATGCTGATCTATTGGTAGATTTTATGATAAAAGACAAAACTTTTTTATATAACAAGAAGTGGGAGGTAACATTAGACTATCTAAGGGGGGCATTGGTAATCATCCTAGTGACCCAGTTTCTAGAGAATGGGGTGTTGTTTGAGGTGTTCTGTGATTATTACTTTCTAGGTTTAGGATGCATGCTGATTCAAAAGTGATGAGTGATATCTTAAGGGTCTTGGAAATTACATCCCCATAGACATAACCATTCCACCAATGATCTAGAGTAAGTATCGGTCATGTTTTCATTTATGTTGTGGATGAAATACCTCATTGGAGTGTGATTTGTTTCCTTCATTACTCAAAAGAGTTTGAGGTATAAATTTTCCTAGTGATATATGAACATGTGATAGTAGAGGTTGATTTTTTTTGTACTATGATATTTAGATCTCCTAAATATTTGGAAAAGGGAATTTAATTGATGAAACATTGAGTATGTAGTCATAGAAGAAAGTTATTCAGGAATTTGTAGAAAGATTGATTGAAATAGAGGATTTGGAAGCATTGCACAAAGATTTAGAAATGGATGGTGGTAGAAGTTTTTTGTATTAAATGATGGTGCATACATCTCTAATGCACCAAGTCGAGTAGACTTATTATGCAGACTTAGTTGTATAGGTGATGCACAATCGTGTTGACCATAGAGATACTCTGGAAGGATGGTCAAAACGAGATGTTGTTTCAAGGGAAGTTGTTTATTTTGGGGGTGATGCACAAGGGTGTCATTTTTGAGTTTCAAATATCTCTAATAGAAGTACCCAGATGATTTTAAAAGATGTACCATAGCTTGACAATGTAGTTTTGGTGTCTTGAGAATAAATGTTATGTGGTAGAGTTGTGTAAAAGTGCATAGTTTTCCAGTTGGTGAAGGATAACCACCATGTTCCTGGTGGGGTTTTTCACCCCTTAGATGTCCCTAGGATGAAGTGGGATGAAATATCAATAGATATATTTAAAGGGTTACCTAGAGATTAGGTAGGCTATGATGCTATCTAGGTTTTAGCAGATCATCTTTTGAAATATGATCACTTCTTAGTGACCATGGAGTCGTGCACAGTGGATGCCTTGGAAAATAGGTTTGTGGATGAGGTGGTGTGGCTGTATGGAGACCTGAGGACCATTGTCTCAGATCGAGATACACGTGTTACATCACAAGTCTAGAGGGCATTTAAAAATTCTCATGGAATTCAATTATGCCTCAACCCTTCCTTTCACCCTCAAGGAAAAGGGAATACATAGAAAACTATCTAGACAATTGAGGATATGTTGTGAGCATGCGTATTGGACATTGGTAGATCTTTGGTATGAAACATTCCCTTGGTAGTGTCTGATTATAATAATAGCAATCAATTTTCCATTATCTTGTATTTGTTGTATGAGTAGTAAGAGATACAGTGTCATCCTCCATTATGGTGGGAAGTAGTTAGGGGGATAGAAATTTATGGTCCTAAGGTAGTACAATGCACAAAATAGAAGGTTCAGTTCATTCATGATAGGATAAAAGTGGCATAGGACCAAAAATACTATTACACCAATCATTGGGGGAGGCCCTTGGAGTTCATGGTTGGGGACCATGTTTTCTTGATGGATTCCTGTGGATGTGATTAAATGATGTTTGGTAGATTGAACAAGATTTATCTCTAATTTCATCATGCCTTTGAGGTGATGGGAAGAGTTCACGAAGTGGAATACTTGTGGGAATTTCAACTACAATTGGAGAGGACCAATGACGTCTTCCATACCCCTCAACATCATTAATATTATAATGATGACTCTCGTGTCCTTGACTAGGGAGAGTAGGATATCAAGGATGATGTGCCATATGTGGAAGGTTCAATAGAAATATAGTATTTTCTGGAGAAGGTTCTACGTAGATGGACCATTCATTTGGTTCATATGTATTAGAGGATTAGTGACCTAGAGGATAGTACTTGGGAGAAAAAAACACATATTCACGCCTAATTCCCAAATTGTTTTATGTTTTCCTTGTTTTTTTTGTTTTAAAATTTACGGATTGAAACTTTTCTTATATGAGATGAATTTATTTCCTTGGTTGTATAATGAAGAGCGTGCTCTATGATAAATTCATTACATAGAATGAATGGAGGACATAATTTTTAATCAAGACACATTAATTTCAATTCAATTTAAATCATTTTGGAGAGTCATTAAAACCCATATTGGATAGTATATTGATATGTTGGATGGAATTCCTTGATTTTTTTGTTCTGTATTGTATGTTTGTTGTTCTTTCCAAGTGTTTTTTGTGTTCACTTGGGATGTCGTGTTCCATTGGTGGTAGTGATTGGGGAATAATGAGAGTCTTTATCGGAATATAAAAGAGTGGTTCTTCATACAACTATTCCCTTTTGTATTTGGTTTTAAATTATCCTGGGTGAGAATAGATTGATAGGTATCTAATGTAATGGACTGGACCTCTCGGTTCAATTACTTATTGAAAATTTGGTGTTCGATGTGTTCTTGGAATTCCATGTGATTCATTTCAACACTTTTAAAAAATTACTACTATTTCCAGTTCTCGGATAGTGAGCCACGAAGGTGTTTTTCAATGGTGATTCGGGATGGTGTGTCGGGATGGTGAGTCATGATGGTGAGTCCCATCGTTGAGTCATGACGGTGAGTCATGATGGTGTGTTGTGATGGTGAGTCACGACGGTGAGTCGCGATAGTGAGTCATGGTAGTTTATTGAGATGGTGAGTCATGATGGTGTGTCACAATTATGAAGTGTGATGGTAGCTCATGAAGATGACTTCTAATGGTGACTCACACTAGTGACATACAATGGTGACTCATCTAACGG
Source organism: Viscum album (assembly GCA_963277665.1). NCBI lineage: Eukaryota > Viridiplantae > Streptophyta > Magnoliopsida > Santalales > Viscaceae > Viscum > Viscum album. Next base: position 1,090,977,039 of record OY728157.1, on the reverse strand, counting down.
TGAGTAATTCTAGCAGTTGACCTTTTTCTGTAGTTTTTCCCTTTTGATGACTTTCATCGATGTGAAATGAATTTAACATCATATTTTAGTGTGTTTGAAGATCATTAAATGACTATGAATCAAATAATTAAATTCATAAGATTTTATTATATTATAATTGGTAAAACAGTGTTGGTATATTGATAATCGGCTTTAATGGAAATTAAAAACTGTTTCCTATTCCATGAGTTTCTGATTTAATAATTCTAACCCAGTGGACTTCTGTTCATTCATAACTTCTCTTTTTTATTTGTAATAGGTTCCCAAAACCTTTCTTCCTGGAGGATTCATGCGTTGTGTTGTAGCTTTTGGATCACATTTTCACTAGAGGATTTTCCTGCTAAATGTGCACCCCCTACTTTGGCGCAATAGGTAAGTTCTGATCGTTTCTTCTTCCAAGTCAGTTTTCCATCATCTCTCTAAATTTTTCACCATGTAGGGTTGGTGTATTAATGTATACTTGTGATTAAAGTTTAATTAAAATTCAATAATGAAAACCAAATCAGTTTCAAGTCAGTAAACAATGGCTCCATAAAGTGATGTATGATCATTCTATATTATTGATATTTTGTTGAAAAATGTGAATTTATATGAAAACTACCAATTTAAAATCATTATCAATGGGGTTTCTTGTTCACATAATAGATTGTGGGTTACAGTTTTTTTGTTTCCTATTGAACATATGTTATGAATAATCTGTCAACCTTGTACAATCATCTAATAAATGGAATCCTGAGATCAAAATATACTTATAATAACTGATGAATTAACAAGTAGAAATTGGGTGAAGAATAACTTATTAGATCTGAATATTTATTGACTTGGTTCACATAGTAGTGTGATGTGTGGGTTGATTATGACTTGCGTTTTAGTAGGGTTTTGGTAATGGATGTGTGATGTGGGGTGGATCTAGTGGTGAAATTGAATCTGAGCTCATGAGATTGTTAGGATGTGGAATGGATGATATGATTTGAACATTAAGAACATCATCGGGCATTTTAGTGATTCATTGTTGATTATGACTATGTGTTTGGGGTTTTCATTATTTAGGGGATGGATTGGGTGGATTGAATTTTAAGAATGATGATGGAAGTGGTCGGTGTGGGTGATAAATGTATAGAAATGTGAAGTGGGTTAATTTTCCATGGTTCCTATTCCTCTATGTGACATTTGTTGTGTGGCTTGTTGTGTGTTGTTTCTATTAGTTTCTTGTGTAGATATGGGAAGAATAAATTAATTTTTTAATAAATAATGAGTATTGATTAAAATAATTGGTTTGGGTATGAATTGAGTATCTGGATTGTTGTGTGGTTGTTAATTTAGAGGCATCAACGAGTTTAGTTTTGTAATGAGATGGTTGTTTGTTTTTGAACCCATAGGTTGGGTAGAGTGTTTTTTATATATCTGTATATAAATTTATTTTTATTATATACGCACCCCAAAATATTTAATAACTATGTTCCAAACACCCCCATCATCAATAGGGAGGGTTTTTTTCCCAAACATCCTAGTGGGAGGATGGATGTCTGGCCTTCTACTCTACCTTTCTCCCTCATCTAGGAGGTGAAATCCAAAGATTATTTGGGTAGGAAATGATTGTGAGTCCCAGGTGATTTTGGGTGAGTTGTGATTTCACAATTTCTCCATGATGAGATTTGTTGTGATTTTCAAGGTGTCTTTGGAATGTTGTTGTGGTTGTGAGGCCCCGATGTTTGTGGGCGGGATGAGGTGTGGTTTGGGGCCCAAAAGTTTATGGGATGGATGTGATGTGGTTGTGGACTATGTGTCTGTTGGTGGGATGTTATGTCATCTGGGTCCCATGTTATGGGATGAGATGTGGGTTTTGGGTCCTAGTTATTAGTGGCTGAGTTGTGATGTGGTTCCTTCTGAATAGGTGGGATAACATGGATTTTTACCATTAATCATGAGTGGATAAACAAGTGGGGAGTGTTGTGGAGTGCCCTGATCATCAATGTTCTATCTATATTTCTTTACTTCACTTGTATTACCTGGGGAGTGTACCTTAGTGAGGTTTGGGTGGCTAATATTCCTTGTTATTTGTTGTTGGGTTCTAATATTTTTTTTCATGGGAGAATTAGTATGCCTCTCCCACTTATGTGAGTGATACTAAAGATTTCCTAATAAGTATATTATTATGCACATGCTAAGTATATAAAATTTCGTTTAGGTTTCTAGGAGGACTATGCGGACCGTGATGGACCTTACTAGCTCAAACTTTTGGGACAATTATCATGTCACTCCTTAACATTATTTTGTTATTTACTTATGAGTTATCATTGTATTTGTAACAGTTTTTCCTTAAATATGAATTTGGGAAAAATTTTAGATTTCTTTTAAATATATGTCCTCATGTTGTTTTTGGATTGACCATATTTCATGTAGATCAATTTTTTTAAAATAAAAAGTTCAATGCCTCCCATTTTTTTAACAATATGTATATATACCCTTGGTATTAGTCTCTACACTAGGGCCACTAAATGCGGAACTCAGTGGTAATTATCTCTCTTTCTTCATTTCCAACCTTGAATGGATATTTTTGGAGGGAGGGGGCCATGACACAATCATTTGCGTATTCCAATTTATTTCGATTAACTAGTGACATTCTAGATTTATCGTGTTTGAAAATGTTGTTTCCGATAAACCATTTACACTTAAAAACTAGACCATGAAATTAAATGTTATCAACCTCAAAATTTTTTTAAATGACTCTAAATATGTAGTTTATATAGAGATTGGTGATTTTTCTTTGGCACTCTAAAAATGAATTGCATCTACGAAGACCAACACACTGTAATTTTGAACCTGACTTATGTTGCCCAGATCTATCATATGAATATTATATCCATTAATTTCATACCTGAACAATGTTATCAAATTCAAATTAAGACTATCCATTAGCCATATAAATTTTTCAGATGCATATGGGTTACCAAGAACTATCTCCTAACCAATGGGAAAAAGTTTTGTTATGATCATTCAAAATCCATAAATCGTTCATATTTTGATTAAATTGTTTCAATACATTAATATGAAATGTTTTTTATGGTTGGGAATCATATATGTTATTCAATATGAATAAATGTACCTTATTTATATGTTCACCCATCAATGATTTGACATTCATGCCATGAATCCTATTTCAACAATAATTAATTCGTTCATGGAGAGATGCATGGGAGATGATGTTCTCTACTCTAGAGAAATAACTTATAAAAAAATATGAAACCACCATAGAAATATACTTCTCTACAATGGATTCATCAGTTCGATAATGATTCATAACATAACCCTTTAATATCACCATATAACATTCAAAATGATACATCCTACATAAATATACAAGTCCAAAAATAGTTATTTGTTGCACCATATAAACCACTAAATGCACAATGATATCAAAAATAGATGGACGAAAATACATTTCCAAGAAAAATATAAAAATAATTCAATTCATTAAAGTGTTCGAAGAATTATAATAAATAAACACATTAAAAATTGAATTAAAAAAACCACACATTCATCATAGTCCTTCCCACATGGGTAGAAAATAGTCCACTTAATACAAATAGTGGGAGTTGTTACATCATGACGTGAAAGTCATGAGATTTTATACCTGTCAACTTCAAATCTTTTAGGGATTTTTTTTACATTTAATTAATAACCATATGGCACTTTTAAATCTTGATGACTATGGAAAAGGCATATTTTCTCCCTCTATTATAAGTTATGAAAATAAGTGGTTATGAATTATTTTCTTCTAACCTGAGTGGGGTCCAACCCCAAAAGTATTCCCATTGAATGTAAATCCATTCTATCATCCGAATCACCATTAGCCTTTATATTAATACATAAAAATTTTCAAGTGAATATTTCATAGATATTCATCTTCATGTGAATCAAATAAATGTAATGTTTGACCTCATGATATCTCCAATATGGTTGCACAAAAAATAGAGACCATTTATTCCAAATATTCAAATAAATACCATATTTATATGTCCTTTTGAATTACACATCATTGATTTTTAGACTCTCAAAATAGTAATCAATATATAAAGTTTTTAGTGACATAAAAAATTCATTCAATCCATTGAAATAAAATTTTAATCTTCTTTAAGAGTGATCCATAGGAAATAACATTCTATGAAAAATGTATACTATTTTTATCCAATGATGAAATTGATAATATTGTGTCTATTATCCACAAATTGGACATGATTTATACCCCTTAACACTATGTCCAAAAAAAATTCATATGCCTGGAATTCATTTATAGTGATCATAATCATGGAATGCTGTTGAGAACACTCCATTTTATAAGAATCAAACACCCATATACCTTTCTCCAATAATATTTTTATATCATCAATTAATGGTGACCAGAATACGAGAATAACATTTCTAGGCTATTTTGGTCCACAGATCATTAAACACCTCATGTAATTCTTTCACTTCATAAAAATTCAAGAGATAAGTTACAAATTACCAATAAAATAGGTCGTCAACAATCTGGGATATTAAGGCTCTGATATGGAATCAATTCAACCATACACAGTCTACGTGTAATATTTTTAACTTCACTTTTAAATGTTCCAAACTAATGGTCAATTTTCTTCCCTTGTGGAAATTTATCTTGATGAGGTATTTTTCCATCACATATCCTCTAACCAGAATGTGATCTTAATCATTTTGGATCATGGTAATTATAAAATAAATATTTCTAATTGGGAATTATAGGAAGATAAGAAAATGACTTAGTAGGGTTACCTATTACATCAAAATTATCATATGATTTTTATTCCTTCTTAAACCTTGACATCACAGATTTAAGACACTCTGAAAAAATTCAGGTTATTTCTTATATAGTTTGTACTGATTTAGGAAGACATGTGTTTTCATGTACCACAATCCCATCAGCCATAATATTTTCTTGACTATATAATGTGAATATGGATGATTGTTGTATTTAGGAAGAATTTTTTTAAAATATTGTAGCATCTCTATTAAACAGCTTTCAATACATCATAGTTTCTCCTTCAGGTTAATCAATCATAATGTCATTTATAAAACTGTATATTCTGTACAACCCAGATATAATGGTTTTTAGCTTTTCCATATAAAAACACATTTTTTGGTTTTTTTCTCAATTTCCACTAATTCAATATCACAAATCATTTCATCTTGTTGATCAATTTTATAATCATGCAAAAAATAATAATAAATATTTCTATTATTCTCCCAATTTGACCATGTGAAATCCTAGTGTTGTATATCAAATTAAATCCAGAACAAATTAAAATATATTTCATTTCAATGCTTTCCAACTTCATCAAATATAATCATTTTTGGTATGGATATAAAAACATGTCCTTGTTTTGAACATTTCATTTAGAAAATTTTAAAAAAAAATCGATGCATTCCTCATATTCATCAAATATTTTAGGTTCATTAATCCAACATTGATTAATTATTATCTATTATAAATATAATAAATAAATATACAAAATATTAATAATTTAAAAAATATTTAGAGTAGAAATGACATAGAAACATTTAAAAAACCAAGAATGGAAACATTAGAGGGGAAATTGAAAAGTATAATGAGAAAATTTATTCAGGTAGAACGAATTAGAAAATAGACTTGTTTCATAAATTTATCATGTAAAAGTAAATGAATATAATATTATAAAATTATTAAAAAAGGTAGAATGATATCCAAAATAATTATCCATATAAAATATATATAATGATATAATCTGATTAATAGATGATTATTTGTAAAAAAAATCTATCATGTAATTTCTAATATATTCAAATCATAAATTGAGGCATACTTTAAAAAATGTCACATTAATTCCAAGTTCCATACAATGAATTCAATATTATAATAAATTTAATTACCTATTCTGAACCACCCCAAAATAAACTCCACACCATAGGTATTCTCATCAATAATAAGAATCTATGATGATCCCCCTTATTTTGATCATCCATTAGAAATGGTATTCACTACTAAATAACAATCTCAAAACTCTTTATATCTCTATCACACTCATGGTTAGTCCATCCCAACTAGTTTTCTAACAAAACTCCCATTCTATTCTATAATGAAAACATGCTATATCATAATCATAAAATATATTAGAAAAAAAATTATAAAACCTGTATCATGATGTGTAATTAAATGTAAAATAAATTGTCAACTCTCCCATTTGAAAACATTATCATAACAGAAGTGAACCCATTGTGATATCAAGACATAATTATTTTAAAATACAACTCATTTTCCTACATGGAAATATTAAAACACACAATATCTACATAACATATCTCTTGAATAATAATCCTTAGAATGACATGTTCTATAAAATAATTTAAATGTTATCTAAACAAGGAAAAATATATTTAATGAGAACAACTAATTCATACTAGAAAAAAAATCACGAACAGCTAATTAAAAAATTATAAAAACAATAAAAATCATCAGGAAATCTATATGTATAAGAGAATATATAGAATTGAATGAGGAATGATGATGTTGAAAAAAACACATGTGTCTGAAGATTGTAATGCAAGAATGAATTACATCTGATCAATCCATCAACAGTTCGAGATTACACACCAATGCATGGTTGAAAAAAGAGAATGAAAATGTGTAAGCCTTACATCAGATCTACCTTCTATGTGAAGTATTTTTTAGATGAAACATTAGGGTTGAATAAGATCATATTATGATATTGAACCACCAGTTCGAAGAAACGATGTATTATGGGCTTGGTCAAGAGAGAAACGACACAAGCTTTTGTAAAATAAAAGACCATGAGATGAACCCTTCATCAATTCATAATTTTTAAAAGGGGGTTTTCTATTATTCATCATTTAATTGATGTGAATTTATTTTATCATATTGGTTATATAATAAAAAACATTAAAAATATATCTTTTAGATTAGATATATGATATGAATGACAATAAAGAGTGGCTATATTCATTTTTCATGTAAGTTTTTATATAAAGAAATAAGAAATTCATTTACCATATCGGGTAATGAAAAAATGACATAATAAATTATTATTCCAAGATATTCATTTTAGATCTAAATAACTTATGTGAAAACTATGAATTTTGAAATAGTTTTTCTACTAGTGTCTATTCAATCAATAGTTCCATATCCAGATTCATTATCTTACCCAGGATGAAAATACCTATATGTGGTACGTGAAATGACATAGTCCTCATTGATTATACTAGGATCTATTTTTGAATAATGAAACAATGTAGATCAGTTGATAATTTTATGAAATGTAATTTATAATCCAAAAACTAGTCGGACAATTAACAGAATTTGTAAAATTTATTCACGTATAATCTCAAAGTCATTAACATGGTTTCATTGGGAATGTTTTCAAATAAAAAATTTTCTTCAAACCCTTTATAATGGTTTTTAAGTAAAACATGCTATATTCAAAAAATATCCTCCATGTGTGTGTTGTAAGACCAGTTTTAAAGTACAAGGTAATGCTCAAGTCAATTCTTACATGCCTTTTTTGATGTTCTTACCCATTGGTAAATTTGTTCATGAACCGCATCAACTTGTAGTATCCAAACATAAGCATATTTATATGAATAAAATATGTTCCTTCCAAAAACATTAGGATGTTCTTAAATACCTATAATCATATTCAATATTAGGATTATTTTCCCAAATCTATGTTTTTTATAATCCAGCACTCAAGGTTTCTAGAAAAAATCATATTATACACACTATAATGACCCTGACCTAGTATCCCAAAGATGAAAGTTAATTTTTTAAAATGTAATAAGGTACTAGGAATCACATTTTGAAGAGGAAATTTTTTTACTAGTCATGTAAATTAGATGAAAACATGAATATCATTTTACAAATTATGACATAAGTTATAAAAAAATGTGTTCTTCAATTCCAATATTATATCCTATTGCAAAACCCTAAATAGCATTCATAATATTTAATTTGGAGTCTAGGGAATGGAAAAAAAGGTATGGTCGAAATCAAACCATCTTTAAGGGTTTGAAAATAGAAAATTCAAACAATAAATAAATCATAATTATTATGAGATGGTAAATAACTAAAAAACATTTCATTTAATCAATAAATTGAGGATAATATGGATGGAATAAATAATGTTCAAATAATTTCATATAAGTAGTAAAATGGTTTTAAAATTTTCCATGGATATTATAAATAGTTAAATAACATCATATAAATCAATGAATAATATAATTATGAGGTAAATCATAATGTTGTGAATCATAACAATATTATACAGGCATTCTTCCAAGGCATCTTAAAGATATGGGTTAGACCTTGGCCAAAATCCCAAGTTGTTTTGCCTCATGAGACCTTACAATGCTTCCAGGGGATATAAGAAGCCCACAAAAATCACTTAATAATTCTAATGAAACCCACATAGGAAGGGTTGAATCCTAATCAATATACATATTCAAATTGTAAAAATTAGAATACAAAATGTTAATAATTTCCTAAATGAATAAATATAACCATAAGGAATTTATAAAATTGTGGTGAAAGGAATAAAAATAGTACATACACAATAAAAATATATATAAAACATCTACACAAACAATATGGGTTACAAATTGAATTTTATCTTCGTTCATTATAAATAAAAATAAATTTATTTCATCTTAGATGGGAAATTATTTTGAATGATCACTTGAATCATTTATTGAATAAAATAGATTTTTTATAAAGATCACTTTTATAAAAATGAATTATATATAATATATTTTTTAAAAATTTATTCAAAAAACACCATGGAATCTTATAATGGGATCTTAAGATAAATAAATGTTCATGGTGGTAGAAATATTGTTCATGTTGTAAAATTAAAGAAGGAAATATTCCATTCACACTGTGGTTAAATGTCAGGAAATACATAAATTGGAAAATTATAATAAGATTCCTTTAAACCCTGTGAAAAATGTAAATCACAGGAAAAAGTGTATTTAATAAAATATTTTGTGGAAAATTTTAAAACATTTTTTAAAACCTTTTTTGAATTCATAGACATTGAAGAAAATTGATTTAGACCAAAGAGAGAAATACAGATATTTTTTTCTTAAAAATAATATTTCGAATGTTTGTGTAATAAATGAGAGTAATGCTCATGGAAACATTTATTCTCATGTCATAACCATAGTATAAGATAATTTATGGATGTCTTGAGAGATGGATCATAGGATCCAATCATTGTAAACATAATCATTAGCAATCATAATAAAAGATGATATTCTACCAAAAAACCAGTATCACATTACTAACATTGAATTATAACCCCACATGATTTTTTTAAATAGGTGGTGTCTCAGTCATGGACCAATACACAATTTATTAAATAAATATGGGGGGTTACATGATTCTGAAGTAAGGGAATTTTTTACAATCCCTTTCATAAAGAGGATGAAGATCAATAGGTAGATCCTCCTTCCATGTAATTCCCTTACTAATACCCATGTTAGCAAGACTGTCAGTAACCTTGTTCACCTCATAAATGGTGTGTGTGGCAATGTAGTTGATCTCCATGAGAGAATATAGACATCTCATCTAGAGTGTTGTGGTATGATAGGATATATATAATTCCCCGTTCCATATAGCTTGACCAATGGTGGATGAGTCACTCTCAATCCAGATGTTGATCTAGCCCTTATACAATATATTATTTTCTTATAGTAGTTTATAATTTTTATTAAATATTTATTATTTGAATTGTAGTTTTGGGTGATAATTGATTTTTATTTCATGTATTTTTTGGTTTTCTAATTTTTTTCAATTAACTTAGATCATGGTTCCATAAATTATAGAATATAAACCATAAAATAAATAACATAAATATTAATTATATCTGTATATATTATGACCTATGATAGCTATATATATAATTATTGTATCCCAAAATTAATGAAATGTAAAAAGGTAGCAATGATATCATTTTTACAAAACTATAATAATTTCAAAAATATTATATATTTATTTTAAATCATTCATTATATAAAAACATGAAAGGTTGTGATGAAAATAATAAAATCAGTTTGTGGGGAAGTAGTCTATTGTACACATGGTATATGTTTTTATTTCCTATTTGATGGTTTTGGGAATGGATATAGGTCATTACATTTAGTTGATAATAAAATATTATATTGGAGATACTTTTATTATTTAATTAATATTGATGATGAACATTATATGGAGATTGATGAATAAGTAAAATGAAAACACATAGTTAAAATTATTACCCATTCTTTAGATACAACTTTATGTGTAACCTAATGCCTTCTTATACTAGATTTCTGATATAACCATGGAATCTATAATCTGGGTATAGAGGTAAGGAATATATTTTGGATGGTATTAGTGAATCCAAATGCAATTTGGAGTGTCATGATTAGGGGATAGTGGGTGTACATTTATAAGTGGGGGAGAATATAGAATTTTGATTTTTGAAAAGAATCAATTATTCACATGTTTTTCTCATGACACATATATGACCAATACTCATCATACATACATATTAATTTGAAATTTATAATTATTCATTACATTATGTAAACTATCTATGGATGAATAATATGTGTTTAGTGATCATTGAAACATGGAAACAAAATCAACTAGTTTATAAGATGTCCAAATTGTATATCTCTTATTAATTAATTACTAGTATCACTTTTTGACATATCATAAATATTACCTTTAATTATAAAATGGGGAAATCAAAAAAAATAAAAATTGTTATATAAGATTCTAAGTAAGGGTAATAAGGGAGATATCAATTAAAATATAATCATATAGTCATAAGAAAATGACCTTAAAATGTCAAAAGTATACATTACATATCAAAGATCATAATTTTAAGACATGGAATAAATCATAAAATTTCATAATACATGAGTCATAAAAGAACAATATCCAATAGAGAACACAATTATATAAAATGGAATTGTGGCATACACGTATGTATAGAAAATAAATTACTTATTAGTTAAGGATACTTTACCAAGACTATCATAGTGGAATTGGTTCAGATTCCAATAAATCGTAGTAGATAAGTTACAATCCTAAAAATATCATAGATGATTGGGATCACTCTCCAAAGAATAATTGTGGAATATTTCCTTTACTGAACCAATCTCACATCTAGTTTCTTTCTTGTATATATTATGAGTTATAAATGATTACCCATTGCATTAGAGAGAGATATAGATCCCATGCATCTTTAGTTATAATGTTACCATTTTTTCTTGTAATTAAATAAACACCATCAAAAATAAAAACCATATGTATTTGTGAAAAAATAAAATATGTTAATAATCATATACGAACCAATGTAATGAAATTAATTTCATAAATATTTCATCAAAACATAGGACATGGAAAAAATGTGTTTCTTAAATATGATTCTAGTATAAAAATTAACCGACTATAAATGTAATATGTATAATATCCTTGAATAATACCCCTAGTAAATAATATGTAACATTAAATAATGTTTTCATAGATGGAAAATAATATTGAAATATCACATGAAACAATTTTTGAAATGAACATATTCATTTTCAAGAATTTCATTTCTTTATCTGCACGATTATAAATGAAGAAACATTATTTGAAAATAACCATGTAATATTGTTAATGAGTCATCAATGAATAAAAGAGTCATGATTATGGAAAAATACTCTCACAACATATATGTTTAAAAAACATTCCTTCCATATTTTTGTATGAAATTTTTATAAAACATTATTCAAAAAAGAAAAAAAATAATTCCTTCAAACTAATTTTTAAAAATTAAAACCTGAAAAAATTTAATTTAAATAAATTATTATAAAATATGATATTAATTTTTTTTTAAATTATTTATGAATCCTGTATATGGAAGGAAAATATTGTGTTCATGGGAATTTTAAAAAAAAATTAAAAAAAATTATCTTATAATTAACATATATTTGATGTGGGAATTATTGAAATGAATAAATTATCTACATGAGATGTAAATAAACATAGAAAGTATAAGTAAAACATATTATAATAAAAATTTATCTCACGCATAATCTAAACATGGAATAATCAACAAAGCAGTAGTTTACACAATAAATGAATATGCAGTTAAAAAATCTTTTACCACATTGTAATCAGCAAAATAAAATCCCCAATTAATGTAATAATTATAAAATTTAACATCAAAAACCTTGAATACATTGGCTTTTCATTATTTATTATATTAAATTGGCACTATATACCTCTCATAAAATAAATTAACTTTATATAAGGCATATATATCAAAGAAGTAATAGTGAAACGAGAAACCCATGCCTCATGCTTCCCTTTAGGTTTATGTATAGTAACCCCATGTATAAAGGTTTGAAGGATGTTATAATTAAATAAATTACTATAAACATATTTATAATACCTTATATGATACGTTTATAACAACATTTTACCCATTAATTAACACGTATTTATTATTTCATTTATTTCATGTGCATTTATTTCATCATTTTGAAGTGTTATTCCCCTGTGTATAATTCTATATTTTCCTTTGAAAGGGATATAAAACTCTATAAGTGAAATGAAATGGTGTTTTTTAAATTAAATAACTGTAAATTTTACCATATATCATTATCTTATTTCAAAAATTAGGATGATTATTTTGATAAACTCTTAATGATAAATGTTAACAATAATTTGGCGGGTTTTCTAACTAGAAATAAATAGTTTAGTTTTATAGAATATTATGTATATATATTACATAAATAAAATAATAAAGGTTATAATATAAGAATTATAATCCTCTTTAACTAGAATATTACAATTATGTCATATCCTTGAAGGTGAGGATGAAAAACGGAAAATCATTGTCCATGTAGAAGATTAACCATCATAATTTCGACAATGGAATCATTTCATTGGATAAGAGGAGGTAATAAAAGGGCTGGATTTCATATATTTTAATCTAAAAATAATAATTAAATACAATATAATCAATTTGTTATGATTTTATGGATGAAGGACGTGAGAAGAAGGTAGAAAATGAAATGAAATTAAGAGGATTTTTTTTAGAAAGTTACCTCTTAAATATCACCACCTTGGATGACCCCTTAAGGATCATTAAATTGGTCTTCATTTGAGACTAGAAAAACATGGTCATGGAAAGATTTTTTAGTACAGGGTGTCGCATTGATTTTATAATATTCATAAATATTGTGGATAAATGGGTTTTTGAGGGATTGTATTTGTACTTTATAAGGTGTGGTTTAAGGTGATTACACAACAATTATTTGATATATTAATCCAAAACCATTTAGTGAAATTAATTAGAAAATTCGAATGATAATTAATATTTTAATTAAAGTTTATGTTCTATATACACATCAATAAAAACAATTAAATTTTGTTGGTTTTAGTTATTTTAGTCTTGTACCTTTTATCCTTAACTCGCATGTTTATTTATCTATACAACGGTAATTTTTTACTAATATTACATATTTATGAAAAGAAATTAAATCTAACATATATAATAATTTGTAAATATAGAATAAAAATATGGAATCTATATTAAAAAAATAAAAAAACATTGGAAAATTATAATTAAAATTAAGTTGTTAGAACACAAGGGAAAAAGTATTTAGAATAAATGAGTTCTGAATCCCAAAATTGTTCATATACCAAAGTAATGTATAATAATTGTTTAGTTGTAATTAGTTTGATTATATATAACAAAAATGTACATATTTTAATTTTATATTGATTGAAAATCATAAAGTTACTTTCAAATATAATGGAAATGAGGGTTTAATAAAAATCACCAATTTTATACTATTCACTTGAAAGTTAAACAATTCATATAATTCTCAAAAATTCACAGTAAGATAATATTGAAAATTTTAATCCAAAAATTTTTTTTGTTTTATCAAATAAGTTTTTTAAATGTTTTAAAAATATATTATATTTTTTTTCTCAATGAAATAAAAAAAAGTTTTTTAGAAGAAAACATATATTTGATGAACATAATGAATTTACTAAATATTATGTGAAAATTCATAAAGAATTAATTAATACATTGAATATAAATTAGAGAGATATATATATCATAATATTGTAAATATCAGTTAATAATTCCAATTTAATGGTTATTCTATAGTGGTTGCTTTAAAATAACACTATTTTGGAGTTTGTTTATGCTTGGTTTTCTATATAATGTAACATATTAAAAAAATTAAATTTAGTTTAAAAACAGAAATTTAATAAAATATCTGGGTGATATATTCAACCCCCATTAAATTGAATATCCTTCCCAAAATTTTTTAGTTAGGTATAAAAATTGGGGAAACCTCTACCTCACCAATTCCTTTTGTTCCCACGTAGCATACACAAATTAGTGGTTTATACACTTGAATTTAATCATGTGGCAGGTACTGTTTCATAGAATTTTATATCTATGATCCATAATTTATACGCCTTTTGATTCCTAAGAAATATCTTCCTCTAGTAGTACGACTACTGATTTTAGTACAGGTGAAGGATCAAATGTGTACTTTCTTAGAAGAGATACATGGAAGACTTCATGAACATGAGAGATATTTAATGAAATCACCAATCAATAAGCTACCATCATGATAATATAAATAGTTTCTCAAAAAATCCGTCCTATAAAATTGAAATTGAACATAAAAAATAAAATGTCGATATTTTAAAATTTCTTTTTTGAGAAACCCACATTGTAAAAAGGGTGAAAAAAATTCCTCTTAAAAAGAGGGAAACTAAAAGGTGAAGATCAAAACATTACTAGGATTCCTATTAAGAGGATTTTGTGGAAATTGAAAATATGGGCATGAAAGAGAATTATACATATCATGTTCTATTGGATAATGATAGAGAACATGATAATCAGATTGTTAATGACCAAAAATCCATAGACCAAATTATTTTAAAACTTTCAGTGATTTAATAAAAATGATGATAATAAGATTACAATTTATCTCAAAATAATTTTAGAAGACAATAATACTTAATATCATATCATATTTACAATATAAATCTTATTTTCATCCATGATAAAATTATGTTTCATATCATACTCTATGAAGTGATGTTCAAACAATGATTCATACTGAATTACTAGATTATATGATTGATAATGGGATAAAAACTAATTCTCTTTGTCTATAGTTAACATCATAATAAATTTTTTATTATAGGACATCAAATACACTTAAATAATGATATGGTTATTTAATATATTAATATATAAAAACTCATCCAATGTTTAATATAAATAATCACATAAATGGATACCCTTATTATCCATCCAAAATAAAAAAATAAAAGACCTTCTAATTAAGTTCACTAAATATTCAAAAAAATATTATTAATACCAAAAACAAAATCATGTTGTTATTAATTGTCACAGTCTAATATTGTGTTGATAATTATCATCTATTCTCTTGAAACACTGTAATAATGTGAATTACCACAAAACCGTAGTGATAACATGCATGGTTTCAAAAATCAACTCTTTCCTCAGACCATAAATCCAAAAAAAATCTATAAAATCATTCCATAAACCACATTGTCATCATATAAAAAATTATATAAATGTCATAAATACTATCCCATTTATTTTATCACATTAAAAAATCTCTTCATCTCATTATTATCACATCATCATGTGCATATTTAGGTTTATCATTCTGTTACTCATGCATTCTACATATATTTAACCTTAATACAGGAATTTATTTTTATGGTTTCCAGTACCATTCAAAAAAACATTCTAATACATATAGAAAAACCATGGTGGAACAATACATTGATGTTACATTAGTCCATAGTTCATGTAGATGGAGATAATAACACGAAATTTCATTAATGATGATCAATAATATTTTCTTTGATCTCCCACACAAAAAAATTAGACTCTAAATTCCGAATGATGTGGGGGAGGATAAATGTGACCTAATTACAATGACAACCATTTTCAATTATGATTCCATAAAAATTGCTATTCTATTTTTTAGAAGATGTTTTGGCTAATCATACAAATTATCCAATAGACTGGGGGCAATGATTTTCATAATTACGAATGTCCATGCATTTGAAATAATGGAATGTAAGTGATTAATTGAGTGATGTATTCTCTCTATTTATACCATTATAAAACGACTTCCCATAACATCATAAATAAGATTTCTACTGACCTTCCATTTCAATTAGAAAAAATTTTCTAGTTCCCCTAATACATGTTCCTCTGTGTTTCTTCCCATATATTTATCATAGAAAAATATTATATCATTCTCATGATGGTTTTTTTATTTCAATTGAATTCAATTTTTAATTTCTTATCAAAACCATGAGCTTTATGGGTATCTCTTATATCCATCTCTACATTGTTAGTATAGAAAATTTATTCATGTGTACTTAATTCTCTTATAGATAATTCCTTTTGACGACTTGGTTTTATCCCACTAATTTTATGATCAATTTTACTTTGAGGAATGATAATAAAACCGAAGGAAAACATTTCAACGATTTTATATTTTTCCTCATATTTATTGAATGTTTTTTCATTTTTATCATTATCTAAGTAAATTACTTATCCATATTTTTATTTATAATAGTTGAGAAATACTATCTACTTGATAACCCCTTAAACCCATATTATTAAAAATTTTAATTTTCTTCTTATTTAATTGTATTATAGATAATATTACACTATTTATCTTCTTCAATTTAAATATGATAAAAATATAGATCATGTTTTTCATTTCCTGAGCATTGAATAAAAAAATATTTTTCCAACTGTGTTGATCTATTTCTCAGCAACTAGTTGGTCTCAAAACCCAAGAAAAGAATGTGGATGTTTCCCATTAAGTACACAATATAATATTGTTCACTAATTTACTAATTTTAAATTATAGTATGATTGATATATAGTTTGATTATAGATATAATATTTCTCATTCCATCATTTATAACATTAGATATATCTGGAGGACAATCATGGAATTTATTATTGCATTCAGCTTTAGCATAGTTCAAAAGGGATTCATCCATTGACTAAAACCTAAAATGATTTTTTTATGAATCACTAATAATTCAGGGACAACCTTATACTCAAGGTAAATTTCTTATAAAATTATAATCATTAACACCTTACATATAATCTTAAGTAATTCATGATAATTACCAAAACTCTAAGGTTGTATCCCAAAATTGCCCATAGGGTTTTTACTAAGGTTTTCTCATAATTGTTTCCAAATAATAACGAAAACATTATCTTATAAGAACCATGATGAACAATAAATTTAATATAGTTATATTACATATTAATATATGAATATTAATTACATAACATAACAATGCCATGATCGAATTGTATGTGTTTAGTGGCTTCAGAAACATGGAAATAAAAACAACCATTTCATAACACATCTACGCCCTCTATCACTTATTATTTCATAAATAAAATCCATTTTTTTAAAATATTTCATAATACCATTATTCATATCAATGGGAAATAAACATAAGGAATGGGTGAGATCAGATGCTTAGTAAGGGTGAAAAGGTAGATATAAATCTAAACGTAATAATAAAGGCTTAAGAACATGATCATATAATTTTTGAATTATTCCCTACATTTAAAAAAGCATATTCATTAGACATGAAATATATCATAAAAGATAATAAGACATGACTCATAAAATAACATCATGCAAGAGAGAATAACATTTGTATAAAACATCGAATTGTGGAATAAACATAATAATAGAAAATATTTCCCATAGTAGTCAAAGATAATTAATAAGACTATTATAGTGGAATGTTTTACTTCCCAAACAAAAATAGTTACAAATTATCCATAAAAATACTATAATATTGTATAAGGTGCATTCCCAAACCATCATAGTGGACACTAACCTTTATTTTTCTAGTTTAACTTCCTATTTTTTTAATAACTATCTCCTGAGACATAAATCATTACCCAATGAATTGGTGGGAGATATAGGTCCCGCATTCATATGGTTATAACATAACCATCATACATGGTTATAATGTAACAGTAATCAAAAAATGAAAACAATATACAATTGTTCCATAATAACATAATCCATTCAATGTATCAAAACCAATGTAAAAATTTGGGTTTAATAAAAATTTCATTATTAGATTAATTATAGGATATAAATGGGTTTCTAAAATATCATGAAATAATAAACATAAACAAACCATAAAGAGAATAATGACATAATACTTCAATTATATCCCCATTAATTCATAAGTAATATCAAATAATTCTATTTTAGATGGAAAATAATTTCGAAATATCACTTCATTTAATTGTTGAAAAAAAAAACATTTCCATTTTAAAACCATTTCTTTTAACAGAGCCAAAAAAATATAAGAGTCTATATTTTATTTAATAATAAAATGTTAATATTATAAAATAATGATCAAATCATTAAAGAGATATTATGGTGGGAAATTCCTCTCATGCTATATAATTTAAAAAACAATCCTATTTAATTTTTTTTTGAAAAATCACATAGAAGATCATTTAGAAAATGAAAAAAAAATTCCATTAAAATAATATTGTAAAAATTAAAACATGAGTATAAATTAATTTAAATAAATAGAAAAAATATTAATTTCATATTTGGAAATCATTTATGAAATTATTTTATGGAATAAAAAATTGAGTTTTTAGTGAAATATAAAAAATACAACATTTTAATAGAAATTATGTAATAAATATCATATCATTGAATTGAGTATTAATCAAATGAAAAAATTAAATTAATGAGATTTAAATAAAAATAATACAAGTGTAAATACAATTTAATAAACTCAAAATCCATCTCACACATAATCATAACATAGAATAAATAATAATGTCAAAGTTTATCCCAATGAATGAAAATTAAGATAAGAAAACTCTTACTACATTGTAATTAGTCAATTAATATGCACTATAAAGTTATAATCATCTAATAAAACAATGAATACCATTATGGATATTATATATCATGATATGATATATCAAATTTAAATTATATAAATTAGATTAAATAAATAAGTTATGAATGAATCATATCTCTCACAGAAGTTAAAGTGAGACAAGAAACTCTTACCTCACACTTCCCTTTTGTTTTTTACATTAACCTCTCTTATAAATGATTAATTATTTTTAATAATTCATTAAATTATTATAATAATGATCATAATTCCTTATATGAAACATTTATCACATCATACCATCCATTCATTAATAAAATTTCATTATTTTTATTGTTTTTGGTGCGTTCATTTCATTGTTTTCATGGTCAGTTCATTTGTGTTTAATTACATATTTTCATTTCCAATGGAAATAAAAATATATAAGTCAAATGATATTTTATTTTGGAACATCCATATGTGTAACTGTATTTACATATCATTTAAATGTATTACATGAGGATGATTCATTTGGTAAAAAGTAATTGAAAAATGTTTACTCTAATTTGGAAGGTTTTCTGAAAATCATGAACTTGTTTCAATTTATTTGATATGATATGTATCAATTAGTTATCAAAAATTTAAAAATATTATAATATTAAGAATATATTATTAATTATCCATCATAATAATTTTCGGTCCATCCTCTAAGGTGATAATGGAAAATTCAAAATTAATAAAGGATGGGTGAGAAAGTTACCTCTTGAATATCACCTCCTTGATTGACCCCAATAGGAACATGTAATTGGGAATTGGGTGAGAACAAATGATATTTGAAATTGGGAGATATGGGGGAGATTTTTTAAGGTATTTTAATTTAATCAAGTATTTTTAGGAGACATGGGGTGGTGTGGGGTGGTATTTATACATGAGGATATGAGGTTTAAGTGACAAAATAATAATTAATATATATTTAATTCTAGCCACATTTTTGTGGAATTATTTTAAAATAATTCTAATGATAAATAATGTATGAAATTATTGTTATGCTTATGAAAAATAACAACCATCCATTTAATTTTTTTGAGTTTTATTTATCATAGTTTTTTACCTATTATCTTGAACTCGCTACATTATTTTAGTTATACTGGGGAAGATGATTTTTGTACCATAGTTTATTTTTTATGTGTAAAAATCAAAATTAACTTATAATCTAATTTATAAATATTTATTCTAGATATTTAATCAATGTTATAAAATTAAAAATACAAATTTTTAAAAATTACAACTACGATTAAATGAACAAAATGTAAAGAAAACAGTTCTTGGATAATTGTTTTAATCCAAAAAATGTACTCATAAAAAAATAATGAGTAAATATTATTTAAAGGTTGTTAATAAGATTATATATATCAAAAAATTAATAATGTTACTTTGTGGTAAATTTCATATAACCAAATTACTTATATGTCTAAAGAAAATGATAGTTTTATAATAATTGGTATTTATTACAAATCACTAAAAAATTCAACATTCTTTAAAATTCAGGAAATTTTTTCTTTAGATAATATTGGCATGTTGAATAAAAAATATGTAACTTATATAAAATAAAATTTCAAATAATATAAAAAAATATTATTTTTGATTTTTTCATAGATTTCATTAAAACTCCCTTTTTGGAGATAGGTTATATTTTATTAACAAAATGACTCAATTAAAATTATGTGAATATTTGCAATGAATTAATAAATGTATTAAAAATGGGTTGGAAAATTATACATTCCCTAATGTGGTTTATAATATTCTTTCATACCAATTTAATTTCTAGGGTATAATGTTCGTGTAGAAATAATAATATTTTGGAGTTTTTGTAATCCTAATGTTTTGTGCAATTTAAGCTTTTAAAGAGATTAAATTTATTAAAATAAGATACATAAAAAACAATTTAGGGTGATTTTCAAACAAAATCATCCAAAATTATTCATTATTAAAATATATTAGTGATATCGTATAAATATGTCCAACCAATGAGTGTTGGACAAGTTGTTAGGCCATTTCAACCCTTATAATTTTAGTTTAACCCTAAGGTAAAACAATTTTTACATTATACAAGGTATTTAATTTTCCTATTTTTTAATGTATTATATTTTTGAATATTATGTTTAAAATATTATATAGTATTATTTATGTTTTTTAGAAATCATTAATTGTTTTTTCAAAATTAAATTCACAGATGTTGCAGAATATAATTTAAAATAAAACCTGTAGATGTGAAGAAACATCATATTTCATAATAAAAATTTCACATAACTATAGAATGTTTTTATATGTAAATTTACAATAAAATCTATCAAAATGATATATATTAGTTATATTTTATTATAAATTATCTATTTAAATTTATAAAGAATTGAAATTTAATTCAACTCAGTAAATAATTAAAATGAAATGGTAGTTTTCAATAAATACGATTATTTTTTACCATACATAAAAAAATAATCTTATAAGAGAATTTTAAAAATGTAAATATATGTTAATTTTGACAGGATTATTTAAAAACTGATGTTCATTTTTTAAAATAAATTTCATAAATGAGTCTAAAATTCATTTTAAAATAAGTTTTCAAAATGATATGAAACTGTTCTTTGAAATATATATGTCTTCATAAATATTGATTTATTATTCAGAATGTTTTTTTATTTCTAATAAATATATATCCTATGAATTTATACTATAAACGTGTAAAACATATAAATTTCTTATTATAATCAAGCATATTAATAGTCTCTAATTTAGCAGCTATGTTATAATTCTAAAATACATTATAGTTCATTTAGAAAAAAGTTGTTGTGTTCCACTAACTTCCATAGGGAATCGATTTGTTGAAAGAAATACCTTAAAATTATAAGGTGCTACATAAGAGGAAAAAATGGATATTCCATATTATATAGGGAACTCCATGTGAAACAAGACTACTCATCTTGCCAATGTTTTTTTTTGATGAAACCATAAATTTGATGAAGTTATATGGTAACCCGAGAATGTTTTGTGGTTGATGTATCATCATTTTTTATATATGTATGTTATAATTTCAAGGTTGAAATAGTTATAAGGGGTTGTAATTTAACACACATAACTTTTGAGATATATTTCTATTAAAATATATTTAATTTACAATGTATATTTTATAATACACAACCCCGACTATAAAATAATCATGATGTAGATTACCCTTTTAACCTTACAATTGGATTGGTGATATTGAATATGATTTTCCACATTGTAAAAAATATGAATAATATTTATATTTAAATCACATTTATTTGTTAATTTTTTGTCAGCGTAGTGAACTCAAGAAGGGTTGAATTGATTACCTATAAATATTTCTGTTAAAAAGTTAACTGAAAAGGATTCCCCAATAAAAATGAATACATGCCAATTAATCAACATAATATGATTATTGTAGATTGACAATTCTAATAACTTCTCAAAATAATGATTAAATCTTAATAATATCAATGTGAGTTATTTATTAAATTTTTGAATATATTCTTATAATGAAAAATAATTATAACTTTTATCCAAGACTAACTATCAATGTTAAATCATGTTTTTTTAAGTATGTAGAAAAGAAGAGAAAAACTAATTTAAAAGAAATAGTAGATAAAACAAGTGGTTCATTCTCAATTAGAGAAATAATCCACATTACTGGGTGATTAATTTCCAATAAGAAGTTTATATTAATAAACATAATCCACACCTTGGATCGGGGTAAACAAATGTACATAGGACAGTCCAGGTCACAAGACCTCTTGCACTGTTCTTCATGGGTATAAGCTTCCAAGTCACTCAAGGACCTCTTCCACAATTCTTCGTGGGAGTAAACAGATCTAAAAATCTATGATATGAAGGATATCATGTATCCTTATCTTTATTTCTCCCCTTTTAATATTATCAAAAAGAATACAATAAGTATAAAATAACTGTTCGGAAGAAATCAAATAGAAATAAGGCATATTATTTTTAATAATATGATATAATACCATACATAAATTAGAAAAAAGATAAAATGAAGAACATTAATTTCAAATAGAGATCCTTCACTTCCCTTTAGAGGTAGTATAATTCTCTTTTCACTTAGACGACATAGTAGGAGAAGCCATAAGAATAGAAGAGTAGGTTGTAGTTGATAGAGATCCAATAATGAGAAACGGAAGCGACACACATTACAAAACCGAATGTGCAAGAGTAGGTTTGTTCGATGACTGATGCAAGGATCTCTCATGAATAATAGGTTTGATCTGGTTCAAAGCCTGAGATACAGACATGGTAATTGGAGAAAAGGATGAAAATGAAGAAGAGGTGGAACCAAGACTCACGGGTGAATCTCCAAGAGCCACCATAGCAGTGATTTTCCAATAGAGATAGGTCTTCATCAAATTGATTAAATTAGTTTTGACCTCACCATCATACTACAATTAATTCTCAAAATATTATTCATTCTCAAAAAACTTCTCCATGGTAGGATTGAACTCTATCAGTTTCTACACATGGTCCTCAATTTCTTGAGTCACAGTAGGCATTTTTAAATTCTCTGTAAGATATATGAAATAAATTTTCAATTTATGCTTTGTATAAATCCTTTTAAAATAGGAATTCACCTTATTTGTAATCTCATCATAGGCCGTAGAATATTCCTTAAACAATATTTGAACCATATCATGGAAAAGTTCACTATTTTGTACAATTTTATATAGTCTTTCCTAAATATATGGACTTTTAAAATATTTAATATCTTCTTGAATTACCTTTCTCTAACTACACTTTTTAAAAATTGAGATGACTGATTAGTCTTATCCAAGGAGGAAGGAGTATAGATGGCTATAGATAGTTCTGCAAGACTCATGACAGTAGTTTTAACAGAGTCTTTGAAGATACCAGGAAAGAAATCGATTAAGGATGATAAATTTCTAATTTACTCTTCCAAATTGTCAATTTATTTCTAATTTTTCTCAACAACAGATACAAGATTTTGTCAAACAAGTTCCGAAACCTTTTTGGATATCTTTCAATCATCTCAATGCTGAATCAAGTAATAGGAGGTTCAACATTTTCAAAATCTATATTTTGTTACTCCACCAAATAATTTATGGATTTTACTTCCTCACTTAGCTGTATATTTTCAATTCGTACTTATTTAAGTTCATGAAACATCATAGGTTGATTTTTTAATATTAGTTTATCCAAAAGAATACTAACATCAATTTCACATATATGAGAAATATGAAGAGTTTGACCTTTTAAAAGCTTCTCAAAACCAGCTGAAATATTTTTACCGAACACCAACATGTACTCATGGATTACATAGCTTAGAGTTTCTTGTGAAATATTTGGGTCAGAAACCACAATATCTTCATGCTACATAGTAGGTATTACTCCTGGATGAGAAAAGTATTTCAATTGAAAAGATGTTATTAGGTATTTTATTCTCATTGAAGCCACTTCAGATTCTTAGTCATCATTGCAGCTAGATAATTTATACACATTTTCCATAGGACATGTCTCAGTAGATATTTGTAGTTGAGTACATTCGAGAATGTTGTTTTTCTCCCCGTCAATTTTTGCATAATCTCTTTGTGTGAGAGACCCATTATCTTGCACTTTTTCCGGACATGCATTAATTCCATGCTCACCCATCAACGACTTAGCATGAAAAAATGCTTGGTCCATTATTACATTAGCTGACATGATAAATTCTAGCTCAACTTGTTCTTCAAATCAATATACATGTGTAGTACAGTTCACTACAACAGGTTGTCCTAGATGTTCCTTAGAAACACATTTCCCTTATAGTCTAGCAGTATGCCCTTATTTATCAAAAAAACCATTCATCAACTATTTATTCACCAACATGTTGTTAATAGACTTGTTGATCATCAAATTTTTGTTAATGTAAGATGATATCTTCTTATTCTAAGTCAGTTCTGACCATAGATGATTCTTATGCATCCTCTTCATCTTGACCTGAGTATTTCAACAACTCATAAGATTCTAGGCCCAGGTCATGCTTTTACGTAGGCCATAACATATTTTCAATGGTATTGAACTTTTTATAAGAACATTATTTATCCTATAACAAAGATGTTTTCCAATGATTATAAATTATCTTCATTATTCTGATTGTAACCTTTGATATACAAAACTTATATAATTCATTGATTTCTTCATTTGGGCCAACTACTCCTTTAGAATATATTATTTTAGATATTAATCATGAATAAAATAGGGAGATAGACATTAAATCATTATTTATTAGTTCACACATGTGATGCATTGTATACTTACATAGATTAATCTTGTGCCCATTTATCTTTAAATGTATCAATAATATATCATGATAATAAAAAGTAGAAAATACCCATTTTCTTGGACTAATATTATTCAATACAAAATTAAATAGCAACGTTGTCTCTTGATCAAACTCACCAGAAATTTCACTTATTTTCTTGTTTTTTCTTGTTAGACTTCCAAAATATTCTTCCAAGGTGAAAATATCACTAGGTGGAGAAGGTCCTCACTGATTATCATCACAAATTCCTTTATGAGGTATCCCTAGGCTGCAAGCCCATAACCTTGAGGAAAAATACACCCTTGACCATTAATCAAAATCCATATAACAAAGTCATCATTTGTATTGAATGAGAACATGACATACTGATAAAACTAAGAAACATGTTTTAGATATATGGGTTGTTTTTCCTTAGGAAACTAGACCACCCATCCTTGTTCAAATAAAACATTCAAGAGCATCATCTTACATGACAGTAGCCACATCATACATACTTTATTTCTTGCATGACTATTCTATTTTCAAGACTAGGATTCAGTGGTCCTTCAGGTTCAATTCATGGTACCTTTCCTTCATTCATGTGATAACTTTGCTTATCAGGAGTTGATGAAGAGGGTCTTTTTATTTTGGGTATAAAACGTCAGGATCATTAAGGAGAAATTGTTAAAGGATTGAATGAAATTATTAATTGAAGGTATTCAGTTTCAAGAGAGGAATCCTCGAGTGAATAAAGAAGTGAAAAAAATATATCAGGTTTTTATCATTTAAGAAGTCCAAACATTATTAAAAAATTCCCAGAATAAGAATAAAAATGATCAACACAATGATACATGAAATAAAATTAATGAAAATAGAAAACTAATTCATTATGGTGATACTAGAACAAGTGGTGATTATTTTATTCTTACTGTGTGATAGAAAACAGTGTGACTGTAATGTTAAGGAAACAATTGTAAAAGAGTGACTTGTGAAACCTTGAATGTGAAACAGTAATTCCCAATATGTAACATGTGAGACCATAAATGTGAAACTGCAAGTGTGAGACATTAAATTATAAAACTGTGAAACATGAAATCATAACTTGGGAAACTATAATTTCAAGACCGTAAGGTTTTCACTTTAAATTTTTCACCCCTAATTTATCAATGATATAATTTATCCTTTTAGAATTTAATAGTCTAGTGAATATATCAAAAATAAGATATTCAGATCAATTAAATCCATTGTGATATCACCTTTTTGATAATGGTCTCTCAAAAATTGATGTCTTACGTCAATATGTTTTGTCCTATATTGTGAAACATGGTTCCATGAAATGTTAATAGAACTATTATTGTATAAATTTATAGGTACATGTCTGAATTGATATCAATAGTTTAGTAATGTGTGTTTCATCCACAAAATTTGTGCACAACAACTACCTGAAGAAATGTATTCATCTTCAGAAGTAGATAATGCAACAGAGTTTTGTTTCTTACAGCACCCGGACACTGGATACATGCCTAAAAATGTGACATGTTCCAAATTTTCTTTGTCTATATATCGTAAAACCACCACAATCAGCATCAAAATAGATAACTAAGTCAAATTATTTTCCTCTATGATAAAAAATTCATCGATTGGATGTATGTTTGAGGTATTTTAAAATAAATTTAACAATATTTAAATGATACTTTTTATGGTTTTCTTGATTGAGAGAACACATACAAACACTAAACATAATATGAGGTTAGATAGCAGTTATGTAGAGTAAGCTTCCAATAATTTATATATAAGTGGTTTGATCAATAGATTTTACATCTTCCTTTAGATAATACTTATAAGTTGTACTCATCGAATTATAACTACATTTAGTGTTGTCCAGGACAAAGCATTTTAGAATATCTTTAGTATATTTTCATTGATTTAAAATTATACCATCATTATTTTTAATGATTTGGAATCCAAGAAAGAATTTATGTTCACCCATTTAACTCATTTCAAATTAATTTTGCAATATTTTAGAGAACTCATTACATAATTTTCATTCGAAGATCCAAAAATAATATCATCTAGATAAATTTTAACTACTAACACATCATTAGAAATTCATTTTATAAAAATATTAGGATCAACTATTCTTTTTGTAAAACTTTTTGATATAAGAAAATTCATTATTCTATCATACCAAGAAATTAGTGATTTTTTTAAACAATAGAAGGACAATGAAAAACTATAAACGTGATTTGGAAAGTGAGGGTTTGTGAAACCATTTGGTTGTTCAATAAAAACATCCTCAGTTTTATACCCATTTAGGAATGCACTATTGATATCCATTTGATATTGTTTGAAATTCAAATGGGTGGCATATGCCTACAAAATTCCAATGGCTTTATGTCTAACTAATGGTGAAAAGTTCTACTCATAGTCAATTCCTTATTCTTTACTATATCCTTGTGCAACAAATCTAGCATTGTTTCTAACAATGTTACCAGCATCATCAACTTTAATTATAAACACTCACTTAGTGCCTATGGTAAAAATGCCTTTGGGTTTGTCAAAAAGTTTCAAAACATTGTTCATTTCAAACTGATTAAGTTCATCATACCTAACCATCTCCAAAAAATCATCATTGATATCATCAATGATGTTTTTAGGTTCATGTTGTGACAATAATTCATTATGATTAACCTGATTTCTAGGTGAATCTCTAGTGTGTGTTCCTCTATCTTAATATAAAACTACAACATCTATGGGATAGTTTGTCTAAGAAATATAAGTTAAGTTATTTCAGGTTCATCACTTGGTTCGGGATCATTATGGCTTCAATCTGGTGACATTCTAGAATTAGAATTTTTCACAGATTCTATTACAGGATCGTTTGTGGATTTAGAATTCATGTCCAGATTTGAAATATCATCCTCAAGAATATCTAGAGATGTATTAGGTTCATGTGGATCTGTCTCTTCAAACATGACATGGACAGATTCCTCTACACATATAGTAATTTTGTTAATATCTCTATAGGCTTTTATAGAGATTTAATATCCTAGAAGGATTCCATCATCACTCTTTGTTGAAAATTTCTAAAGATTTTCCATGGTATTAAGGATATAAACGTTAAAACAAAGAATTTGATGTAGTTCAATTGGAATTTTCTATTGTTATAAAATTCATATGGATTTATTTTACGTATAGATATAATCAACACACTATTAATATTATAGCAAGATTTATTTACATCTCCAGCCCAAAAATATATGGGAAAGTCATATTCAAAAAAGTATGGTTCTAATAATTAATTACAAAGGCCTATTTCTTCTTTCTACAACTATATTTCATTAAGGTGTTCTAGGGGAAGTGAAATTGTTACTATATCCAGTTGGTGAGAAAAAATATTCAAACTCTTGATTTTCAAACTCACAACCATGGTCACTTCGTAGAGATTTAATTTAAAGTCTTCTAAAATTCTCTAATGTTTTAGCATACATGGTGAAATAAGAGTAGGCCACACTTTTTTGTGCCACGAAAAAGGTCTAGGTATGCCTATAAAATTCATCATCAAGAACATAAACATATTTTTTTCCATTTAAACCAGAGACACTATATGGTCCAAGTAAATTCATGTGAACCAACTCAAGAGGGTGAGAAGTTGAATCTTAATTCTTTTTTAAAGGAAATGTTTTGTTACTTTCCTTTTTAACAAGTATTACACACTTTATCATTTGGGAACTCTTGTTTTGGTAGATATTTGAATAAACATTTTGTAGTTATATTTCAAAGTGAGTGAATATTGCAGTTTCATATTCTTATATTCCAGAGCCAAGAATCTTTGTGAAATACACATAAACATGATGAATTTTGACGTAAAATAGAATCTATGTTAAAATAATATACATTTTCATTTCATAATACTGAAAATACTAATTTATTTTTAGAATTAAAAATATTTCAAGTATAATTTTTAAATTTAACATCAAATCCATCATCACATAGTTTTAAAATATTGAACAGATATAATTCAATATATCAACAAAATGTACTTTAGTAATTAAAACTGAGTTAGAGTTACTCATTTGGAAAGGGACAATGATTTTTTCCTTTATCATTGTCCCCAAAGGTGATATACCCACCTTCAATCATTATTAGGTTCTTGAAGCATGAATAGTCTCGTATCATTTGTCTTGAACACCCATTGTCCAAGAACCGTAAACTTTTACATGAGATTTTCAATCTGTTTTCCTAAAAAATAGTCTAATAAAAACAGAACTTGGTACTCATATTTGTTTAAGTCCAGTAATATTAGTAACTAGTGATTTATGAACCCACATCAAACTCATAGGTTTTCTATAATCATTATGTAATTTATTTGATAAATAAACATTATTTGGTCCAGAAAAACATGATACAATAGAGGATGTATCATAATTTTAAATAGAATAATGTTTTCTTGAACTTGGAATAATGCTTCATGTTCTTGATTTAGAAAAAAAATGGGTTTTCAAAAATTTCATTCACTAGGTTTATAACCAACAACATAAGTGTGTTTAGGGAAAATTTGATTACCTAGAATTTTTACCACGATATCTTTACAATTAGTATAACATTCATGTTCCTTTTTCAGTTTCTCATCATATAGCTGTAATAATTTTTTCCCTAGAGTAATTGAACATTTTTCCTTTTTTCTACGGCATGTTCAGATTTAACAGTTGAGGAAAGCTAATACCTTCTCTTTAAGGATGTGTATTTTTCTATTAGCTCATTACATGTCTCTTTAAGCATATTGAAACATTCAAGAATTTATACATTATACATATTTTCATATTCACATTTGTCTTCAATATAGTTGGAATTTTTTATAGCATATTCTAGGGTTACCTTAGATGTGTTTGTCATGAAACACATATTGGATTTCGTAGCCTGTTCATCATGTGATGATTTTGAGTCACTTGAACTATCCTCAGAAGCACTCCCAGTTTCTTTCAATCCGTTTTTATACATTCTATTATTTTCTCATATTTTATTTTATACTTGATCCTGGGACAGTCACACATTACATGTCCATTTTTCTTACATTCATAACATACTATATCATTATACTTTCCATTTTTTCCAATATTTCTTCCATATTTCTTTTTGATCATATCTTTATTTGAATATATGATTTCAGAATAATTTCTTACAGTACTAAAATTGATTAAATCTTCTGGATAATTGAGCCATATTCTCACCACTTTCAGGTGATTATTGTTCACTATTGGAACGTTCTACAGAGGCTTGTAGTTTCTCCATTTCATTGTGTTTAGAGGTTGTGGTCTAAAATTACACATATTTTTATTTGGGTTCATCCTCCTCTTCCTTGTTGAATTTAATCTTTTTTGTACATCATTATTTTCCAAATGAGTTCTTTGACATGTAATTTTATGATTTCACATGACTCTCTAATATAGACATTAGTTCCTCTCCATCTGCAAGGTAAGCATTTGAGAATCATCAGGATTTGTTCTTTGGCACTGATATCTCTTCTGAGAGATATTGTTATATTTAAAATTTCATTGAACATGAGATACATGTCACAAATTGGATCATCAGGCTTCATCTTAAAAATATAATATTTTATAGTATTTTTATTAAGTCTCATTTCTTTAACAATAGAAGTTCCATCATGTGAAATTGTCAATGTATCCCAAATTTCATGAGCTATTTTTAAATGAAACAATTATGCTAAATTCTTCATATCCTAATTAGTAGTATAATGAACTCATGCAATTACAATTATTATTTTAAGAAGTCTTATTTCGGTCATCCCATGTATTCATTTCAGTAGCAGTATTCTTATACACATCAACAATTGAAGAAAAATTTTCAAAACCCATACATTCTAAAATCATTATCATCTTAATTTTTCTTTGGAAATAATTAGTTCCATTAAATAATGGAGTTATGTTTATTGCAGAACCTTTGAGTTTTTATTTCCATAATAAATAAATAATTTTAAAGGGATAGAAAATTATAACTAATAGAAATTTACAAATCTTTACTCTACAACTAAAATCAAACTTGAAAAGATTTAAAAATAGTGTCTCAACTAGAAACTCCTCTAATACCAAGTGTTGGTTGGAGTATAGTACTCAAGAGGGGTGGGGTGCATTTAGTATCTATAAGAAATTTTGTTAAATAGTTCACGTAAAAGGATTCTCCAAAAAAATGAATATATGCTAATTAAAAAAGGTAATACATTATAATAGTTTGACTATTCAAATAACCTCTCATAAGATTCAATAATTCTTAGTGATATTAATGTGAGTTTTTGATACAACTTGGGAAGCTATTCTAATATGGAAAAAAGTTTTAACTTCTATCCAAGACTAAATATCAATGTAAAATATAGTTTTATGAATTATACAGTAATGGAAAGAAAAACTAAAACAAAATATACAATGGATATAACAAGTGGTTCACTGTCAAGAGGATATATAATCCACTCCACATGGTGATCACCTTCCACCAAAGAAATTTATATTAATAAACTTGATCGACACCCTGGATCGGGGTAAACAACATTACATAAGATTGTCCATGTCACACAACCTCTTCCGCTATTCTTCATGTTTATAATCTACCTAGTAACACAATGACCTATTCCACTATTCATCACAGAATAAACATATGTAAGAATATTTAAGTGGAATGATATCTTGTATAATTCAGTTTAATATAGGAGAAAGTGTGTTTTTTTACACATAGAAACACACACAAACTTCTCAATATCAAAAAATTGACCAAAATAGAGAAAAGATTGTGAAAAAAGATTTGTAGTGATCTGAGTGTTATTCTATGGATCTTTGTACATGTAGAATGTAGTATATGCTAGTTTAGAGCATTCGTGTGAAAACCTGCATATCGAAAGTCTGGTGCTTTGGTTTTATTCTTGATGATGTAAAATATGTAGCTCATGTTCTTATTTTAGTTGATACTGTGAAGATGTTTGAGGATCTAGTCTATGGTAGTTTTACCAACAGAGATTGAGAGTTCTTCATATGTTCTTCAGTGGTATGTTGTTACATGCATGATTTTGTTTTTCCATTATTCTCTTCTCCATCATCTTGAGCTACACTTAACTTCCTTTTAAGCAGGGTGAAAATTAATAATCCAACAAGATGTGTGTTTTATGAACCTCATACATTGTATTGTCTGATGATATGTCTACAAAGAAAAATTAATGATGTCAGTGCCATTTAATAACTCGAAGATGGCCATTAAAAATTACATTGAAAATGAAAAAAAATATTAATGAACAGTGTTACATTTTGTCTTGAATCGGTATCACAAGAAAATGTTCTCACTAGGAAACAGTGTATTATCATTTTCCATTGAGCAGTGAGATAGTCACGATGTAACCGTTTCATTGATCATAGATGCAATGTTAGAATAACGGTGTCTCAAGTAATGGTGTATAGTCTTTTTTTAAAACATTTAATAGTTATTGAGTCATCATGTCACGATTATGAATTCTGGGTCATGGTGTTTGGTTCATAGTGTCTGGGTCACATTGTATGGGTCACGATGTCTAGGTCACAGTGTCTTGGTCACGGTGTCTTGGTCAAGATGTTTTGGTCACGGTGACTAGGACATTGCAAAAATCTAGAACCACTGTCTAAATAAAGGTTTCTTAAAAGTAGGCAGTTATCTATAAACAGTCATAATAAGTAGTATTAATAAGAATGAAGTAAATTTAATTTTTGGTATAATAAAACATAATAGATCAATATTAAGCATAAATTGTATGATTATGAATTATAACTAGTAATAAATAATTCATAGGGAGACGGAAATAAATCAAACATGATTTAAACAAGATTTAAATAATTTTAATTAACGTAATTATCATGATATTCATGATTTGTGAGCATTAAAATATGATCAAATAGTTGTAGTCCAATATTAAATCATAATAAATAAGTATTCAATATTCAGTGATGTCATTTTATCTTTTAAAAAACAATTCATCAAAATTGGGTTTTTTTAATTTTTGAGTGGAAATTATAATTAATTTAGAATATATTTTGTTATATAATATGTAAAAGAGATATAATTTTTAAAATAATAATTCCAAAATTGTGATAGGGTGAATTTTTGAGTATTTTTATATTTTTTTAGTGATTATTGAACTTTTAAATTTTTTATGAAAAATATATTTTAGTTTTTAATATTTTAAAATTCCCCTTTTTATTTGAATTTTCATTTAAAATTAAATATAATAATATTATTAAAAATATTTAATTTTTCTCATTTTGGATAAATATTATATCTGATTGTTATATAAAAATTTATTGATACTTGAAAGACATTTTTAATAAACTATTTTTCATTATGTTATGTTGGTTTGTTTTAAAACGAATTAATTCCTATTATATATATTAAATTATTTATAATGGATTAAATAAAAGGTATAATAATAATATATATTTTTTCAATAAAATAAACCATTTTTGGCCATAACGAATTTTAAAAATATTAAAATAATTTACAACGATAAGATGGTAAACCATGTTATCATAAGATAAAACTAATTGATGACTCCATGGTTCATTTATATTAATTGTTATTAGGTGGTAGGATTTCAAAAATTATAAAATTATTTTCTATATTGAATTTTTTATATGACACATGTTTATTAAAATGACTTAATATTATTTTAATCCTATGAAAATTAATTGTGTGTCCCCCCCCTTATTATTAAAGGACACCCCAACTCTATCTTCATTTAACCATATTACGACACCCATATTGAAGAAAACCTACCCAATTTTCATCTTAACAATTCAATCACGGATTTATTAGTTTTGATCCTTTTAAAATTCCATTCTAGGGGTCCAAATGAGTGGATCTTAGTGGGGTCTACCAAAAACATTGAAATTGTTTTTACAAACCATTTCTTTTTTTTATTTCTTCTATTACATCCAAAAATATATTGTAATGATACAAAAATAATTAATCAAGTATAATAAATATACTAAAATGTTATTATGATTATATAAAATCATTTTTCCATTTATTTTTTATCATACAGAAATACAAAACATCACTCATGTGTGTATGTCTTATTGTCCCCACATAGCCGTGAAATTCATTATTCATCACCAAATAATTCATATTTGACCACGATAGATATAATAAATATATATTATATTTATGAAATAATAAGGTTTAGGTAAATATATGATATCATTTACCCTCATAATCTTTAACTTGTTAAAAAATTATAACATTTCTCATGTGTAAATGTGGAATACCACATCCAATAATAAACGTGATTCATTTTTCATGTGAAACATTCAAGGATGATTATAAATATGATTATAATAAATATAAACGACATAAATATAATTATTTTTATTTTGGAAAATTAGGACCAATCATCAATTGGATATACGATGACTACCAAACTGAGAAATTCAAAATATGACGAGAGAATTAATACTTTAAAAAGGTGATATTAATAAATAATTATTATTAAATTTTAATGAAAATGTTATAATTGGATTGTATACAGTATAATAAATACATATGTTTATGGTATATAATTATAAAAAAATAAATTTATTAAATCGAAGGTCAAAAAAACTTATGAATCATGTCGAATCAATGGAGATGTATTATTTTTCAATCGCATATTTATTAGGGAATGTAAATGATTAAGTTTATATTGGGGCAATTATTTGAAATTTAATATAAAAACATTAATTTTTATCATCTTGTGGTTTTTTGAGGGGTTTCATATATTATTTACATTATCCATATTTATTACTCAAAAAAGAGAAAGAATGTTTTAGAGGAAATCATATATTGTTTTTAGATTAGACCCAAAATCATATTCTTCAATGTGTATATATTACATAAAATGTTTTGAATATTTTTTTAATATTCCACAACAATTAGTAAATTTAGTCTTCACCCATGTTTGAATTTATATAAAATAATTTAAATGGAATCTTTTAGTGATTTTATGACTGAGAATCTTTTTAACAATGGTTAGTATGGAATATATGTTTTAACGTACACCGAACGAAAGATCTTTTAACCTCAATAATATTATTTTCATTGAATAAAAATTTTTAATTTTCCATTTTAACTTCTAAAAAACGATTTCCCTTATTTGTTATGGAAATTTATATATTTGAAATAACTTATTCCATAATGAGAAGGGTGTTTTCATCAATTAATATTCCAATTATATTTTAAATGTATTTTAATCTATTTCAATATCCTATGATGAAAATTATACTTTACTAATGATATAATATACAGATTACATGAACTATATTTCTCTTTATAGATTATTTTCATTAATATTTGGGAATGTATTGACACATCTTAAGAATGATATCATAATACATATAATTATTCATTTTTATGGCATATTGATTATGTTGTTTATTTTATTTTTATAATAAATATATTGAACTTATTAACTGATGAATGCGGACCAAATTTACATATAACCTTGATGCATTGATAGGTATCATGATAGAAAATATGTTTCATATTGGACCAAGGGATTACAGATTTATGTATAATTTCTTTTATTTAATCCTCAACTATATGTTTTATATATACTACATTATGAATTCCATATTTATTAAATTTTCTACTGATGTCTATGTGATTATATGAGAAGTTATTACATCCATGAATTATTTTTATTCCCATGTGATTATATATGGAGAATTATTTTATTGTCATTTATTCCTTACATATTATTGGTGTATTATTTATTTTATGATAACTTCTATTATACACATTCTCTTAATCAGAATCTAAACTTATTTCTATCTTATGTTTCCATTCACTAGGAAGCCAAAAATTGTTCTATGATTGATATTAAATGATATTCTTGATATAATAATTATATTATCAAAGAAAATGAAATTTTGTATTTCATGTTATCAAGTTTAATATGATATTTAAGCATATATCTCAGTTAACAAGACTTCTTAATTATTAAGTCCCTTGAGATGTGTTCACATGTATCTACTCCCATTGTGATAATGTAACCACAAGATTTGGGCTACTATAAACTAAGTTTTTATTCTTACATAACATGTGAATGACATTTCCATAGAAAACTATGGTTGGAGAGTTACATAACTCATGGAAAGGGTCTACACAGCATGTGCTCTGGAATTTTTTAGGCACTCTGTATTATATATAAGGAATAACATTATGACCACTGCCATTATATTAACCTCCACTATAGGATTAACCTGTCTCTTTAGGAATCATCATCACCCAGAAAATGGTGATTATTATCAATGTATCATTATATATTCATGATCATTCCATATATATTTAACTAGTCCTAAAATCATTGTGTTGTTATAGTCATTTATATCGATATATGACTCATCTGTTTTCCTCCATTGTATCATCACACAACCAATTTATAAATCAAGAAAAATAAACTCAATAATTATATTTAAGATGGTTTTTTTGAGTAATAACTAGCCAATCAATAGACATATTGCATTCGGCTTCATTTTTGAATGTGTGTTTGAGACAAGAACAAAATTATCTAGTCATATGGGTAATGTTTCTCAATAGGATACTATTATATGATTGTAATGTTATTTTAATCAGAAATAAATTTATCATTTACATACATTAAGATGAAAAGAATAATTTATTATTCTTATCATTTTTCATTCTATAATTTATGATTTTTCACATCACACATAAGCATATTCATGATTTGATAAATTAATTTTTAAATAGGGATTTTAAAAAGAAATTATTTTTCAATTTATTTCACACAAATACAATTACTAATGAAAATCCAATAAAAATATACATTTAATTTATGAAATTATCATCAGTTTTACCTAAGATAAAACCCATGATTAATATATATAATATATATGTTACATTACAATATTTAAAAAAATAATCATGATTTATATTCATTTTATCACTATAAAAGCTTAATGGGATTTTACTGTGCAAGGAAGTGATCAATTCAGATAGTATAAACAAGGAGAATAAGATAATATGAAGTAATACATCAATGTTTTGTTATTGATTCTTGTTGATCATTTCACATTCATCATCCATCCTTCTTTATGACCCTTTGAAAAACTAGAATAAAATTTAGGATAATTTTCTATTTTATGAAAAAAAATAGTAAGACCAAACGTAACTAATTTCTATCACCCATGATAGAATAATGGGTGTTTTAGGAATTTAAAATAATGGACGAATTAAAATTAAATGAAAAATAATTATTTTCTTATAAATCATAATTATATAACATAATTAATACCACATAACAATAAGATGATATAAAACCATCCCATAATTGATATAAAAAGAGAAAAATTAAAATTATCTATAATTTTAGAATTCAATTCATCTACCCCATTGAATTTTGAAGCCACCTCACACCCATGCGGTCATTTCAATGGCCCCTCAAAAATTACAACATAAAACCAGAAATTTTCAATATGTTGCACGAAATTGGAAAATATAATTTAAATATCACATAGGAAGTAAACATCACTCTACACATAAACATTGGTTTCAGAATTTTAATTAATGAATTAATTTAAGAGATAATGAATAATATATAATACATGGATAGAAATATTATATTTAACATATAATTTTTCAAATCACACATGATAAAATTAAACAGACCCACATCACAACAACCTCTAAAAATATAATTAATGATTTTAGAATGAAATAATATTAAAATATATGTCTCTGAAGATACGTTTTTATCTCTCAATTAAAAGATATATATATATATATTTATTTAATAAATAATAAAAAATGAAAATAATTAATATGAATTTTAATTTCATAAAAAATAAGCACAATGGGAAATTCTATATTTTGAGTTTAACATAACCAACTGGAAATTTTTTGAGGTTACCCACTATGGTGAATGTTCTATTTTATACTATTTATTTGGTCCAACATGTGATATATATATATATATAAAATCATGTCTTGCATCAATTAAATTTAGGTTTTCATATATCCTTCCCACCATTAAACATTTTCACCCATTATAATTAAATAAACCAAAATATTGTTTGTATGGTCATTAAATATATTATTACCACAAACAACCGTCCATTTTTTTGGAATCCACCCTAGTTATTCAATGAATGAGACGAATTGAAAGATAACTATTAATGGAATAACAGACCACATATAAAAAATTATTTTCTATCTCAATAATATCCCATAATAGATTTAATAATGTTAATAATATCACTTTAATATTATTCTTCTGTGATTAAACATTGATTCCCTTCCTAACCGTAGTTCAACTTTCAAAATAAAATGTATTGAGAATGTAACATTTAACAACCAATTTTATGTGGAAAAATATACATTAACCATCATAGATACAATAATTCTCTAACCTTTAATGTGAAAATAAAAAAACACAATATCACTACAACTATTCAAGGTGTATTTGATCATTTATGGTCCCTCTTACAAAAAAGACAAACAAGTATATCGAAGAACAGTATTAAATTCCTAAAACTATAAAACAATTAACTATAAGGACATTGGTTTCCTAGTACCCAACAATCCAATGTATGTGGTCCCTATCGTTTTTATAACTATACTCTACAAGCTCTAAATCATATTACAACACCTTCAAAACATGAGAGACTATAATCAAATCCCACATAGAAATATTCTTTAATGAGTAGATAAAATGTTTACACAACTGATCCCAATGATCTACTTATACCATCATCTAATTCCCTATGTGGATAATAAGATCCAACATACTCATCATCACCCATGTTGAGAATTAGAAGTACTTCACCAATTAATTAAAAAAAATATGGATTACTCTCCACCCTTGAGATAATTCATTATAATAACATTCTATGAATATGATATTGAAAATGATCCTAGAATCATTGATCTCTAAAAGTCATAGATATCTCAAGAGCATAACAACTTGAAAAAACTTATACCACCTTTTCTGTGGAAGTTTACTACTAAGGCTAGTTACTCAGACCGCATCAACATATAATGAGAATATAAAATCTTTTTAGGGATTTTAACTACTATAACATTTTCCCACTATCAACACCTGATAAAAGTTAGCAATTCACTCAATGAAGATGATTACCTACACTATTATCTCAAATATAATAATCTAATGGATGGATATTTCATACAAAAAAATCAAACTAAAAATATCTTACACATATTTTGTGTTCTTGATGTATACCAAAAAAACCTCACCACATCAAATATTTCGTCCCTCTATTTTACTTGCAATGTGGTTGGAATCAATAATGACCTTTTATGAAATCCATTAATCTTCAATTCACTAAATAATTCTCACCAAATCAAAAAAATCATTAGGATTTTAGACATGTCCCATTGATCCCATGAATGCTACCTATTGAAAATTATTTACACAAAACGTGAGATTTTTCTAACCAAAACCATGTTCAGTTATTAAGAACTGTGGGCTCATTTGGTAATATATTTTTTTATAATTTTTTTATTGTATATAGTACTTTTATTTACTCTTTATCCTCAGATTATATGATAGACAATCTAAATTCTAGTAATAGTAATTTCTGCAACCTCTAAGGAAGTCGGATACAAGATCAAAAATATATAATGATCGTATCCCTAGAATAAAATCGATTATAAAATTCCCTTGTTCAATTGAAAAATGGATATCCACTATTCCATATATCAAAACATTAATATTTCTATCATACAGATGATTATATGAAATCATAAAATTTATTTCTCTTAGTAAATGTAATATCAAGAATTTTAGAAGTAGAGAGTAAATCATCTTTACCATCTGTAGCACTCTCCATCAGCATGTGTCTAGATGAAAGGTATACAAGAAACATAAAACCCTCAGAAAAGAACACATAAAGGGTAAATAGATATATAGTAATTAATGGTAATTTATTTCTTTGAATATTTTATGTATCGTACATCAGAAGTTGTTTGTGCTTTTCTTACTCTGAGATATCCACCACCCAAAACCATCCATCATCTTACCATTTTTTACTCTAGGTAAAATGAATCCACAATAAGGTGGGTAGATAAATATTTCTCAAGTCATTTACCATCTCAAATAATTTATTAATCACAATATCATCAAAATAATATCTTCCTATAATTATTTACAAAGCTTATTTATAGAATAATTTATTATGAAAGATTCTCTAACCATGGAGATCCTTCAACAAAACTACAGTTTATACCCATGATAAATAATTATCTTATCTTATAATCTAGGGTGAATTATGAATATAAAATGATAAAAAATAAAATTTCAATTTAGGCATCTGATATACATGAATGATTCACAATTGGTATAATCTAAATCACAAAATAAATTCTAGAGTCCCTACAAAAACAATCTATCTTATAGGAACTAATTTCAAATTATTCTCCATATTTTATATGTAAAAAAAGCTCAGTATTTCAATCCTTAAACAACGTAATGAATGAATTTTCTAGGTTATGATAGTCATCAATCAACAATTCACTATATTGGGAATGGAAAATCAGACACATTTATCATTATCTGGTCATGGGATATTCAGGAAAAACATGCAGCATAAATATTAAACTCTAACTAACC
Source organism: Viscum album (assembly GCA_963277665.1). Taxonomy (NCBI): domain Eukaryota; kingdom Viridiplantae; phylum Streptophyta; class Magnoliopsida; order Santalales; family Viscaceae; genus Viscum; species Viscum album. The sequence goes on along the minus strand of OY728157.1, from coordinate 1,090,936,011 downwards.
AAATACTATTAGAGTATTATTAACTACTTATAACCTCAAGATGAATCTATCAATTTAATTTAAAAACCTCATAGCACATATCACACAATATTGGAGAACACATATAACATTTAGAATACAAATATTCATGTTTATTCATTTGGGAACTAGAATACACTATATAACGTAAAATCTATTGTAAATATATAATGTTATAGATCATCCCTCAAATCCTAGGTCAATGAGACGATAAAATCGGTCACCTATTCAATTCCACATTTAAAAACTTTCCAATAATTAGAGACTAAAACTATAGAGACGGAACATTAAGATCCTATATCTGAATTATTGTTGGTTTTTGTGGGTAGCATCCTCAATTAGAAATGGGGGACTTAATTTTTTCTCATATCCATGGGAGTTATCATAAGAAGGATATTAATCAAACCTGAATGTTCAATCAATGATATGTGTACCAACATTAATTACCTTAGTTTTAAATTCAAACGCTTTTTATATTCTAAATAATATTTTCTAAGTCATTCTTATAGTTTTCATGGAGTGATTGGTTTATTAAATATTTGATTATGATATATTAAAAATATTTTATATATTATCCCACACATCATCATTATTTCAAGAATACTATAATTCATCTAGAACAGATTCCCTTATATAAAAATAGATATTTTTACTGTTTTTAAAACATGTGGTGAACCCTAGAAATAACATAAAATTTATTTTCACTAGGTCCCATAGTGTTTCTCCATCGTCAACCTATTATATAGATAAAATGAATGAATAGTTAATAAATAAATTCATTAGTAAATTTATTATAATAGTTCGAGTGAGGAAGTTATCTTATTTAATAAAATTCCACATAAATTATACAGTTTGAGATGCATGACACTAAGAATTGAGATATCCATGACATGGATATAATTTAATGATTGAAAAAGAATAATTGATGGTGAGATGAACATTTTTTAAGAGGATGATGAATGATAATGATGCAGATCCATTCTTCACTGATTATCAATCCTTAGGTGAGGTATCGATTTTTTATTTGTGGGTTTTTAACCACTTATTTATAATTTCAATCAATGAATGATAAATTTTTATGAATCTTATCATTCATCATCATTTGTAGTAGGGCCATTTCAATTTATATTTTTCGACTTAACCTAACATTTTTCAGTGGAAAAAAATATATTCTATTCTTGATTTATATGATCACAACTGGTGGTCACATTCATTAATATCATATATGATATCACCCTATTATTTTTTGGATTTATCCCCATATTGTTGATCTATTTATTTTAAATCTATGAAATGAGAGTGATTCAACATATAGTTTTTTTTAACTTATTTGGGACTTAGACCTATGTAGTTTTTTTAATTATTGATGGTGGTGATGGATTGCATTGTAATTTTCATTGGATGATATATCAAAGATTGTAGAGTGATAAACATTCCTAGGTAAATGTGTGGGGAATGATTAATATTTGTGGGTTAGTGGGAGGACCTGACATTCAATATTGAGACATTAAAAATAATTTAGTTATAGTTTACACTCTTAGATCAGATCCATCATTGTAGTTTCAAATTAGAATAGTGGTGAAATTAGTGAATTAATGAAGATCTAGTAAAATAAAAGAATCTATTTTAAATTATCTCCTTCAAATTGTTTATTCTGGATGAACAAACACCCGGTACTCTGAATTGTGTGATGATTAAGGCTTAAGGAAGAGAAAAATATAACATTACTATATGGACAAGCCCATATATCATGTGACCCTAATAGACTATCTTGGTGTGTAGATGGAGTATAATACCAATACCCCCATTTGGTATACATGATTTGTTCCTCTAACCACACACTATTTACGTCAACATCCACATGAAATTTCGTTATATAATACATCTAGAGCGCATGTACATAAGAGTACAAAACATTTACCTTGATTGGACACATCGTGTACTTATCCAAAAAATATTTTCATTTCTTATATTCATGTTTGGGGCTCAAAATTAGAGCAATATATTATTATATTGTATGAAATGGTGGCTCTTGTTTTAAAATGAGATATATGACATGTGATGGTGTCACACCCCAACATATATTCTATTTTATTTTATTATTTTATTTGGGTTTATAATTTTTTCTGAGGTTCGGGTTAAATATCTAACATGATTTTCGAGTTGGTGTCACTGAGGTCATGGGAAGATCGGATTTTGGATATAACCTGTGGCTTCTCCCATTCAACGACACCATCTCCCTACCTCCCAAAATTTAAAATGGATAAATTTTGAAATTTATAGTGTTCTTTAAACAATATATGGTTGATAAAATTTTATTAATATTATTATTTTTGTTGTTATTATTATTATTATTAATATTTTTATTAATATTATTACTATTTTTATTCTTATTTTAGGCTACTGTGCAGGTACCACCCAACTAGCAGAAGCGGTGCTGTTAGCTCGAGTACTATGTGGTTACGGTGTTTGAATCGGCCAAATGAAAATGAATTGAATGAGTTGGAAAATTAAAATTTAGTAAAAAACAGAACTCACCGTAGTAATGATAATATAATTATGTCATGTATAATAATATTATATTATTATTAAAGAGTTTTGATTAATATTAATATTTCTATTTGTTGTATATTACTATTAATTTTTTTATTAAATTTATGGCTATTATTATTATTATTAAGAAGGGTAAATATAATTTTTATAATTATTTATAAATTTGCCTTTATTTTTATTGGGTGTATTAATAATATTATTGTTATTAGAGTATATATTATTAAAATTATATTTATTATTATTATTATTATTGTTATTATTACTACTACTACTACTATTGTTGTTATTATTATTTTTAGGGTTTTTTATTTAAATATTATTTCATGTAAATTATTTTTTACCTTTTCCTAGTGTTTTACTTTTTATTCACTTGTTCCACACGACTCCCTCCCATTACCCTAGAACTGCCATCTTTCCTCCATTCTCACTCCCTCTTGCATCGTGGCTCTCATCCACATTATCCTCCTATTGCAGTGCTTAGAAGCCCACCTCTAGCCTTTCACAGAAGCAGGTCGCACCCCCTCCCTACATAGTGTGTCTCCAGCAGCTCTACCTGACCAACCTCCCTTCTACCTTCCATGCTAATGCCACCTCACAACCACCTTGTACTGGATGTGCGCACACCCCTCATCCCACCTCGCTCCATGCCTCTCCTCTTGCCAGCACAAAAAACCCCTTGCACAACCTTTCTGGTGCGCTGAAACTCCACCCATCTATATCCACATCCAGTTGTTTCTCCACCAGCCACATCCACCTCCAGTGACGCGCGACACCCCCTAATCCCACTGTTCGACACACACCGCTCTAGATATTCGAGCTGACCCGTGACCAAGATTACCTGTGAACATCCCTCTCCTTGAAGCGCACTCCTCCGAAAACCATTAGCTTCCATGTCAACCCTTTTTTAGTTGCGCAAAGCCCCAAACGCGATCCCTTTCCCTGTTTCATCCAGCCAGCAATGGTGCAAGAGCCCCAGATGCGGTTCCCTTCCCTGCTCTGTCCGACCAGCAGTGGAACATCGCCCTGACGATGTCCCCCTTCACTACACTGGCCATGAGCTCCTCCCACAGGCACCCACCAGTCGTATTAGCCACGTACGCCTCTAGACTGACCTCCTTTCTATCATCATGCACCAACCAGTCCTCTTTCTAGCCACATCCCCTCAGGTTGCAATCCTTACGACCCTCCACGCGCCATCCATCCAGCCCCTCCAGTGCAACGTGCGCGCTTTCGGCCGACGCGCCCCCTATCTGGCCATCACGTGCCCTCCCCGTTAGGTTGCGCTTTTCACTGGAATCCTCACCAATAATTTCCTCTTTCTCATGATCCCTTTGATCAAGAGCTCCACCACACTTACTCCTACCACCTTTGATCACATAATTATTCCTGCAATATTGTTTAGGTAATTTTTGTGCATTTTTTCACTTGGATTATGTTAATTTTGTTATTCTTTCTTTTTAGTTATTTTTTTGATTGTTGCGGCATGTTGGTAGAGAAATTCCACGATACTATGGTCAACAAGTTGTGTGTAGCTCTACACAAGTATGATACATGTCGCATCATCGCAATCGAGCGACAAGTCAAGGTATGTCCCCCATAATAGTTTACATTAAATTTAGAATTTATTATTTTCATGTTATTTCATTTATTTTTAATAATAGAGAAATAATATTTGATAATTATTTTGGGATCAATTAATTGTTGTAAATGAAGCTATTTATTTCATTCACAACAGTTGAATTATTATCGTGATTAATTGATGTAGAATAGTGAATGAATATCCATTTGACCTTTGAACATAATTCACAGATTCTCAAGTCTGGTTCTGGTTTGGTGGTAAATTTTTTCTTATAAAGCATTAGAATATGTTCTGGTTTCACTTAATAAATCGCATTTCTTTTAAATGTTTCGCAATGCCAATTTAGAACTTTGAAAAAATAAATTATTTCAAAAACATTCTTTGGGGTGATTCAGTGGTGATCTTGTTCTGCACGTAAATTTTGTGGGTTGTTGAGTGTGATGTTTTGGAATTGGAATTTGTTTCTTGTTTGAAATTGTTGACTCACCCCCTTTTTTATTATAAGTGTTGACATGGTAACCTGGCATAGTATGTGAATCTTATTAGAATGATTTTCTCAGTAGTTTAAAATATGCCCTGGCTAGTGGGCCTTATTATGGACTTTGCTCTACTAGGGTATTAGGGAACTCGGTTAGGCCAGGTAGAGAAACACCAGGTGTTTGGGAAATATGGAATCATCGAGATTAGTAATTCCTTTAGGATGTGTCACATGTATATTAAATTCTAGATTATTCACAATCACCTAGGTTCGACCCATGTTTTTTTAGTACTTATTTGGATGTGGAAGATGATTGAGAGGCGTAGTTTGGTGCATGTTCCAGTTTGCTACTTTTCCATTTCCATTATTGTTTGTTGTGTATGTTTTTCATCTTTTCAAACAAATAATCTTTAGACATTCAATTTTTCGTGAAAATGTTTTAAAATGAAATACATTGTTTTCCTTCAAACACTAAACATGTTTTTAAATTAAAAATGGAAATGACTTTTATTTATTTTAGAAATGAATGTCTGTGTGGAAAACTATATTTTATATAATTTACTAAAAACATGGAATTATTAAATTCATTATTTAAATGTATTTCTTTGTGGATAGATTTTTTTGTACGCCTACAGAGTTTTAATACTCACGCCTAGAGTGTATTCATATTCTTAGTTTATTTGGTAGGTTTGACTCAAGCTTGCTCGCAATGGGAGAGAGTTGGTTGTGGATTGGTGAGCGACTCTTGAGGTTGCGAGGCGTTTTGTTCATGGTCCGGATAGTTTGTTGTTGGTTTTTATTTATTTTTCGTGTCATTTATTTGGTTTTTGTTGTTATATTTTCCTTCCACATCATTATTTATTTTAATTGGGTGAAATAATTCCATTTTTCCTCTATTGATACCATGGATCTTTATGCCAGACTGGGAGGATCTCGAACACCTCTTGGGCTTTGCCGCAGATTAGATCGGGTGACAGGTCTACGGTCGACATGGGTTGGTTTGTGAGAAAATGGTATCAGAGGAGGTCAAATCTTGAGAAGACCTTGTTTTTTAGAGTTCCCATCATTTTTAGGGGTATCCCTAGAAGAGGGATTAGAATTTTTGATACTTGAGTCATACAGATGAGAAGGAATTCATGATCCATTTCTCGTTCCGAATCTCCAGTAACCATGGGATGTTTTGGTTGTTAGTGTATTTTTGGGTCCATTGAATTATTTTATGTTGGGAAATGATATGCGAGCTGGGAAAGTGAACATCGTGAGCTCGAATGGTCTGGAAAGCCATGTTGAGAAAGGGGAATTACCCTAGAGTTCTCCTTGTGATAGTGGCGTGAGATGCGTATGGACACAAACCATATGTCTGAGTCACACTTTGACATTAGTTTCCCTAATTGAATCATTTGGGACATCATTAATTCTATGAATTGTTTTGAAATGTTTTATTTTGGAAACTGTTAAAAGTTGAATTTGAAATGGAAATGGCCATATTTTGATCATGTTCTTTGTTTTCTTGTTCCATACTGATCTCCCACACGATTGTTTGATGATTGAACAAGGAGCATCATTTGGTGGTGTACCCTTAGAAAATCCTCCAGTTAATAAACCTATAGACTATGTGCTGGAATTCATATAGGTGAATGATCCCCTATTTTATGGTCAAACAGATTCTATTGAGGTGGATTATTGTTTATGGAATATTGAGAGGAACTTCTGTTTTATTAGGTTACATGAGTCAATGATGGTGAATTTGGCTAACTTTATGATTGAAGGTCTATCATGGAAATGGTGGAAGTTTGCGTCTCGGTGGAAGCCATGAGAAGATATCACATCGGAAATCTTTATGTAATTGTTTATCCAACAATATTTCTCTGAGTTAACGAAGCTGAGGAAGAGGATAGAGTTGTTTTGTGTTAAGCAGTGCGTTGAATTGGTACTAGATTTCTATGAATGCTTCTTATAACAAGTTCCATACGACCAATGGTTTGTTGCATATGATCCTGGGAGGGCTCAATAATTTTAGTCTGCAATCTGACCTGAACTACCGTTGAAAGTGGAAGAGCATAACCAAACAATTTTCTTGGATGTTGTGGGGCAAGAATTTCTATCTGATGCTGATTTAGTAGGAGTACATGAGGTGGAAAATCCTACCTTGACCTTGGGAAGTAGTACAGAGGATGTCGATAAGAAGAATGAAAAGCGACCAAATGATGGAGGCTCTAATATAGGAATAATATTTCTTTCATACTATCAGTCATCTTCCTCCTAATGCAATGCCTTGATCTGTCACCAGTTTGGTAAGTAGGGACATAAGAGGCTAATGTGACCAAATTCTCCAAGACCCCACCACACCTGTGGACATCTGGGTCACCTGCAACGATTCTATTGAGGTATTTTCAAGAAGTGAATTGAACCCAGATATGGCTCATCGAAGGACATCTCAGCCTATTAACAGGTGTAAGGACAATGTTTGGGATCAGTTTGATGTTTTTTCTTGGTAGTGTTTCTTGGATGTAGTAGTCATCACTTTTAGTTTGCTATGGTGTTTCTGTTCCTTCAATTTTAAGAATGTTTACTATTGAACCTCATAGAAACTTTTATTTTATTTCAAGTGTGATTGAGGATATTTTGGTTTGTGTGTTATGTTTGGGAATTTTTTATGAAAGACTGCGAGGAAGGATATTCCTCAATGATCAGTGCTCCAACAATAGTTCCCAGATTGATGTAGGCTCTTAGTCATATGAACCAGAATCGTGGAAAAGGGAATCGGTTTAATATTCATCATTATTGTGGAATGGTTTTTATTTTGGTGAGGTTGTTACTTTGTTGATATGGTGATAGTGGTTGTTTTGATGCTCTATCTGTTGACCCCTTCCCTTCTCCCCCCTCATGGTGGGGGTTTTTAGACTGTATGGGATGCATAAATGTTTGATAAATATCATCAGTTCATATAGTAGGGAGACCCATAGTGGGTCTCACAGAGTAACAGCTAAAAGAATCTAGTGTTAGCCACATCATTACAGTGCATAATTAGTTTGTTCCTCCCCAAGATAGTATCATAGTTTCTTTTCATGCATCGTTTGGTGGCAGGTGGTCTTGTGCAGAACCAACCAATTTTATGTTCTTCCTCTTGAGTAAATGATGGGAATAGAGGACATCCAAGGTTTCCACTGGACTAAAATTAATCTAATAAGTTTTAGAGGAGGTTTTTGTTTGTTCATTCCTTGGTTGAAATGGATTTTCTGGGTTCTTTTTGGTAGTGGTTGAGGTGATCAATTTTTAAGGATGACTTGTGTGTCATTAGTATTAAGTGCCTGTTTGGATAGATCAATTAGAGACACATAATTATTTCATGATAGGTGACACTTGATAAGCTTTATCTATGGGTCTAGATCTTGTTATGTCTTTTCGAAGGTGGAATGTGTAATGGTGGGGAGAATTGTCACACCCTGACCTATCTATTATTTTATTTTATTATTATATTTAGATTTTAATATTTTTTTCAAGGTTTGGGTAATATCTCGGATGAGATTTTTGAGTTTTGTCAAAAAGCACACATTTTTGAGTTGATGTCGTTGGGCCTATGGGAAGTACAAGTTTTGGAAACCCTCTGCAGCTTCGCCCAGGAAACAGCATAGTCAGCCTGCCTTCAGAAACTTATAATTGGAATTTTTTTAATTTATTACGTGATTTAAAAATTTTAAGGGTGATAATAATTTTAATAATAATAATAATATTATTATTATTTTATGCTGGTGCGTAGGAACCACACAGCTAGAAAAATTTGTGCGTTCATCCCGAGTACTGTGTGATTAAGGTGTTTGAATAAGCAAAAAGAAAATGAATTGAATTTGTCGAAAATTTAAAATTTAGTTATTAACAAAAATCAACGAAGTAATGATAATATTATTTTTTCATGTATAATAACATTATACTATTATTAAGGAGCTGTTATTAAACATAATATTTTTACCTTTTTTATATTATTATTATTGTCTTTTTATTACTCTTATAGGTATTATTATTTTTCTCATTAATAAGGCAACTTATTAAAATTATTATTAAATATGTCTTTATTATTATTAGGTTTATTATTAATATTATTGTTATTAGTGTTGTTATTATTATAGATTAGATTTTTTACAATTATTATTATTATTACTACTACTAATAATATTATTATTATTATGTTTTGTTTTTAATGTTTATTTCGTTAATTTTATTTTTTCCCTTTTCTAGGGTTTACATTCTTTTGTTTCTCTTGTTCCACATGACTCCCTCATATTACCCTAGTGCCACCACCATTCCTCCCTTCTCTCTCCCTCTTATGTTGTGGCTCTCACCCTTCTTCTCCTCCTGTTGTAGCACCTGTAATACCACCTCTAGCCATTCTCCCAAGTAGGTCGCACCCCCACCCTGTGCAACATGTATCTACCAGCTCTGCCTGACTAGCCTCCATTTGTCCCACTTACTTCTAGCCGCCTCATATCCACTTTAAATTGGACGTCCACATGCCCCTCAAACCGCCTCCCTCATTGCCTCTCCCCTTGCTATTACACCCAAACCCCTTGTATGATCTTCCTAACACACCACAACTCGACACATCCGTGGACTCATCAGGCTGTTTCTCCACTATCCATGACCGCCTCCAGCAACCAGCGACATGCCCCTTCTCCCACATTCCAACGCGCACCCCCCACAACTTTGTGTGTTGACTCATGGCTGAGATGACCCGCAAAAGTCCCTCTCCTTGCATCGCACTCCTACGATGCCCTTTAACACCCACGCCATCCCTTTGTTAGTAAATCAAACCCATGGATGCGGTCCCATTCCCTATTTCTATCTGGCCACCAGCGGTGTCGCAGCCCCAGATGCGTTCCCCTTTCTTTCTTTGGCCAACAGGCAATGACACAACGCCCTGAAGACATCCCCCTTCATTGCACCTGCTGCGAGCTCCTCCCACCGGCACCAAAGTATCGTATTAGCCGTGCATGCCTCTAACTGGGCCTCCTTTCACCAGCCACACACAAACCAGATCTCCTTCCGGCTGCACACCCTCTGGTTGCATGCCTTCGGATGCACAACATGCCATCCTTTCAGCCCCACCAGTGCATCATTCATGCTTTCAGCTGACGCTCCTCCTATCCAGCCATCGTGCAACATCCCAATCAGTCTGTGCTCTTCACCTGCAACCTCTCCATTTATTTTTTATTTTGCGTGATCACATTGATTGATCACACCACCGCCCTCACTCCTACCTCCTTCACTCATGTCACTTCACCTACAATGGGGTTTAGGTAAGTTTTGTGCTTTTGTTTTCTTGCATTATATTATGTTTTTGATTAGGTGTTTTACGTAATTTTTGTTATCGTTGAAGCGTGATGGAAGGAAATTTTCATGATACTGCAGTCAACAGGTTTCACGTACTTGTGTGCAAGTGTGAGATGTGTCGCATTGTCGTAATCGAGCTGCAAGTTGATGTATGACCCCCCACTGAACCCACCATTAAATTTATAAATTATTAATTTCATGATATTATATTAATTATTTAATAATGAGAAATAATATTAAATAATTAATTTTGGAATAATTACTTGATGTAAACGAATCTGTTTATTTAATGTATGAAACTTGAATTCTTTTCATGATGAATTGGTGCACAATAGTGAAAGAATGTATGTTTGTCCTTTGAACATAAATGAAGGATTTTCTATTGCATTTCTGTTTGGAATGAATTTTTTTTCTTCTAATGCGTGAGGACATGTTTTGGTTTCACATGAGAAATGGTGTTTCTTTCAAATGTTTCTTAAGGCCCATTTTTCACTTTGATAAAATAAGTTATTTTGTAAAAATAATTTTGGGGTAACTCAGGTGTTATCTTATAGTGCAAGTCGATTTTGTGGTTAATTGTGAGTAATGTTTGTGCATTAGAATTTAATGCTTGTCTACCATTGTTGAATCACCCCCGTTATTATTATACTTGTTGACATGTGAACCTGGAATAGTATGTGAATCATCTATGAATGATTGATGCACTAGTTTAGAATATGAAATAGCTAGTGTACCTTAGTACAGAAATTTCTCTGATATGGGATTGGGCCCCTCGGTTAGGCCATGTAAGGAAACACCGGGTGTTTGGGCGTTTTGACATCATCGAGTGTAGGCATGAATTTTGGGTGAGTCACATTTATTGTACATTCTGGATTGTTCATGAGCTCCTAGGTTAAACCCAAGTTATCTTTAGTACTTATGTGGATGTGGAGGATGATTGAGAGGCCCAGTTTGGTTGATGGTCCCGTTTTCTACTTTCCCAATTCCCGTATAGTTTGTTTTGTGTGGTTTTCCTCTTGAATAAAAACTAAACATTTTGATTTTAAATTGATCACTAAAATGTTTTAAAATTTAATTCACCTTTTCCTTTAAAAAATAAACTTGTTTTTAAATTTAAAATGTAAATGAACTGTTATATTTTTAGAAATTAAAGTGTGTGCGGAAACCCATATTTTATATTATTTAGTTAAAATTGGAATTAGAAAATTATTTATTTAATGTAAGTGCTTTGAGGATAGTTTTTGGGGAAACCTACTCAGTTTTAATACTCATGCCTATAGTGTTTTATAATTTTTAATTTCTATTGTAGGTTTGACTCAAGCTTGCTCACTGTGGGTGAGAGTTGTTTGTGGATTGGAGAGGAACACTCAGGTTCGAGAGGAGTTTTGGTCATTGTAGGGTTAGTTTTTTTGTTATTTGTTGTTCTTCCTTTTTTCATGTTATTTTTTTTCATTATTCTCTTTTTTTTACCACTGATATATTTATTTTCATAGGGTGAAATAATTCCCTATTATCCACTATTGATGCCTTGGCGCTAGTCACCATCATAGGGGGATCGAGAATTCCTCCCAGGCCTTGTCAGGGATCGAATCGGGTGACCGGTCCTAGGTTGTCCCAGGTATGTTCATGGGAGATGGCTTGAGAAGGTCACTGGCCACAACATGGTTGGATGACTTTAAGTCATGATGGTGATCTATAGAGTGACATCGATGTCGGTACCCCTCAAGTCATGTATATGTTAAGGCATGGTTCCCCCACATACAGGGTAGAGGTGGTATAGTTTGATTTAGTACACCGCATACCCACTTGTGTCATATGTATTCTATTTTTGTAGTTGGTATACCCTAATATATGATAGTAATTAATGTGTGGGTCCCCACTATAGAAATTGAGATCATATTCACCATGAATCTGTATACTCATTATCTATAGGGTCATGAGTTTATGGTTTACATAGAAAACCAATGATGTAGGTACCACTAATCCAAAAGGGTCACAATCCTTAGATACAATCATTTGAAATATTACATGTTGGTCTATGACAATGAAATAATCTATACGTTAGGAAAAATCCATGTAGTGGTATATTCCTTTAGTAGGAAATCCCCATATTTTTTTTGTATGAGGTATAAATATATTCAACTTCATTACAACTAGAACCAAAAGATGATGAAGGGGATAATTATCTTTAATTGATGTTGGTGATTCCCACAACTTCAGTGTGTGAGGGTGTATAATTTTGGAAAAATCTATAGCAATGTTTTATGGGACCATATTTTCAAAAGAACATCTCCAAATGGATTTTTTTATTTTGATACAATAACATGATTTTCCAAATATGGAGGACGGTACTGGTCACACAACAAGATGAGGTGTGATGGAGTTTTATACAACACCCATAGAGCTACATAATTACATGGAAATGATATACTAGGAACTTTAGTGGTAGTTTTTGTTGGATGTAATGTAGAAAAGTGTTGTTGAGAGTGTTTCACATTACCTCGCATGTTAACCGGTTATGTAATTACATTAGGTTCAAATATGATTTTATCATCCAATTTATATCCTTGAGTGTAAGTGAGATGAAATATAGATTCATTTTTTTATATTCATTCATGAATTTCAATAAGTTATATTGAAAATAGTGTAATAAATGATTGACATACCAAGTCAAATCAGTTTTTATTCATACATGATTAGAATTTTGGGGATCATTTTGAGTTCTTGTGTTTAGGAGATCTTCCAACATCATTGAATACCCATTAAAATGGTCTGTTAACATGATTTCTAGTTCATTTCATGGTTGTTGAGATTTTTTCAAGAATCCTTTTGGACCCAATTACTGATGTGCATATAATTCCAACCCATGAAAGATATCTAGACTAAATGGATCATTTAGGCTATGTGAGTCATGTAGAGAGATAATGTATTGCATATTTATTTAATATAGGAGGATCACATATCATTTGTGGATTTTACTTATAATATAAATTATCTCTCTACTATCAGTAGGGAATCACTTGATACCCTATATGGGAGACCCAATTTGCCACTCTTTTATTGGATGATGTAAGGTCACTCATAACTTATGATACTAAATATGGTTCATGTTACAATTAAAAAGGTTTATGTTATTCGATAGTGAATGAGTACTACTTAATGATTATATAAGTCCTATATAGGAAATGTATTTATGGATTTGGAATTTTTGATAGGAACCATGTTTTATTGATGGCCTCTCAATGATGTCGAATATAGAGATTTGGTAGGGGTGTAATGTTATACATTAGATAAATCAATCCATTCTATATCTTTTATAGTGTTGGGGTGTTTCTTTCCATATGAATTTATCCCATAGTAAGAAATTGGACCCAATTTCTTCCATGTTTCACAACATATGAGTTATATGATTTATATATCAAATTATATTGGAAGAGTAGAGATAATAATCAAAAAAAAATTCACCATTTTGATTATCCAATGATGATCATGTATTAACTAAAGTGGATCATTCATGATTAGGACATTTTTCTAGTGTGAGTTCTTTGGTAGCATTAGAACCTACAATAGATCTCATTTTATCAAGAGAACCTTATGTAGGTTTATTAATATAATTTTTTGGAATATTATAAAATAATTAGGATGAAATTACGTAATGGTGGATAGGTTTCAATAAATCATATTTTTAATATTGAACACCTTGAATATTTTAAATAAAAAAATTTTGTCAGTCATTGATTTTTCATAGAGTTTATTGTATCGTAGAGCCCCAATTTTGATATACTAAATATAGTAACCCAGACATGGTAATTAATTATGGAATGTTATTTCTCCTCTTGAATGATTTATATAATGGGAAAATGAATACTAACTTTTTTTCAATACATGAGTTTAACCATATTAAATGTTTAAAATAAATTGTCATTAGATTCCATGGGGGTTCACAATGTAGGGACAATTATAGAGATAAACTGAATAATCAATGAATAATGTGATTAATGTAATTATTTATAAATATATTTGGGGGACCAAGAAATTCATCCTATTAAATAACTACAATAAATATTTTATAGGGCTAGCTACATGGCCTTCTAAATTGAAAGATCTATTTTGGGTAGAGTCTGCGATGATAGATTTAAAAGAATTCATGGCTCTTTGAATGGAATCAACATGTATTTCTATAAAAAAATGGAATGGATCCATTCATAACCAATAATCTATACTTAATGGGAAAATAAATAACAATTTCTGGACTATTTTTCAGGTATTTATAATTTCGAAAAATAGATTTATAATTTGTATGAGTTTCAAAATTATTCCTTATTTATAGAATTTCCCTTCCAATTTAAATTTTTAATGACCATAATGTTTCTCATTGTTGTAATTAATTATATATAATATATTTATATTATTATAATTAGTGGCTAGGTTTTTCATTTAATCTGATGTTATATCATAATTATTTGAGGATATTCTTCCTCATTATTTGTGTATTTATTATCAACATATGACCATCATATGACCTGACAACTAGTCATTTCCAATTTCTGACCAAACATTGGACCCATATTTTTTTGTTTATTGACATAAGTTATGGACTTATTGGATATTTAAATAGGATGAAGAATCAAAGATAAAATAGGAGATAAATTATCATGATTGTAGGAATAACTCAAAAAGAATATATTTTATTCTATAAAGGATCCAGAAAATCAATTATAATAGCTTGAAATCAGTGATTTACTATGTACACTCTATGATCCAGAATGTGGATGATTATTGATGAGTCATTATTGGATAAATTATAAGAAACATGGAGATCAAGAAAAATAAATTTATCTTGATATTAAGGAATGAAAAGATTTTGTTCAATATATAATTATTTCGTGAACTTAAATGTTGCATTGGATATAGTTTTGGGATGAGAAAAATATCACATTACTATTTCCATGGGACCACCCACCATGGGACCCACATTATTTTTCTTCACTTGATTGGCTATTAAATAAATAAGAACATGAGTGGTTCCAAATTCCATTTTACTCTAACAACATGAATTATATATAAACGTCAACATCCCTTATAGATCGATAAGACAAAGATAGGTCATGGAAATTGTAGTAGACCTCATGAACCCGAAAATGAAATATTTCGTAATTTACAGTGTTTGAAATTTTTTCTATATATCCTTAAATGGGATTTTAAATAGGGCCTATAAAAACCCATTCCTATGTTTAATTATTTATGGGATGTGATATTGTATTTTATCTCAACATCATCAATATGATGTGATGTGGAATGGGAAGGTCTCTCACAATTTTACGTTTAGCTGACATTGATAATCAAATGTAAATTTTAGAGTGACATACAGGTCGGTAACCCCTGGATTGCACCTGTATGTGTGGATATGGTTCCCCTCATTATTTATAGAGGTCTTAATCATATCATCCACCACCCCCACGTATCAACTCGTTACGTGAGTCTCTAATATAATGAATTTTTAGTGAGTCATGGGCCCTCCACTAGATTAATTTCCCACCTAACCATTATACTATAATTATGATTCATGGGTTCCCCAATATTGTCTGGGTAATATTAAGTTGGGCTATTTTCTTTGAGAGACCCCAAAACTTAGAGATGTGAGAAACCCTGTCATCATTTTCTAGTAATGAATTTTAAATGAACCATATCTCTTCGACTCAGTTACATCTATATGTATATATTTTGATTTGTACTTTTCTCCCCACATCACCTTTTGGGTTGAGATGACTATTTTATTCTAAATTTTCCCTTTATTTTTCTCATATAATTCAAATGGGTTTTTACATAGTATCCTATGCAGGGGATTTTTCTACATGTGACATATATTATGAAGATGATATGATATTGAATGGTTACCTTAGAGGGCCTGATGTTAGTGAGATTTGTGGTATGTGGTGATGGTGATCATAATTTCTTTTTAGTTTCTGAAATTATGAGTTGGTCAGCGTCTCTTCATCATTCATTATCTTGGGAAAAAATTAATTTCTAGTTGTGAACATATTTTTTTTCTCCTTTTGTAAAATTGATTTATTTACATTTCATCATTGATTTTATTCATAGAGGATTTTAAATTAATTTTATTTTTTAATCTGTTAGTATGATTTTTAATATTAAGTATTGTTATTGGATCCTTGATGGCGTGTGTGTGTTTTTTTCTATGAAGTTTTACACGAGAATGGTATCCATTTTGATTGATATACCTAATTTTCACTGTTACCTATCACCTGACATATTGGATACATTATTAGTGTGGTGTAAGCGATTTAATGTTGTCCCAGGATGGGACATAATTGGTTGAATCATGTCATTGATTTAGTAATACATCTCAATTGATTTCATAGAGTTTCATACCAAATGTCATGTTTTTAGAGTATATGGTAATACATATTTCAGTAAACATAACAAAAATAGTTATCCTAATTGGATAATAATACTCAATAACAACATAAAATTAGAACAATATTCAAAAACCAAGCCACATTGTTATTCTAAGACAGAAATCCACACCTAAGACTCAAATTTATCTATGGAGATTTTACCCGGAAATGACCCATCGAGAATCCACATAGCTCTAGGGTAAGCCGATTTTTGCCACCCTAAGCCAGCCTCAATCTTTCCTGGGGTTGAAGACTACAACCAAGATGATATAACATATATTAGATTCCTTATACTACAATAAAATATAACATTAATGGATATCCAATGAACAATAAAACAAAAACTAATAACATATGGATATAATATTTTAATACTATATGTTGAGAGTTTGTAAAATCAATGATAAGTAAAATACAGTATAGGAAAAAGATAGATATAGAAATACCTATTCCAATGTTTATAGAAACTAAGTTGAGCTAACTATAGGTATTGAATGACACCTCCTCTTGATAGAGTCTACAATAATGGATTTCATTTGTAATTATTGGCACTATGAACCATCATCGGTCAATGTAACACAACTCTTCAAAAACATCTAGATCCTTGTATTCTATTGTCATCAACAAACTATGTGAGATATACATTAACACATTATGTATAGGCATGAATACTGTATATGATTTTAAATAGAAATTCCTTGTAGGTCTTGTGAAAAAAATGTAAAAACAACCCAATATTCAATAGGAAACAATATATTAAATAATAAATAAAGGTATTATAGGGGATCCAAATACACACTAATATCATGAATACCATGATAATGAAAACAAGCCTATCAATATATATATTTTTCAGGAAGTATCAAGGGTACAATATGCCCTGAAATTCCAAATGTTGTTAGTCCATATGTAATCCATAATTGGAAGGTAACCCCACATCCCAAAATTACACTAGTATTATAATGGGATCTATAAGAACATTATTCTGAAGTCCCATGACTCATGTTCTCCTATAATATTTTAAATTACCCACTACCTCTGTAGAAGTGAATAGTGGTACTGCACCTCATAGAGGACTATTTTTGTCGATAGAGGGAGTCCTTTACCCTTTTGGAGGATAAACCTCTAATATTTGGGGGTTCGATGAACCAATTAATGGAGGAACATACACTAAAATATGGGGGAGTACTAAACATATTGTTTGGGGACCCATTATAGACATATGTATGAGTACATGAAATCTGTCTTCATATGGGGGACCACACACAGTTATGTATATATCAGTAGGGGATTACCCAAAACCTAATATGTGGAGGACCACATCCAAAAACAAGGGGAATTACTTACTCATTATATGAACCAAATAATTCACCTACCACTTATCATGACTCCAATGAATATATGATCCTCAAACTATCAATACTATACCATGAATGTGTTTTTACTTTGGAGGGAATCATAATCTTTTTCTCTACAAGAGATGATATATAAAATGGATTCCTCATGTAAGAGCGTGAAATTTTATGAATTATTATTTTTCAAATAAATAAATAATATTTTATGGATTTCACTGCATGATAAAAAAATTTATCTTTTCATACATGTAATATTGTGTTTAGTTTTTTGAACATGAAATTCAGAGGACTTTTGATAGATTTCATTACAAGAAAGAATGAGTTTTATTGAACAACAATTTACAATAAATATCATTATTAAAATATTATTACAACATTAAAATTTCCATTGGAATGGAAGGAATGAATAATATTATCTGAATTTTGATAATATGGTTTCAACATGTGTACATAATGAATCATTTTGTGTCCAATTAATAACGAATGAAAAAAATTTATCAAAAACAAAGGATATATTTTCTAATAAAACTATTTTTATGACCAACAATAAATTTTATCATGATAAATTAAATTAAAAAATATTATTTAATGTTCATGATGAAAAATATTTTTTAAATATTTAATCTTAATTTTTTCAACACCTCCAAAAAGATTTATTGGTATAAATATTGAAACAAACCAATTTTAATTACAAAAGATGTATTTTTTCTAAATGATTGTTTTTTATATTTTTGATCGATTAAATATTTTAAAACTATATTTTGACAGTTTTGTAAATTTAACTTGAAAAATTAACCCTCTTTTCTAATATCTGAACAAAAATATTATCATAGCGTGAATCATAAATATTTTAATATTTTCACATAAAATAATCGTTTTCTCACTGCATCTACCTGATTGGTTTTAAATTATAATCTATAAATTCTATGATTTGAATTTAGAAAAGTGGATATCAGATTTTTATTTTTAAAATTTATGATTTATAATATGGAAAAATTAATTTAATACACATATTGTTAGTGAAAATAGTTAAAATTAATCCTGCCAATTAAGTGGAAAATAAGTTTTATAAGGGACTAAACTTTAATCTAAAGTGGAAATGACCTATAATTATATCCAAACCAAAATTTATATACATATTTAGACCATAAACCTTATATTTTGAAAACCAATTCACCATTTTATTAACATGATTTAAGGGATACCTCCCAATAGTGTTTCCATTTTTGTATTTACTATAATAACACGCCCCCTCCATTATACAAGGGAATTTACTCCCCCATCATATTCACACCTCTCAAGAAATTTATCTCAGTAAATACCTATATAAATCACTTACCAAAATCCTCCATCTTCTTTGAATCCCCACTTTGGTATTAAATACAACCATGGAAGTTCATTGGTGAAAACCAAAAAGAGATACCAAAAGAGGATTTAATGTTCCTCAATGAATGTTTTTGTATTATTTCTTAATCAAAACATTAATATTATTTATCAATAATTCTTATATAAACAAATTAGTATTCTAAATATATTGAGATGTTATTATTTGATTAGTATGAAATATAATAATACACACTTTCATCACAATATATATGCAGTCATCATTTTTGTGTACGCTGGACCACTACATCACGAATTGATGTCATTCGTATTTCCATTAATAACATTAAAGGTTGAGAATAATTATGTATTTATAGTTTATATATGATATATATTATGTTATGATATTATTTTTATTCTTGAATTTTTTTATCACAAATACATTAATGGTTTAATTTTTTTTGATAATATGATAATGATGTTCATGTGAATTGAGGAATACCTCCTCCCAAAGTGATGTGATTTGTTCACACTTTAGATGTAATGTATAAAAGATGAGTGAAATAGAAAAATGTGATAACAATGAAACAAAATTTACAAAAACAAATGGTAATATATATGCATCTATATCCGTTAATTTCATTTTTTTCAATATGATAATAAAATTGAAACAATTTGCATGAGTATGAATGTTCTACCATCTCTATGAATGGTCCATTTAATTTATGTTGGACCACTATAGATTCTTTTCCACCATCTCGAGTTTTCAAAATCTCTAACCATATAAAATCATATTAATCATTCCTAATCATTTCAATTATGATTATTTTAGTTTTTATATGTGTAATTATGATTATCCATGATTAGATATAATTTTAACACATTTTGATATTATTTATGATGTAACACAGTCCAAACAGAAATATTTATCAACGTATGAGAATCTAACACCGACAGAATACGTTTTAATCACCGATGTCAATAGCCCAAGGGTTACATAGATACTGAAATAACAAATCTCTCACTGATAGTTTAAACGTGTAACTGAAAAGATCATTTGTCTCACTAAAATATTGAATAACCTACTGGTACATGTTGAAACTGACACATGGTACTACTAATGGATGGTGCTACTGACACATGGTGCTAACGACACATGGTTCTACCAATGAAAAATTCCTTGAACCACAGACATATCGAAAAAATCAGACACGAAAAAAATGATACACCAACTCAATTAGTCATAGACTTTTGGAGTGACCAATTGAATGACTCACTGATGGAATGAGTCACTGATAGAAGAAGATACTGACAGAATGACTCACCAATAGAATAATTCACAACAGAAGGAGATACCAAAAAATTAATCACTATAAGACTATTTAGATATTATTTATTCTATATTATTTCCAATGGTCATATTTAAGTGTTATAAAGCTACTAATTAACTGTATTATTATTCTTAGACACCATTAATTGTAATGTAAAAAGTAATATGTAAAATACTAACATTAAATATGAACACTGTCGGGATATAGATTATAAATGAAGAGGACTCATGATAAAAGTTAGAATACATTGATATATACAACGTTATCCATAGACATAGTAACATTCCCTCATGAACAACATATAGAATGGAAGAACACATGAGGAACTTATCATTCCTGGTTTTTGTAAACCAATGAAATGATTTCCATCAATGTTACAACATTCTTGGATAATTAAACTGAACCGAATGAGAAGAACATCTCATATTCCTAGATGAAAGAACATGGTTCTCCACAAAACATTGTTTTCAGTTTCTACTTCTATTAGAGGACTCCAGCTTCAACTCTAATAAATCATAGAGTTGAGTGATGAAAAAAATAACACACAGATCCTTATAAACCATATCTAATATTTAATTTTCTATAATGTTTTCTTTTTATAAAATTTTTGTGCATTGTATGCATCTATCTATAAAACACACACTATCTCCTATACTGAATGGTAGGATACTATACATCCTAGCACAACTATAGTTTTACACTTTGTTATCAGATGAAGAACTATGGAATAGGTCTTATGTGACTTAGTTGTGTTTTGTATCAACGTAGAACTATGGTAGAGGACTTGGGACCTGGATAATCTATGTAATACTATGTAAACCATGATCTTGGATGTTGATAAAAACATTTATCTATATTGATTTTTTGCTAGTAGGAGATCAAAATATGACGAGTGATAAGTATCGACTTCAAAATAGACCTATTTTTATAATATTCACTGTGTTTTAAAATTTATTTTTCTATATTTTTACCTTTATTTTATAAAACTGAATATCACATTGATAGTTAGTCTGGTGTAGTGTTTTTAACTATTTTGGAATATTAGATTAGTTTAAAAAATTATATCAATATCTTATATTGTTACAACTGAAAAATAGTCAATCCTCTGAGAAATTATTTGAAATGTTAGACTATTAGAAATTCAATACATTGATTAAATAATCTATTGAGTTTCAACCTAGGGGAATCATTTCAATAATATTTTTAACAAAAATATTTATTGAAACACAATTCAACTCTCTTTTGATGGTCATACTCTAACCAAAATTTGTTATTCGAGGATGTTTTTATATGTTTTTAAAATATTCTCAATTGTGATTTAGTTTTGTTCTCCAAATTTCAAAATTTCTATTACAGCTAAATTTTTAGCTCATAAAAAAATCATTTTATTAGTATGGATAACAGAAAAGAATTTGTTGCTACAGAAAGACCACCCTACTTCAATGGAACAAAAAATGACCCGTCGATGATTAAGATGAAAATCATTTATAAATTATGGGCTTTGATATTTAGATAGTTATAGAAGGTAAATGAAAAGTATCAAAGACTATTAAGAATGCCTGGAGTGATTCAACAAAGACTGCTTATTATAACAATTGAAAATCTATGAATTCATCGTTTTGTGTAGTGGGATATGAACAATTTAATAGAATATCTACTTTTACATATGCTATGAAATTTGGGACACATTATCTATTTCCAATGAAGGAACATTAATGTTAATGAAATGAGACATAAAACTTATACTATTAAGTGTGATAATTTTTACATGATGCATGATGATCCTATTTCTGACATGTATCTCATCTTTAATGAAATTGTGAACACCATGATCTCTCTGGGAAGAGATGTTATAAACCTGGTGAAAATCATGAGAAAACTCAAATGCTTACTAGATAGATGGAGAGGACCTTCTATATCGATTAGAGAATATTGTGACCTCAACATATTGTTAGTGAAGGATCTGATATGCATGATGATGATGTAGGAGGATGTACTAAATGTAAACAAAGAAAAGGATGATGAACCAAAAAGAAAATCTTCTACATTCAAATATACTAAATCCAAACATAAGAAATAATCTCAAGATTAATCTGAAATCTCAAGTGATGAAAAATATTAAACAGACCATGATGATGTGATGGATTTGATAGCCAGAAGGAATACAAAATTTTATAGAAATAAAAATTTCTCCAAAAATCCTAACTAAAAATGAAACGATGATCATAATGGATATTTTAAAAAATAATGGACATGCAGCGACACTTCAAATGAAATTGAATGTTGTGAATGAAAAATAATGGTACATTTAAAGGATAACTATACCAAACTAAAGTTAAAAAATATGTATGATGATAAGGGAAAAAAGTATTAGATGGCCATAAAGTAAATATTTACTGTGTCTGAAGATAGATCATGTGACTGAAAATCCTCTAATAAATATAAATATAAGTAGGAAAATAGGTTTTTTACGAATAACACATATAATGTAACACTATAAACTCTTGAACATAATGCATATTATTCTGGAGATGAAAGTGATTTTGAAAATATGACAAATGTTGAAATTTTGGAATATGTCCTAATTCTAGAGGAAATTTGTAATGAAATAAAAGACAAATAGAAATTTATAATGAAATAATATGCTCTGACTACCACTGTTAAATATGAACTTTATATTGAATAAGGTAAAAATTCTTAACAACTTGTGGGAAACAATTATCTTAATTTGTCAATTGAGAAATTGAAAAGAGATTTAGAAAGGTTTAGCAATGGTAAAAAGATATTGGATCATATTATTGGTAATCGAGTAGCTCATAAATATATTGCTGTAAAAAGATACCAAATTTTAAATAGGAATATCGCTAAATCTCATTTTGTATAAAAATATGGAAAATCTTGTTTTATTCCCAATTAAAAAATATTTATAAATGTTCCAACAATGAAACATTATCTACAGTTTCATGTTTTTCGGTACCAAATAATTTCTATTTCTCAAATACATTACATACTATTTATTGGAAACCCTTGAAGAAAATATGGTTCCCCAAAGATATTATTATTAATTTTATTGGACACAAAAAAATACAGGTACCAAATCATTTCAGGCCTAATATATTTGTAGGGAAACTGTTTAAAGAGATAATCTAGAATTATACGGTATTTGGTTTTTGGATGTTCATGACAAGTGATATAATATTATTCCTTATTCATGTAAATGATAAAGATTGATGGTGGTCATGAAACCTTTTGTGACAATGCTAAAGGAATAAATAATTGGTCGTGGCTAGATTGTTAACTCTAACTCAGTTAAAATTTTTAATGTACTTATTTTTTATGGATTAAAATATAACATACATAGTATTTATTAGTTATGTGAGGAATATTTTAATTTCAGAAATCTGGATGATTGATGAAATTTTTTTAATCCAAAAAAATGTGTCAGTATTTTTGGATTTTAGAAATGTAAATTTTTATGTTGTTTATTGATATTCTTTAGTTTTACAAAATATTTATTGTTTGAGTGCTTTTCAGAACGATTTTTCATTTTGAAAAAGGATATTAGGGAACTATAATGTACAGTCACTTGGAATACATACTAGAAAAGCCTTAGTCAATGATCTACCAAAAATATGAGTCTCCAAATGACAGTGTCAGTAATCCTTGTCAAAATTTAAACAACACATAATCATTTTCAAAGTAACGAAAGAATTTTAAACTTATCAACCACTATTTTTAGTTTACATGGACTTGTTTGTAAATCTAGTGTTTTAATTATAAGTGGTAAGAACTATATCTATGCTATTGTAGATGGACACTCTAAATATACATGGACCTTTTTTGTAGATCACAAAAGAGATGTTTTCTCTCATTTCACCTTGTATTCTAGGAAGGTAAAAAATAACAGTGTTCAAATAATTAAAACCTAAAGAAGTGAAAATGGACATGAGTTTGAGAAACAAAAATTTGAATCCCTTTTCTCAAAAAATGTCTATAGTTGTAACTTCTGTGGTCCTTGGAAACCCAAAAAAATGGAGTTATAGAAAGAACAAACAAAAACCTGTTTGAAGTTTTAGGAACCATTCATAGTGATTATGACCTACCTATATACTTTTGGGGAGAATCTGTCAATACAAAATTCTGTATAATCAATAGACTCTGGATTTGACATATCCTTAAGAAAAATCCTTAGGAGGTATGGAACAATAGAAAACCAAAGGTTAACTACTTCAATGTTCTTGGTTGTAAAGCCTATATGCATACCAGTAAGGATAATCTGGAAACATTTCCGTCTATCAAGGGTGATGGAGGAATTTTCATCGGATATACAATTTCTAGTAATGCTCGTAGAGTCTTCAAGAAATAAATAATATATTATATATTTGTAAATTCTCCAGAGTCTATTCATGATGAACACCAACCTATTAAAGAACCTAAATTATGTATCCATTTTTTCTAAGCTTGTTAGAACTCTTAAGAAACATATATTTGATGACATAGTTGTATATTTAGACAATAGAACTTAGAAAATATATTTTCTTTGAAATAAGGTTGAACATAAAGATTTTATATCACAACATGATCCTAAGATAATAAATTATTCCGTCAATGATAAATATTGGGTGATGGCTACACTTGAAGAGTTAACTCTGTTTGAAAGGAAAAAATTATGAAAACATATAGATTAACCCAAAGACAAAATGGT
Organism: Viscum album; assembly: GCA_963277665.1. NCBI lineage: Eukaryota > Viridiplantae > Streptophyta > Magnoliopsida > Santalales > Viscaceae > Viscum > Viscum album. The sequence continues at coordinate 1,090,910,922 of OY728157.1, read as the reverse complement.
TATATGCACTAAATGGGTGATTAGAAATAAAGTAGATGAATCTTCAAATATAGTTTAAAACAAAGTTAGATTGGTTGAATGATGTTATAGTCAAGAAGAACAGATTGACTATGTGGAGACCTTTTCAATAGTGGCTATACATGAGGCCCATAGAACCCTTCTTTCTCATGCAGTACATCTCCAATTCCCACATTATCCAATGGATATAAAATGGGAGTTCATAAATGGTTATATAATTGAGGTTATTTTTCAAAAAAAACCTCTAGTTTTACAAATCACCAATTACCAATTAAATTATTAAAATTAAAAAATATATTTATATGGTTTAAATAAATCTCCATGATTTTGGTATGATATGACCATCATTTTTCCTTTTTCAGATGGATTTAAAAAATGTAATGTTGATCGAGACATTTTATGAAATGAATTTCTAAGGATGTTTGATTTGTTCAAATATATGTAGATGATATTATATTTTTATCCTCTAGAAATTATTTATTTTTTATTTTTCAATGATGACACAATGTGAATTTGAAATTATTTTAATGGGTAAACTCAAATTATATCTTCGATTTCAAAAAATTCAAAATAAAGACGGTATTGTTTTTAATGAAATTAAATATACTAAGGATATTTTAAATTGATTTATATTTGAATGAACTAAGTGAAATGACACTCCATTGAGTACCACTTGTAAGATGAACCATGATGAAGATAGTAAATCTATTTATTAAAAAACTAATAGAGGAAGGTTTGGATGTTTAATCGACTTAACTTCTAGTAGGCCAGATATTATCTTTATTGTGTGCATGTGTTCATGTTTTTATGAAAAAGGGATCTTTTTTAATTTCTATAAAAATTATTTTTAAATACATATAATATACAACCAATTTAGGACATTAATATCATAGAGGAAAAACTTTGGATATGGTGATATATTCAAATACGGAGTTGGGTGGCTATAAGTTAGACAGAAATAGAACCTATAGCACATGTAACATTTTGGGCAAGACTCTAATATCAGGGTGTAGCAAGAATCCAATTTTTTTCCAATCTGTACTGGTGAAGCAGAATACATTTCTAATAGTAGTTGTTGTGCACAAATTTTGATGAATAACCACACATTACTAGACTATGGATATCAATTCATACATATCCCAATGAATTGATATTACACAAGTGATATTAATAGTTAAAAAAATTGTTTATCATTCTAGGGCCAAACACATTAATGTAACACATCACTTTTTGAGAGAGCATTATCAAAACTGTGATATAACATTATAGTTCATTGGCATGGAACATCAACCTGCAAACATTATCACTAATCCATTGAACACTTAAAGAATGAACTATATCATACATTATTTTGGAATGTTCAAACTATAAGACCTTAGGTTTTTTTTCATTTTATAATTTGAAGTGTATATTTCATACCGACATTGGAAAAGTCAAACAATGATTGTATTGTCGATACTAATAGTATGAAGTTTACAATTCTATGTCGACACTGATGCTTTGTTATGCTGACACTAATGCTATTTGATGCAAACACCCATGCTTTTTAATGTCGACACTCCATCATTCAAACACCGATGAATAATTATTTTATCTATTATATGCTTTTATAAAAGTGAAATAGTTTTTGTATTTTTGTCGAACCTGATTAACTATTTCATGATTTTGTGATTTCAAATTTCCTAAATGATATAAATTTAGTCGATCCACTCCACTCATTTACCTTAACACTTACTTAGTCAATTATCTATCTACCCACAAACTTTCACCTATCGAATTTCAATCCAAACTGTTGTAATGGTTCATGTGGAGTGAGATATGGAAGGTAGTTCAGGCAATGAGTCTCATGCAACTAATAAGCAGAAATGGGAATCAGGAAAATCATTTGGTCCTATGAATCATGCTTTGGTGAATCGTGTAGTTACTCTAGAAAATGAGGTTTCTGTAGAATGGATGTTGGTAAGAAATATTTTTCTACTCATGGTGTTATAGGAAATTGGATGGGATGAGAGATTATCATTTAATCAACAACCTTTCTATCTGAAGTTAGTTCATGAGTTTTACAGGAATGTGGATTTTCTGCTAAAAGATAGTGATGTTTGCTAGATTTAGTCAATAGTGAAAGGAAATAGAATACCTTTTTCATATGTACAATGGGTTGAATGTCTTAAGGTACCCTGTGAGGGTGTCTTTGATGATTACCAGGGTATCTCTCTACTTTAGAGAGATATTTTCTAGTTTGAGGCAACTCTAAAGGAGCTTACTGACAATGAAAATAACATGGGAATCATTGCTACCAAGTTAGATGGGGATTTTAGAATATAATTTATTTTTATAAAATATAATATTTGTACCACAAAATGGTATTTTCATATCAAATGTATCAAGATGTATATTTTATTTATCATCTAATATAATAGATAAAGGTAAATCCATGTAGATTCCTTTTTTTGTAGATAAATGAAATGATCAAGCCTTCTTGCAAAACAAATTCCCTGTTTTATCCAAGTTTAATCACTACCACATTGAATGATAATGGTTCTGTTAGTGATGGAGATTCTATTTCTTTATAGTGCAATGGAATTTGACTAAGTAAGGATATCTTTAAAAGGATGAAGGTCAATTGGAACCCATGGACGAAATAATGGTTTGGGGATGAAGATAAGATTAATGATATGTTCAGTCTAGTGGACCATCCAACTAGGCCAAGGAATATGCATGATCCTGGTCTACGAATAGATGAAGAATTTGTTTGCTCTTCAGATGAGTAAAAATATCCCACCACACCCACCATAGATCAAGGGTCACTTATCAATGATATGAGTGATCCTGACACCATTGAATCTCATAATGATTTTTCTTTTAGAACACTGAGTCCATCACTTAATTTACCCCAAGATGAACCGAATCGTGGAACTAATGGTGATGAAGAGTCATAATTCCCATGAAGTGTAGAGTATGGTATCATGTATGGTAGCTCTGAAGATGAATCAAACCTATAATAAGAAGATGAGTGATAAAAAAAAGTTATTAGTTATGAAAGTGGCAGTGATTGGGGTAGTTAAGAGGTATACAGTGAAGAAAATGATGATTAAAATGGATGTTAAGAGCATGCCTCTAAATATGGTGTTGATGATGAAGTCAGTGGTGAAGGTAGTGAAATTGATGATGACGATCATGAGAATGATCAATGAAGAGATTTAGTGATGGTTGATTCATTGGTTCAGCATTTTGTTATAGAACCTTCTATAGTTGTTGATCAAAAAATAAAAAATGTTTGCTTTCATGATGAAGTCGAAGATCATGTGATCCATACTCCATAGTTAGTGTATGAAAGTAGGAGTCCTCATGATGAGGGTGAGAAACTAGTGAAGAGAACATAGATATAGGGGGACCATCATTTTTGAAGAACTCAAGTTGTGTAGGATCCTCATGTTGGAAGAGTGAAAGTAAACAAACTCACTCATTTATAACCCTCTGCGCTATCTGAATAGAAACAACATCCTAGGTATGTTATACTTGAATTACTATTTTATAACTCTGTTTCTGAGTAAAAAGTAGTAGTTACACAGACACCACTGGTTGAAGAGAATGTTCTTTTTGTGACACCTAATTAAGTGGAATATGCCTGAGTCCCTGCTACTTCTATTGGTTTAGTTCCTAGTGACGACGTCACATGATCATATTTTTAGAGGTTAATGGATGAAATATTTTCAGCTATTAGAGTACCATATCAATCTCATATCATCCATGCGATCCAACAAGCTATATCGGAAAACACTCAGATGAATGAAGAATTACACTCTCTCAAATATTTAATTGAAGGGATGATGTAGTTTGGGCATGCTACCCCTACTCTCGTTCAGGCTGTTCGTTTGAATGAGGATGAAGCACTCAAAATTTCATAAACATTTATAGCCGATATTTACCCAATCATAGTCAGAGCATCCAAAACAATTTTATCAAAAACCACCAAGATGAGAGAATAGATGAATGTGCTTGTATTCATAATAAAATATCTAACCATTGAGTATTAATGTTGTATGGTGACAATGATTAATGCGTTGAAGACTCACACATCAAATCCTGCTGCTCCTTCTACCTCTGGTCAGACATTTCATGCCTTGGAAATTGAGGGAGTTAGACATATTTTTAAGGAATAGATTCAAGCTCTATTGGGTGATTCTTGATTGGATAGTCTTACAAAAATTGAGAATAATAGTGACCATGTTCATGATATGGTCAAGCATTATTCAAACAGTTCTAGGACATACAATGATCAGATTACAGTGTAGGTGAATTATTATTTCAAAAAAATTATTAATAATCCTCAGATAACCATCCATTTTAAATATTTGGGAGAGAATCTGACATTGCCTCCAGTGACCCGAGCCTTCAAATACCAATTAAACAAACTGATGGACATTACCCCAATTCTTGAAAATTTATTTTAGAATAATGTTTAATTTGAGAAAGCATTGAAGTATTGTTGTGAAATCATTCAGTATTTCATCAAGCTATTGAAGCCATACCATCCTGTGTAGAGTGAATAAATTGGGGTTCCTACTGCTACACATAGTGGTCCTGCTGGATTAGTTCCTCCACATTAGATAATAGTTACTCATGCATTCAGTCAGATTTTACCGGTGATCCAAGAGAAGTTTCAACCTCCTGTTTTGTCCCAACATAACACTAGAAATTCCCTCTAATGTTCCATAAAGAATAATCCTACCTCCTCAAAATATTTATTTAGACCCTCCACCTTCTTAGCCACCATCTACTGGTCCTTTTATTGAACCTTATAAGAATGGGAAGCATCCTCTTGATCTTGAGAGGTAGTGTTTATAACTCTTTGATAGGGATGATTTGTTGTATTCTGTTGTCATTCCTTGGAACGTTTTAATAAATTGTACACCATTGATTAATAAATTTATGTTCTATTGTCTTTCATATATTTTTTTAATATTTATTATTCTCTGGTACATCATATTCCTTTGATACCCTTTCACTTTTTTAAAATCCCCAATGGTGGAGAATAGTTTATCATTATGATTATTTTATCCTGCCTCTAATGCTACTCTTTTGTATTTTATTTTCCTTACCTATTATTACATATGAGAATACAATGAATTAGTCTTTGATACCATTTTTTTGTTTTCTTTGATAACATCACTATTTATTGTACCTATGATCCCAATATATCTATTGACCAAATTCATCCGTAATGGGAGATGATATGTTGAATGATTATATTACTCATCAAATGATTTTACATTATAATGCAATGATTTGAGATCACAAAAAGGCGGAGATTTTGTTGGCCTATAAGAAATTATTGTCCACACTCTAGTTTTAATAACAAAAAATCATATCATATTTTATTAATCATGTATAATCATTCCAATAATTTATTTAAGTTAAGTATATGTAGTTTTGATTATCTATTATCATATATTTGTTTAATAAATTATGATAATATTTATGTTGTATGAATGCCCAAACATAAATATTTCTTATTGTATGTTATGATGACACTGACAGAATAAGTTTGACCCACTATACCGACAAAACATTGGACTCACCCATACCGATATAAAAAATGTCTCACCGATAGTTTAAATGAGTCACTGATAGTTCATTTGTCTCACTGATAGAAGGACCGACATACCAATGCATGGTGATACCGACACATGGAGCTACCTATGCGTGGTTCTTCTGATGAAAGGAATCACCAGTGCGCAAACATACCAATAGAAGGGGAAACTGGAATAATGATTCACTAACCCAATGAGTAACTAATACTTAGAGAGACTGGCAGAATAGATCCCTGATAGAATGATTCCCTGAGAGAAGAAGATAATGACAGATGGAGATACAGCCAGAGGACTCACTAGAAGAGTATTTAAATATTATTTATACTAAATTTTTATCCAACTGTCATATTTAAGTGTTTTAATTCTATTGTTTAATGTTATTAATTTTTTAGACAACAGTCGTTATGTTATCAAAAGTACAAGGTACAATACGTTTGTCAAAAATAAACATTGTCTAGATATAGATTATAAAAGAAAAGGACTCTAGATAAAAGGTATAATACATAGATATATACAAAGTTTTTTTCCGACATAGTTGCAGATTCACACGAACAACATATTGAATTGAAGAAAAAATGAGGAACACTTCATTCCTGCTTGTTGTGAAACAAAAAAACTGTTTTCCATCAATTTAATATCATACCTATAGTATTCAACAAAACTGAAGGATATTACCATCTTACCTTCCAAGATGACAGAACCTAGTGCTCAACGACAATCTGTATTCAGTGTCGGCTTCATGAAGAGGACTCTAGAGTCATTCCTGATATATCAAAGAGTTTAGATATGAACTGCATAACACACATATCATTCTAAACCCTATCTAATATTTATTTCCTTGTTGTGTTCTATTTTTATTACTTTTTCATGCAATAGGTTCATTTGTATGTAGAACACACACTATCTCTTGCACTGAACTAGAGGGTAGTATATTTCCTCACACAACTATATTTTTACACTTTTTATCCAAAGAAGAATTGTGGAAGAGGTCTTGTGTTACCTGGTTGTGTTTTTTCTCACGTAGATCTGTGGTAGGGGTCATGTGACATAGATAGTTTGTGTTCAACTTTGTAATCCATAATCCAATTTTTGGACCAAAACCATTATCTATATAGATTTGACAGTGGTAGTTGATAACTAAGTGGAAAGGACTATGTCTCTGTTTGAGACTGATCCTTACTTTTATATCTGTGGTGTTTTCTAAATTGCTTTCTCTATATTACCCATAATTGTGGAAACTAAATTTTACATTCATATTTATTCTTGGATAGTGTTTATGACTATAAAAAATTATTAGATTTGTTTAAAAAGTCGTATCAATATATCATATTGTTACAATTGAGAAGTAAACAATTTACAGTGAAAATAGATTAGTAATTAGTGTATTATAAATTAATTACATTGATTAACTAGGATTTTGAGTTTAAAATTATATGAATCTTTTAAATAAACATTTAAACATAAATTTTTATAGGAACTAAATTCACTCTCCTATTGAGTGTCCTACGACGACCAAAAATTTCTTATTTCAGTAATTTATAGATTATTGTAAATACCAATATAATTAATATATATGATATGAACATATTGGTTTAAATTATTGATATGAAAAAAACATTATCTTTGAAATATGAGCAATAATAACAAATAGAAACATATACATAAAACAAAATGGTTATTACCTGAAACAAAACATTAACAAGGGTAGACAGTTGTTAACAGTGCAATGATGACTTTATGTGAATAGTGTCATCGAGGACCATCGGTGAGCAATTCCAACGGTAGACAGTTGTGAACAGTGTCATCAGTGACCTTCTATGAATAGTTCCATCGGTGAGGTTCCAACAGTAACCTCTCATTCCTTTTCCAAACCTTCCAATTCTATGAATAGTTTCATCGGTGAATTGTTCCATCGGTGAGGATCCACCGGTGACCTCCTTCCTTTAACAAATTTCCAATTCTATGAATAGTTTCATTGGTGAACTGTTCCATCGGTGAGGTCCCAATAATGACCTCTTTCATTTTCCAAATTTTGAGTTTTTGAATAGTGTTTCCAGAACGGTGAGGTTCCATAGGTGACCTCTTTCCTTTTCCAAATTTGGAGTTCATGAACAATGTTTCAAGAATGGTGAGGTTCCAATGGTGACCTATTTCCTTTTCCAAATTTTGATACCATGAATAGTGTTTCCAGAATGATGAGGTTCCAATGGCGAGGTATCAATGGTGTGGCTCATGAACAGAGTTTTGAATTTTCCAAATATCATGTTCATGAACAATGTTTCTAGCTTCCCATATTTTCGCACCATTAACATTTTATTTGACATAAAATGAATTTAAATCTTTGTTTTATGTTCTGTAAGGTAGATTCAAAGGCCATAACTCCTATATTAATTATTTCTATGACTCCGGATTTTTTTGGTCAAACTGTGTGGTTTAATGAGATCCGTTTTAATGGAAAAACCAGTGTAACGTAATTCGTCACTCCGTTAAATATTCTAATGGGATGGGATATCTTATCCCCTAATTCATTCTTCTTGTTCTCGAATATGAGACGCTAGAACCATTCATTCTATTCTTTAAGAGTTTCATAATCAAACATTCCTCCTATGATTGGTCCCGCACAGTTTCGATGAAACCAAGCAGTATCGATCAATCTTCGATATCAGGTACGATCTATCTTCATTATTTCGCATTCATATCATGTCTTCTCCATTCCCCTTTTAATGAATTTGCTCTCCATGTTCCTAATGGAATTTTTATGGGTTTTTGTAACATTAAAAGTAAGTAATGAATAATAGATATTTTTATCTATGTCTATTAAAGAATTAGATAGTGTTTTAGAGGCTTAAAATGGAAATAAATCCAATCTTAAGCATAGAATACACTGATATTTTTTAAAAGATTGTTTTACTGCTTTTTGAGAGAAAACCATTTTTAAATCTATCTTTTGAAAATTTTATAATCTATATTTTTCAAAATAAACTTATTCCTTATAATTGGGACATCAAAATTTACTTTGTGTGAATTTTTGGTATTTTTCTTGACAATGTTCATTTTTTTAATGAATAGTGAAAAATACTGCATTTTATATCAAAACTGCTTTTTCATCTAATTTATTTATATGATTAGATTATCTTTTGAATTTGTTTTAAAGTGAAATTAGAAAATATTTTAACCATTAAATCCAACAGTGGTCGTTGGAATTAATTTCACTTTGAAATCAGATTTAAACTAGTGTAAATCTTTTGATACTTATTGTTTCATAAAAACACGCTATTTGTCATGATAGCGGGAATTTATTATTAAATTAATTAATGTGACTTATATGTTATGAATTTTGTAAAATATACTTCATTTTTGAATTCGGAATATTAAATATTTCTTAGGGTGAATTTTTGGTATTTTTCTGAAAAACATCAATTTTGATTAATAGTGAAACCACTAAGTGGTACTTATAAAAACTGATTTTTCGTTTAAATGAAAATTTACCTCTTCTGTGATTTGAATTTCAAAAATCCGACATACATGGTTGTCATTAAGAAGTAAAATGTGGTTCAATGAGATTAAAATAATTTTTTTGGTGAATAGAAACTCTTAAGTTCTTAATCGCAATTAGAGGTAATTAGTGTAGTTTAATGTAAGAATAATGTTTTAATAACATGAAATGACCTAGACACATGTCCTACCCTCATTGGATGTGTCATGTCCGACCAAGAAAATCCATGGGTCAACTTGGGGACCCCATGGAGCCACTTTGGTTTGAAAATGACATAATTACCTTTTATTTAATGTTAAAGTAAAAAAGACACAAACATGAAATGTTTTACTAAAACAATTTTTACATGGGGTTATACAAATCATATTCTTGACTATAAATAGTCATTGGAAAGCTAAAACGATTTCCTACATCATACTGTTTTTTTATAATTTTGAAACATTATATAAATTGAATTTATTTATGACATCATGATGATGCAGCGACGACATCGTTATTTAACGATTTAAATAAAATGGAATGATAATGTAAAATCTAAGACCTACACATGTCCAAAACATATTGTATGAGTGAATTTAGAACCCTCATCACCTTATCCTAGAAATACATAAATGTGGGACCTTTACAATCTGAGAATCTCTTGAAAATAATGTAGCATTTTGTAACTTTACAAGAGTGCCCCTCCTCTCCTCTTATAAAAGGACCCCACCTCTACCACCTTACCCACACTCCCAAAGCCTTTGGCTCGGCCAACCTCTGCCCATTTTGTCTCTAAACTTCCCTCTATTACTCCTTGAAGCCTCACGTTGGGCAGAAGTCTTCCCAAGGAATCCTTTGAGCTCAAACCAAAGGGAGTTACCCGATTTTAAGGTAATGTCTTCACTTGAGTCCTTTTGTATTATTTTTCTTCTCCAGCCCCCTAAACTCTTTTTATTCATTTATTTTTTTAAAAATCCAGTATCTTAAATATACAAGGATGTTTTTATATGAAGAATTCGAGATACACTTACACACACCTTCATCTAATGGTTAAAGGACATACTATTTCCGGGGATGGTGAATTTATACCTCCCGAAACGATGATTGTTCAACATTCTTTTAACACCTTAAAAGGTGGCCATTAAGATGTCACTATATTTATATATGATATATAATATGTTTATGTTTTCCTTAAGCTTATTTATTTTTCATTTTCGGCATAACTTTATGGTTTCCATTATGGGTAAACGCGATATCTTTATTTAAGGAAGTGCGGACTACCACCCCCTCAAAGTGATTTGATTCGTTAAATACCATATGTGGGACATATAAAGGATGGAACTATGATATTATATATGATATTATAATGGAATTATAATCTACCTTTATATCATTATTGTTCCATTCTATAAAATATGAAATAGAAATGAAAGTAGCGTTCATGCGTACGTACGGCTTACCGTCTCCATGAACGGTGCATTTCACTTTTTACATCTAAATGATTATGTAATATTATAAATGCATGTATATACTGGATATATATGATATATACCTCATGATTATAATTATGGATATAATGGATACATGAAAAACTTGTAATTATAAAGGGTTTATTTTTGACTAATGTACCAATGATCATTAAAACGATCGTTATTAACTTAAATAATTACATAGTGTTCATGACATGGAAATAAGTGATATAAAAGGAATAATGAACTTGAAAAATGTTCTTAAGAAAGTAGAAATTAACTCAATTTTATTATTTAGGAAATTAATGAACGATCCAGTCATGTCGGACCCAAGGTATGGGACTTCGTCTCAATCTCCTTTCATTGTGGCATATTTTTTTTATACACAACCTTCTTTTATACGGTGTATAAACCCCTTTGACTTTTATGTTTATTCAAAAGGAATCTTTTTTATACAATGCATTTACTAAATAACAAAACGGAATGTTTTTTTCGTACGTATGCGGCGACAACAACTTCTCCGCCGCCGTGACCATTATTTGAGTTTCGGCTTCCTCTAAAAGCCATACCTTTTTTTAAAAGAAAAATAAATACCATGTTTTACTTTTATTTTATTTTGGTATTTAAAATGGTTTTCATAATGTTTTTATATCAATTTGTTATATTGATATCTTGTGATTTAAAGGTGGAAATTTTATGTTCCCTTTATGCATGTTTTATGTGATACGATTATGTTGAGGTTCTTGGGAATTATTATGAAGACGGGTGGTTCCGTGATAAATTATGGGCGGGTGAGCCTGATATAGCTCTCCAATGCATTCGGTAACACAAAGGAGTGAAACGTTATGGTTTCTCCGAAGATATTTAGGGAATATATTGTGATGGGTATTCCAAACGTAACCAAGAGGGTTACTCCCTACGTAAGAATGTTATGAATTCCTCAAGTTTCCTTTATGTCTTCGGATTTCTATGATTAATTCATGATTTGATGAGGTATATTAAAGTGCTTATGTTTTATGGGTAAAGTATGATTTCATTCTTATTTATATATGTACTCATGTTTCCTTTCCATATTTTTATATCCCTTACTAATCTTTTTATGCTCATCCCAAGGTTTTTTGAAATGTTTTTCACAGGTCAAGGTAAAGGTACATGATATGATGATAGTGTCCAGGTTGTTTCAAGAAAGAATCCATGTTTTATTTTAAATATGTTTCTATTGATAGAAAAGAAGAATACTATCTTTATGTAACCACTTTGTTTATATGTGGAATGTAATGCATGTTTTATGATCTAATTCTCTAAAACTCTAAACCCGAAAAGATCCTCAATGTGTAATCTTGAAATAACTCAACTTTAAGTAAGGTTTAAGGCTGGGGCCTTATAGTTGGTATCAGAGGTCGGTTTAGATAACTTTAGGAGTTTGAATTCTATTAAATGATTATCCAAAAATATTTTTTATGGTCAAATTGAAGTGATATAGTATTTGAAGATTACCATATTGCTTCATCTAATACATGTTTGTTCAGGATGGTTTTCCGTAGAGGAAATAGGGAAGCAGTTCTAGGAAGGCATGTAGAAGGAAATGGCCTTCCAAATCAAGATGCTGAAATGGTCAGAATCAGAATTGATCAGTTTACTACGGTGATGGCTCAGTTGAATCAGGTGATAAATGGTGGTTGTATTATTGATGATATTTTTGTGTTTTCTAAAAGTAAAGAGGCGCATGAAAGTCATTTAAGGGTTATCTTGCAATCCTTAAAAGAAAAGACACTATATGGAAAATTAAGCAAGTGTGAGTTTTGGTTACAAAAAGTTCTTTCCTGGGTCACATTGTTTCAAAAGATGGCATAACTGTTGATCCTACTAAAACAAAAGTTGTTGAAGAATAGGCAAGACCCACAAATGTAACCGAGATCCGTAGTTTTCTTGGTTTGGCAGGTTACTACCGAAGGTTTGTTGAAATTTTTTCATGGTTATCTAGTCCAATGACTAAGCTAACTCATAAGGGTGTTAAGTTCATCTGGACAAAAGAATGTGATGATTATTTGCAGGAGTTGAAAAGAAGATTGGTGAATGCTCCAGTTTTGGAACTTCCTTCCAGGAATGGTGAGTTTGTTATATACAGTGATGCTTCATTGAAAGGACTTGGTTGCATCCTAATGAAGAATGATCAGGTAATTACTTATGCTTCACGATAGTTGAAAACTCATATGGTAAATTACCCTACACATGATTTGGAATTAGCTGTTGTTGTTTTTTCTTTAAAAATTTGGAGGCATCATTTGTATAGAGTAAAGTGTGAAATATATATTGATCACAAAAGTTTAAAGTATATATTCACTCAGAAAGAATTGAACATGAGACTGAGGAGATGGCTGTAATTAATCAAGGATTATGATTGTAAAATTCACTACCATCCGGGAAAAGTAAATAAAGTGTCTGATGCCTTGAGTCAAAAAAGTAATGCTTAATTAACCATGCTACGTTTGGAACGAGATCCATTGGTTTTTGATTTGATGAACTTTGGTATAGATGTTGTTGGTGCAGAAAGTTCTTCTGTTTTGTTTCAGGTATTAGTGACATCTTCCCTATCAGACAGAATCAAGCAAGCACAGAAACAAGACAATGAGTTGCAGAAAAAGGTAGAGCTAGTTCAGAAGGGTAAGCTGCCTGAATTCAACATTGATAATGATTGTGTTTTGATGTTTGGAAAGAGATTATGTGTAACTTGTGATTCACAGTTGAGGAATGAGTTGTTATGTGAGGCTCATAGTTCCCCGTTTTCAGTTCATCCTGGCAGTACTAAGATGTATAGAGATCCGCGGGAGAATTACTGGTGGGATGCAATGAAAAGGGATATTGCTGATTTTACTGTGAAGTGTTTGACTTGTCAGCAGGTTAAAGCAGAGCGGCACTTACCGAAAGGGATGCTTCAGGCTTTACCAGTGCCAGAGTGGAAATGGGAGAATATATCCATGGACTTCATTGGGGGATTGACGATGAAACCTCGAGGTAATAATGCAATCTGAGTTATTGTTGATCGCTTGACTAAATCTACTCATTTACTTCCTATTCGAGATACATTATCTCTAGATCAACTTTATCGATTGTATCTTAAAGAAATAGTAAGGTTCCATGGAGTTCCCCTATCCATTGTATCTGATCATGATCCTAGGTTTACTTCTAACTTTGGAAAGTCCTTCAGAAGTCGTTGGGTACTGAATTAAATTTTAGTACATCTTTTCATCCTCAATTAGATGGGCAGTCAGAACGAACAATTCAGACCTTGGAGGATATGCTACGTGATTTTTCGATGGATTATCAGGGATGTTTGGACCAACATCATTCTTTGGTTTAGTTTTCTTATAATAACCGTTTTCATTCCAGTATACAGATGGCACCATTTGAGGCATTATATGGGAAGCGGTGTCGAACTCCAGCATTTTGGGATGAAGTGGGTGAATGGAAGTTGATGGGACCAGAATTTGTAGAAGAGGTGGCATAAAAAGTTCAGTTGATTCAGAAACACATGATAATAGCTCAGAGCAGGAAGAAGAGTTATGCAGATAACTGGAGGAAGGATCTATCTTTCGACGTAGGTGATCATGTTTTTTCTAAAGATTTCTCCATGGAAAATTGTGATGCAATTTGGTAAGAAAGGAAAGCCGAGTCCAAGGTTCATTGGGTCATATGAAATTCTGGAGAGAGTTGGATCAGTAGCATACCAGGTGGCTTTACCTCTGAGTTTATCTCAGGTACACAATGTTTTTCACGTTACGATGTTGAGAAAGTATATGCCAGATCCATCTCATGTTTTGAGTCCAGAGGTAGTTCATCTGGAGGAGAACCTATCTTATGAGGAACAACCAGTCCAGATTCTTGACCACAGGGAGCATGTGTTACGAAATAAGGCGACTAATCAGGTAATGGTTTTGTGGAAAAACCACATGATGGAAGAGGCAACATGGGAATCTGAAAATGCAATGAGGGATAAGTACCCCCATTTTTTCGATAAGTAAATAAATTGCGGGGATGCAATTTTATAAAGGGGGGAAGGATGTAACATCCCATGTAAGTAATGAATAATTGATATTTTTATCTATGTCTATTAATGAATTAGATAGTGTTTTAGAGACTTCAAATGAAAATAAATCCAATCTTAAGCATGGAATACACTAATATTTTTTACAAGATTGATTTACTGCATTTTGATGGAAAACCATTTTTAAATATATATTTTGACAATTTTATAATCTATATTTGTCAATAAAAACTTATTCTTTATAATTGGGACATCAAAATTTACTTTGTGTGAATTTTTGGTATTTTTCTGAAAATGTTCATTTTTAATGAATAGTGAAAAATACTGCATTTTACATCAAAACTGCTTTTTAATCTAATTTATTTATATGATTAGATTATCTTTTGAATTTGTTTTAAAGTGAAATTAGAAAGTATTTTTACCATTAAATCCAACAGTGTTATTTGGGATTAATTTCACTTTGAAATCAGACTTAAACTAGTATCAATCTTTTGATACTTATTATTTCATAAAAACACGCTATTTGTCATGACAGTGGGAATTAATTATTATATTAATTAATGTGACTTATATTTTTTGAATTTTGTAAAATAGACTTAATTTTTTAATTCGGAATATCAAATATAGCTTAGGTTGAATTTTTGGTATTTTTCTGAAAAACTTCAATTTTTTATGAATAGTGAAACAACTAAGTGGTACTTATAAAAACTGATTTTTTGTTTCAATGAAATTTCACCACGTCTGTGTTTTGAATTTCAAAAATACGACATACATGGTTGTCATTAAGAAGTAAAATGTGGTTCAATGAGATTAAAATTATTTTTTGGTGAATAGTATCTCTTAAGTTCTTAATCGCAATTTGAGGTAATTAGTGTAGTTTAAGGTAAGAATAATGTTTTAATAAAATGAAATGACCTAGACACATGTCCTACCCTCATTGGATGTGTCATGGCCGACCACGACAATCCATGGGTCAACTTGGGGACCCCATGGAGCCACTTTGTTTGGATAATGACATAAATACCTTTTATTTAATGTTAAAGTAAAAATTGACACAAACATGAAATAGTTTACTAAAAGAATTTTTACATGGGGTTATACAAATAATATTTTTGATTATAAATATTCATTGGAAAGATAAAAATATTTCCTACATCATAGTAGTTTTTTATAATTTTTAGATATTAAATAAATTAAATAATTTATGACATCATGATGATGTAGTGATGACCTCATTATTTAACGATTTAAATAAAATGGAAAGATAATGTAAAATCTAAGACCTACACATGTCCAAAACCTATTGGATAAGTGGATTTCGAACCCTCATCACTTTATCCTCGAAATAAATTAATGTGGTACCTTTACAATCCAAAACTCTTTTGAAAATAAAGTAACATTTTGTAACTTTACAAGAGTGCCACTCCTCTCCTCTTATAAAAGGCCCCCGTCTCTACCACCTTACCCACACTCCCAAAGCCTTTGGCACGGCCAAACTCTGCCCATTTTGTCTCTCCACTTCCCTATCTTACTCCTTGAAGCCTCACTTTGGGCAGAATTCTTCCCAAGGAAGCCTTTGTGCTCAAACCAATGGGAGTTACCCGATTTTAAGGTAATGTCTTCACTTGAGTCCTTTTGTTTTATTTTTCTTCTCCAACCCCATAAACTCTTTTTATTCATTCTTTTTGTAAAAACTCCATTATCTTCAATATACTAGGATTTGTTTATAATAAATATTCGAGCTACAATTACACACACCTGCATCTAATGGTTAAAGGACATACTGTTTCCGTGGATGGTGAATTAATGCCTCCCGAAACGATGATTGTTCAACATTGTTTTAACACCTTCAAAGGTGGACATTAAGATGTCACTATATTTATATATGATATATAATATGTTTATGTTTTCTTTAAGCTTCTGTATTTTTCATTTTGGGCATACCTTTATGGATTCCATTATGGGTAAACGCGATATCTTCATTTAAGGAAGTGCGGACTACCGCCCCCTCAAAGTGATTTGATTCATTAAATATCATATGTGGGACGTATAAAGGATGGAACTATGATATTATATATGATATTATACTGGAATTATAATATACCTTTATATAATTATGATTCCATTATATAAAATATGAAATAGAAATGAAAGTAGCGTTCATGAATATGTACGGCTTACCGTCTCCATGAACGGTGCATTTCATTTCTTACCTCTAAATGAATATATAATATTATAAATTCATGTATATACTGGATATATATGATATATACATCATGATTATAATTCTAGATATAATGGATACATGAACAACTTGTAATTATAAAGGGTTTATTTTTGACTCAAGTACCAATGATCGTTAAAACGACCGTTATTAACATAAATAATTACATAGTGTTCATGACATGGAAATAATTGATATAAATGGAATAATGAACTTGAAAAATGTTCTTAATCAAGTATAAATTAACTCAAGTTTATTATTAGGGACATTAAAGAACGATCGAGTCAAGTCGGACCCCAGGTATGGGACTTCATCTCAATCTCCTTTCATTGAGGCATATTTTGTTTTATACACAACCTTCTTTTATACAGTGTATAAACCCCTTTGACTTTTACGTTTATTCAAAAGGAATATTTTTTATATGAAGAGTTTACTAAATGACAAAGGGGAATGTTTTTGTCGTACGTATGCGGCGACAACGACTTCTCCGCCGTCGTGACCATTATTTGAGTTTCGGCTTCCTCTACAAGCCATACCTTTTTTTAAAAGAAAAATAAATACCATGTTTTACTTTTCTTTAATTTTGGTATTGAATTTTTTTTCATAATGTTTTTATATCAATGAGTTTTATTTATATCTTGTGATTGAAAGGTGGAAATGTTATGTTTCCTTTATGCATGTTTTATGTGATACGATTATGTTGAAGTTCATGGGCATTATTATGAAGACGGGTGGTTCCGTGATAAACTAAGGGAGGGTGAGCCTGATATAGCTCTCCAATGCCTTTGGAAACGTGAAGGAGTGAAACGTTAAGGTTTCTCCAAAGAGATTTAGGGAATATACTGTGATGGGTATTCCAAACGTAACCAAGAGGGTTACTCCCTACGTAAGAATGTTATGAATTCCTCAAGTTACATTTATGTATTTTGATTTCGATGATTTATTCATGATTTGATGAGGTATGTTAAAGTGCTTATGTTTTATGGGTAAAGTATGATTTCATTCTTATGTATATATGTACCCATGTTTCCTTTCCATATTTTTATATCCCTTACTGAGCTTTTTATACTCATCCCATGTTTTTTTGAAATGTTTTTCACAGGTCAAGGGATAGGTAAATGATATGATGATAGTGTCAAGGAAGTGTCAAGAAAGAATCCATGTTTTATTTTAAATATGTTTCCAGTGATGGGAAAGAAGAATACTATCTTTATGTAACCACTTTGTTTATATGTGGAATGTAATGCAAGTTTTATGATCATATTCTCTAAAACTCTAAACCCGAAAAGATCCTCAATGTGTAATCTTGTAATAACTCAAGATTAAGAAAGGTTTAAGGATGGGACCTTATAGTGTTGGCTGATGTGGTGGTGTCTCTGCATCGTCAGGTGGATATAGTTGTCTTGAGGGAGGAGATCATAACTGTTGTGTGGATCGTTCTCATATAATGACATTCAAAAACTATTTGAGGTTTGGGATTCGTTGCTTCTCATTTCTTTTATGTGGAACTGTGTAGTTACCATTTTTTATCCCACTAGATGACAATATAATTGACATAATAAATATTTTAACCGGATACATAAATTGATATTACTCGTATGTTATTACAGCATGTTTTACTAGATAGCATGAAATGTTTTCTTGAAGTGTTTAGCATTCCATTCTTGATGGAAATTGGTGACGAATGTAAAGCAGGAATTGATTGATAATTGTTTGGGTAAATATAAAGAGGCATCTAAATGAATATGTTTATTCCTGTAATATTTTTATTTTAATCAAATTGGTGATGTAATAATGAATAATTCTTTTTGATAGCGTTCTAATTAGGATTCGCAAATAGGGAACCTATGAATAATAAATCTGTTAATCAACGATAGATTCATGAAATGGTTATTTGATAAAAGATAATTGTATGTAGGGTTCTGAGTTACCCTATTGCTTGTTTCAGGGCCATGAGACCAATTGATATGATGTTTGTTTTCCATATTCTTGATTTGTGATGTGATCCTGGATAATTGTGGTGATATGTAGAGGCATGGAGGCCTATTGTTTGTGGTAGTAGTTAATGCCTTGAGTGGAAAGATGCATCAGTTTATGCATGTGGGTGTCAAGTAGGACACCTGGGATGATGGAATAGGTTGGATGTGAATGTTTGGATGCTTGCTGATTCTTTGATTTGTTATCTTCTTTACATTCCCCACTACACAAGGAAACAAGTTTTTCATACCCCTCTTCCTAGATGGGCGAATACGGGGGGAGGGTGGTATGTCACATGATTTCTGTGTCTATCTTCTCAAGGGAGGATTGATCTACGCTCTTCCTATTGGTGAAAAATACTCGACGGGTAGTTCATCTTCTCACCGTGTTGAGCGCCCTTGTGTTTAGTAGCATAGAATGTTTTTCTAGAATTCCTGGGAATATGGTAAAGTAATGTTGTAAATAGAAAATTGAATAAATGATGTTAACACGTGGGTTTGGAGTTTGCTCAGATGAAATATTGAAGTTACATTTTTAAAGGGATAGTGGACTTAGGGTGTCATGGTAATGAAATTTAGTGTGGAATTGTAAATGATTAATAAATGATTAAAGAATTAATCAACGTAAAGTGGAACTGATAAAAAGGGAATGAAGTGATTTAATAAATATCATCAAATTATTGTGTGTTTATAGGTTACCTATTCTTATAAGTGGTAGCAATGAGTCCAATAGACGTTAGTTGTAGTTGAGTCTAAAACTAGGATATGCCCATAGTGTGGTTGTGAGCTATAGTAGATTCTTTATTTTTGGTGTTTTTATACTATAATCCACCCTCTCACTAAGGGAAACTAACACCATATTGATTTTGATCCCTGGAAAGGTGTTTTGACCAAAATTCCGGTGGGGGGATGGATAAATGGCTACCCCCTTTGGCCCCACTCTCTTCACTTGGTAGTTACTTGTGCTGGTAGGCACTGTGGTTAGTTTTCCCCATATATGTGTGTATAGGGCTGTAAAGGCTTGTGGTTATTCACACATGCATATTCTGGATATATATTCATATGAAATACTATAGGTTTAGTGTGTATAGGCTATGATGACTTGAGGATCCTTACATGGTGTATGGGTTGTAATGGCTTGAGGTATAATACTCGACATATGATACACTCCATACGAGCTTCGGTGGCTCTCGAAAACTAACTAGTTGCTTTTCTATGTGGACGTGGGGGTTTTATTGCATGAGTTGGATGTTGTGGTGATTTTCCGAAGTGTTAGTAGGAATGTCTTTTAGAGAGAGATGCATAGGATGTTTGACATTGGGGGAAATGAGGCAAACCAGTGTGAAAGTAGTAACGTGGTACCGTTGATATTCCTTATTATATTATATACTATTGTATGTGTTACTTGGTGAGAGAGACCATGGGGTGGATAGGAACATAGTATACTTATTTAGGTGAAGAGTTAGTTTCCATTGGTGTTCACAGTGCTTTGTAATGCTTTATTTATTTTTGCACGAGAGGCTTCATGAAGGATCTTACTGAGTATACTATTATACTCATCCTAGGACTACATAAACTGTTTTTTTGGTCACTTGGAGTTGAATGGAGATCAAGCTGGTTTCTACTGGCTTGGGGTTACATGAGTTTTTTGGGCGTGTGGTTGCTCTATTTTTTACTTTTTTAAAGGTACTTTCAGTTTTCCCCCATAGAGTTGTAGTAGTTTTAATGACATTACATATATGCTCTTGGGTTTTCATTTATATTTTAGTTCTGAGTTGGAGTTGTTTGCTGTCTATCATATCTCTTTCTTTAAAATATATTTCCTTAAAGGGTAATTCCTCCCATCTGTGTGTTCACTATACCCTTGGTGCTAGTCACCATCCCGGGGACAACTGGAGGCAGGACTCAGGGGTCATTATCTCCCTTCTCACATTTCTGGCCAAGGAGGGGTAATCTTTCTGGGGAGGGGGAGTGAAACTAATAATTAATGTGATATAAAATTAATTGATTTTTCTCTTAAGAATCCAAATTTCTTGGGAAAGGGAATGAAAAAACATATTTCTATTCTCACAGTCCTTTCTCAAGGTATGAATCATATTGATATTCTAAACGAGAAAAAGAGAGAAAAATTTCGTGTTGAGTATATCATGGGGAAATCTCCACCTTCATCCAGTGGGTCTTTTGATCTACTATATTTTTAACAATTAATAAGTGTCACTAAGTATATATTCAATATTCTTTGGTGTCCTAACCATGAAAAAAGTAATTTTGGGTGTTTATCATTTGGAAGGTGAAGTAGATCTATGGTGTGATTTTATTAACAACATTGTGATACAAGAACAAATTTATTATATCAAATGAGAACAACATAAGGGGTTTTTTTCATTAATTACATACCTAAATCACTATGAACAAAGATGGATAATAAATTAATTATTATTAATAAAAATTATTATGAATCTATTAGAATTTTTGAATCCAATTTTAGAAGACCTGAATAGTATGATTCAATTTAAATCATTATTTGTGAAATAAAAATGTTTCCATTATATGGTGTTTTATAACTATGTATTTGAACGACATTAACTATATGAGAAATTAGTATCTATGAAAATGTTTGCAAATGTAGTATAATAGAGGAAATAGAGGCTTGAGTTTCATATCAATCTCATGGTTTTGACAATAAAACGAAGATGGACTTTATGTAAACATCTAATAACTATGTTGATAATAATATGAGCCTCCCATTATGCTCAAAGTGTGAGAATAAACATGTATGTAATCATCTTAAGGGGGCTAATAAATATATTATGTTTTGAAGGGATGGCCATTGAGAAACATAATGCCAACATTTTGGGAAGAAGTTAGATAATGATTAAAATAATAAGAAATTCATAAAAATGGACCTCCTACACTTTAGTGTTTCAATTGCATGGATTTGTGTCATTATAAAAACATGTACCCCAATCCATGGAATAATGTAAAATAAATGCAACTGAAACCTCTAAATACAAAGGAAATAAGAGAAATCTTATGATATCATAATGGACGATGGGATTCATGTTAATTGGGTAATACTTATCTTCCTCTCCGTAGATTGGAATTTCATGATTTACTTATTATGAATGAGCCATATGAAAATAATATTGTCCATCCTTTAGTTAAATTTCATGTGATTGTCTACATGGATATAAGAATAATGGAATCACAGATTCTATCAGTATACATAGGAACCCAACTTTCCAATTAATATGTTTATGTGTATAAAGGGAGATTCTATATGGGATAAATAAGCATGTATGTTTTCAATATAACTTTACATTAATTTTGATGATTACCATGTTTCAAAGAATAAATAATGACAGTATTGACATGTTTGGTATGTGATGATAAATAGATACATTATTATAAATTTTGAATTAATGTTAATCTTATTTTGAAAAATCTATTCACCTTCTTTATGAAATTTTGGATTTTAATCCACTAAAAGCTTTCATAAGGATAACCATTTATGAAATCATTTTTGTTGACAAATGACTATGGTTTTATTGGTAAGTGTATTATTTATCCATTTGATGATTTATGGATAACCAATTATCCTTAATTTCCTAAAATAATATACGGAGTTAAGAATATTCTTGTCAGAACAAAAGGGTTCGTTTGCTCGTGTGAAATTGAATAAAATCAAGTAAGTATATTTTTGTGAAAAGTATTCATATTTAGGTAATAGTTATTTAAATAAATTGTTCTCGTATAGTCCAAATTTTGATTAAATCAAAATCTATTTCAAACCACTTCAGTCTATGGTGTTATGATCTCTAACCATATCTTTAAAACTCTCATTATTGTGATTATTGATCTTTTTCACACTATAATTATTTATATTTTTCAACCATGTCCTTGTCTCCACATACCACCTATAATATCAAATGGGAAACCTAGTTATCAATTTCTTTTGATAACCATTTTTCATCCATCATTCCCTTTTTAATGGTATTTTTAGTGTTCTACTTTATCATGTGGATTTTTATTAATGGAAATATTATGTATTATGTATTTGATGACCTCGTGAATTTTTATGTGAAAAAATAAATTTATGCGTTGTAGAATGTAACAACCAGAGTTTTAATGAATTATTTTTTATTTAATAAGTTAAAATTATTTGAAAGCATTTATTGAACTCGAAATAAATTTAATAACTATTAATGGAAAAAATGTTTATAACTTTGTGTTCATTCAACAAAGACTTCATTCAATTGCATGTATTACACGCATGATTGAGTATTACCAAACCCCTATATATAATTAATGATAATATTGAAACATTATTATAGTTATAACCTAGTAATTGGAATTAATGGAATGAAAAATATTAACTAAATTATGAAAATAATGTTTAAAATGTCTATATAAGGACTCATTTAGTGTAAAATAAATAAGAATTAAAAATAAAAACCAATTGAATATAATTGATGTGTTTTTATAAAAAAAACTATTTTTATACCCGCCAAGGAAATATATCATAATAAATTAAACTAATCCATAATATTGAATGATGTTAATTAAATTTATATATTATATGTTAAATAATTTGTTAAATTAATTCTTTATGTTTTATAGGGAAAAAACAAGTCGGATTTTAAGTAGAAAACATGTATTTTTTAAAAAGGAAACTATACCTCCTTTTAATGGAAGACTTATTTTAACACTAAATATTACATTTTTTATAAATTTTTTAAAGTAATATTTTATTAAAAAAATTGAATTTCAAAATTATGTTGGTTTAAATAACATGTATTTTTCTTGAGAAGTTTCATTTTTTGTTGAATAGTGAAAAATACAAAATTTTAATTGAAAACTAATATTTAATATAAATAATATTTAATGATAAATTCTAATTTTAATTGGATTTATCATAAAATTAGACTAATTATATATCTATTAATTGATTTTAGGTAATTTGAAACAACACAATATTTAATCTTCATATAAAAAATGTAGTAATTTTATGATTATTTTTACATTAAAAATTTGATTATCATTGTTTGACAAGAATAGTATAAACTTAATATTTTTAATTTGAAAAAATGGATGGAATTAGAAGAATATATAATTAATAATAATCCTAAAATAATTTTTTTTCCAAAATTATTAGTGAAAACCGTTTAAATTAATCATTATGATTAAGAGAAAAGCATGGTTACCTAGGGGATACGATTTAAACTTATGGGGAAATTGAGGTAAAACCATTTATAAACACATTTTCATTCATAAATTTCATCGTGTACATTATTTTATTAAAAAAAAATATTTATGGAATATTTTCTAAGGGTGACCTCCCAATAGTTATTACCTTTTGATATTTATAATAATGCCACTCCTCCTCTATTATAAAAGTGCATTCACTCTCCCAACTTCATAACACATTTATATCAAATTGTATCTGTCATTCCCGATCCAAATATCATACCAAAATTCCTCCCTTCATCCTAGAATATTCACATAAGTCAGAAATCCATCTATGTATGTTCTTTGGTTCAATCTAGAATGAGATACCTGTAAAAGAGGTGATGTTCATCAAGCATAATTTTTTTTTATTTATATATCAAAAAAAATAAGTTTTCTTATAATGATTATACAATAAAATAAGTATGTTAAATATAATGGGATTTTATAATATTAATTATACATCCATTAAAACCTCACACTTCCAACAAATGGGAGATGCAATAATTGTTTATGTGTACGACAATATACCACCTCACAAATCGATGTTGATCGCTCATCTGTCACCACATTTCAAGGATGAGAATAATAATGGAATTATAATTTATATATGATATTTATTATGTTATTATATAATTGTTATTAAATAATTTTTGTATCATACAACCATTATTTTATAAATTTTGTGGGAATATGACAACATCATTTATGTTTATGCAGAATACCGCCTCATGAAGTGATGCGAATATTTCACCCTTAATTTGGAATTTATTAAGGATGGTTTAAATATAAATATGTTATATCTATTCCAAAAAAATTATACTATTATGATATGTCATTTACTTTTATTTATTTCATTATAATATGAAAATGGAAACATCCTTAATACATACATATGACCTATAGTCTCTAGGAATGATGTATTTCATTTCATATTTATGTCATTAATATATTATTATAAATACATATATATTGAATATATATACTATTTCTATATTTTTTTTACTAAATTAGAATATCATTATTAAATCAAGGGTAACAAAAATAACAAAACAAAACATATAATAAAAACATAGCGGTAATTACCTGAAATGTAACATTAACATGGAAGTGTAAATAAATGTGAAATATAAATTAATAATTGTATCACATATGTTATGATATATATTAATATGGTTTTATTTTATATTTATAAATAATATTTATTTATTATATAGGATTTTTGAATATGGAATAAGGAATTCAAAACTTAAGGTAAAAAAATTTATAGTCTCACTTTTATTTATCAATGACATATTCCTTATTCAATACTCATTTATTTTGTATGGTAAATATAATTACCAATGGAATTTTATATCATTAATTTTATTTAATTTCATGATACTAAAATTTTTTATTTATGTTATTCGTTCACGGGGCACAAGATTAAAAATTTACTCACGTAATAAGGGATTTTCATCTCACTTTTTACTTTTGTGAGACATATGGAATATTCACCACCTCAGTATTCTATTTGGTGTATATAAAACCATTGAATATATTTTTTGATAATTGTACTTACTATTTTTTTTATTTTAAATTCAAATTTTGGATCACTCTTTCATGGTGTTATAGTATCAATGTAACCAAAACGGTATGATTATTTGTTCACAATTTACCATCTTCAAGACAATTTTATGTTATGCATCTATATTATTTTATGTTTTGTATATACTAGCACTTGGAAATGTAATATGATGAACCTAATTATTTTTTTTATATTTTTATTATAATTTAATGTTAATAATTCATGTGTATTTTGATTAATGGATACCTAAGTGGTATGTGTTTTTTTGCTAAAATATCATTATTTGTCAGGATTATTTATGATTATGATTATATTGAGGAAAGATTATGACACATATCTCAAGAATTAAGATTAAATTTATTATTCTCTAGTTATTTATGATATATTATTGTAACATTAAAAATTTTCCACTATTTGGGACTTAAGAGAAATTTGATAGTGTTTATAAGAAAATCAGATCTTATTTCACTCTTTAGTAGCGAATATATTTCATCGGAAAAAAATGTTTTCTCAAAATATTTTTTAAAATATCCTTATAATATAATTTAATCTAAATTTATAGTAAAACAATTTTAAAAATGTAATAGGTTTTAAAATTTTTTTAAAATGGTTTTCAGAACATCACATATATTTTTTAGAGGATATTTTCAATCAAAAAGGTTCTCAAAATATATTACGATTTAAAAACAATTTTTCAAAGATTAATGGATATTTTCATCAGGAAATGTTTTAAATTATTCTTAAAAATTATATCATCAATTTTCACGTTGATTTTTAAATATCAGGATTTTAAAAATGGTTAATGTCCTAAAAGTTTATTTATAAATAAATGTTATTTTACTAATGAAATTCTCCCGCAGATCATTCAAAATCATTCTCCATTTATGATGGGTGTACTTGTAATAGATTATTACTTACTAGTGATATGATCTAAGGAATAAATATTATTATTTCATTGAATGTTTTATTTTTTAGTTGAATTTTTTATGAAACTATTTTCTATTCCACATACGGTGATAAAGCGTTTATGATACTCACTTCCTTTCACGGGGTATTATATAATGAAATGATTATGAATCCTGACTCTTTTTCATATGTTTTGATATAATAACATTTTAATGATACTTATTTTATTTCATCGGTTATGATGTGAATTTTATGGTACCCATTAAATTTAATGTGTTTCGATATGATGAATTTTAATGAACTTATTGTACTCATATGTATGATTTCATTATGTTATTTGTGGGACCTATATCTCCCAACAATTAATGGGCAATGATAAATGTACGATAAGATCCAGGGGTACATGGATGGTCATAACAATCAAGTAGGAAGAGCACACATTGGAGGAAATATCATGACCAATATAAGGGGGTACATGGGAGGGAATCCTAATCCCACAACAGGAGGGTACACATTAGGGAATTCCAAGTGTGAAACAAGAGGGAACACATGGCATTATTCCATTAATGAAAAAGGTATATGGGTGATTATCCAAATCCAAACATTTTATTAATGTCATTGTAGGTAGAATTGACCAAAAATTTTATATTCTTATGTGTCTACCACATATTATATGTTTTATTCCAAATTTAATCTCTCATGAATCATGTTATATCTTTTATTTATTAATCTTGTCTAATAGACTTCCAATATTTTGTCCAGGGTTCATGTTTCTAATAATTAATAAGTATGGAAGGATTATCCAATTCTATGTTCATGTTTTTATACCCTTATGATTATTTCATGCTTATATATCATCCTCGTTTAACCTTACAGAGCACTTTCACTCACCTTTTCTTATGACTTATTTCCATAGGTTTTGATGAAAGGTTTTATATAGGGTATTATTGTGAATATTACTAAAGGTGAGGATATTTATTGGAGATGTTTAATATCATCTACCATGTTAGACGGATGTGTTTCCCTGTTTCTAAAGGCACTAAACTATTATGATAAATTGGAATTTCCTTTTTTTCATATGATAATTATTAATCTAAAAGGATGTAATATCCATGTATGATAAGACTAGGTGACTATAAATCATTCATCTAGGACTATAATCTTGTCCAAGAATCATTATGAATACTCTAAATTACCTAATACACATTGTGAATAGTTGGAATTATTTTACACAAGGGTCTTAATCTCGGAATTACAAGTACTATCACTACTCAAATCATGTGAAATACAAACAAATGAATTGTTTGGAGTATGTTCCCTATAAACCAAAAAAATATTCATTTTTGAATTCCTATATATTCAAAAACCTAAATATTAATAAATAAATTATCATATATTTTTTTTCTTTTGAAAATCATTAAATTCAAAATTTCCACAATGTATTGGTTTCCACTAGTGTTCCATGTAGCTCCCCACTATGATGGGAAACAATCATGTACTACAAAAATATTCATAATCGTATTTCCTTTGTTCTAGATGAGATATTTTGATAGGAAAAGTATAATTTGTTGACCTTTAGGCACTACTGTCTCATATGTGTATTAGGTTTGTTCTCAAAGAATTTATAATATTTTAGTATTTATCTTTAGATTTTATAAGGATAATAAAAACAATATTAAATCATCATAATTTTTGTGTCCTTGGATATTAATATCAACATATATGTGTAAATGTATTTCAGCATGAGATTATTAGTAATTTATATCTGAAATCATGTATTCTAATGTATATGTGAAATCAATCACAACATATGATCAAGTTTAGTGACACACATAAGCCGTATGAAATCAAAAATGAAAATGTTATTTTTTTAATACAACATAATGGATACCAGGGTCATCTCACCCATGGAGAAATATAGTTAGATAAATCAATGAATATAATTCACCTTATCTAATTCATTTTTTATATTATTTATTAAAACATTAGTTTTTTTGGAAAACATTTAATTAATGCAATGTAGTGCAGAAATATAACCTAAATTCGGATTCATATTGAATATAGATGAAGGAAAAATGATTTAGTCCAATGGATTGGTTACATGGGTTCTTTCATTTTAAATTTAAATATCACAATAAATTACTTTTCCTACATGGGTTGTGGTTCTCTACCCTCAGTAGTAATTTTTTCTTGTGAATAAGAAGAATTTAAAAATAATATATCTATACACTTGACTGAAAATAAAAATTAATTTTAGATATATGGGGTGGAGGATTACGACCACCCTAGTAATACTCTCTCACATCTGTCAAAAATTAATCTAAAATGGTTTGAAATTAAATTGAAATAATTTTGAATTCCTTAATACCTCCCCTAGGGCCACGCATTGGGTTAGTCAATCGACATAGATAAGAGAAAATGGATGACAACAAATAATGGAAGTGAGAAACAATGAAGGTATGGAACAAATAATGGTAGTGGAATAAGAAATAAATGGATAATGAGAATCACCTTAATTCAAATATTTATGTTTATAACATTGGAATGGAGGAGAAAATATAAAATAAATTGTAAATAAATTATATTTTATTATAAAATATACATCCAAATTTTAACTCTGTGAGTGAGGTATCATATTTTGTTTGTATCTGAAGTGAATTTATGTTAACTAAATATATTATAAAAGTATTTACCTCTTACAAGTCTATAATATTATATCTTAGGTCCGTTGAATGACATTGAACTATTTAATTATATCCACAACTGTGGTAGTTTATCGACAAATTTAGTTCCAGTCGTATAATAAATACCTATATTCCATATAGTATAAATATATAAATATGGAACATGGCAGGTGATATATAGATTCAAATATGTCATATTACATAGTTATAATTTATTCGAGGTTAATTTCATTATGACTATAAGTTATCTCTCTATGGGTATCATGTCATGTTTCTAGGATAAAAAATATGAATTTATGCCAGCTCTCCTAATTCCATTGAAAAAGAGGCCAATAGGATCACATAAAAAGTGTATCCAAAATCATAGAAAAATTCGTTTTAAATTAAATATATGAATAATAATTATGCTCAAAGAAGACTAATAATAATTATTTAGATTATATTGATACTCTAAATTCAATCATTGGTTATTATTTTTGATAATATATGTATGATGAATATTAAATAAATATTTATTATCTATTTCGATGATTTAATATTTATAAATTAATTTTTTTTGAATTATAAAAGGGAATTAATTTATTCAAATAAATAATTATTTTTAAGGTTTTGAAAACCCCATTAGAAGGTTTAATGGGGGAGTTAATGTATTATCTGGAATGAAATATTTTTTAAAAATAATCATAATAAATTTTGATTGTATATTTATTTAAAAAATATATTTAATTTCTATGAGTTAATGAATTTCAAGGAATATTGTAATGGCCCAGACCTCCCCTATAAGGCCCCAGCCTTAAACCTTACTTAATCTTGAGTTATTACAAGATTACACATTGAGGATCTTTTCAGGTTTAGAGTTTTAGAGAATTTGATCATGAAACTTGCATTACATTCCACATTTAAACAAAGTGGTTACATAAAAGACAGTATTCATTCTTCCCATCAACGTGAACACATTTAAAATATAACACAGATTCTTTCTTGATACATCCTTGACACTATCATCACATCATGTACCTTTCCCTTGACCTGTGAAAAACATTTCAAAAACTTGGGATGAGCATAAAAATCCCAGTAAGAGTTATAAAAATATGGAAAGGAAACATGAGTTCATATATACATTAGAATGAAATCACACATTACCCATAAAATATAGGCATATCAAATCATGAATAAATCATAGAAAACATAAGACATAAAGGTAAATTGAGGCATTAATAACATTCTTACGTAGGGAGTAACCCTCTTGGTTACGTTTGGAATACACATCACAATATATTCCCTAGATCTCTTCAGAGAAACCTTAATGTTTCACTCCTTCGCGTTACCCAATGCATTGGAGAGCTATATCGGGCTCACCCGCCCTTAGTTTATCACGGAACCACCCATTTTCATAACAATGCCCAAGAACCATAACATAAATATATCACATAAAACATGCATTAAAGGAAACATAACAGTTCCACATTTCAATCACAATATAACATTTTAGTATATTGAAATAATGAATCCATTCAAAAAGAAACCATTTCCAAAACCATTTAAAACATTTAATAAAGAGATTTTTGAATCAAAGTGTCCCATACCACCTTGAAGCTTAAAATTTTAAACCATTAATATCCATATAAATAAATCCTTAAAACCATTTTGAAAACATGGATATTAATAAGAACAAATAATTAAAACATTTAAAACGATATTTTGGTTAAAGGGGTTTTACCAAAATTAGAGACACTTGTATACAATAATTGAGGAATAACATTTAGTCGGAACTTTATAATATCATGAGAATAAATGGATTCATGATATAATACTCCAAAGGACAGTATATACACCATATAAGAGTGAATTGGTGCATAACAACAATGAACCCTCAATAGAAATGTCAAATGTGATGAAATCCCTTATAAAGAAGGTATCCTTAATTTAAGGACAAATCAATCTCAAAAATATGTGTGACAAATATAAATACACCCAATATAAGTGGATATTAAGTGTAAAACAATAAAATTTCATTCACACATATTCAATGGATGACACATTCAATGACTACATGTTGAACCCAAAGAAATCGAAATTGGGTTAAAAAGTTCCCTTGACAGCCTAACGGCATCACATCAAAATGAGTTGATGAGAGATAAAAAGTGTATCTCATCACATGGAAATAAAATTTACATCAATAAGGATATATGAGAACATATCCCAACATAACAATATGTAAATTAAAAGACCCAACAAAAGAAGTCTTTTAAAAAAAAGGAGGGTGAAAGGTTCCCTTACCGACTTGGGTATCTTTCAAAACATACACCCCATGAAAGAAGGACAATAGATCATTGATGTAAATACTCATAAACGAAAGTATATTACACATATATTAGAATAATGGGCAGTACATACACCACTCAATGGAATTTGTGGCAAATGTAGCATAAATCTCACGGGAATAAAAGTGAGATGAAAAATCCCTTACGAAAACTCGGCAGCCTAACGGCGCCACATAAAACTTCCGAATATGGATTGATGAGATCAAATAGGGTATCTCATCACATTACAATAAAATTTACAGCAAGAGGAATATAAAATAACATCCCCCAACATTAAAAACAGGAGCTTAAAAGAAGTGACACAAAGGAGAGTACTAAAAAAGAAAGAGAGAGGTTAGATCTCTTACGAAAATTCGGCAGCCTAACGGCGCCACTCAAAACATCCAAAATGGATTGATGAGAGATAATAGGGTCTCTAATCACATGAACATAAAAATTACAGTAGGAGTAATATAAAAGAACAACCCAATCATAAGAAATATGAGCTTAAAATAAATGACATAAAAGAGTGTACTTATAAAGAAAGAGAGTTGTAGGATCCCTTACCTCGGGTCCGACATGACTCGATCGTTCTTTAATCTCCTGAATAATAAACATGAGTTAATTTATACTTCCTTAAGAACATTTTTCAAGTTCATTATTCCTTTTATATCACTTATTACCATGTCATAAACAATATGTAATCATTTATGTTAATAATATTTGTTTTGCCGAAATTTGGTTCTTAAGTCGAAAGTGGACTTCTTACAATTACATGTTTTTTGTGTGGCCAAATGTTTATTATATACAGAATTCTATTCATGATGAAGATATCATATATGTCATATATATCCAGTACATTCATGCATTTATAACATTACATAATCATTTAGAGGTAAGAAATGAAATGCACCGTTCATGGAGACGGTAAGCCGTACGTACGCATGAACGCTACTTTCATTTCTATTTCGTATTTTATAGAATGGAATAATAATTATATAAAGTTATATTATAATTCCAGTATAATATCATATATAATATCATAGTTCCATCCTTTATACATCCCACATATGGTATTTAACGAATCAAATCACTTTGAGGGGGCGGTAGTCCGCACTTCCTTAAATGAACATATCGCGTTTACCCATAATGGAAACCATAAAGGTATGCCCAAAATGAAAAAAACAGAAGCTTAAGAAAAACATAAACATATTATATACCATATATAAAAATAGTGGCATCATAATGGCCACCTTTTAAGATGTTAAATGAGTATTGAACAATCATCGTTTCGGGAGGCAGAATTTCGCCATCCACGGAAACCGTATGTTCTTTAACCATTTGATGTTGTTGTGCGAGAGTGTAGCTCGAATAAATATTATAACAACATCCTAGTATATTGAAGATACTGGTGTTGTTACAAAAGAAATAAATAAAAAGAGTTTAGGGGGTTGGAGAAACAAAATAAAACAAATGAACATGAGAGAATGAATTACCTTTAAAAGTGTAACTCCTTTTGATTTGAGCCTAAAGGATTCCATTGAAAGTATTCTGCCCAAAGGGAATCTTCTAGGATGATGAGAGAGATTTGGAGAGAGTAAATGGTCAGGGATTGGCCGAGCCAAAGGCTTGAGGAGTGTGTGAAATGAGGTAGAGGTGGGGGCCTTTTATAAGAGGAGAGGAGGGGCACTTTTGGAAAGTAAAGAAATATTACTTTATTTGAAAATGTGTTTCTATTTTAAAAGGTCCCACATTGATATAATTCGTGGATAAGGTGATAAGGGTTCGAAATGCACTCATCCAATTGGTTTTGGAAATTTTTAGTTCATATATTTTACATTATCTTTCCATTTTATTTAAATTGTCAAATAATGATGTCATCACTGCATCATTATTATGACATAAATAATTTAATTTATTTAATGTCTAAAAATTATAAAAAAAATACTATGATGTAGGAAATCTTTTTATCTTTCCAATGAATATTTATAATCAAAAATATGATTTTTATAACCCCATGAAAGAATTGATTTCGTAAAACATATGATGTTTGTGTCATTTTTACTTTTACATTAAATAAAAAGTTATTTATGTCATTTCCCAACCAAAGTAGCTCCATGGGGTCCTCAAGTTGACCCATGACTTGTCTTGGTCGTAAATGACACAACCAATGAGGGTAGGACATGTTTCAAGCTCATATTATTTTATTAAAGCATTATTTTTACCTTAAACTACACTAATTACCACTAATCACGATTAAAAACTTAATAAGTTACTATTCACCAAAAAATTATTTTTATTCCATTTAACCACATTTTACTTCTTAATGACAACCATGTATGTCGGATTTTTGAAATTCAAAACAAAAAGATGGAAAAATTTCATTTAAACGGAAAAATCAATTTTTATAAGTACCACTTAGTGGTTTCACTATTCATCAAAAATTGAAGTTTTTCAGAAAAATCCCAAAAATTCACCATAAGCTATATTTGATATTAAAAATTCAAAAATGAAGTCTATTTTACAAAATTCAAAACATATAAGTCAGATTAATTAATTTAATAATTAATTCCCGCCGTCAGAGCAAATAGCGTGTTTTTATGAAACAATAAGTATCAAAAATTGACACTGGTTTAAGTCTCATATCAAAGTGAAATTAATTCCAACGTCCACCATTGGATTTAATGGTAAAAATATATTCTAATTTCACTTTAAAACCAATTCAAAAGATAATCTAATCATATAAATAAATTAGATTAAAAAGAGGTTTTGAATTAAAATACAACATTTTACACTATTCATTAAAAAAAATGAACTTTATCAGAAAGATACCAAAAATTTACACAAAGTAAATTTTGATGTCCCAATTCTTAATAAGAGTTTTATTTGGTCCAAAAGAATGTTTAAGTGTGAAAAAAACTGTATTTAATGATGGTTCAACATCAAAAGGTGATAAGTGAACCTTTAGTGAAAACTAGGGCATAAACGCCTAAAATTGAATTCTTTCCGTATTTTATGCCTTTATCTTCTATTGGATAAATGTAAAAATATTTAAAAACATATATAATCATATTTTAGTTATTTGTATACATTCCCGCCAATACAACGACTACATGTTAACTACCATTTAAAATAATATTATTTTATTATTAGAGTGCAATGTAAGATTCCCAAGAAACTCATTGTTGCGTGTTGGGTACGCCATCGAGCATAGCATCCCATTTAAAGTCATATTAATATTTTATTCACAAATATGGATAAATATGAAAAATGTAATATTCTTTATTTACCTGGGGTGTTACATCCTTCCCCCCTTTTGGGAATTGCGTCCTCGCAATTTTTAAAATTGAGCTTGGAAACATCCTTGAAAGTCCCACATTGGAACAAGAGTCGGTAAAACAAACACTTTAAAATAAAGAAAGATAAGCACAGAGATCACCCGAGTTAACCCATACTAGGACTCCATGTAGGAAAACATGGACATGGAGGAGAAAACATAGGGTCATGTTCTGATGGAGAGTGATAGAAAACGTGTTTAGGAGAAAGTTAACCACGATAAAATCACAAACTTGTGATGGGTTAAACGGTATTCGATTCCCCAGTAGGAAAAGTTAATAGACAACATTTATGTTTTAAGTTACTTTTTTTTGAGGAATTTATTCATAAGGAAACATAATCACTTATCATGTTGACTTTCAACTTTTATTAGGTTCCTTACACAAAATCATATTTTCTCCAAAAGGCGAGTATTTAGGAAGACTTGTTCCCATTAAGAGTACTATAATCAACTTCAAGAGAATCACCTAATCCACAAAAGAGAACTATATACTTCCCATGTCTTTAGACTTAAACCAAAACCAAAACCAAAAAGGCTAGTACAAGATCAGATAATCCAGAAAAGGATAACCCTTTAAAAAAAGAAAATCTATGCTTAATCTCCAAAATTTGACCAACAAAACCCAAAGTTCAACGAGGACCATTAGATAAACAATTTGTCCATAAAATTATTCAAAGTAACCAAACTAAGGTTGAAACCCAAATATTTGAAGGATTTAGTCACATAGTCTTCCAAGTTAAATCGTAACATTTATCTCCAAACAACATGAGTTGCTCCTAAAGTCTCGTATTGAAAAGTAATTAACCTAATCACATATCCTCCATGATAGGTTAATCATTTTCATAAACAACCCAAAATCAACTTACTATTAATTCATAAAATCATATAACTAGAAAGAATCAGTCAAACTAACCACGGACT
This sequence comes from Viscum album, assembly GCA_963277665.1. Taxonomy (NCBI): domain Eukaryota; kingdom Viridiplantae; phylum Streptophyta; class Magnoliopsida; order Santalales; family Viscaceae; genus Viscum; species Viscum album. The sequence goes on along the minus strand of OY728157.1, from coordinate 1,090,875,177 downwards.
TCATGTAGTCCAGTGGTAGATGATTAATACCAGTCGCACTTTGGTTGTGGGTTCGATTCCCGCTGCTTTGTCCGACGCGACGGGTTGTCACACGGTCTACGTGTTGTCCTTTTTTCAAAACTATATAATTCTTAAAACATTCCCCAAAATGAGATAAAATCTTCAAGAATAATCATAACATATTTTAACCTCAAGTTTATCTCATTCCTTTCATTTTCCATCATATCATAGAGTAACCCATAATTACCTAAAATTTAAGTATCATATAAACCCTAATGGTTACCTTAATAATTATTACCTGAATTTCCACATCGAGTTGGCCATCTCGTACATGATGCATTAGAGAACTCTCCAAGGTTGAAGTGGTTGATCATGACTCCTTGATATTTGGTTTAGAACAACCACGAGTTTCATCATTGAATCCTCCATTTTATCTAGTATCTTAATCAGAGAACCACCACAGTTTCCTTCAAACCTGTTGTCTCTTTGGTGCCTGCTAGATCCATCCATTCACTAAAAATAGAAATGTCAGTGTAAGTATATCAACAAAACCATCATGTACTAATGAGGAATGTAAACACTAAGATACACTTACTCATTCACTTTATCTAAAACTAGGACTCTTTCTGAAATCCTAACAATTATGGTAATGTCACTTAGGCTTAAAGAATACCCTAACCTCTAAAGTTATCTAAACCGACCTTTGATACCAACTATAAGGCCCCAGCCTTAAACCTTACTTAATCTTGAGTTATTACAAGATTACACATTGAGGATCTTTTTAGGTTTAGAGTTTTAGAGAATTAGATCATGAAACTTGCATTACATTCCACATTTAAACAAAGTGGTTACATAAAAGGCAGTATTCATTCTTCCCATCAATGTGAACACATTTAAAATATAACACAGATTCTTTCTTGACACATCCTTGACACTATCATCACATCATGTACCTTTACCTTGACCTGTGAAAAACATTTCAAAAACTTGGGATGAGCATAAAAAGCTCAATAAGAGTTATAAAAATATGGAAAGGAAATATGAGTTCATATATACATTAGAATGAAATCACACTTTACCCATAAAATATAGGCATATCAAATCATGAATAAATCATAGAACACATAAGACATAAAGGTAACTTCAGGCATTCATAACATTCTTACGTAGGGAGTAACCCTCTTGGTTACGTTTGGAAAACCCATCACAGTATATTCCCTAGATCTATTCGGAGAAACCTTAATGTTTCACTCCTTCGCGTTACCCAATGCATTGGAGAGCTATATCGGGCTCACCCGCCCTTAGTTTATCACGGAACCACCCGTTTTCATAACAATTCCCAAGAACCATAACATAAATGTATCACATAAAACATGCATTAAAGGAAACATAACATTTCCACATTTCAATCACAATATAACATTTTAGTATATTGAAATAATGAATCCATTCAAAAAGAAACCATTTCCAAAACCATTTAAAACATTTAATAAAGAGATTTTTGAATCAAAGTGTCCCATACCACCTTGAAGCTTAAAATTTTAAACCATTAATATCCATATAAATAAATCCTTAAAACCATTTTGAAAACATGCATATTAATAAGAACAAATAATTAAAACATTTAAAAAGATATTTTGGTTAAAGGGGTTTTACCAAAATTAGAGACACTTGTATACAATAATTGAGGAATAACATTTAGTCAGAACTTTATAATATCATGAGAATAAATGTATTCATGATATAATACTCCAAAGGACAGTATATAAACCATATAAGAGTGAATTGGTGCATAACAACAATGAACCCTCAATAGAAATGTCAAGTGTGATGAAATCCCTTATAAAGAAGGTATCCTTAAATTAAGGACAAATAAATCTCAAAAATATGTGTGAAAAATATAAATACACCCAATATAAGTGGATATTAAGTGTAAAACAATAAAAGGTCATTCACACATATTCAATGGATGACACATTCAATGACAACATGTTGAACCCAAAGAAATCGAAATTGGGTTAAAAAGCTTCCTTGACAGCCTAACGGCATCACATCAAAATGAGTTGATGAGAGATAAAAAGTGTATCTCATCACTTGGACATAAAATTTACATCAATAAGGATATATGATAACATATCCCAACATAACAATATGTAAATTAAAAGACCCAACAAAAGAAGTCTTTTAAAAAAAAGGAGGGTGAAAGGTTCCCTTACCGACTTGGGTATCATTCAAAACATACACCCCATGAAAGAAGGACAATAGATCATTGATGTAAATACTCATAAACGAAATTATATTACACATATATTAGAATAATGGGCAGTACATACACCAGTCAATGGAATATGTGGCAAATGTAGCATAAATCTCATGGGAATAAAAGTGAGATGAAAAATCTCTTACGAAAACTCGGCAGCCTAACGGCGCCACATAAAACATCTGAATATGGATTGATGAGATCAAATAGGGTATCTCATCACATTACAATAAAATGTACAGAAAGAGTAATATAAAAGAACATCCCCCAACATTACAAAGATGATCTTAAAAGAAGTGACACAAAGGAGAGTACTTAAAAAGAAAGAGAGAGGTTAGATCTCTTACGAAAATTCGGCAGCATAACGGCGCCACTCAAAACTTCCAAAATGGATTGATGAGAGATAATAGGGTCTCTCATCACATGAACATAAAAATTACAGTAGGAGTAATATAAAATAACATTCCAATCATAAGAAATATGAGCTTAAAATAAATGACATAAAAGAATGTACTTATAAAGAAAGAGAGTTGTAGGATCCCTTACCTCGGGTCCGACTTGACTCGATCGTTCTTTAATCTCCTGAATAATAAAATTAAGTTAATTTCTACTTCCTTATGAACCTTTTTCAAATTCATTATTCCTTTTATATCACTTATTACCATGTCATAAACAATATGTAATCATTTAAGTTAATAATATTTGTTTTGCCGATATTTGGTTCTTAAGTCGAAAGTGGACTTCTTACAATTACATGTTGTTCGTGTGGCCAAATGTTTATTATATACCGAATTCTATTCATGATGAATATATCATATATGTCATATATATCCAGTAAATTCATGAATTTATAACATTACATAATCATTTAGAGGTAAGAAATGAAATGCACCGTTCATGGAGACGGTAAGCCGTACGTACGCATGAACGCTACTTTCATTTCTATTTCGTATTTTATAGAATGGAATAATAATTATATAAAGATATATTGTAATTCCAGTATAATATCATATATAATATCATAGTTCCATCCTTTATACGTCCCACATATGGTATTTAACGAATCAAATCACTTTGAGGGGGCGGTAGTCCGCACTTCCTTAAATGAACATATCGTGTTTACCCATAATGGAAACCATAAAGTTATGCCCAAAATAAAAAAAAACAGAAGCTTAAGGAAAACATAAACATATTATATATCATATATAAAAATAGTGGCATCATAATGGCCACCTTTTAAGATGTTAAATGAGTATTGAACAATCATCGTTTCGGGAGGCAGAATTTTGCCATCCACGGAAACCGTATGTTCTTTAACCATTTGATGTTGTTGTGTGAGAGTGTAGCTCGAATAAATCTTATAACAACATCCTAGTGTATTTAAGATACTGGTGTTGTTACAAAAGAAATAAATAAAAAGAGTTTAGGGGGTTGGAGAAGCAAAATAAAACAAATGAACATTAGAGAATGAATTACCTTTAAAAGTGTAACTCCTTTTGATTTGAGCCTAAAGGCTTCCATTAAAAGGATTCTGCCCAAAGGGAATCTTCTAGGATGATGAGAGGGATGTGGAGAGAGTAAATTGGCAGGGATTGGCCGAGCCAAAGGCTTGAGGAGTGTGTGAAATGAGGTAGAGGTGGGGGCCTTTTATAAGAGGAGAGGAGGGGCACTTTTGGAAAGTAAAGAAATATTACTTTATTTGAAAATGTGTTTCGGTTTTAAAAGGTCCCACATTGATATAATTCGTCGATAAGGTGATAAGGGTTCTAAATCCACTCATCCCATTGGTTTTGGACATGTGTAGTTCATAGATTTTACATTATCTTTCCATTTTATTTAAATCGTCAAATAATGATGTCATCACTGCATCATTATTATGTCATAAATAATTTAATTTATTTAATGTCTAAAAATTATAATAAAAATACTATGATTTAGGAAATCTTTTTATCTTTCCAATGAATATTTATAATCAAAAATATGATCTTTATATCCCCATGTAAAAATTGTTTTCGTAAAACATATGATGTTTGTGTCATTTGTACTTTTACATTAAATAAAAAGTTATTTATGTCATCTCCCAACCAAAGTATCTCCATGGGGTCCTCAAGTTGACCCATGACTTTTCGTGGTCGGCCATGACACAAACAATGAGGGTAGGACATGTTTCATGCTCATCTTATTTTATTAAAGCATTATTTTTACCTTAAACTACACTAATTACCACTACTCACGATTAAAAACTTAATAAAATACTATTCACCAAAAAATTATTTTTATTCCATTTAACCACATTTTACTTCTTAATGAAAACCATGTATGTCGGATTTTTGAAATTCAAAACACAATGATGGAAAAATTTCATTTAAACGGAAAAATCAGTTTTTATAAGTACCACTTAGTGGTTTCACTATTCATCAAAAATTCAAGTTTTTCAGAAAAATCCCAAAAATTCACCATAAGCTATATTTGATATTCCTAATTCAAAAATGAAGTCTATTTTACAAAATTCAAAACATATAAGTCAGATTAATTAATTTAATAATTAATTCCCGCCGTCAGAGCAAATAGCGTGTTTTTATGAAACAATAAGTATCAAAAGATTGACACTGGTTTAAGTCTCATTTCAAAGTGAAATTAATTCCAATGACCACCATTGGATTTAATGGTAAAAATATATTCTAATTTCACTTTAAAACCAATTCAAAAGATAATCTAATCATATAAATGAATTAGATTAAAAAGAGGTTTTGAATTAAAATACATCATTTTACACTATTCATTAAAAAAATGAACTTTATCGGAAAGATACCAAAAATTTACACAAAGTAAATTTTGATGTCCCGATTCTTATTAAGAGTTTTATTTGGTCCAAAAGAATGTTTAAGAATGAACGAAACTATATTTAATGATGGTTCAACATCAAAAGGTGATAAGTGAACCTTTAGTGAAAACTAGGGCATAAACGCCTAAAATTGAATTCTTTCCGTATTTTATGCCTTTATCTTCTATTTGATAAATGTAAAAATATTTAAAAACATATATAATCATATTTTAGTTATTTTAATCCATTCCCGCCAATACAACGGCTACATGTTAACTACCATTTAAAATAATATTATTTTATTATTAGAGTGCAATGTAAGATTCCCAAGAAACTCATTGTTGCGTGTTGGGTACGCCATCGAGCATAGCATCCCATTTAAAGTCATATTAATATTTTATTCACAAATATGGATAAATATGAAAAATGTCATATTCTTTATTTACATGGGGTGTTACATCCCCAGCCCTTTCCTTTTTCAAAAAAAAGGCCACAAAGTGTTCTGGAGGGTAAAATGGACTTTTCCAACACTTTCCAAAATTTTGAAACTACACACTGTGTAGTTTGAGTACATGTCATGTACCTCCTTGCCGGGTTTACCCCGTGTTGCAGGCCGTGTACTCGCAATGTGAAGTAAATGGGAACACACCGTGTGTCCAGTATTACACGCCGTGTAGTCCTTCCCCGCGTATGCGTTACCATTCGACGGTTGTGTACCATGTTGGGTCTGTGTCCTTGCTGTTTGCAATAAATGAGTACACTCCATGTGTCCAAACTACATGCGTGTAGTCCTTCTCTACATATACGTTACCCTCAAACCGTGTGTTGACCAGTCAACGACCGCAACGTCGTGTTGGAAGCCACGTGGAGACCGTGTTAAATCACTGAGTACACACCGTGTACCATATAATACACACCTTGTACTTTTGCATTTCTCTCCTATAAAATGAGGGTTCCCCTTCTCCTTTCAACTCACCCCTCTCCTCCCATTTCCTCTGAGCAGAGTTCTCCCAAGAGACTCAGAGGCTATTTCTTTCATAACTTCTTCTTTCGAGCTCCGATTTACAATCCGTCAGTGGCCACGGGATCGTAACGACGAGGAAGAACTTCTGAGCTTGGATCCATTGTCTTTCCTTCGGCCTTTCCTTTCCGACTTCACCCGAGGAGGTTTTTCCAGGACCTGATAGAAGTGACGGACGACGACGGACATCATCTAAGGTTGATCTGGGGGAGCGTTGCGATTGGAACATGTTGAGGTAGGGATCATACCTTTGTCTCTCTCTTTTGTGCATCATGCGGGGTGGGTATCCTCTTGTTTTCATGATATACGGTTGAAATAATAAATAATGATAATAAATGGCATATATAACGTGGATGATATGTTTGTGAATGCAATTACATTAGTTATATTTTGTGATATTATGTTGTGAATTGAATGAGCTTCTGCCTACTAAAAATCATGGTCGTTGGGGGCCTTTGCTTATGCAATTAAATGTTTCCCTCTCCTTCTAGATTTTCGTATGGATGGAATCTTTGTGGAATGTGGAAATTGGTTAATCACGTAATGTTGGCTGTTTAAAATCTAGAACCCTTGTGCGATCACCCCAGTTGGAAAAAATAGAATAATGAAAATGTGGGTGTTGTCTTTGATATGTGTCATGTGATGGGGGTGTTTGTGGGTTGTTGTGGATAGGGTGAGCAGCGGGGCTGCGGTTCACTTGGTGGTGGGTTGGTGTGAATGCTATGTTAGTAATGGGCAGCAGGGCTGCGATAATGATGTTAAAGGTATATTGATGCACGAGTTTCTATGTGTTATGGTTATGGTGTTTGGAAGCGGGGCTGCAGGGATGGGCTTGTTTGTGAATGAACAGTGGGTTGTGAATAATAAATAAAAGTGTAAGAGTTAATGAATGGTGGGTCATGGTAATGGAACAAGATTAATAATCAATGGGGTTGGTTGGTTGATAAGAAGGGTTTTTGCTGTGATGCTTGTGTTTTCCAAACATGATTTGTGGATGGTAGGGATATGTTTCATGAACGATCTATGTGGTTAGTTTTGAATAGTCTCCCAGTAGTTAAGGATCTAATAAACTAATTTCTGCTGAAACATGAAAACCTAAATGGGGTTGGGGTTGTTTATTGTATCCATGCTTTGTAGTAGCAGTGCCACAGCACATGCTCAGTTCCTATGTTTAGAAGCCTTAGGTTTGGCTGTGTGGTTGGTATATATATATCTGTATCTTTTGTGTTTTATCGCACCCCACCCATGTTGAGCACTTAGTGCTGAACACTCCCATTTCATGGGAGAGGGTGTTTTTCCCTTAGTTACTAGCTTCTTCCTACTCCTTCTCCCCTAGGCTGTGATGGCTTGAGAAGACCTTACACCTAAGACTCTTCAGGTAGGTTTTGATTGGGTTGGTTTTAGCCCAAGACTCTTCGGGCATGTTCTACTGTTTCCCAAGAATCTCTGGGATGAGGCCCAATTGTGTGCGGGCGGGATACGTGGTGGTGAGGCCCAGGTGTGTGCGGGCGGGATACGTGGTGTTGTGGCCCAGGTGTGTGTGGGCGGGATACATGGTTTTGAGACCTAGGTGTGTGCGAACGTGATGCGTGGTTGTGAGGCCCATGTGTGTGCCGGCGGGATGTGTGGTTTGTGAGGCCTAGGTGTGTGCGGGCGGGGAGAGTGTGGCAGAGTCAGGAAATTCCTTGTTAGGAAGAGCAGCTAACTCAAGGGAAATGGTGTGGGGTACCCAATACTCATGTTCTTATATACTACTACATGTTGTGATTGTGTTTTTTGTGAGTGTGGATGGTGAGGTTGGGTGGATAGAATTCCTTGCTAGGTTCTTCTGTTGTTCTCACGGGACATTAGGATGTCTCCCCACCTGTGCAGGAGAGCATTAGATTTCCCTACTGAGTATACTTGTATGCCCACCCTACGTTTACTTTCGAGTCTCCAGGAGGACTAACAGGGTCGTGCCAGATCATACTAGTCGGATCGTTTGAGTTGTTGTTGTTGTTGTACCATTATTTTCTTTTGGTATTGTACTTTGAGAATTCTTGTACTTGTACCTTGTTATAAAATTGTTTAAACATGCATGTGGGCTTGGTTTGGGTTTATTTCTATACACTTGTTCTTTTCCTTTTTGGTGGTTGACTTGTCCTATTTCCGGATCCTAAATAATAAAAAGGGTAATGCCTCCCATTTTTTGTGAAAACTCATACCCTTGGTGCTAGTCACCACCACAGGGCCTACTGGAGGCGGGGATCGAGGGTCATTATCTCCCTTTCACCATTGACAGCTCAAGAGGGGAATCTTTGGTGGGAGGGGGTCATGACAGAATGGTATCAGAGCTGATGGTTGAGAGATAGGATGCAGTCTAGAGTTAGGCACAGTGAGGATTGCATGGGATGGTAGGAAAATAGTGTTAGTTAATCTTGGTACGTGACATAGGCCAGGGAAGACTGGCTAGGACATAGGATTTTAGGGCCCCCCTGATCCGATGCAAGGACTCTGAGCCTACCGAACAACCTAGTGAGACTACATTGATTGTAGGGTAGAGACCCTAGGGAAGGTACATGCATCATCATAATTGTGTTTTACTTGATTTGGGTGTTTTGGGGATGAAATTGAATTAAAATGATAATAATAAAACCTTGAGTTTTTCCTTACTACTTGGGATCTTCGAGTTTGTAGTGATGTCATTTGGAGTTACAAATGCTCTAGATGTGTTCATGGGACTTATGAACATTCCCTTCCGAGAGATTCTGACCGGTTCGTCATTGTGTTTATCGATGACATCCTGATCTACTCAAGATCAGAGGAGGAGGACGTTGAGCATCTCAGGGCAGTCTTGGAGGTCCTTCGACACCACCAGCTTTATGGGAAATTGTCGAAGTGTATGTTCTTGACGCAATAATTACACTCCCTTGGGCACGTGGTCTCTCAGCATGGAGTGTCAGTGTACCCGTCGAAGGTGGAGGCAGTTGTTTCTTGGGCGACACCCAAGAGCGTGGCAGAAGTTCCATGTTTCCTGGGGTTAACAGGTTACTATCGGAGGTTCGTTTCAGACTTATCTCGAGTTGCTGCTCCATTGACAGCTTTGACGAGGAAGAACCAGGTCTTCCTATGGAGAGAGAAGTGCCAGAAAGCTTTCGACTACCTAAAGGAGAAGTTGGTCAGTGCTCCCGTACTGAGGTTTCCAGAGGAAGGGTTGTTGTATGAGGTGTTTTGTAATGCTCCTGGCCTTGGTCTATGGTGTGTGCTGATGTAGAATAAGGGAGTGATCTGTTATGGGTCTAGGCAGTTACACCCTCACGAGCGTAACTATGCCACCCATGACCTAGAGCTTGCAGCAGTAGTGTTCGCACTGATGTTGTGGAGACATGACCTCTTTGGGGAGTGATTTTTGGTCTTATCAGATCACAAGAGCCTGTGTTATATCTTCTCCCAGCGTGACCTAAACTTATGGCCGCGGAGATGGGTCGAGTTTCTCCAAGAAAATGACTTTGAGATCTCATACACTGAAGGTAAAGGCAACATTGTGGTGGATTCCCTGAGCCGAAAGTCGCATTAGGAATTAGTTCGGGAATCCATTGATGCTTGGAAGGTGATGGGAGAGTTGGTTTCCTTGCACTTGGATGCCAGGGTAGAAGGTGTTAGAGGTTGTTTGTTTCACATGACGGTGCAGTCCTTCTTGTTGCAGCAGGTGGAAGAGTCTCAGTGGGGGGACTCTGAGGGAGAAGTGATGTGTGATCGTGTCGATCAAGGGAACGCTCTAGAAGGATGGTATGAGGATAGCCGACATCAGATGCTTTTCCATGGAAGGTTGTTTGTCCCGAAGACAATGCATGAGAGAGTTATCCGTGAGTTCCATAGCTCAGCATTGGCGGTATATCTAGGAGTTTCAAAAATGTACCGAGGCCTGAGGGAAGTGTTTTGGAGGCGAGGGGTGAAACGGGAAGTGGCAGAGTTTCTGGGGAAATGCCTAGTGTGTCATAATGTGAAGGCTGAACACCGCGTTCCCAGTGGTTTGATGCATCCTTTAGATGTCCCTTAGTGGAAGTTGGATGACATCTCGATGGACATCGTCACAGGACTACCCAGAGCTCAGGGAGGTTATGATGCAATCTGGGTAGTGGTGGATCGACTGACGAAATCAGCTCACTTCTTAGAAATTAAGGATTCAGGCCCGGTGAGAGCCTTAGCACAGAGGTACGTAGACGAGGTTGTGCGGGTGCATGGAGTCCCAAAGACTATCATCTCATATCGGGATACTCGGTTTAGCCCACGAGTCCGGAGGGGGTTACAACATGCTTTTGGCACCCAGCTATGCCTTAGCACTGCTTTTCACCCCCAGACCGATGCCCAGACAGAGCGGACTATGCAGACATTGGAAGACATGCTGTGAGCATGCGTTTTGGATTTCAGAGGAACATGGGTACAACACTTGCCTTTAGTAGAGTTCTCCTACAACAACAGCTTCCACGCTACTATTAGCATGGCACCATTTGAGGCTTTGTATGGAAGGCCATGTAGTTAACCCATTTTCATGGCAGAGGATAGTGAGACAGGTTCTCTTGGGCCAGAGGTAGAAAAGAGCACCATAGAGAAATCCCAGCTTGTACGTGAGAGGATGAAAGGTGCTCAGGACCGACATAAGTCGTATGCTGATCGTCGGAGAAGGCCCTTGGAGTTCGAGGTGGGAGATCATGTGTTTTTGATGGTTTCCCCTCGACGGGGGAAGAAGAGGTTTGGTAAGGAGAGCAAGCACTCACCTAGGTTCATAGGACCTTTTGAGGTGCCTAGACGAGTCAGTGAAGTGGCATATCAGCTGGCCCTGCCTCCTCAGTTGGAGAAGGTTCATGACATCTTCCATGTCTCCCAGCTTCGTCGGTACTTACACTACCACTCCCACGTTATCGAATAGGAAGAGCTAGTTATGGGAGACGACGCGACCTTCGAGGAACGACCAGTCAGAATCGAGGATCATAAAGAGAAGGTGCTCCGTGGACGAACCATTCTGTTTGTTCGTGTGTTGTGGAGGCATGGCGGCCTCGAGGAGAGCACTTGGTAGTGGGAGACCCAGATGCACGATCAATACCTGGAGTTGTTTTGAGTTGTGATTTTACCTTGTTCTTATGAGATTTGTGTTGATTATGTACATTTTACCTTTGATTTATGGAATGTTTGACTTGTTAGGTTGTGAGACCTTTTGTTTCCTTGATCTCTGGAAGTGTGTAGCATGTCCAGATGTGTGGGAAAAAGGGGAAAACCAGTTCCTTAATCGAGACGCACTAATGCGGATGCGATTAAACCCATGCAGACGATTCAGTGCCGCCAAAAGAGGATAATATCTCGATATAGGAGAAGGAATTTCCCCAAACTACATGATCGGGCAGTGTGTTGGTTGTGCAGTTTTGGGGGCAATGTAAGTTTGAAAATCCTAATATACGGAAGTGGGAAGGCCTAATCCTTAATCAAGATGCATTAATGCGGATGAGATTAAACCCGTGTAGGTGAGTCAGTGCCGCCTAAAGCGGATAATATCTTGACATAGGAGAGGAAATTCCTAACACATGTAATTAGGGTTGCTGGTTGGGTTCCTGTTATAACGAGAACCCTTAGAGGTATCTTGTTGGGTTCTTATGGGTTGGTTTTTAAATTCTCAGGGATGAGAATGTTTTAAGAGGTATCTGATGTAATGTCCCAGACCTCTCTGACCCATTCCATTGTCAAAAAGAAGGCCACGAAGTGTCTTTGAGGGTAAAATGGACTTTTCCCACACTTTCCAGAATTTTGAAACTACACGCCGTGTAGTTTGAGTACACGCCATGTACACCCTTTCCAGGAATACCCCATCTTTTAGGCCGTGTCCTCACCGTGTGAAGTAAATGGGTACACGCCGTGTATCCAGTACTATATGTCGTTTAGTCCTTCCCCGTGTACACGTTTCCAGTCTATGGTAGTGTACCATGTTGGATCCATGTCCTTGCTGTGTGAAACAAATGAGTACACACCATGTGTCCAAACTACACACCGTGTAGTCCTTCCCCGCGTATGCGTTACCCCCAAACTGTGTGTTGACCAGTCAACGGCCGCGGTGCCGTGTTGGAAGCCGTGTGGAGACCCTGTGAAATCACCGAGTACACGCCGTGTACCATAAAATACACACCCTATGCCTTTTCTTTTCTCACCTATAAAAGGTGGGGTCCCCTCCTCCTTTCAACTCACCCCTCTCATCCCCTTTCCTCTGAGCAGTGTTCTACCAAGAGACTCGAAGGCTCTTTCTTCCATAACTTCTCCGTCTGAGCTCCGATTTACGATCCGTCAACGGTAACAGGATCGTAACGACGAGGAGGAACATTCGATCTTGGATCCATTGTCTTTCCTTTGTCCTTTCCTTTCCGACTTCAACCGGATGAGTTTTTTCCCGGACCTGACAGAAGTGACGGACGCCGACAGACGTCTTCTTAGGTTGATTCGGGGGAGCGTTGCGATCAGAACCTGTTGAGGTAGGGATCTTACCATTCTCTTTCTCTTTTGTGAATCATACATTGTGGGTATCCTCTTGTTTTCATGATATACAGTTAAACCAATAAATAATGATAATAAATGGATTATATAACGAAGATGGGATGTTTGTGAATGCAGTTACATTAGTTATATCTTGTGATATTATGTTATTAATTGAATGAGCTTCTGGATACTGAAAATCTTGGTCGTTGGGGGCGATTGCTTACGTAATTAAATGTTGCCATCCCCTTCTAGATTTTCTTATAGATGGAATCTTTGTGGAATGTGTAAATTGGTTAATCATGTAAAGTTGGCTGTTTAAAATCTAGAACCCTTCTGTGATCACCCTGTTTGAAAAAAATGGAATAATGAACATGTGGGCGTTGTCTTGGATATGTGGCATCTGATGGGGGTGTTTGTGGGTTGTTGTGGATAGGGTGAGCAGCGGGGATGCGGTTGACTTGGTTGTGGGTTGGTGTGAATGCTATGTTAGTAATGGGCAGCGGGGCTGTGAGAATGGTGTTAAATGGATATTGATGTACGAGTTTCGGTGTGTTGTGGTTATGGTGTTTGGCAGCGGGGCTGCATGGATGGGCTTGTTTGTGAACGAACAGTGGGCTATGAATAATAAATAAAAGTGGAAGAGTTAATGAATTGTGGGTCCTGGTAAGGGAACAAGATTTATAATAAATGGGGTTGGTTGGTTTATTATAAGGGTTTTTGATGTGCTGCTTGTGTTTTCCAAACTTGATTTGTGTATGGCAAGGATATGTTTCATGAACGATCAATGTGGTTAGTTTTGAATAGTTTCCCAGTAGTTAAGGAACTAATAAAATAATTTCTGCTGAAACGTGAAAACATAAATGAGGTTGGGGTTTTTTTTGTATTCATTCTTCATAGTAGTAGTGCCAAGGAACATGCTCAGTTTCTATGTTTAGAAGTCTTAGGTTGGGCTGTGTGGTTGGTATATATATATCTGTATATTTTGTGTTTTATCGCACCCCTCCCATGTTGAGCACTTAGTGCCGAACAGTCCCATTTCAAGGGAGAGGGTGTTTTTACTTTAGTTACTAGCTCATTCCTGCTCTTTCTCCCCTAGGCTGTGATGGATTGAGGCAACCTTACACCTAAGACTCTTTGGGTAGGTTTTGATTGGGATGGTTTTAGCCCAAGACTCTTCGGGCACGTTCTACTGTTTCCCAAGTATCTCCGGGATGAGGCCTAGGTGTGTGCGGGAGTGATACGTGGTGGTGAGGCCCAGGTGTGTGCGGGCGGGATATGTGGTTGTGAGGCCCGGGTGTGTGCTGGCAGGATACTTGGTTGTGAGGACCAGGTGTGTGCGGGCGGGATGTGTGGTTGTGAGGCCCAGGTGTGTGCAGGCGGGATGTGTGGTTTCTAAGGCCCGAGTGTGTGCGGGCGGGGAGAGTGTGGCAGCGTCAAGACATTCGTCGTTAGGAAGAGCAACTAACTCAAGGGAAATGGTGCGGGGTACCCAATACTCTTGTTCTTATATACTACTACCTGTTGTAATTGTGTTTTAGAGAGTGTGGCTGGTGAGGTTTGGTGGATAGAATTCCTTGTTAGGTTCTTTTGTTGTTCTCACATGACATTAGGATGTCTCCCCACTTGTGCACGAGAGATTTAGGATTCCCTACTGAGTATACTTGTATGCTCATCCTACGTTTACTTTCAGGTTTCTAGGAGGACTACCAGGGCCATGCGGGACCCTACTAGTCGGACAGTTGGAGTTGTTGCTGTTTTTGTACCATTGTTTTCATTTCGTATTGTACTTTGAGCTTTCTTGTACTTGTACCTTGTTATAAAATTGTTTAAACATGAATGTGGTCTTGGTTTGGTTTTATTTCTACACACGTGTTCTTTTCTTTTTTGCTGGTTGACTTGTCCTATTTCTTGATCCTAAATAATAAAAAGGGTAATGCCTCCCATTATTGTGAAAACTGATACCCTTGGTGCTAGTCACCACCCCGGGGCCTACTGGAGGCGGGACTCGGGGGGTCATTATCTCCCTTTCACCATTGCCAGCTGTGGAGGGGCATCTTTGGTGGGAGGGGGTCGGGAAAAATACTCTTAAGAATAAAAGGTGATCATCATCCTTAACCCTCTAAAGAATAAATTAATAGTAAAAAACAATCATGATTGAAATTTTTCTGATTAAAATATAATATAACATGTGAATGATTTTTGGTTCATCGGTCTAATCAACCGATGCAACAAATATGATGTTCTATGACTTTTAGATAATATGGGGGATTTCAATTGGGGAATTATTATATTCATTCCCATGCAAAATGAAGGTCAACCAGATTTGTTAATAAATTTTTTTTTATATTTATTAAAAAAATATATTAAATTTTTATTCTTTGGAGGATTTCATATAATAAACTTAAGAATAATAGGTGATCATAATCTTTATTACTCTCAAAAATAAATGAATTGTTAAAAAACAATCAAGACTGGAAGTTTTCTCATTGAAATAAAAAATGCATTATAAAATATTTTTGGTTCCTCTATCTAAACACCTAGTGCAACAAAATGATGTTTTCTGTTTTGTAGATAATGTGGGGATTCCACAGGGGTAATTGTTCTATTGATTCCAGTACAAAATAAAGGTCAATCAAAATCATTAATTAAGGATTAATTATAATTTATACATAAATCATATTATATAAATTTATCATATATTTTTAGGTAAAAGATCATATTTTAGAATATTATGGGGCAACATTTGTCTAATTATATTTATTTAATCTAGAGAAAGTGAGGAGAACCATTTTTGGGCATGAGATCAAACTCTTACACAACACCCATTGAACATAAAGATGTATCAGAGTGGTCACATATTAATTTACAATTATTTATTATTTTTTAATAAATTACAAATTTAATTCTCAGTTAAGAATTTCATGTCTTTCATTCTATAATTAAAACTTGATATTATTTAATAATTCAGATTCCAATGTCCATAGATGATTCATGAAAATCATGACCATCATATTAGGTTTCAATATAAGGAATTATTACATATCAAATATTTACTACTAGTAGGTACACAACCTTATATAGATACATGATGTACAGATCGATTTAAATTATGTAATCCCATGTAGTTTATCCTCACAAAAACCATAGACTCTTCATGGGTTTGATAAATGGAATGTACGTAATACACAATTTATATTTACTAATATCTATGTATCATGAAATTATGTGAAGTATAAATCATAAAGTGGGATGAAAAAGACCCAAACCCCACAACCACCATCAAAATATACATACAAGGTCCCAAGCTAAGTATGTAGGTTTCGGGCACAGTTGAAGATCGTTGGTGGGTTTGTCCAACATTAATTTTAACATTAAGCCACATTCAATCGGAGATTCGTCACGATTTAAAATGCTGAATCTTCAGAATAGAACGAATAACAAAAATCTTAAAAGGGAATCCTGGAACCATAGAGATAGGATCATCATATGTTGGTTATAATTAATTTAATTAATTCACAAGAATTAACTTGGTGAAATTCTTTCTTTGTTGATGTCTTCGGTCATGACGATGTGATCCGTCGTTGTGTCATAGGATCCATGTGTAGTATTCCTCTAGCGACGACCCACACGTGTGCCACGTATCTCCGGACATCGCCGAAGTGATCTCTGGGTGCTAGAGCGGAAAAAACATCGCTTGCAATGTCCACCTTCGATCTCCTTGGTCTCTCGGTCTTGAGAGCATTCATGGAGGAAGGAGTTCTTTCAGCCTTGAAAAAATCTCAATAATTGTTGTGAACAATGATTCTCTTGTGTGTCAATGTGTTGGGGTTGTGAGAATATTTATAATCGGGATTGAGGTTATAGAGGTATGACAATAAATAAACATGTTACGTGTTTTATTTATTTCATTATCTATTATTTAAAAGCCCCATGTGAAATTATTAATTCCTAGATATGCGCCCACGCTGATTATAATAAATATCATTTATGAAAACAATATTATATACTGAAATTCCCGACTGGAAATAAAAAACGGCGTGTAATCATTAATACATAGCATGTACTCGTTTTCCATAAAACTACATGGTGTGTATATTTAATATACACGGCATGTAATTTTATTTTCCACTTTCCTTTATTTCCTCAAACACATTTATTAGTCCTTGAGTAATGACTATTTATTTTTTAAATAAATGTAACTGCATTACTCTCTAATAAATGTATTATTTCACCCAATATATATTCTATAGAATAAATAGTGTCGAAATAAATGCAATCAGTCATCCTTAAATAATTATTAAACCACAGTCAGGAATAATATTTATTTAACTTGTTAAATTATTATTTAACTGACATACATGGACACACTTAGTGTGTGACCCTCTAGGCCTCTTTCTCAGTGGCATTAGGCGGTGCCTGCCTAAAGTCCAAGGTTAGCGTCTAGAAACATTCCAAGGAACCCATAGAGAATGAAGACAACACCGTAATGACGTGTCACCACATACGAATGCTTACCATGTAATATAATCACTTTGTCACGATATCTCGAATCATGCGGGTTGCATGCTATTGTCATCATCCCACATGCTAAATTATTCTATCTTTGACTTTATGGAATTGAACTCGCCCATACATTATCATGGCCATGGATTTATTCAGGCTATATCAATCCCATCAAAGGGCCCGAAATATATAATTCTCTTATGGAACATAAGGGAAAATTCCTTTCTCGCGTTATCTATTAATGCGGTATTACTCGTGACGCACCCAAAGTATCCTACCTCACAGCGAATAGTGTGTCGTCATAGTTTTCATCAATACATCTAAGTGTGTGAGTTGTAATACCCATTAATAATAATCTTAATGTCTAAGTACCAATATGCACGTCTGCAGATAGGAACATCCAATGACACTATGAAATGTGGATTTCTTACAGGCGGGTCTCATTCTCATAATATCCTCTTGGATATTACCATGGGCGCACACCATGAGAAGGTGCCTCAATGTTTTATTAGTCCCCATCCCTAATGGCCTGTATTATTTGTGACCCTCAAATAATATCATCCGCCTATTGAACATATATTCAAGAACAATGTTATGGCACTTACAGGTTCTCATCATAGCAGGGATCCACTATGACCCATTAATGCAATAGTTGTGCTTAGGAAATTATCACATGCATTGTCATGCCAAAGAAAAATCAAGATAGGATTAGGCATTTATTAATGAATAATGTACAGTGTACTTTGTTCTAGGCCACTAACTCTAAGAGACTCCCACATGGACTAGATTCAACTACTAACAACCTTTAACATGCTATCTCTCACATGATATTCATGCTTCTACTGAGATATGACTTTATTCATGGGGTATACCACATTCTCTTCCATGGACACTCTGCTCACTACAACATTACCCCTTTGATAGAAATACCTCAAGAGGTGATACTTTCAGAGTATATGATTTGTCCGTTGATGTGACCTTGCTTCTTTCGTATGAGCCACCACTGTAGTATTATCACAACACAATATAATGGGATCTTTACTGCTATGCACCACATCAAGCTCTTGGACAATATTCAGAATCCAGACGGCTTCCCTAGGTGCATTAGAAACCTCTATATATTCGGACTCCACTGTAGAATCGGCGACAATTGGATTCTTTGAAATCTTCCAGCTCACAGCTCCTCCATTGAGACAGAAAACATATCAACATTATGACTTGAGATCATTCTGATCTATCTGAAAACCAGCATCAACACACCCTCTGAGGACAAGCTCCTTGTCTCCTCCATACACCAGGAACATATCCTTAGTTCTTCTCAGATACTTAAGGATAGTCTTAACATCAGTCTAATGTTGTTCTCCTTAATCTTTTTGATATCAACCTACCATGATCAGTGCATAGGCAACATCAATCCTAGTACAGAACATGTTATACAAGATGGATCCTATAGCTGAGGGATATGGGATCTTACTCATTCTATCTGTCTCTTGTTGTGTCTAAGGAAATATTTTATTTTAAAGATGTAGTCTATGTGACACTAAAAGTAATCCCATCTTGGATTGTTCCATACTAAATCTCTTTAGTATCTGGTCAATGTATGTACCGTAACTTAATCTAAGAAGCCTCTTGGATCTATCACGAATGATCTTGATCCCTAGAATGTAGGCTGCTTCACCCAAGTCCTTCATTGAGAAACACTAGTTCAACCAGTCCTTAACTAACTGTAAGATTGGTACATTGTTTATAATAAGCTATATGTTTTCAACAAATACTACTAGGATAATGACCACATTCCCATTAAACCGTTTATAAACACATGGCTCACATTCGTTTTTAATGACCCCAAATTCTTTTATGGCTTCATCAAATCGAATGTTCTATGACCTGGATCCTTTATTTAATCCATAAATGGATTTCTGCAACTTGCAAACCCGTTTGGCTTCACATGGTGTTACAAACCCTTCTGGTTTTGTCACATAGACATCTTCTTGAATGTTCTCGTTAAGGAATGTTGTTTTGACATCCATCTGCCAAACCTCAAAGTCATGGTAAGCTGCTATGGAAAGTATGATTCTTATGGATTTAAACATGGAAACTCAAGAGAAGGTTTCATCATAGTCAATTACTTGACGCTGTCTGAACCCTTTAGCCACTATCCTTGCTTTATAGGTGCTAACATGAAATTCCATGACCAGATTTATCTTGAAAACCCATTTGAATCAAACAGGATTTACATCAACTCGTTCATCGTCTAGAACCCAGACTTGGTTCTGATACATGGAAACCATCTCAGAATTCATAGCTTCTAGCCATATTAAATCTTCTAAGCTTTATACTGCCTCCTTGTAGGATAGAGGTTCATCATTGTCCAACAATAATGATTCACCATCATCTGTGACTAGGAAACCAAATATCTATGGTTCCCTTACTTCTCTTGAGCTCCTAAGCAGTACTTGTGTTTCTTGATCCTCTTCCACGGGGACCTGTGTAATTTGTTCCTGTACCAACTCCTGTGTATCATGAGCATCGACTTCGTCGAAGTCAATATTTCTCCCACTATCCTTCTTGAGGATGTCCTCCCTCTCATGAAAGAAAGATTTTCTAGCGATAGTCACTTTCTTGTCTGAAGGGTTATATATGTAATATCCTTTCGTTTCCTTGGGATATCCTATAAAGATACATCTCGTGACCCAGGGTGCTAGTTTTTTGCCTAAGGAGGCCTTAACAAACTCCTCACATACACATACACGTGTGTGTGTGACCAAATGGGTTTCTTTCCATTTCATAGCACAGAGGGAATTCCATTTTCCGCCTTAGTTGGTACTCGTTTTAATGTGTATGCTGCAGTTTGTAATGTGTATCCCCAAAAGGATAATGAAAGATTCACATGACTACTCATCGACCTCACCATGTCCAACAAGGTGAGGTTCCTCATTTCACTAACACCATTCCCCTATGGTGTAGAAGGAGAAGTGATCTGAGATAGAATCCCAGACTCCCGTAGAAGATCGATGACCTCTTGGCTCAAATATTCTCCACCTCGATCCGATTGAATATTCTTTATCATCTTACCAAGCTGACTCTCTTCTTCATTATTGATTTCATTAAATTTCCTTAAGGCCTCTGACTTATACCTCATTAAGTATTCATAGCCATATCTACATAAATCATCAGTAAAAGTAATGATGTAATAATATCCACCTATAGCTTCTACTGGAAATGGTCCACACACATCCGTGTATACCAATCCTAGAAGCTATGTGGCCCTTTCACCATGTTCACCAAAAGGAGGCTTGGTTATTTTTCCTTGTAGACATGAATGTCATCAATCAAGTGGTTTTATCTTAGTAGATTCTAAATATCCATCTTGAAAGAGCTTTGTCAAGCGCTTCTCATTCACATGACCGAGAAAGTGATGCCACAACTAGGTGATGTATGAGTCATGTGAGTTGTTTTCGTTATCGATTTCCAACACTTGGATTTCATAATTTAATACATACAAACCATTATTTAAATGTTCCATATGATAACATACATTGTTCTTATAGAATAGAAAACCCTTATTTCCAAATTTGAAAATAAATCAATCCATATCCAAACACGATTCAGAAATTGTGTTCTTGGTAACACTAGGCACATAATAACAATTATTTACATCCAAAATAATCCCGGTCGGTAGTGAGAGGTGGTAATCGCCAATAGCCAATGTAGCCATCCTTGGGTCATTGGCAGCTCAAAGATCCACCTCTCCTATTTCAATCATTCTAATTCTACTTGGTTCCTGCATTTGAAAATAGATGTGATCCCCACAAGATGTATCTAATACCCCATGTGTAGAAATAGAAAGATTACACTCGATAACGAACACACATTTATCATCCCCATGCTTCTAGGTGCAGTTCCTCTTCCAGTGTCCTTGCTTGCCACATGAAAAACACACCGCCTCCCATTCCATTCCCTACCTCTAGATCTTCCCGTTCATGGAGGGACGGTGCTCAGGGGCATCATACCGTTTATAATTCTTTGGCCCCTTTTCCTTGTCCTTCGTTTTCCTATTTACCATAAGGAATGCGGGTTTTTCATTCCCCATGCTCTTATCTACATGGTGAATCAATGTGAGAAACTCCGATAGACTCTTCTCATTTCCGCTCATGTTATAATTGTCAATGATGCTAGAGAAGGTCTTGGGCAGTGATGATAGGATGAGATCTGCATGCAACTCATCTGGGAATTTAATTCGTAAGATGTCCAGGCATTCAATATCACTAATAAGCTTGAATACATGAGGTTCAGTAGGCGCAGACTCTCCATTAATAGTTGTAAACAAAGAATTAGATATCGCATTCATCTCCTACCTCACCTTCTATTGGTAGAGATCCTTAAGGTCAGACATAATGATATATGTGTCCATGTTTTCATGTTGCTTCAAGAGCTCATTGGTCATGGCCGATAG
Source organism: Viscum album (assembly GCA_963277665.1). NCBI lineage: Eukaryota > Viridiplantae > Streptophyta > Magnoliopsida > Santalales > Viscaceae > Viscum > Viscum album. Next base: position 1,090,853,615 of record OY728157.1, on the reverse strand, counting down.
CATGAAACACTGGACATCTATGGAATCATACATGTGTTTCATATAGAGAGATAATTCCTCACCACTGGCCCTTTTCTAGGGCGCAACTCGAATAGGCTCTTCCAGCACATACAATTTACTTTCATGGCGAAGGATGACTCGTAAACGCCTCTGCCACTCTTGGAAATTGGTGCCAGTGAGAAGGTTTTCCTTCTCGAGTATGGTTTGAAATGATATGTTTGAAGTCATTTTCATACCGTTTCTTCAAATTATGATGATAAAAGGTTTAGTAATTTATTAAAAAACTAAGACAAATAAATAAATTAATACTTATTAGTCTCCCACTATTTTATCTAAATCCAACAGCCCTCACAATTGACTTCGAAATATTCTGTTGCTTGAATATTCTAGTGGCACAAATACATATTTCCCTTTGCATTACCCCAATTAGGGTTGGTCAAGCTACTTGAAGGGTTTTAGGTAGTCATTCCAAATGCCAACTGCATTAACATGAAGCTACTTGATCCGTTGAGTGGAATCTCCAATCCTGAAATCCTTTTATTTTGGATTTCCTCAACCTTTGCTCATGGTCACACCATGTCCTGCTATGGAAGTCAACCCTTGATGCTAACCATGTCAAGTCAACCCAAAACATTGAATTAGAATTCCCCGATAATTGAAATCACCCCAACTAGGGTTGGTCAAGCACTTTGAAGTATGGTTCGATTCTAACCAAGATAATGGAAGGCTATACCGATATAATATTTATTTTGAGGGAGTTTATCTTTATAAATAAATTTCCAATTTATTATCTTTTATTACATGCTTGTTAATATTAAGTGGGATATACTTAAGTGATTAACATTGTCTAAGACAATATTTTCGTATAATTCGGTATTATTTTAGTTCCATCTTTCATGGTCATTTAACTCAATAATTGTGTGATCGTGAAAACACACCCACAATAAATAAACAATGCAACTGACAGTAATAAAATAAATGGTATGATCATGAGCTCTTTTTATTGGTTAATTTATCTAGTGGTTGATAAACTAACCCAAGACCTAGGGGGGAAACACCTTGAACCTTTTGGCTTCATCTTTAGAGCCTTCCACATGTCCACCTTTGTATCTCCTTGGTTTGGTTTCACCTTGGCTCTAACTTGAACCACCTCCAATAGCTTCGGAACTCCATCCATTACATATGCATTTATCTCACACGCAGGTGAGGGGTAAAAAGGTGTTTTTAATTAAAGAATCCTTGGGTGTGTAGGACCTACATATTAATGAGGAGATGGATCGCAAGACAAAAAATTTAATTGAAATAAATTAATTAAAAGAAACCATTCACATGCAAGGACTCGGTCTAGTTCATGATCATCCATACATGCAATGATATTTACAGATAAATTAAAATACCATTGAATTCATTAATCGTTCTTTTTTAAGATAAATCACACTCGAATCAATTAATTATCTTTAATTAATCAATCCTTTTATCTTAAACCATTTTCTAAACATTCTTGAGATTCTCATCCATCATAATTTTAAACAAATAAAATCATTTAAAATTATTCTTGTACGTAACTTGTACCTTGGAGGCAACCCGACAATTTCCCATTCATTATGAAGATGTTATATAAAACACATATATATAAAACACCTATCGCGTGTTGCGGCTCAGCTTTACACATGCACCATGGTACACGTCTCAAGGGTTTGTATAATAAAATAATAAATTTTAATAAATCTGTGTAATTTGGGTTAGTTCACGATGTGTAGTTCCAACTACATGGTATGTACTGTTCTTCACCATCCATCCAAAGTACACGCTTGGGGACAAGGTGTGTTAATGTACATCAGAAATTTCGAAGTACACGGCTTGTTCTATGCGACACACGCCGTGTAGTTTCCACGTTACACGGTTTCTAGCCGGGAAAGTCATGTATGGGGTACACGGTCCAACCCGAACCCGAAAGGACTACACGTTGTGATCAATTGGACCACACGGTGTGTAATCTGGAAATTCTGTCCCACTTGTTCCTGGATAACACACGGTGTCATAAATGAAATAGATATACTCCAATACACGGCCAGTTTTGGTGGATTAGTCAATGCATTGAACCTAGACTACATGGCGTGTACTTTTGAATACACATCGTGTATTATGGTGTTGTACAGAAATAAACGTTTGGCTCCTCCGGATGAGTTCCTCTATTTTATTTTAATCAAAATTAAAAGAATATTTTTTTTCTGTGAGGTGAACGAGAAAGGAGGGAGGAGGAAAAGATCTTGAGATTCATATTTCTAGAACGATTAAACATGAATTGATAAAAATAAATTATTAAATGATTAAAATATCAACGAAAAAATAAAAAATTATAATCAATGATATGACCGCTCTAATACCACTTGTAGGTTCCGGGCTCAGCCGAAGCGCGTCGGTGGGTTCTCCCAACTTTAATTTTAACGTTAATAAACGTTCTATCCTAGACTCTTCACTATTTAAAACACCGAATCTTCGGAATAGAATGAAGACTGAAAACCATTAAAGGGAATCCCTGAACCATAGTGATAGGATCATCATATGTAGGTTATAATTAATTACATTAATTCAGAACAATTACCTTGGTGGAATTCTTTCTTCATTGATGTCTCTAGTCATGATCATGTGATCCGTCATTGCGTCGTAGAATCCAAGTGTAGGATTCCTCTAGCGGTGATCCACACGTCTGCCACGTATCTTCGGACATTGCCGAAGGGATCTCTGGGTGATTGCATGGAAGAACCATCGCTTGTGATGTCCTCCTTCGATTGCCATGGTCTCTCGGTCTTGAGAGCTTTCTTGGAGGAAGGAGTTCTTTTGGCCTTGAAAGAATTCTCCAGAATTGTTCTGCACAACGATTCTCTTGCGTGTCAAAGTGTTGGGGTTGTGAGAATATTTATAATCGGGTTTGATGTTATAGAGTTATAACAATAAATAATCAAGTTACACGTTTTATTTATTTCATAAACTCTTATTGAAAACCCCCATGTCGAATTATTAATTCCTTGACATGCACCCACGCTGATTATAATAAATATCATTAATAAAAAAATATTATATCCTCAAAATCCTAACTGGAGAAACTACACTGCGTGTAATCATTAATACACGGTGTGCACTCGTTTTCCATAAAACTATAGGGAGTGTATATTTAATATACACGACGTGTACTTTTATTTTCCACTTTACATCATTTCCTCCACTACATTTATTAGTCCTTGAGTAATGGCTATTTATTTCATAAATAAATGTACCTACAATACTCACTAATATATGTATTATTTGACCCACAATATATTATCTCGAATAACTAGTGTCGAAATAAATGCAATCATGCATCCTTAAATAAATATTAAACCATGTTTGGGAATAATATTTATTTAACTTGTTAAATTAATATTTAACTGAGATACATGGACACACTTAGTGTGGGACCCTCTAAGCCTCTTTCTCAGAGGAATTAGGTGGTGCTTGCCTAATGTCCAAGGTTAGCATCTAGAAACATTACAAGGAACCCATAGATAAAGAAATTAACACCGCAATGATGTGTCACCTCATATGACTTCTTACCGTGCAATATAATCCCTTGTTCATGATATCTAAAATCAAGCGGGATGCATACTAGTGTCATCAAACCACATGCTCAATTATTCTTTCTCTGGAATTCGAGAATTGATCTCGCCCATACTTTACCATGGCCATGTATTTATTTATGCTATATCAATTCCATCATAGGGCCTGATAAATCTACTTCCATTATGAAACAGAAGGGACAATTCATTTCTTGCATTATCTATTAATATAGTATTACTCGTGATGCACCCAACATATCCTACCTCACTACGAACAGTGTGTCGTCACAGCTTTCATCAATACATCTAAGTGCGGGAGTTGTAATACCCATTAATAATTATCTTAATGTTTAAGGACCAGTACACACGTCCATAGATTGGAACTTCCAATGACACTATAAAATGTGGATTTCCTACTGGTGGGTCTCGTTCTCATAATATCCTCCTGGATATTACCAAGGGAGCACACCATGAGAAGGTGCCTCAATGTGTTATGAGTCCTCACCCCTAATGGCCTATATTATTTGTGTCCCTAAAATAATATCATCCAACCACAGAACATATATTCAAGAATAGTGTTATGGAACTTCCAGGTTCTCATCATAGTAGGGATCCGCTATGACCCTTTAATGCAACAACTGTCCTTAGGAAATTATCTCATGCTTTGTCACACAGAAGAAAAATAAAGATGTTATAAGGCATTTATTAATGAATTATGTATAATGTAGTTGGTTCTAGGCCACCAAATCTAACAAAATAATGTGGGTGTCCAGTAATGAATCACATTACAAATAGATGGTTATAGACCCAATGAAATTTAGTTTAAATCATGAAATGTATAGTCTAAGGCATTCATGATATTTGAGTCAAAAAAATACATGTAATATCACTTTATAAAATATATAAATACACTACATGTTGCTTGATATACATGTGATATAAAATGAATTTTTTCATGAATTATACACTTCATGATTTACAAACGATGTGTTTGATATTAAATAATTTACTAATAATTCCTCATGTTATTATTCAGATACAAGATGTGTTTGGTGTTCATATATGGCTTTTAATTCATGAGGATTTCATGTAGTAAAAATCATTATTATAAATGAATTATATTTAATCAAACACACCATGCATACTACACAACATGATCCTTGAAACAAAATCTCTGGTATATTTAAAGAAACTATAAAGGAGTACATTACATTAAATTCAATTTTACAAGAAAAAGACCATAAATAATGTTAGTTACGTAACATTTTTATTATACAAGTAGTTTTATAGATATTCTTACGAAACTGTTTTATATAGATATAAAATGATACAGATCATGGCGCATCCAGTACAACTATTAAAATTATTTATTTTTAATTTTAAATTAATTTATTTATTTACAAATTATAATTATTATAATTAATTTGATTAAAATTATAATGTATGGGAGTCCCATGGAAACTTTGGACTATAAATTAAGATTAATTAATTAATGAATTAATTAATATGATAAATAATATAACAATTAGAGAAATTTATCCCTATATAGAAAGGATTAAAATTAATCCTATCTAGTTTATCTATATTTTGGGTTTATAGAAGGATGATCATGAGAATGAAATTCCAATAAATTTTTTTGGTTTATATTTAATTTAATTACATATTTCATGACCTTTTATCGTAATTTTTTTAGTAAATAAAATATGTGGATTTGTACATCACCCCTTCATCTCTATTATTCATAGACCTGAATGTCCCCAATTTATTTTATATAACCCCAACCCCAGGTTCCTCTCATATTATGGCGAGTAAACATTTCAAATGGAAAGATCTATCAAGAAAGAAGACAATGTTTATGGTTAATCCCCAGTGAAACAAACCAAGGAGATACAAAAGTGAATGTAGGAAAGCTTAAACTATATGTAAGGGAAACTAGAAGAGTATTTTCCCTCAGATCCAGGTTTACCGACTTATATATGCACTAAACAAATGATATGTTATAACTCATTATTATTAAACATGATTATTTAATTTAATATTGTGTATGGTCACTTTTTCATTTATGTATTTAATGGTTTATATGGTGTTCAAACATTAACACATAATGTAACTAAATTAATTGTAATGCTAATAAAATATTAATGAAATGAAATATGAGTAAATTATATTATGATACATTGTGAAATAACTGTTAATAATACATATATTATAAAATATATGATAAATTTATATCCTAATTAATAATTTTAGATCATTAAAAAAACATCCCTCATGAAAATATTTAGTTATAAAATATCTTCCATTTTATGAGCTAAGAGGAACCCATAGCGATGAATTTAGTCAGAGAAATTTCGGGGACAATATTCAATTATCAAGGTGTTTGAATAATTAAAATGGGTTAAAATATGGAGGCAGATTTTTAGTTAAATAACCAATGTTTATTTGATATCATTTTATGTCAGCAGTTAAAGAAATATGACTCTAGGATTTCAGGACTTTTGATCCTAATCAATATATCAAGAAACTATGAGTCAGTGAAAATGTAAAGGCCTACAACATAAATATAATTATCTAATTTAGGTGGCTATAATCATGATTATGATAACTAAAATATGAAGCATTTGTGTCAAAATTACCATATGGTGGGATATTATTAATTCATTGGTGAGGGTCCTTGGGATTTGATTAAAAAAAACAAGTGACTAACAAAATAAAATTTGTTACATCAGACGTGGTAATCAAGAAAAAGTACATAAATTTTATATATTTTTTTATAGATAATGGAATATAATTTGGCCTCAATATTAATCTTTAACACCTTGATATTTTAACATTCATTTCCCTTTAATAATTATTGTGTACAATATCATCTATTCCAAAAAACATTGAACAAAAAAACTATCGATCAGTATATAACCATTTTGATATAGCGATATTTTGATGTTATACATAGATGTAACAACGTTATGGAATATATTTAGAATTAAATATCATTATATTTAGAGTCTAACCATAACTAATAACATCATCATATAGTCAAAAATGTATTTTTTATAAATTGAAATATTTTGATCATTATTCAAAGAATATAAAATTATAGATAATGTCTATTTTTTCTATGAACTATAAATATTATAATATACATATTACATTAATGATAATTTTATTATTCATTAATGAGTAATAATATTATGATTGGTCAATACTTTTGGAAGAAATTTCTTTAAAATAATATGCGTTCATTATATTTTATAATTTTATTTCAAATATAAAATATAATATTTTTGTATTTAAAAGATAAAAAATTGATTTAATTTTTTTATTTGTTATGTCAATATTATATTAAAATTAATTTTTAGGATTATTCAGAAATCATAGATTAATTTTAATGAATAGTGGAAACTATTCATTTTGGCAATGTTGTTACTTTTATGATATTTTCAAAATATAGGAATGGAATAAATCATTTTTAAAAATTAATATATATTAAATTAATATATTAATAATTTAAATTAAACATTTAAAATTTCTATTTTGTATTTATAAATCCCTGGTATAATAATTGGGGAACAGAAGCAATATTTTATTCTAAAAATTAATTTATTTAATTAAATTAAAAAAACTAGATTCGATAACATGTAGAAAGAAAATAAATAATGGATTTCATAATTTATATAGACATTATAATATTATTCAATAAGGTAAATTAATTATTTTTTCACCAAAATTAGATTATAAGGATCAATGCTAATTTCCATGATAATGCTAATATTGTTTTTCATAACATGTTCTTTTATTATAATTTTGTAAATATTATCTAAATATATAAATTAATAATATAAGAATAATTATACTAATATAATATATATATATAAATATATTAGAATTAATTCATTTAGTAATCAATATTAAATTTTATTTGGAATAATTAATTCTGTAAATATTCATTTTATACAAGAACTATTTTTTCTATATATTAAATATTTTAATTTAATAGTTAATTTTATCTTATTTAAAAAATGTTATTGGGTTATCTAATATTGATTTTATTCATATAACCTTATTATTTAATAATAAGGGATACATTATATTTCTAATAAAATAGTTACATCCATGTTAAAATGTAGATACGAAGGTAAAAATCTTAATACTAACATGTTAAAATATAATGTAGAAGAACTAAAAACATGTTTAAAACCAATGTATGAATTCATAGTTGAGGATTTAGCATCCCAATAACTCCCCAAACTCCATTATTTCTATATTTCGGAGTATTGAACCCATGATTAGTGACATCATATCATTACAAATGTAATGGGTATTCTGAAAAGTTATATTTTCTTCCCTTATAAAAGAGAACACATGGACCCATTCAAGACACAAAAATTACAACAAATTAATTCATAGAAATTGAAAATTTCCTCTACTTAAATGACTATATCATTTTATTCATCTATTTTCAATTACTTATCATAATCTCTTCATTTAAAACGATATTTTGAAGTGAAGGCCCATGAAACAAAAGTACATATATTATATATGTTACAATTTTTTTTAATCATTTTATTCCAAACATAAAATGAAAATAGTAGTATTGAGACCTATGTATAATTAGTATATTAAATAGTTATTATATTAATGTAATATAATTATTACACCTTTCTATCCACTTCTAAATGTAATTCAATATTAATTTTTCATTGTGAAGACATCCACCTCCAAGAAGTAACACTTATATATTTTTTCATATTGATATTAATTATATATCTATAACTCATAAAATATTATCAATTAACTTAATAAATTTAGATAAAATAATTACTATAGTTTTATAAAGATAATATTCCCTTTTATTATTATACTAATTATCAATATATAATGTGTTCATTTTGGGTGTGGTCTAACCACTAACACAATTAATGCTATGAAACTGTACCATAGGAAATTAAATACAAATATTATTATATGTTAATAATAAATTAATTACTGTTTTTTTCTTTATTAAATGAATATAATTAGTATTAAACTTATTAATGTATCGAATTTGTCCGTTAAATGTACTAAAATAATCCCACACATATTATATTTTTACACAAACATAATAAAAACAATATAACAAATAATTACTAAAACATAATAAATAGTTCTTTTTGAATTAAATATTAAATAATAAGGTTATTATGAAGGTATATAATAAAGGTAATTTTATTATTCATGATGTTTAGAATATTCATATAAACAATCAGAAGTAGTGTAAGGTATTTTAGTCTAAATGGTCACCCATTAAGACATATTACATAATATACTAAATATTTTACATAGAATGATTTATAGAGTAAAAATTATTATTTTTCATTTATTATACTCTTATATTACATGATATATAACATTATATTAAATATTCTTTCTATCATGTGTTTTGACTAAAATGTTTTTATATCATTAATGGAATTTCATGAAGATTCTTATTTCTTATGTCTAAATGATTCGACTTTACAATAATTTTATAAGATTGGTTTACATTATTCAATGATGGATTTATAATTAAATAATCTAGGAAAAGTAATATATTTATTCAAATCAGTTCCATGATGAATTTTTTTCTAAAAATATAACATTGCTATGAATATTTCCTATCTTCTTTAATGGCGCACCCCGGTGGTCAATAATTTCACAACTAGAAAATGTTCTACATTTCAACTGGAATAATAAATATGCGATGTGACATTTTGTCTTCATATTTTAATTCCCATATATTATATATAATAGTTTATCACACTTTTGAATATTTGGGATATTACGAAAGGAATTTTATAACAGAAAATGAGATATTATGACAGTTCACTCATTACTTTTGGATTAAATATACCCTTTTAACCCTTTAATATTTACATTATTCTATATTTATTCCATATTACATATATTTGTTCCATAAATATATACTTACTTTACTATACCTATATTTTTTTGGGTTAATACATTATTGATATTTTATTCGAAACACTCACTCATTTGTAAACCTGACATAAGGGAAAATTTCTGACCCCTTAATTCAGGACAAGAGTAAACCCCATAAATGGGTATCACCCAGAATAGATTAAAAAAACAACATTATTTAATGTAAAATAATAATATACCAATTCTATTATAATGGTAGATAAAAATTTATTTCCTTCCATAAAATATCATTTTCTAATTTTTAAAAGGGCCACTCAGTCTGTTTATTTTTATTAATATTTATCCTAAATTATTATCATGATTTACTTGCATTTGATCTCAATTTAGAATAAAAATAATTATTTTTTATAATATAATAATAAAAAATTATTTGGATCATTATTAAATTGGTAATAATTATGATATAGAATTTTATGTTCGAAAATATTCCCAGTCCCTCTTTCTTCTCTTGGGGTTTATCTTTATTAAACTTAATGTATGGTAAAATTTCCCCATGTGAAACACTTCTAAATTTATGAATTATGATTTTTATTGTGTTATGGGTGGAAATAGAATTATATATCTCTTTAATGTATTGGAATATTTAAAAATCTAAGGAAACACTAGGTATAGTGCACATGTAGTTTGAGAAATCGACGTTGAATTTGTGATGTGTGTAGCCAAAATATTATACCCCTCTAATGAACATGGATATGTATTACATCTATTGAGAAGTTCATTATAGTATTCTGGAGTTAATGTAACTCTCTACAAGACTTTTTCCTCTATTTTTATGGGAATGGGGAGAAGAATAAATTTCCCATGGCACATTTTCATATATGCTAGTCTTGGAAGTGATCCTTGAGTCATGCATTTGATTTCCAGTTTTATGATGTTTAAAATTATTTATTACTATGTGATCTTTTGATATCGTTTCATTATTCCACATTTCAAATATTATCCCAAATACTTATTTCATGGTAAATTATTTTACATTTTAGGTTACATATCATTCCTTCATGATATATACATTTCTCTTAATTTCCCATTTTCATATTAATAATAATTTTTCACATGTCATTTTTTATCATAAGAATATGATCTAACCATTTATGAAATGCTGGTTTGTTTTTACTTACTAATTATTTGAGCTATACTCATTCATATGTTTTCCTTCCCAATTGTTTGAATATAATTATAACATATGTTAAGTGTTTAACTATTATCTCACAATGTTCTATTATGAATAAAGGTTCACAATCTTGTAAAATAATTTTTCATTTAATCTATTCCTTAATTATATTAAACCTAAAATGGTCCTTGAGCTATGTGAGATTTTTGTGAGATGTAATTTTTTAATTTTTTTTAATGATGTAAATTAAAAAAATATATTTTTCTTGGATCATCATGATCAATATGAGTGATATCAGGAAAATAAAATATTTTAACCAATGTGAACTACATGGTGTGGTAATATCTCCTACAAAAAGTACAAATTCATTAGAGAAATAATTTTATATTGGAGTCCCTAACTCTATATGGACCTTTTATGGAGGAATGTGAGGAGGACAATACTATATTATGAAAACATTTAAATGATATAATTAATTTATAATTCCTGATTCTATTACCCCAGACTAGAAGGATCAAAATATTTCTGGGGAAAATGTTACTTACATAATGTTATTATATCTCTATGGTCTTTATACTGAGAAGGGAACAGAAGAGAGATTTATGATCTCCAAATAAAATTTTACATGAAATATAAAACAAGGTGAACCAATAAGACCTCATGTATTCAAAATGAATATCTATGTTGAACATTAAGAAATTCTTGGTTTCAATATACACAATGATTTGCGAACTTACCTCATACTCTCCACAAATCTATATATCTAGTTGAGTTTTACTTTGAGTTTTGATAACTAAAATATTGATAAGTAACTATCAGATCTCTGAACTCTGAATCTCTATGTAGATATGTAAATTTATAATGAAAAAACATAATTTATTATGATGAACAATGGGAAGGGTAAGTGAAATACACATAAGGATAACTCCTTGTCTATGGAGTCTTTTTACTCCATAACCAATTGGAGGAGGATCAAGGGGAAGGATAAGGAACTTGATTCTTTTTATTTTTCATGTGGTAGGAAGGGACATAGAAAGAAGAAATATAACTTAGTTAATAAGTGAATAAATGATTCATGGGTTTTTATAGAATGTATCAGAACCATTTTTACAAATTGGGTATTATATTCAACTTTTAGCAATCACATTTGTATCTAAATATACATACAATGTATATTTGGAAAGGTTTATATGGGTGACGGGGATATTTTTGAAACCTAAAGTGAAATACAAGCCATACTTATTATTTGAGATTAACATCTAATATTGGATATTTAGACTTATTCTAGTTATAATGAATATTTATAATTTTCTTAGTTTAACCAATAACATAATATCTATTTCCAATTTAGATATGTAGGACTTTTTTCATATTTGAAAATTAATTTTTTTACTTTTATAATTATATAATTTTTATATGAGGGTTTATTTGAATAATGGTCTCTATATACTAGAATATGAAATTATTGTGTCAAGAATCGATAATGAGTTGAGATCAGAGGAAAAATATATAATTTAGTTGTCTAATTACTAATTTATTAATACAGAAAATCCTTTTGAAAAATATATATCAATATGGAAATATATATTATTGTTAACTAAAACTACATTACATATGTATCTCTTATTTGAATGAAAAAATGTCCAAGGTTTCATTTTTTGAAATGGGTGAATACACAACAATGTTTCAGGAATTATTTTGTACATTAATTTGTAGAAATTTTCATTTTGTATATTGGTATGGGTTATATTACATCATAACTATTACTAAATAATTTAATATATATTAATATGCATACATAATGATTTATTACTATTCATTTAACAAATTTTATAATACTTTAATCAATTAGAGAATCATCTCTGTAAAATCATTAGGAAAATATAGTTATACCACAGTGGAGAATATTTTTAAAAAAATACTTCGTTGATGATCAAATGGATTTTGGTATTCTATATTAACTCATTACACTATAAACAATTAATTGTACTATTTTTAGTGAAAGGATAATCCCACAATGTTGGACATGGTGATATCTACGAGTCAAGAAGGTATCATATTATAATTTTAGTGATATGCGTTAAAAACAACAACACACATAATAAAATGAGTTTCAACTTATGGAATTGTAGAATTACATTCATGTAATGTAGTAAGAAAAAACAATTTTTTAACATTTACATATATGGGTATTAGAATCATTTTACAAGGATATATTTGGAAAAAAATATCAAATTGGAGGAACAATGTTTATCATTATATTTTATTATATTTATAAAAAGATAATATAATCTAAAGAAATTAAATATAAAAATATCGTGGTTTATACTTGTCCCACCATTCATAGGATGGAGAAAATATAAAAAATAGAAAATTAGATCGGGATTATGTTTGATGAATTTGAGCCTCATGACACACAAGTTTTAGCAGTGCAAATATTTCTGATAATCCCCTTGGATGTTATTTTTTCTGATACACAAGTACATTGTATGAGCATTGTAGATGTTATGAAATTAGTGAGATATGATTTTATAGTCTCATAAAATGGTATCTTTATATTATTTGATAATGATGAACCCCTTTCATATAAGGACGCTATTATAATATCACATTTTTCAATGTGGAATGAATCAAGGATATATAGAATAAATTCAATATACTTAAACCAATACTCAATTATATTATAACATCATTTTAATTTAAATCATATTTGGTAAAAAATTATGAATGATAAATTTTTTTTAATGTTATTGTTGAAACATATAAATATGTTTGGTTGGTACTGGGTTTATTCAACATCGTTCCATTGTAATTGATGGAATATTTTCAATAGTTCCTATTCTAAAATCAAATAGAATTTAAATTTATATATTATCATAATCTGATTATCAGATTGATAAAATTTATTTCAAAATTGATTTCTATATATGGAAACATACAAATGATTTCTACAGGACACAACTATAATGTATTCTTACTCCAAATGATTCTAATAAGTCATACATGTTTTGGAGATCCAATTATGGGTTAATGAAAGCATTGTGATCATGTAACCTTTATTTAAATGAATCCATATGTGGGTTTGGTTTTATAATTAATGATTATGATCCTTCAATTTTCAAGTATAGTATTAGTGGTATAATCTATTTCATAGAAATACATGTCATTGATATATTCTATAGTGGAAATGAGATATTATTCTAACAGTCTGTTATAAAGTAGATCAAAAAATGATTCTCTAAAACATACATGGGTAGAATATTCTAATTTCTAAGGACCAAGATCATTAGTAAATGATATAATATTATACATGGAATATTTCAGGGAACATATATTATCATGAAGGAATAGTAAATTAGTCGATTATTGTCAATGAAATATGGGATACATCTCCCAAATAAATGTTTTTGTCGGAAACAAGATGATAGAGAGGGAGGATGACTAGAAAACATTACACTTAAATTGTAGGTTTTATTATGTATGTTAAATTATTTTCCAATCCAGATATTTTCTATAACATGTTAATTATTGGAATATATCAGGAAGTCTCAGGTGAGTTTCATTAGACATGTGTAAAAATTATCATAAATTTTTTGAGGCATATTAATGACAAGTTACAGGTTTATAAGGGATATAATGCATTGGTAATCATGTTATATACAAATAATAGTTTTAATATAATCCAAAATTATATAAAATAAAATTCATGATATTTATTTTCTTTTATAGGGGAGTTTCAGATAGAAGTTCTCAATGTGTTTAGTAGTAAACTATTCAGTTGAAAATTATAACTATATTGTGGCTTTTTATGATTCTTATTATCTAGATTGGATTTAAAATTATATTTACATTATTCATGTGGTTACTAGTAGTAGTCTTTTCCAATACTATATTTGATGATTATATAATATTGATCTGTATTGGGAGCCATAACCACATCAATGGATGAAATATATTATTTTTGAGAATCAACTATTGAAATATTTTTCTTATATGGGTGAGAGCATATATAATGTTCATTAAAATGATGATAATGTGGAAGAATTGATACATAAATGATTGTATAAAAAACCATGAATATGAATTTAGAGATGTCATACTGAATGTTATTTGAAGATGGCCTAGTGAATGTGCTTATATTCCAGAGTTAGTGTCTAAGAAAAAACATACATTATTATTTCAATTACCTATGTATACAGAGACCTAAATATTGATGAATATCTTACCATCTAATGAGTGTTACTATATAAATCATTATTGTGAAAATAACTATATTGTATTTATCAAATCAAAAGTTCATAATAGTTTCCTTATATTATGAGAACCATAAAGTGTGTTGGTTATATTCTTAAAAAATTTCCTATTTCCATGTTTAAATCATTTAAAAGGACATCGATGATGTTTTACCATTTTGGGATGAATTTTCATCAGTTTAGAAGAATTATTCTCCATAATATTCATACTTATTAATCTCTATGATAAATGGTTTTTTTGGAATAGCTACCAATATCAATTCTATATGTTTTATATGTATTTCAAAATTTCAATCATTGTATCAATGTATTGGTCCTTATAAGTGATATTATTTAATATATATATATATATCATAAACCACAAACATTTTTGGATGATAAAACTATGACAACATATACTCTTTTAAAGGTGGTATATGTTGGGAGCATTAAATATGATTTGAAATTAATTGAATAGATCAAGAAAACTATGTAACATCCAATATAGGTAGATAATATCCCATGAAATTTTATTGAAATGGAAATATATGATTAAGTTCAACACTATTAAAATTTTTCTTTGAGTATATTCTAGGTATTCAAATGAATATTTGTTAATCATTTTGGTTATAAAAAAATGTATACTAACTTATTGATGGGATATTGAGACCAACATATTATGTTACATAGTATTTATTTGTATGAGGCTTTTTTTCCATGAAACATTAACTTCTTTAAATACTAATGCAATGATGTGTTATTGGATGCTAATTTAAGACATTCGGAAGAACCACCTAATGTATCTGTGAAAGAGCCGTTGAGGTTCACAAACTACGTGTATGCATAATTTGAATGAAATTATATTTGAGTTTAATATCATATAGAAATTATTCTAAAGATAGAGAATGAAAAATTAAAATTTTTATGTTGATAAAAAAAATTAAATTACAAATTATTCTATTTAGGAATATATGTCAGTTCAATATTCATAATATTTTTATGTTCTAGTTAGTGAATTTAATATTTATTTAATTATTACATAGATAATAGAATTATTTAATTTATTTAATTAAATATTTATTACTCATGGTTCAACCAATGTCTAGGATGATTAACAGGATATGTAAAGGTACTAGATAAATGAAATATTTTAATCAATAATATTTTAATAAAAGTGGATTAATTTATTTAATAAATTATATTTAAATATCTCTCAGTTGGGAAATATAATGTGATATAATAATAATAATACTCTTGTTTAAAGAGGGGTTTATTTATAGATAACAATTAGATAAGATCATATTCTAAGTTATTAATTATCTAATCATATGTATACTAATACGATTGTATCATTTTGGAGATTAATTTAGAATGGTAATGCACAAAAATATTCACCTAAGATAACCATCATGAATCCCAAGAGAGTGAATATGATAAACCCTCTCCTTAATTAGATATAACTATCCTCCTCATCACTTTCAAGATTTAGAGAATACGAGTGAATCACTAAACACTCAAATAATTCTTATAGAGATCATTTGTGAATGATGTAAGAATATGTGTTCCTCTATGCTATCACTAAGTGATGAGATAAAAATGTTTTGGTATTTGTGGAGGATGTGTGGGTTCCACATGAAGGATTTGTCTTTATATTCTTCAAAATAATGATGGAATGACATAATGGTCAAATAAATTCAACCACAATGACATAATTATTAATTCAATGTAATTTATATTATAATTAAAAATTCTATTTTAAATAATATTCTCCATGGGAATATTTTCTGGTTAGATCATCTAATTGTAATTATGTTATCTAAACAACCAATGAAAAATAATAATGGTCTTAGGGTAAAACATTTATACTACACCTTTGAAATTTTATATGTTTTAAACAAGGTACCCATTATGTATGGATAATGTGATAATGAAATAGTATAATATTCATTAAATTTAATTTTTTATCCCTATTTGGAAAACAATTGATATAATTAAGAACACAATATATATCTATCATTACTTGGTGTTTCTATCGAATAGTCAATATAAAATTTACATGGTATAACAAAACATATGTAGATAGAACCTATGAATATTCTCTTATAGACTTTGTTACATGATGTTTACGAGTCATGTAAATTGAACTTAGGTCATTCAATTTTGGATTATTGCACATGAAATGCATAACCAGGGTTACTCACTCTGGATATACACGGTGTGTGTCCTGGATTCACACAACTAGTGATTTTAAAAATTCTATGTCTGACCTACCTTATACAAATTATGAAAATTATAGTTATTACAAGACATATTACATTCATTTTATATATTAAATAAGTCCAAAAACATAAATGTTTTGTGGGATGGTATTACACACAATTTTATTGGTAATTTTATAGGAAAACCATTGTTTCTATCATGACAACTATTGTCCCCTATACATGAAATATAACCACCACTGTATGTCAACCCTATCTCAGTAAATATCATCATCAAAAAACACCTGAGTTTTTATTAATAAACCTTCATCATCTTTTCATCTTCATTTTTTCATTCATTTAACCATTCTTTAAATAATAATTTTATTTTGACCATATTACTGAGCCCTTAATTATTCCATTTTCTAAAATTATGGCCTCATGAAAGGATATTCGAACTCAAGAGTGAAGAAAAAGCTAAAAATATTCATGGTGACGGTCACTAGAAGAATACCCAACCATATAAGTGTGGGTGAAAATTTTGGTTCATTAAATAATGAATGTCTTAGATATGACTATAATTGTTGAAAAAGGGTAAATTATTCTCATTGGGATATGATTATATGGTTAATAATTTATTTTAAAAATTAGTATTTACTCAAATAAAAAATTATAACAAATATAATTATTATTATATGTATTGTTCCCCAAGAAAAAACATTGTTAAAGTTATAATCTAAATGAATTTCCAGAACCAATAATCCTTGAAATTGGTTTGGATACATCATGGTGATCTCAATCTAATAGAAACAAAATATTAAAACAAATTAACTAATTTCGTTGGAGGAGAAAAAGAACAACGTTGTGTTATGGAGTTTTCCCGGGCTGGATTGTAATGTCTCATATTTTCCGTGTATTATTTTTAAATAATATATGGGATTATTTCAAGACCGGGTGTGAAGACGGCACATCATTCTGAGACTTGGTGATCCGAGAATGGTTGTTTGATCTTTTTTGAGTTAAGTGAGTCGGCACTTGTGTGCGGCTGTGGCAGTTTACAAACCGATGCATGAATTAAAAATTTGAGGGCACTGTTGCATCTAGGAAGACGACTTTACCTAAGAACGGACCTAACCATGACGGGCATGGGTCGAAAGAAAAAGTTAATTTTTCTTATGTTTTTAGTAAAAATAAAAATAAAAATAAATTTTCACAGTTATTTTTATCTTTATAGAAACATCCACTGCAGAACGGTGATGAGGAAGCTGTTTCTTTATTAAATGGCATTTCATAATGACTCAAGAATGGAAAGCTGGACTCATTAATATTGCAACGTGATTTTGAATGCCAAAACATGTTTCCCTTTTTATTAGGATAATTGAACATCGATCGTTGGAGAAAGATTGAGGGAAACTCTAGATAAAACTCTCGGAAAAAAATGACGATAGATCGAAGCTGCGAATCGATGCACCAATGAAGTTGGACAATTGCGATGAAGACGGTAGCATGAACTCTTCGCCAGCGATTGATCCTTTCTTAAAGGTAGGGTTTTTTATTTAATTTTATTTTCCCCGCTTTGATTTAAAATACGAAAGAGGATCAGCCATGAACAAGTTGATATGCGGATTCGTACGTTCTTGCAGGAGGGTTTTGTTTGGGATGATTATGGTGGTATTAATCCATGTTGATTTTGATGCTGATTTCTTCCCCTTTTAATCCTACTAAATGGAGCGGATCAACGTCGGGACGAACGATGTCGGAGGTTCCTTCCTCGATGTGTTTTATTGGATTTTCTCTCTTTTTTCCTTTCTTCGAGCATTATTCACATTCTTCGCTGAGCGATGAAAAAAAAATCATTGTGCATATTTTCTGTGACGCAATGATCCCAAATTGAAAATTGACACCCCAACGACGTTGCGGAGGAGCGACGATGATAGCGGATGACGAATCAGACCAGATCATGAAGGGTTATCCTTCGATTTTTCTTCATGCGGATGGATCGTTGCATGTTATTGGAGACGATTGAAGGTATAAAAACAATGGAATCAGCTTCGTGAGGTCGGGGAAACCAAAACCATGGAGTTTAGTTGCGATCAGATGAACAAATCGACGAATGGAGCATCACTGGAGGCACGACTGTGGAGGTTATTGTTTCTTGAAATTTCCAGAATACACGGCGTGTACTTCTGAAGATCATGTCGTGTAGTACTGGAAGTGGTGGCTAGGGTTTTGGGGGTCAGAGAGGAATCACCTAGTGTGTGACCCTAGTCACACAACGTGTTAGGCATTCCCCGATGCTCGGCATGTACATTGGGAAGTACAGAGAAACGGGTTGGACTACACGGCTTCGGACGTCATGGCTTGTACAGAATGGAATAGGTGGCTACTCAGAACTCAGCGAGTAGCTAGGGGGTACATGGAAATGGGATGAGGTACACGACAGTGAATTCCATCGCACGACCAAGTAAGGCCAGTAACGGGGGTCACCCAGTGTACCGATTACATGGGTCAGTGTACACGGGTTGAGGACCGTGTATGGGAAAATGGCCAACGTACACGAGGACATCCCCAGTCACTCAGACACGACATGTACATCATACTACATGTTTTGTACTCAGTTTTTCTACACGACCAACCTTACAACATGAGCTGTGGTACACGGGCAATACCCGGGGTCAGACAAAATGTTGTGTAACTTTTCTACACACCGTGTACTTTTTGTAAAATTCCATGGTCTTATTGTTCACTGTATCATGTACTTCATTCAATTGGGTTAGTGCCCCTTCTTCTCATTCCCCTGAAGGTTAGGAATCATTTCCTTCTAGATAAGTATGATCCCTTTAGGAGGACATTTTGTGATAGGGTCAGGAATCCATCGGGAGGCCCGAATCGAGATCCTCTATCCATTCATGACCCTAGGTAGAGTACGACATCGACATAAAAAACACAACCGGGCATTGATACTCTATCAAGAAGGTGAATTCTGGATGAGTCGCGGTATCCACCATGGCCCTCGCAGTGATCCTCATCTGTGTATCGTGATCTTTCCCACTGAAGAGTGTGTCTCCCGTAATGTGTGCATCTATCTACCATAACCTTCTCACTAAAGAGTGTGTCTCTCGTAATGAGTGTAACTACCTATTGTGATTTTTACCGACATACAATACTTCTCGGATGGACATCATCAGAGCTATAAGACTCGTGGTGAGTGTACTCCCAGGACGAGTGCTTCATGGAATCTTCCAAATGAACCCCTAGAATGGGGTATGTAGTTGTGTGACTTTTCTCTAGACTACGGGTCTTGGTTTTGAGTATATCTGGTTTGTGCTATATGTTATGTAGACATATACTGTCCATATATGACTATACCTTTACTTTTGTACTACATTGTGGTTTTTGGGGTCCACTACTGAGTGTAGTTATACTTACCTCTTTACGGGCTTTTCCCACATGTGTCGTGTCTTGTGAAGATGGGCAGCCTTTTGACAGTGTCTAGGGCTGACCAGGATAGGACCGGGCTTTCTGAGTTCCGTACAGGTGGAGACATTTTAATGGCTACGAGCAGAAGTCCAATATCCTTTTTTGTTTTTAGGTGGGACTTTGGGGTTTGCAGACTTTTATTTTTGTGGGCTTGTATTCCAGCCTAGTTTACTTTTTGTACATTGCGTTCTTTCGTACATTGTTTGTTGGGTTTAATTGTATGCATGAATTTTGTTCCTTAGTGGTTTGTTTTACATTTCTTCATATGTGGGCTTGGAGATGTGTGTGTGTGTACAGGTACGTAGGAAATTCCTCCAATGTTAGTAATATACCTACTCAGTACTATTCACCAGCCCCTGGCCTATTGGAGGCGGGCTTTGGGAGTGGCGGTCAGGTCCCACTAGGACGGGTTGTGATAGAGTGGTAATAGAGGTGGTAAGTTCTACCTTAGGACCAAGAGTCTGTACGATTGGGGTGGGGAAACATTGTTATGTGTTTCTAGTTCGGATTTCAGGCCAGGGACTCCCGTGGTGGTGCGACGGCCGACATATCCAAACACCAGGACTCTGATAACCTGGTTTTCTACTCGGTACATTAATACACTAGTTGCGGGGAAATAAAATAACGGTACATGCATCATATAGGAATGGGTTTTATTTTCCATGTCCTTTGTGTCCGCTATATAGATATATTAATTGACCACGGTACATCTTGTTTCCTTATAGGATGCCTCCACGATGCATACCCTCTAAGATTTAGCAGTGCAATCACAAGGATGACCCCCTCAGTGACGATGCTTTGATACAGGGATCAGTTCCCCAGGCATTTCCACCAGGTGGTTCACCAGTTATGCCGCCACCTGTGGAGCAACCCGTGTTTCATGTGGTACCAATCGATGAAGAGTGAAAGATTAGCACGCTCCATGAGTTCCAGAGACAACGACCCCTTAGGTTCCGAGGTGAGCCTGACCCTCAGGTGGCTAAGGACTATCTTGAGGATGTGACTAGAGTTTTCCGCTTATTGAGGACAACGACAGACCAGATGATGATCCTACAAGTGATCCTTCTTCAAGGTTCGACGGGACGATGGTGGAGTCTGACCACAGAAACTCATGATGAGGATACTCTTTCGTGGACAGATTATAAGAGACTCTTCAGGGAGGAGTTCACTCCAGTTATGTTGAGAGTTGTGCACATCCAGGAGCTTCTTCAGCTCCAGCAGGGCAGTATGACAGTAGCCAACTATTCATCGAGGTTCACCAACCTCGCCCTGTACTCTATGGAAATGGTCAAGGATCAGTACTTCAGAGATCGAACCATCGAGCGAGGTATACGATGAGACATCTGATCTAGTGTCAGGACAAAATGCATTTCGACTAATGCGGGAGTGGTCGAGCGGGCCCTGGCGATCAAGATCTTTTTTGGCAGAGCAGAGACAACTGACGACGGTCTGTAGCAGGAATACTAGTGCAGCGACCCTATCAGTAGGGAACCAACTTCTAGCTCAAGGATCTGGATGTGGGAAACCTCGTAGGATGACCCAGGATAGAGGATCGACAGTCCATGGCTCTCAGGAAGGATCCAGTAAGCCTGGGGAGAAGCGATGGTATTCGTGACGGTAGGGGACATCTCACTAGAGATTTTCTGACCCGTCGAGGTGCTGATAGGGAAGCGGTGGATGGACCACTTATGGAGAGGCATAGAGTGGAGCAGATAGACGCTTCCAGGTGGCAGACATGGTAGAGGAGTAGGGAGAGCTATGGGTGGTGTAAGACGCTTTGACTTACTTCCACCACCACCCCTAGATGGTCCGCACCAGCTCATGGAGCTGGGGGACAGGGGTAGGGACAATTGCGTGCATTCGAGGCATACAACCCAGGGGATCCAAGGATGATTCAAGGTATGATATGTGTATTTTCTACCATTTATTCCGTAATTATAGACACATGTTGCATTCATTCCATCGTAGAGACATTTCTTGTATAAAACCTCGAGATTCAGGTAGAACCGTTGACTCGATCCTTATGCTTGGAGACACCTGCGAGAGGAGAATCGATGATCACGCACCTTTGCAGAAATTTTGATCTTACCCTGGGGTCTGAGGGTTTCGGTAAGAGCCTATTGGAGGTAGCATCGAGGCCTTACGACATCATTCTCTGTATGGATTGGTTATCTTCATTCGATGCCCATATTGACTGTTTTAGGTGAAGACTGCGGTGTGTCCGCCGGGATGGAACATGGGTTTCCTTTGTCAGTGATAGGGAAACCCAGGTAGCACAAAATGGGCTTATGCATATGAGGGTGCATTCAATCGGTCATTAGTTGGTTATCCAAGCCCTCAGATTAGTGGATGTTATGAGCTCCCAGTTCCCAATAGTAGTAGATTACGATGACATATTTCCCAAAGATGTACCAGGATTACCTCCCAGTCGGGAAATCGACTTCTGCATCGACTTACACCCCGGGACGATACTGATTTCCTCATAAGCATATCGGATGGCTCTTGCAGAGCTTTGTGAGATGAGGGTGATGTTGGAGGTTCTGCAGAGCAAGGGTTTCGTGAGACCTAGTGTTTCACTCTGGGCGGCCCCAGTCTTGTTGGAAAAGAAGGAAGACGAGAGTTTGAGGTTGTGCATGGAATACTGGTTTATAAACAAGGTGATCGTGATGAACAAGTGCCCACTACAATGGATCAATGAACACTTTGATCATCTAAGATGGGAACAGTAGTTCTCGATGGTTGACCTTCGATCAGGCTATCACCAGTTACGAGTATGATATGAGGATATACCGAAGACTATTTTCAGATGATGCTATGGTCACTTTGAGTACTTGGTGATTCCTTTAATCATGAAGAAGTCCCCTTAAGTGTTCATGGGACAGATGAACCAGATCTTCTAGTCGTACATGGATTGGTTCATAGTGGTCTTCATCGACAGCATCCTTGTGTACACAGTGTCAGAGAAGGAGCACGCGAGACACCTGCGGATTGTCCTAGACGTACTTCGGGACCACCATCGTTATGGACTAACAAAGTTTTAGTTATGGATTCAGGAGGTCCTCTTTATGGAAGATTTTATCTCAGCAGTTGGAGTAGCTGTAGTCCCTACCATGGTTGAGGCTGTGTTAACATGGGAGCCCCCTTGGAGCGTGATGGAGGTTCATAGCTTCCTTGGGTGGCATGATATTACCAGAGATTAATTTCTGATTTCTCACGGATATCAGCACCGATGGCGGCCTTAACCAAGAAAGGGAAACCATTCATGTTGACATTGACATTCTAGTAGGCCTTCGAGTTGTTGAGAAAATGTTTGATGAGCGCCCTAGTATTGAGATTGTCAGAGGAGGGGGTCGAGTACATAGTTTTCTACTACGTATCCGGGACCGGGATATGTTGTGTCCTGATGCCGAGGTAGACGGTGATTGATTATGGATCGTTATAACTTATTCCACATGAGAAGATCTATGTGACCTATGATCTCGAGTTGGCAGTGGTAGTCATCGAATTAATAATGTGGTGAAACTACCTTATGGATGAGCAATTTATCATCAACTATGACCACAAGATCCTAAAGTACATATTCTCACAGAAGGATCTGAATGTGAGGTAGAGGCATTGTCTATAGTTCCTCTAGGATTATGATTTCAAGGTCATCTATACTCCTGGGAAGGGGAACATGGTCGTAGATACTCTTAGCATAAGGTCGAGCTCATAGCTGTTGAATGAGGTGACATAGCAGTTATCCACGTTGTAGTTATCCTTCGTGGATGGAGAGAAAATAGATTACCTATAGTCTATGGTTGTCATCCCTCCACTCATACAACAGGTTAGGGAGGCGCATCTAGGAGATGTTGAATTTGTGGCCTTATGTGCTCAGTTATCTACAGGACATGTTCTTGATGGATATTCGCAATATGGGGAGTATGAACTTCTTTTCATAGGATGCACTATTGTACCAGTGGTGTTGTAGGAGGAGTTCTTGAGAGAGTTTCATACATCCCCAGTGGTGGTACATCCTAGAGTGATAAAGATGTGCCAGGACCTTCGACGACAATTCTGGTGGTAAGGCATGAATAAGGCAGTAGCGGAGTTCGTTTCTCGATGCCATACATGCAAGCAGGTGAAGACCGAGCACCGAGTTCCAATAGGATTAGCTCACCCTTGGATGTCCCAGAGTGGATGCGGGAGGGAATATCATTGGACTTCATGAAAATCTTACCATAGATTTCCACGGGGCATGATTCCATCTGGTTGATTATTGACCGACTCAACAAGTCGGCCCACTTCCTAGCTTTAAGGGAGAAGAGTACCATAGAGTTATTGGGATGCCTATACGTGTAGGAGAGAGTTCAGCTTCAGGGAGACACCTCGAAAATAGTCTCGGACTGAGATACCTATTTCACATCCCAATTGTGGAAGGGTTGTAGAATGCTTTTGGGACTCAGCTACGCTTGAGCACAGAGTTTCATCCCTAGACTGATGGTTAGACGGAGAGAACCATTAAGGTTCTAGAGGATATGTTTTTAGCCATAGTCATGGTCATTGTTCATATATTGGAGGACAACCTACCACTGGTGGAGTTTGCATACAACAATAGCTACCACTCAACCTTTGGTATGGCACCATTTGAGGCCTTGTATGGGATACCCTACCAGTCACCGCTGTGCTGGACCGACCCCGGAGAGTCAGCACTCATTGGTCCAGAGTTGCTGCGAGCTACCACTGAGAAGGGGAAGATCATCCGAGAGCGGATGAAGACTACAAAGAGCCAGCAGAAGTCAAATGCTGACAGATGACAGAGACCTCTAGAGTTCAAAGAGGTAGACAATGTCTTTATTTGGGTCTCACCTCAACGAGGGTTACAGAGAATTGGCCAAGGCATAAATCTATATCTAACGTTTATCGGACTGTTCTAGATATAGTGCGGAGTGGACGAGGTGGTGTACCACCTTTCTGTACCGCCATAGTTGCATCAGGTACATGATGTCCTCCACGTATTGCAGCTGAGGATTTATGTGAATGACCCATCACACGACATCGACTCGGGAAAGATGGACATCGAGGATAGAGTGACCATAGCTGTGTACCCGGTGGAGATCGAGTATCGGTTGGAGGGGATCCTTCATGGGTGATCAATTCCCTCGGTTGACATCAGATTGCATCATGAGAATCTTTAGGAGAGTACGTGGGAGCGGGAGGCCCAGATCTGCAGCCAGTACCCACATCTTTTTGAGTAGCCTTAATTTTGGCTTTTTGGAGATGTAAATCTCTAATTTGAGGAGAATGTAATGTCTCAGATTTTTTGTGAATTATTTTTAAATATTATATGGGATTATTTAGAGTCCATGAAAAAAGACGCCGCATCATTCCTAGGCCCGGAGATTCTATAATGGTGGTTTGAACTTTTTTTAAGTTAAGAGAGTCAGCACTTGTGTGTGATTGTGGCAGTTTCCAAATGGATTCCTGAATTAAAAATCTAACGGCACTGTTGCATCCGGGACAAAGAAAATACCTATGAATAGGTCTAACATCGACAGGCACGTGTCAAGGGAAAAAGTTAATTTTTGGACATTTTTATTAAATAAAAAAATAATTTTTTTTCGCAAAGTTATATTTATTTTTATTGTAACATCCGCTGCATCACAACGATGGGTTAGCTCTTTTGTTATTAAAAGGCATGTCATAATGAGTCAAGAATGGAAAGATGGACTCATTAATACTGAAGCGTGTTTTTGAATTCTAAAACATGATTCCCTATTTGTTTGTATAATCGAATGTCGATCATTTGCGAATGTTTGAGGGAAACTCTGGAGAAAATTCTTCGCGACAAACGATGATGGATCAATGATGCGAATCGCTGCGCCAATGAGGTTAGAGGATCGCGAAGATGATAGTAGCACAACCTATTTGTCAGCAATCGATCCTTTTATAATGGAAGGGTTTTGTTATTTAATTTTATTTTCCCCACATTGATTTAGATGAAGAACGCGGATCAACCACGAACAAGTTGATACATGGATTCATACATTCATGAGGGAGGGTTTTATTTGGGATTATTATGAGAGAATTAATCCATATTGATTTTGTTTTTTATTTATGCCTCGTTAAAACCTACTAACGGGAGAAGATCGACACCATGATAAATGGCGGTGGAGGTTCATTCGTTTTACAATGCAATGATCCCAAATTGAAGAATTGACACCCTAATGACCTTGCGGAGGTGTGACGACGATAGAGAATGATGAATCAGACCGGGTCGGGAAGGGACATTATTCAAGTGTTCTTCACAGGGATGGATCGTTTCAGGTTTTCAGGGTGGATCAGAGGTCCAAAAACAATGAAATCATCTTCATGGTGTTAGGGAGACCAAACCCTGGGTGTTTCGTGGCGATCAGATGGCCAGATCGACAAATGAAGCATCACAGGAGGTGCGATAGCGGAGTTTCGCGTTTTTGGAAATTTCTAGAATACATGGCATGTACATCCACAAAAAATGGTGTGTAGTACTAGAAACAGTGGCTAGGGTTTCATGGGTTAGAGTGGAATCACACGGTGTGTGACCCTGGTCACACGGCGTGTTAGGATTTCCCCGAATCTCAGCGTGTACTTTGGGAAGTACAAAGACACAGGATGGACTACACGGCTTCAGATAGATCAGCGTATAAAGCATGCAAGATGTGACTACATTGAACATAGTTTGTATCCAGGGGTACACAGACACGAGATTGGCTACATGACCATGTACTCCATCACACGGCCAGCTGAGGCCAGTAACGTGGGTCACCCCGTGTACTGATTACACAGGTTGGTGTACACGTGTTGATGACCATGTACGGGCACATGGACATCATACACGGGGCCAACCCCAGACACTCGGACACGGAATGTACATCATAATACATGTCATGTACTAAGTTTTTCTACATGTCCAGCCTTAGGACACATGCTATTGTACACGAGCATTACCCGGGGTAAGACTATACGGCGTGTTAATTTTCTACATGCCATGTACTTTTTGGAAAATGACATGGTCCCCATGTTCGCCGTATCTTGGACATCTTTAATTTTGATTAGTGACCCTTCTTCTCATTCCCCTAATGTTCAGGCATCATATCCTTCTACAAGAGTATGATCCCTTTAGTAGGAATTTCTGTGATAGTGTCAGGCATCCATCCGAGAGGCCCGGATCGAGATCCTCTTTCCATTATTGACCCTAGGTAGAGTCTTCCATCGACGTGATTATCTCTACCGAGAAACAATCCTCTACCTGCCAGCTGAAATAAGAATGAGTCATGGTATCTTTTACGGCCCGTTCATTGATCCTCATTTGTGTATCGTGATATTTCCCACTCAAGAGTGTGTCTCCTGTAATGATTGCATCTATCTAATGTATCCTTCTCACTCACAAGTGTGTCTCCTATAATGAGTGTAACTACCTCTTGGGATGCTTCCTGATGTTTTGTATATGTCAGACGGTTGTCATCAGATCTATAAGACTCATGGATTGTGTTCTCCCAGAACGAGTGCTTCGTGGAATCTTCGAACTGAACCCCTAGCTGGGGGTATGTGGTTGTGCGACATGTTTATATACTACGGGTATGTGTGTTGAGTATATCTGGTTTGTGATATATGTTTTGTAGACATATACTATGCATATCTTACTATACCAATACATTGTGTACTTCTTTGTCGTTTTCGGGGTCCTCTACTGAGAATTGTTATAATCACCCCTACTTGGGAATTTCCTACACATGTCGTGTATTGTGAAAAAGAGCGGCCTTTTGACAGATTCCAGGGGAATCTAGTAAATTACCGGTCTTTCTGAGGTCCCTACAGGCCGAGATGTTTCTATGGATACGAGCAATAGTCCTAGTACCTTTTTTGTTATTATGTTGGACTTTTCAGTTTTTATACTATTGTTTTTGTGGGCTTGTATTCCCACCTAGTTTACTTTCAGTACTTTACCTTCCATCGTACTCTGTTGGTTGTGTTTATTTGTATGCATGAATCTTGTTCCTTAGTGACTTCTTTTACATTTTAGCATTTGTGGGCTTGGAGATGTGTCTGTGTGTGTAGGTACATATGCAATGCCTTCCATGTTAGTAATATGTCTACTCGGTGCAAGTCACAAGTCCCTGGACTATTGGAGGTATGCTTGGGGAGTCGTGGAATGGGACCCACTAGGACGGGTCATGACATGGATGGTTTCTAAATATGTTTAATACAAGACCTTTCACGTTTAACAAATCCACTGACTAGCCTGAATAAGAATGGTGTGATGTACCTGTTGACATATTCATATAATTGAGCCTTCCAGGAGATGAAATTGAGATTGACTTCATCACTGATACTAGTTTTTTCTAGGTACGGCCACAAGCTATACTATTTTATGTGATGCATAAAGTGTCAGACTAAGAGTTGTGCTTTTATAGGGGGAAGGAGTCATTGTGTACTGATCTTGGTAGTTCAGGCCTCATGAGAGGAATTACACAATACCCGATCTTGAGTTGGCTACCGGTGTTCATACTTTATGTTGTTGGAGGCATTTTCTATTGGGAGAGAATTTTGTGGATTTCACTAACAAGAAATGTATCATGTATATCATCATTCAACGCATTATGAATTTTAGTTGGAGGTGGATTCATCGATTGAAGAGAATCCTATTTGGATTTTGGATTGCAGCATGAAGTTTTTCCGTGGTAGGTCTATTTCTTATGATATGTGTTTTATGGAATCACGGACGAGTACATGATGACACATGGGAAAAGGAGAACGATGTATGATTTTATTGGTCGATGATCCTTGAGGATTAGTTTTTACCTACTTCATAGATAAATTCAGGGATAAATTTCTTTAAGGGGGAATTTTTTATGAACCCGAATCATCATTTTCTATTTTAGGTCTTGTTTTCTGGTGTTTTTAAGTATAAAGGGGAGAATTTAGAAATTTCATAAGTACACTCCCTATACATAGGGGTACATGCTATGTACTCAGTTTCCATGGGTAGCCGTGTACTAGCTGTGTAACGGCCGAGTATAGGGTTGTGTGAGGTGACCTAGAGACTACCTAAAGTGCGGCACGGTAAATGCCTATACATGCCATGTATAATCTAGGAATACGTAGTGTATTTTTATTATTAATTGATATATCAGACCGGGGTCACATCTAATTGTCAGAACCGACTCATTCTGGCTTTGTCTCATCCAGGATAGACAAATATCAAGGATTTTTCTCAAAGCCACTAATCAGTCACAAGTTCTCTAAATCAAACACCATTAATTTCATTGTAATTGCCACGTTGAATGCATCCTTCCTCTAGAACCCTTTCTCTTGTTGTCTCATTTTTTGTGATATATCCTTGGTTGATTGTTTTTAACATTTTTGTAGATATATGGCGTTTTATGTCGATTCAATGGTCAAGGTTCAACTATATCGATCGTACAACGTCGAGGTAGGTGGTTTGTTCCATTTTTTAGATGTCTTTGAGTTATATGTGAAAAAGTGACCAATACCCTTGTTTAGGGTATTCCATTTTTAGAGAATTTAACCATATTAATGCATTCTATTTTTTTCTAGAGTATGGGTGTTTGATTATGAATATGGTTTATTACTTTACTATGGATGTGTTTTTCCATGTTTTTTTTGATATTGGTCATTGGGTATAGAAATTCTTGTTAGGATGCTTAGTTTTCCATACATAGTGCTATTTGGATAAGATTGATTATTATATGACATTCTTAAAATATGATTTTTTTTCTATTTAAGAACGACTATTTGAGATTTAATTTGGCTGCTGGATAATGATTTTGAATGATTACTTACATGGGGTTGTGGGAACCTGGGGTAGTTAGACCATATGGGAAATGGATCTAGAGGGATTACTTAGAGTGACTGTTATACATTAACATTGTGAGACCATAAGAGGGATGGATGTGAGTTCTCCCTCAGAGTGTCCATATTTTCATGTTTCGAGACAACAAGAGGAATTGGATGTTGAGTGGTTTCTTAGAGAGTTTGTATTTTACTGTTATGAGAACACATGGGGAATGGATGGTGACTGCTTCCTTATAGAGTCTTTATCTAAGTTGAACCAGGGATGTTAGACTGTAAGTACATCCAAGAGGGTTTCTTGTGATTTTATGGTTGATTACTTAATATATTTAAATGGATTTATTTTAAACTATATGTTTTTTTAATATTGAGTTCTTCGTTATTTATTAAATCATTTTAAATATTGGCTTCCATATATACTCATTGATATGTAGGGACAGATCTTCTGGTGGTTTCCTAGTGGGATTTGTCTCACACCCTCTATGGGTCATTCTTTTGAGCCTAAAAATATTATATTTCTATAGGTACAGATAATGTCAAGCCCCCATCTACATCAGGTACATGTTCACAGTGGAGCGGGAGATCGTGAGACCAGGATGAGGCTTCTAATACTGCTAGAGTTTATGTGTTTTCATTGTAGTTGGTTTAGTACTGTATTCCATCATTGTGACTAGTATCGATCCTTTCTTATATATATGTTTCATAAATTATTTATATATGTTTTCCAGTTGTTTATTTACTTTCAGTCTTCCGATGTTTACTTATTTTATGATATTACTACTTCCACTATTGTGTATTATTGTTTTCAGCTGTTTTAGTCTACCAATGAGGCCATAATTTTCCTACTATCACACCCAAGGCCCTCACTACTAGTTAGTAGCATCTGTTATTTGATGAAATGCGTATGAGTCCATGTGACCAACCGGGTACGGGGAACCTTTGGGTAGCACCTAGAACCGGAATTTTACATGAATCATGAACATGAACATTGGTAAAATTTCCATAATGGTAGTGCTCTTGATTACAATTTAGAACCATCATCAACTGATCTACATTGTCCTCTGCTAAAGAATAGAATATGATGAGGTTTTCAAGAACATAATAAAAAATGGCCCATGTATTACTGGAATATCTGGTTTATCAAATCCAAAAATCAATGTTGTGGCATCTATCACACCAATGTAAATCACCAGGAACTAATAATGACCCTTGTTCCATTTGAATACTTGCTTCATATTATCAACCACTCCAATTTTCAATGAGTTGTAGCTGGACCTGATATCAATCTTTGGGAACCATCTCCAACCTCCAAATTGGTCAAAGACTCCATTAATCCTCAAAAGGGTAGTTTTTCATTATCATGTCCTTCTTTAGGAAATGATAATTAACAAAAATCAACAATATACCATCATATTTTTTCACAATAAAACTAGAACATCCCATGGGGAAATCCTAGGCCAGATTAACACCTTCATTTGAAACTCCTCTAACTTCAACCATATCTCTCAGAGCGTGGTGTTGGCCATCCAATATTCTGTAGAAGATACAGAAATTTTCTAGTATGATAGTCAACAAAAAACTCAATCTAGCTCCTTATAGTCATTCCTAAACATCCTTGGATTTGAAATCCATAAAATACTCCACGAAAGAAGGAAACTAGATTCCTGAAGGGCCTTTACACCAAGTTATTGACATTATAGGAAATAGGTGATGGTTTAAAGTATCATTCTCATAGAACTCACTTTTCCTACAATGATATCTCTCTCACCAATAATGGTAAATCTCATCCCATCGGAGCATATGCATCGGAGTCATCTATAATGACGGTCGATCATTGCATCGACCATGGAAAACCAATCCACTCCCAATATAAAATCATAGGTTTCCATCATGATGACTAAAAGATCACATGTGAACCTCTCTCTTCCAAGATATAGATCACATCCCAATAAGATAAAAGATACCGAAGAATCATTCCATGTAGGAACCACATGACATATCTCTTAGGCTATAGCCTTTACTAGGACCTCAAGTTCTTACACCAGGAGAATGGAGATAATGAAATAGTTGAAACCCATGTCTACTATTTTAGACCTAATATTAATATATACACATTTAATTCCACTAATAATCTTTTCTATAACAGTTCCATCATCCTCTAAAGCCTATAGTTGTCCGCAACCCTAAATTCATTCTCCCTGAGACTGATGTGGGATGCCTTATGGTGGTGGGGGTTGAATGATATCACTGTGTCATCCACAAAACATATCTTTTACTTATCATGTGCAAGCTCAAGAAATATGGGCGAATCCTGGCCCTCTCTTGGGAGATCACCGATCCATATACTACACCAGCTGTGGAGGTCCATCTACTATCTTCATATTCTACTCACTGTGTCTATTCGGTTTGTCACATTCTATGTGGCCTCTACCATATCATGCATAGAACCTACCTTCCTAAAGATTCATTGTTCCTTTGTGAGGTCTCTATTACACATGAACTCACATCCATGTCGTATCACAAGATGACCTCCTACACTGAGATGATGTTGATTGGTGCCTGCTAGTTCCTAGAGATAACTAGAATATATAATTACCACTAACATATTCATATACATGGAGTCCCTCTAATGGGATACACTCTTTCAATAGTCCAAAAAAACCCTATATAAATGAGGATACATAAGGGTACCACACTAGAGAAAATCTCTAGGTGGAGTCCCATTATGACCTATATCCTTGAATGTATCCATCTTGGATCATGTCAATAGATTACCATGTAAGGTATGCAAATCGCTCCACATTATAAACCAAAATAATCTCTCCATACTATAGATCCAAAATATCATGAATATGAAATAAGAGAAAACATGAGGGTTAGTACTCCTCATAGAACAATTGATAGGTGTCGGTCCATGAGAGTGTTGACTCGTCATGCACTTGGGTATCAAAACACCACCCACACAAAAGTTCTATATAGAAAAGCCTAGATAATAGCACGTCCACAATATCTATTAGTCACTAAATGAGTCTAGATACATTGACCACCAAATAATGTAAATCCTCTATTCCCTAAGAATTTACCCACTACGGAATATTAGTGTCCTCCAGCTCAGGAACTCATGAAGTGGACTAAGTGGACACCTGCCCTCATCCTGTTTCATAAAGATGATTTGTAGCTCAATAGGTTGTAATGATTATTCCTAACTTCATACTGGAAGAATCTCATGGTATGGACCCTAAAAAGAGGCCTCCTCTTTCATCATATAGTCATTAGGATCTAGAACTGGTGTCATAGCTAGAAGGAATCAGAGAGGAATCCAAAAATTTTAATCAATACATACTAAGGTAAAATGAGAATATATATAAATATAACCAATGTGGAGATGACTCAAGAAGCATAGAAAATGACTAAGTCCTATACGGTTTATGTACCACTGATCCCAAAAACCAATGTATCAATATGCCGAGTCAATAAGTTGGTAGTCAATGTCATGGTGAATGGTTATGTTGGTCACCCATACCATCATTGGATTTATGGGCTTGAGATCAGCACTTGAGACGCATCAACACTGTTGTACTAAATCAAAACCAAATCATCATAAAGAGAATTGAGTAAACACCATCCCAAGGATGGATCCACTATTGATGATAATCATTCATGACCCAACCCTCGATGGGATAGAGCCACAACTACCCTAGGGCCACCTCCATAAGTCAGGGGTTGGGAACCAGTGCTAAAAGGCATATATAACATGGAGAGGACTTTATATATTGTACCTGTATGAACATAGATGACTATATAAATTCATTTTTGAAGCGAAATAATAAAAAATTAAATAGTTAGATTTTAAAAATGTCATAAAAACCTATAGTGTTTATTAGAGTGTGATAGTGAAAAATGAAAAGTAAAAAGGAAAAAATAAATTCCCAATCAAAAAGATGTCCGAAGATAAAAATAGGATTGCGATATGTTTAAAGATTCCGTATTCTAATATTAAAACTGTAAACACAATATTTTGTCATATGTACTAGGTGTCCATAAGATTCTTGTTATTCTCCATGACCCATCCTATCATTTGAATAAGACACAACATGTGCAGAAAAAATCCAACATTGGAATGAGTATATACGTACCCAGTAGGATTCCCTGAAATATGAAGGGGGAGTAGTAAGATAACAAATAAAAATAGGTAGATTGTAGAATTTAGAATAAAATAAGATGCATCACGACCCAAATAAAGAAAAATAAACCTCATCTAAACAAAATGGGAACAAAAATGTCTATAGATGGACTTCAAATCAACACTTTTCCATCCATTGCAAGGGAGTTACCTCCTCCAACATTGATAATATAATCATGTAAAGCTTGTTTCAAACCACACATATCTTTGAAAACCATTGTAAGAGTAGAAAAATGAAATTCTATGGATATATATATATTTATATATGTTCATCAAGAAAAATCCAAAGAGAGAGAGATAGGGGATCTCAATATCACATCCTAACAATGAAAAATACATGCCAATAGTTCCAAAATTCAATAAATTATGCCCAACATCTCACGTTTCTTCTTATAAGTGGACATAGAAGTCATGTTTACTCTCACTACACTGTGAAACAGTCAATGGGACAAAATTTATAGGTATATGACCTATTACCTAATACAATTACAGGGTTCCAGTAAGTTGATAGATAGAGGACCCATTCTTTATTACAACACAAGGGTCCCACTCTAATAGCCATTAGAAGAAACATTACCTACAATGCTAGAGGGTTCCAATCTAAATGTTTATAGAGGAAAAATTCCCTGAATCTGATGGAGAGTTCCAATATAGTGCTATAGAACCCATTCCCTAACTCCACATGAGGGTTTTACTCTTGTAGATGAGAGAGGACTCATTCTCGACCTAGTTGAGGGGTCCCAATATGAAATATATAGGACCCATGCCCTGTCCTAGTAGGAGAGTTGCACTCTATGATATTAGAGGAACCATTCCCTAACTCCACATGTGGGATACACACTATGTACCTATAAAAGACCCATTACCAAAAAACATGGAGGGTTCCACTCTAGTTATCAAGGTCCCATTTTATGCCCAACTAAATAGTTCCACATGAGATACCTCTTTTAATACTATGTCATCATGACCATCATCAGGTCCCAACATAATATAGTCTATGCTCAATCAATTTCTCATATTATCTCAAAATCCATAATTGATGGAACCATCAAATTATACAGGGATAAACAATAAGGACAGGCTAATCATGAGAATAAATATGATTTCAATTAAAGGAGATACAATAGATTTAGGTTTCCCAAAGAGATACCCTGGTGTACATAGAGTTTGAGGGAAAATCATAATGTGTGGTGCCACTTCATATCCTAGACATTTCCAATGAGATACATGGATACCACCCATATAAAAATACATGGAGTGTAGGAGTACTCCCTTACATGTCCTAGAAACACATGATACTACTAGGGAACCTAGGCCTTGTTTGTGTACTTCAGTACATGAACATGTCCCTGGGTGTGTATTCCTGCATGGGGTCTATAGTGACTAAGTCTTAAAATAAAAGGATATTACATAATTTAAGAAGAATATTCAGTATATTAGGAAAATACATTCTTGGGGACTGTAATAGTTTAGTGTATTAAGAAAAATGGAAAAAAAGTCTTCAATCATTGTATAAGATCTTCATGTACTCTTATAAAGATCTCCACCTTTAGTAGGTCTACCTAAAACCATTCTTCGAAACATGGGGAAAATAAACATAAGAATGATGTGAGCTCACATGCTATGTATTGATATATAAAAGAATATGTGTGATCCTAACATGAAAAAAGGTTATATAACTTGAGCATGTCATTTGAAAATAATACCTATATATCAGATATCATAATAATGATTATATGTTCATATTACATGAATCATAAGGAAATAACTAACATAATCCATGAAAGTTTAAACCAGGAATAAAAAATAGAATTTCAAAAAACACATAAGATTATGAAAACCCTATTTCAGGGAGGCCTACCATGGAAGTTATAACATTATAGGATTTGGTTTATCACATGTGTACCTGTTGTGGGATTGGGATGCTCTTTCATGTACCCTAATGTTTTGGGATTTGGTTGACCTCTCATACACACTATTGTTTTGTGACTTGGATTTCCTCTTATTTTCCACTTGTTTTGGTCTGGGGATGTCCTCCCATTTGCGCTCTTGTTTCAGGATTGGGATTTCCTCTTATATACCATCATGTTTTATGATTGGGATTTCCTCTAGTATTCCCATTTGTTTCGGGGTTGGGATGTCCACATGTATAATGTATTAATTCGTGATTGGGATGTCCTCCCATTTTCCCTTTGACAATATAGAACATTAATCATTACCCAATTCATTGTATGAAGAAAATGTTTCCACCCATCAAATAATAAATTCACACACGCCTTGAAAAAATCTCTTCATTATATTGTGACCAACGAAAAGGGATCAGTTTTATAAACATCAAATCATAACCCATGAAATGAAATTGTTTTCATTAATATTTCATCAAACCATAACCTCTGTAAAATAGATAGTTTGCATTCTCATTTCATCAAATCATATCCCATGAAGAAAATCATGTTTCAAAATCATAAAATATGTTCAAGTGAAAGGTTGTCAAATGTATTATTTTTTTAAAACACAAACCAGTCAATGATGAATATGAATGGAAATTATGGATAATTTCATATAAGTGATTTATAAAAATCAACGGATTAAATCTTAGATAGAATATGTCATGAAATGAAATTTTGAAAATATTTCTTGAGGAAAATATGATTTCTTCTTTGAAAATGTAATTTTTTAAAATAATACCTTTTTGAAATCTATTTTTTTAAAATAATGTTAAATCATATAATAAATTATTTAAATCATTTAAAAACCATTATACTTGAATATTTTTAAAATAGGCTTGAAATAATTTTGAAAACCATTTTCATTAAAAACTTATAAAATAAGATTGAATAATTTTGAAAATATTTTCACTAAAAAACATAAAAAATAAGCGTGAAAACATTTTATATTCCATTTACATTGAATAAACATAGAAAAATTCTGTATAAATATTTATAATATATATAGAACCATTTCATTAATGAAAATTTGAAAACATTTAACGAAATATTGAAAACCTTTTGAAAACCATTCCTTTGAAAATAATTAAGAAAAAAACAAACTCATATTTTAAAATGATTAAAATTTCATAAAATAGTATCCTATTGAAAATTATATTTACAGATCATTAGAGTTTTTTTTCAAAATATAGATTTGAAATGATATCCAATTACATTGTGTCTTGAATCTCATCATAGTAATTCAAACCACCTGTATAATAAACAAAAATTTATTATACATATTTTATATAAAGATATTCTTATATAAAATACCATATAAATTTTGATTACTACCATATATTACTGTGTGTTTACTATCATGTTTTGAGGTTTCACATTAAATAATATTTTCTTTGTTCTTCGCAACTATTTCAATTTGTTATTTCCTTAGTCTTTATACTTAAATCATGATTTAAAAAATTTACACCATGATATAAATATAATGTATATTAATTATATTTATATTATAAGAATATATATTTTATTGATGTATGAAATATAATACACCATTCATGGAGATGGTAAGTCATACGTACACAAGAATGTTATTTCAGTTTTCATTGTATATTGAATGAAATAAGGAAAATGGAATATATATATATATGTGTGTGTGTGTGTGTGTGTGAGTGTGTGTCTATAATTGTTACATAAATATTATTATATCATATATGTTATATAATTTCACAATTTCCATCGTTAATACAATTATTGTAGTGTGTGGATGAATCACATCAATTTGAGTTGGTAGTAGTATAGACTTTCTCAAACAAAATTATCATATTTAAAAAAAATGGAATGTATAATGATATGTTTTTTAAAAAGATTAATTAATACTAAGGACATACTAAATATAATATATAACATATAAATATATATTTTACATCATAATATTCACCATGAGTGGTGGTATGGAAAAATGAAAAATCGCCGTTTAGTGGTGAAATAGTTCTCCGTACATATAAACAATATGTTCATTTCTCATTAGATGGAGGTGTGTGTAAATGTACCTAGAACTAGTAGAAAGTTAATATAAAAGTATATTGAATATATTTTTGTTGATATTATATAAGGACTAATTAGAGTGTATGTGGTGGAGAAAGAATATAAATTAACGACGCTTGAGAGAAGTCATTAGCTCTTGATCGTGTAACTCATTTTGGATTGCACAAAATATATCCATGGAAGGATTAATTCCAAAATAGAGGATTATAGGGGGAAAGGAGGGAATATTATAAGTTATTGGGTAGATATTAGACTAAAATAAGTTGTTTGATATGTGTGATGAATAGAGAAAGTTGGTGGCCTTTATAGGGAAGAAAAAAGGACACACATCGAATTTTTCAAAACAAGTCAGTTGTGAACATTTTATTACCTTAAAAAGCAATAA
This sequence comes from Viscum album, assembly GCA_963277665.1. Lineage (NCBI taxonomy): Eukaryota > Viridiplantae > Streptophyta > Magnoliopsida > Santalales > Viscaceae > Viscum > Viscum album. Next base: position 1,090,814,652 of record OY728157.1, on the reverse strand, counting down.
AAAACCAAAAAAATCATGAATTGAAGGTTTATTTGCTAAATATGTCCATAAAATGGCTTTTATACAATTTTATTGTATAATTTCTCCCCTATGATTATGGTTCAGTCCTTAATTATGCTTAATTTGGCCTTTAGTGATGTGATTAATTTTAATCACTTTTACTAATATTTTTCATTATACGCTATCATGAACAAATTAGAATATAGATAATATGAATATTATGATTTTTTATGACAATTTTTTGATGTTAAATCCATATACATGAAAACATAAATATTAATTCTAATCCCACATATGGTATGAAATAACGAGTTTTAATAGTAGAAAAATGTTCACAAGTTTGTTATGTTTTTATATTCAATTTCAATGTTAAATTGATTATAATGACGTTAACTGTATTAATACATGTATAGTTTATCTAATTTTAAATTAAAAAAATAATTTATAATTTAATATTATAAATTATTTAAATCAAAAGAAAATTATTAACTAAATGTAGAATTTTTCACTATTCATCAAACAATGATGTTTCTCAGAAAAAGAAAATCATTAACCCAAAGATAATTTCAAAATTATAAATTCACAAATGATATTTAATTTATAAAACAAATTTTCAAAAAGTGTATAAAATTATTATTTTTTCATCACATAATTTCATGAAAAGCTGTTCATTCATGAAAATAGTATTTTTAAACATATAAAGTCTTTAGAAAAAAATTATACTTTTCATTATAAATATGTTTTATTTATATAAAACCATTTTAATTTTTTTTTTGAAAAGTAGTAATTACTATTCATATTACCAATTTTAATGGCAAGGTTATAAAAATATCTATTAAATGATTGTATGATAAAAGATGTTTTGTGGAAACTCAGTGTTCAATGTAACATATGCCAAGTTCGTGTTCTATGTAACAAATTGTACGTCAGTGTTGATAGTAGTAGAATCCAAGTGTTTCCTATAACATAGTCCATTTTTTCCATTTTAATGTGTATTTGACGTAGTGTTTTAAAAAAATATATTTATATATATATATTACTATTTACAGTGTCATGTGAAATAAAAAATATCAAACAGATAAACTATATTAAAAAATTATTTCACAAAATTATTTCACAAAATCTTAAGGTGTTACATTCTATCCCCATGTAAATATTATTTAAAACCTGAAATTCATATAGGTTATGAAATGATTAATATATAAATGTTAATATCATATAAACCGACATCATAAAAATGAATACTGAAGCATACATTAAAAAATGGAATGTTGGAAACCAAGCGGTTAAAAAAAGTAAAATATAACTAGGTTTCCAAATAGGGGAACATAAGTGGGATGTGAAAAAATGGTAATGAATGAAAAATATAACAATCATGTTCTGATAAAGATTGAATGAGGACATTGATGAGCAGAAGTGGGTGATCGAAAGACTATAAATTTGTGATGATTTGAGGGACCATTTGATTTATAATAAATAATGATTCAAAGATAAATATTATTTAATAAACTTAACCTATAGTTTAGGAATTCATTTACTGTTTAGGAATGTAAGGTAACACATATACGTGAATTCATTGCATTTCAAATGTAAATCTCCACCAATTGGGATTTCTTTGATAAATTACAACTACATCTATTATTACATAGAATTATGGTGAATTTATCTTTCCTAGAGATCCAACATATCATGAGATCCATAAATATAATTAAAATCCATTACATATTCCTTCACATAACGTCATAGAGAAATGGTTAGACCAAGTTATGCTTAAATACTCATAGGGTTATATTTAGATTTAATATCACAAACATAATAAGATGGTAATTTTAATATTTCAATAAATGGTTATCCTTATAAAGCTTCAAAAATGTGAAATTCTAAAATATTAAGAAGAAGGTTAATAAATAAGTATAACATTAATCACCCATAAAACTAAAAGTAACTACTGGTTTTCATAGTCCAAACATGTGGACACCGTCATTATATATTCACTTGGAACATGGTAATTACCTTAATTAATAAAAACTCTTTTGAAAAACAGGTGTTATTCCTTTTTCCAATTATTACTATGTATATTCTGTAAATACATGAATTTTTGAACTACACCATAGATGAAATAGAACACTTCTTCCATAATTAGTTCCTGAGTAGTCTATACCATACAGTTTATTTATTCATATGCTACATATCAATATCCAAACATCATTATCTAACTGTCATACATTATTTAAGGGTAATCATCCACTAATAAGAATATCACCTTTCCATGAAATCACTCTTCTATATCTTTATCAACTATTAAAAATGTTCTTTTCAATAACTAATGAAATATTATACAAAAAATACTTGTATTTTTCAGGATTCATGTAACAATATCTTTGAATTATAAAAAATAAGTACCTCATTAATAAATCAATATTCTTAACCCATTACCAATGATTCCTATAAAAATTCATTAATACCTCTTTCCTATAATATGAAATATGAGTCATGTATTAAGGTTCGTAGATCTCAATGTAATCAGGATTCTTCTGTCTATTGTGAACAATAATGGAAGAGAATACCATACCTTTTCCATGTCATTTTCAGTATCATTATCTTAATAATTATAACCAATAATCATACCACCATTCTGATTCTCCTTAGGAGCATTCATATTAGGACATTATGTTACATAATGCTTATTTATTCCACACATAAAAATTTAACCTACGATGATGACTTAGGGATGCCAATATTCTCATCCATTTCTTTAATTAAACTCCTAATTTTTCTCTTACAATAATTTTCTTTATGTTCATCCTTTCTAGAGTCAAAACAAATTCTTGTTCTTCTAAGACATTCACTTAGCACTACTATCAAACATTCCTTTAATAGTGATAGAATAAGCCTTAATTAGTAATAAAAAATTGATGAGTACCTCAGCGCAGTTAAAATGACATGTCATTAATCATTAGTAGAAAATCAATGATAAAGGGTAGCTTTATCAGCACAAATAAAAGCACTGATAAATCATTCTTTTATCAGCACTATTAAATGTGCTATTAAAATAATCAATTTATCAGTTCTTTTATGTAATGATGATAAAGAGACCCTATATCAATTATTTTAGTAGCACTACTAAACATTCCTTTATTAGTGCTTTAAAAAAATAGATAAAGGTGTTGTTTATATGTGATTTCAGAAGATCTGATAAATATTACCCCTATAAGAACTTTTATAATACTGTTAAAGGATTTCTTTATCATCACTTATACATGTTCTGAAAAAGGAAATAATTTTTACCACCATTTGTAGCACAAATAAATGTGAAAACAACAATGTGATGGTATATCACACTATATAACCAGAAACCGGTGCAGTGTGCAGTAACAACACATTGTATTACCCGAAAGAGAAACATAAATTACCAAAATAACATAAAAATATTTATTTTAAATGAATAAAATTTCTAACACAAATAAAATACAAAAATACTATTATTGATTATGTGAGTTGTTTTTACTGATATTTAAGTAAAATTTAATTTAAAATGCACACTAGGAGTCATACTGGTCCCATCGTTAGAGAAATTGTGGTGTAACTGATTCCTACAAACCATGAATGACTTATGTATTGTTTTCCAAAATTAGAAAATCCATATGAATGTATTTTCTTAGTTTTGAGAATGTCAGCTATTTTTTATATAAATTAATGTCAGTTTTGAATAAAATGAGGCATATGGATTCATAATAGTCACACCATGTATCTGATTGAGGTGAGAATGATTCCTAAATTTAATAAATGTATTATTTATCATTATAAAATATAATAAAAAATTTTAAGAATTAATTTTCTCTATTTTGAGTATGTTTTTGTTTTTTTTCACTAAAATTAATGTAAATTTTCAATAAAAAGATCCACACGGAGTCCTAATAGTAACACGATGTATCAGATTGAGGTTAAAATGATTTCTAAACATACCAAATTACTTATTGATAATTTTAAAAATTTATCAAAAAAGTATAATGTGTTTACATAGTTTTGAGTATTCCAATAGTGTATTTTACTATAATATCATTTTAAATTGTAAACACAAACATTGATCTATACAGGTGAAATCGTGTGTGGGTTTGACATGAGACCGATTCATATATTTTACAAATCACTTATGAAATTTTATACCAAATTATTCAGACATTCCGAGTGTGGTTTAATGTTTTCATTGAGGGACACTATTTTGTATTAAAATAAAAATATTAAATAAATAATGGACATATGATGTTATTCTAGTCACATCATGTCTCGGATGGAGGATCCACTGATTTGAAAATGTTAAAAATGATTATGGATAATTTTAATCAATTACCAAAACAATATGAATGTGTTTTATTTGTTTTGAGTATGTTAGTTATTTTTTTAACAAAAATTACTGTCATTTTGGAATAAAATGATACACTTGGAGTCATACACATCATACCATGCATCAGGTTAAGGTGAGATAGTTTGCACAAGGTCTAAAATGACATATAGATCATTTTACTAAATCATAAAAATAATTCTAATGTGTTTAATTGGTTTTGAGTATGCCACATGTGTTTTTTACTAAAATTTCATTTTATACTGGACACACAAGTTTTTGAGCCATATAGGTGGAATAGTGAGCGGGTATGACATGAGACTAACTCATACACATCACAAATTAATTATGAATTATTTTCCTAAATACTCAAGGCAATACGAGTGAATTTTCATGGTTTTTAATGAAGGAGACTTTTTTTATTAAAATGCCAATCTTGAACAGATAATGTCCACATGGACTCATACCGTTCATACTGTGAGTCAGATTGAGGTGAATCTTGTTCCTACACACCACAAATTACATATGGATCTTTTTCTTGAAGTGCCAAAATATTATGAATGCATTTACTAAATTTTGAGTATGTCAGTTGTTTTCTTCACATAAATTAATGCTAATTTTCAATAAAAAATTTACACATGGAGTCATACCAGTCACATCATATATAAGATTGAGCTATGTAAGATTCTACATATCCCAAATGAAATATGGACCAATTTACTAATATATAAAATTATTCAGAATGAGGTTCCTCATTTTTTAATTATGCCACTTATTTTTTTTTTCACTAAAATGTCAATTTAAACTAAAAACTCACACTTTTAGCAATACAATTGGCATTGTGTTTTGGTTTGACAAGATAATGGTTCATACATTTCAAAAATGAATTATGAATCTTTGAACCAAATTAACAAGAAAATACAACTTCATTTGATTTGTTTCCACTAAGTGACACTTTTTCATATAAAAATGTAAATGTTAAACTGATAATGGACACTTGGAGCTATACATACCATATCATGCCTCATATTGAGTTACAGATTATTCCTACATGAAAAAATGACTTATGGATCATTTTATTAATGTACCAAAATAATCCAAATGTGTTTTCTTAGTTTCATATAACTCGGTTGTTTTCACTAAAATAATTGTCAATTCCGAATGAAATGATGCACTTCAAGTCATACAACTCATTGAGTGCATTAAAAGGTGTTTTGGATTATTTTTAAACATCCTAAATGACTTATAGATAATTTTCATAAAGAATAAAGAAAATTAGAAAGAATTTACATGCTTCTAAGTACACCACTACTATTTTTTCAAAAATGTCATTCTAAAAAACGATCATTTTGAGGCTATAAGTGGAATCATATGTGGGTTTAATATGTGACTAATTCATACAGATAAAAATGAATTATGAGTTTGTTCAAATTTATCATGAAAATTCGAGTTTGTTTTCTCATTATTCGGAGAGGGTTAGTTTTTGTATTAAAATGTTATTTTTAAACTAATAAATGACAGTTTGAGTCATATCGGTCAAACCGTGTGTCAGATTGTGGTGCGGTTGATACCAAGACAATAAAAATGACATATGGATCGTTTTAATATGGAAATAAAACAATCCAAATGATTATTATATGTTTTTATTATTTCAGTTGTTTTTTCAATAAAATAACTGAAAATTTTGAATAAAAAGATACACTTCCAGTCATATAGATCATATTGTGCATCATATAAAGGTTATATTAATTCTTATATGTCCTAAATGATTTATGGGACATTGTAATAATGTATCAAAATAATCAAATTCATTTCCTCTGTTTTTAGTAAGACCCATGTGTTTTTTGTAAAATTTCATTTTAAACTAGAAACATGCACTTTGAACCATACAAGTGGAATCATATGTGATTTTGACATGAGAATGGTTAAAACACGTCACAAATTAATTATGAATCATGTAAAAAATTATCACAACAATATGAGTGCATTTTCTAAAATTTTAGTAAGTGAACCTTTTTTAATTAAAATTTCAATTTTAAACTAATAATTGACATTTTGACAATAACCCTCCTCGATGACCACAATATGTCAACATTGGTTTTACTAAAATAATAAATTCATTCACATTAAGACCTTAGTGGTTGATTATAGAAACATTTATTTAATCATTTAAGATGTATTATATTCTAGTTTGATTATTGGGAGTGGTTCATATGTTACTTCAATAATAGTAGTTGTGAAATTTAAAATTCTAATAAAGAATGATCTTACACATGGATAACTACTCTTTTTAAAATGACTTAATGAAGTGGGGAAAAATATTATTTCAATATATCACTTGAAATAACATTAAAATGGATCTTATATTAAGTGAAAAGTGTTGTGTTCACTTTTAATATTTTTTCTCAACCATAATCATTGTATTATTATCATTATATTTTATAGCACAAAAAATTTATTGTTTGCAAGCTAGAAATTATTATCTTCCTCCACATTGGTCTCCATCTTGGACTTCACCTCCGCTTCCACCTCCATGTCAGCCTCTGACTCTGAAAATGCAACAAACTCTGTCTCCACCTTCACATCCACCACTACCATTCCTTATGCCTCTCCCTCTAGCACTACCTTCACAATTGACCAATAATTTCATTATATTCAAGTTAGAGCTTATAAAAAACCAATTTCAACATTTATTATTCACCTTGAAAAATTGATTAAAAATATACATATATTCATTATCACAATAATGCTTCACACACAAAAAATATTTTGAAGTTCATAACTCATACTATATCAAAAACATTGCAGGTAATCCCGTAAATTAGTTATCGAAGTATATTTAAATAAAGTATGGTTCCCACTTCTCTATAATCAAATTTATTTCATATATTGAGAGTCTAGTTTGTCATAAATCTTGATTGTACAATGAAAATATAGAAAAAATGATTATGAAATATATTTAATGAAAATATATTTAACTTCAAAAATTACATGTTGGTGATGTTGGACATTTCATGATTTTGGATTTCTCTCATAAATTTTAAAAAATAGTAGCCACAATCAATGACATAATCTTTTTTTTGTTGAATCAGTAACATTAAACAAAAATAAGTAATTTTTAAATGTTTTTATATTTAAATAATTTTATATATACCTAAATTTGTTTCTATTTTTAGTAATCCACCACCTTAATCCCATTAGACACTAACTTCATTCCATTATCTAGCATGTTTTGAGATACCTCCCTATAATGAAAAAATTCTTGTTAACATAGAGAATCAACATATAATTTGAAGTTTTTCCATAATATATTGATTTTAGTATGTAAAAATTTACAATAAACATAATGTGTTGTCGATTAGTGGAATATCCATGCATTGGATCTGAAAAATAAATAATTGGGGTGTCCATATTGATAGCTTTTAGCATCTAGTGCGTCCTAAAAAACGAAAGAAGTAATAAAAAAATTAAAAATGTATTTTATGTGATTACATTTTAGAGTTTTAACATATCATTGTAGGAACTGAAAATAGTATTTCATAAGATTGTTTTTGTTAAAGGCTTCAAGTAACTATTATTTAATTCTTCTTAAATTCTTTATCATTCAATCTAAATTTTGTTGTAGAAATAATACATGGATTAGTGAATAAAAATCATTCTTCACATGATATTAGCATTATATTGTTGTGATATAAACATATGAACAAAATATGAAAAGTTATTAATGTTAATAAATATTTTAGCTCATTATTTGGATTGACATATTATAGAAATGTACCTTATATATATATATATTCCCAACTGAGACACCCAACCATTCATGCTTGAGAATCATAGTTAGATTCTTGAGGCCAATTACATCTGTTAAGGAATCACTATACATTTTTTCTTCATATTTGATGTTAGACATATTTTCAAATTTAAATGTCACATCTTTATAATGTTTTGATGATAATAAATGTTTCTCTAAAACTGGTTTGGAAAAGGTACAATTATATGGTCAGGTTGTTTTCTTAGTCAATTCAATAGTTTTTCTTGATTCAACCTTTTTTATTCAGCCTCATTATCCATATGTCATATCATACCCCACTTAATAACTTTTTCCATAAACTGTTACTAGTTATTAATATGATTATATTTAATGATATACCTCCTGAAACATTATAATATTATACAGACATGTGATGAAAGCTCTAATTATTGCTTCGACAGTTGTAATATACAGACCATCAAGTAGAACATGATATACAACATTAACTTTTGTGATACCTCAATATGTAATATGAACAGATATTTTCGGAGGTCTTGATTGTGTATATCGTAGCACATGATATTACACACTATAAAAATCACAACATTGCGGTACATGGGTGTTGACTGATAAAAATCATATACAACTATACCCTATATAATTTCAGTAATATAAACTTATCATAAGTAGTTTGATTAAAATTTAAGAAAAAGATAAATGAAAAAATTTATTTCCCTAGTTATGGTATGTAGTTGATGGAATGACTCACATTAATGATAGTGGGATAATTTGGTTCATGTGTGGTCCTTTTCTCCACTGTCAGTTCACTTTGATCCCTTATTATACATTGGTCTGCCAATCTAGACCAAAAAATAATATCTTAGAGCTAGTCTATTTGTTTCTTCAATAATCTCAATATATTATATATATCTCCATGTGGTTTTATCTTCTTGAAATATGTTTGAGGAGGGCCTCCAAAACCTAATACTGTAAAGTTACAATATTCTTTAGGCCTCATAAATGGTACATGAAGTATCTTTTCTTCCGGTATTCTCATTCTTGATTCATATGCCTAAAACATATATATAACATGTACATAAATTGATATTTTTATTTAAAATTGTTATAAATGATAAAAAAAAATTAACTATTTCATATATAAACATGATTTCCATAATGATTTTATTGTTTTTTCAACTAATTGACCCTACTTCTTTATAAGATCCTCCTACCATATCATGTGACATGAGTTGGAAGTGGCTTGAGATTTTAATTAATCAACCTGTTTAAAAAAATGAACATATGTTCTTTCAAATCACATTATTAAAGTTTTATTATTGCATTAAAATATATAAATATTTATTTTCTAATGAATGGAACCCCATCCTTCCTTTGTAATGATTTAATAAATACAATAATGCTTATCCTTGTCCAAATATATATTTAACCTTAAAAAACGCGGTTTTAATTTTTTTTATTAATTTTATAATGCCTTTATAAATCCTCTAAAATGTTTAATATATTTTATGATTTTAAATTAATTTTTTTAAAAGAGTTACTATCCTTCACACATACAAGAGTATTATCCCTCACATACTCCCCTTTGGTAGAATTTATTGGCAAAAACATTCATATGGTTTTTTGTTTTGGATATTTTATTTTGTAGAATCCAAAACCTTAATATTAAACGAATCCCTCTCTTTTCCTATATAAAACCACCTAAGATAAAACTTATCATCACTAAAAACACTTTTATAATGTAAATAATTTTGCCAAATTTCATTATAATCACCCCAAGGTTCCAAAATCTTTAATGAAACTACTTTTCATGTTTTTGGAGCCTCACACTCAAGTATGGTTTAATTCCTTTATCATCTTTAACAATGAATAATTATCTTATAACTCCATATTAATTTCAATTACTAATGATAATGTATGATTTCAAACCTCCCAAATTCTTCCATTATTATTTCAAAATGATTATAGAACGCATTAGTTCACATGAATCCCTACCATGTAAACATGTTACAATTCTAAAAATAAATAAGTATCCATTACCTTTTACTTTATAAGGTAATTTATCATCATATAACATACTTTTCTAATTATATATTTGGGTACATGTCCTTACATGCACCAATTACTATAAAATTCATATAAAAATTATAATAGAACCATTTCTCTCTTATCAATAAATTTTATGAACTTTTAAGTGATGATGTAATGCTGCCGAATTTTCACTATGATTTTCCCTGCCAAACCAATTTTGTAGTTAATACCATACCCATTTCTAATCACGGATGTAAAATTTTATGAAAATATTAAGCCTTATTAGGGACATGAATGTATGTATTCCACAATCCATGATACTGGAATAAATTTTGATGAATGAATCCATGTTTTATGATCTATGTGGAATAATTAAGAATTAAAATAAAATTTATGTGATTCGTGTTCCTAAAAATATATAACACTCCAGTAAAATGTGTAATATTTTGTATCATGATACTTCATGTTGGTAAAGGGGTATACCTAACTCCATTATGGGAAATTTTTCTCCCTAAATTCTTAGTGGTATATCCTTAAACTATGTTAATGATATAGTGTTTTATGTTGTTACCACATTTCCCATGTTATGATTATCATGCTATATCAGCCCTTATTAGCCATTTTCCTATATTCCTCATTTATTTTCCTATTCTCACATGTATTATTATATTAAAATTGTTCCATTTTTATTACCTTACTAGTATTTATGTAACACCCCTTTCTTATTTCTTCCCCCTGTTATCCAATGCAGTTTTATGCTTAAGCATGTTATACAGGTTTTCAAAAAAATTGTTGTATTTCTTGTTTAAAGTTATAATATAATGTAACTATTTAAAAATACACTAGACTTATCTATATTTTGGGCTGTGTTAAGTGTAATTTTATGTAATTAAATCATTTATTATGGTTTGATTATTATAAGGGATGAGTTATTATAGTTTCTATTAGAGGAAATGTTTTGGTATTTTTTGGATTTGGATTTGAAAAATCTAGTGAAAGGAATTGGGATAAGACTATGTATAAGAAAGAATGCTTAAACTTTGGTTATAATATAATAATTTTTTCATCATGAAAATTCATCCTTATCTAGATATTATAAGTGTATTTGGTTCTATCACAAATGTACCTAGGAGTAACAACTCCGACAAGGTGTTCTAGGCTTGACTCATGGTAACCTAGTACCCGAAAATGGGCCTTATTGCACACCAGGTTTGACACTCCCATGGAACAATCATTGGTAATTCATATGATCATTATAAACATTTATTTTGGGATAAGAAATATATCCATAATAATATATTTAGGGAATAGATCATGGATAACAAATTGTGAATCCAAAAAATCCATAAGTTATAGAAATACATTTAAGTGATCCGTTATATCTTTATTATAATTAAATTACCATTTATGTGATTAAAATATAAATATAATCATCATTGATTTTACTTTTATTCTAGAAAATGGTTTATAATGGGAAGAATTATGTAAAAAAAAGTGTAAAGGGAAATGTGATGACTTCCCTAATGGGATGGCCATCCTCATGGGAGAGGGAATCAAACACATCATGATAACACTCTCTCAGCTAACACAGGTTATAAATAGTAACATAGATTAATAAAAGCATCCAAATCCTCCTAAGAGTAAAAATTATGCAATAAAGAGATTTATGAATCAATGGCATCCAACATTCAAATGGATATCTAATCCCTTAATATCTTAATTGTGGATCAACTCCATTGAAATGATATTCTCCATCATTAAATATTATGAAAAAGAGAACGTTATTCTAGTTGTTTATCATATAGAATGTGATGCTGATCAGTGGTGGATGATAATAAATAATTTGAAACCTATGGAAGAGATCGAAGTAGTGGGGTGGAAGGATTTCTAGAAAATGTTTTTTGATAGATATTTTCCTCGCACTCTCTATCTCAAAATTGAAAGGTATTCTATTTCCCTCAAGAATAAAGATGACCAATCTACCTGTCAGTTAAATGAAAACATAACAATGCTTGCAGGATACACCTATGAATTTATTTTTATACCATGAAAGAAAGGATGAAAAATTCATTGGTGGGATGAATCATATCCTACAGAATTCCAAAGAAAATTGGGAAATTTATAGTTATGAATAAATTGTATGTTATTCCCTCAAAGTTGAAATGTATATTATAGAATCATAGATGTACCATGGGAATACGAAACATAAGGTTTAGTTTCATTCTTTTAGACCAAAAGATATATATAACGGTTCAATGAAATTTCAATTACTCTCTTTTCAAAGGTGTGGAAAGAAGCACCTAGGAAATTTTCTAAAGGGGGAGAGGAAATGAATTAGGTACATGAAGGAATGGAACTCAGCCAATGATTGCAGATAGGAGAACCCCACTATAGTGACAGAAGAAAGGAATTATCTTGTTAACCCTTAATGTATTGTTAATTGATACAAATGAAAGAAACTAGGGATCATTGAAAACCAATTAACTAAGAAAATGGTTTTTAGAGGCAACCAAATATCTCTAAGGAAGTATGGGATATATTTTTCGATAACTACTACCAAAGTGAATATGAAAAATGTTATGGTGAGTAGTACACTAGTTATTCATTCAATAATAGAGAATATGTATCCACTTTCACGAATAAGGAGGGGTCAATGAGCATTTACATAGATTATCATGGAATCAAAAGTATCACGGTAAAGAATATGTATCCACATTCACGAATTTATGAATTATTTAATTAGATATATGGATCACAATACTTATCCAAGTTTGATACATGGCTATGATATTACCATGTTTGGGCTAAGAAGGAGGACATCCCCAATACATCTTTTAATACATGGGGCGTGCACTATGAGTTCATATTGATACCTTTCAAACTCAGTAATGCTCCATGAATCTTCATATACATGATGATATAGTCATTACGAATTACCTCAATATATATATGGTCGTATTCATAATTTATATTCTAATATACTCTAAATTCTAGGAAGAGCATGAGGAAAATGGGAACACTGTTCAAAAGGCCTTACGAAATGAGATGATTTATGCAATGTACAATAAGTGCATGTTCTGGTATAAGGATGCATCATTCAGTAATAATATCATCTCATGCTTAGGGATATATGGATCCTTAAACGACTACAGAAATTGAAGTATTTTCAAGGATAATATTGATGACATATGTCTATAGTTTCATTGGGTTAGCTAGGAATTATCATCGATTTGTGGGATTTTTTTTGAGATCGTCAAACCCTCTTACCAAGATAATTTATAAGGGTGTACAATTTGAATGGAATGATGAATGTGAAAATAGCTTCAAGGAGTTGAAAATGATTATTATCATTGTGCATGTTATTATACTACCCAAAAGAGGAGATGTTTTTGTGCTATTCGGCAATGCTTCAAATATGGGTAGGGGCAGTCTATTGAAGAAAAATGAAAAGTTCATTTTCTATGCTTCAAGGTAGTTGAATGTTCAGGAATAGAACTACCCAGCACATGATATGAATTTGTATGCACTAATATTCTCTTAAAAAATTTGGCAAAAAATTATCATTTCTGAGATGTGTGAAATATATATGGGTCAAAAAAGGCTCTATTATATATTCACATATAAAGATATGAATATTCAATAATGATGATAATTAGAGCTAGTAAAATACTATAAATACTCAATCCACTACTATATTGGGTTATAAAATAATGATGAAGGTTGTCTAAAAAGGAATAATCATACAGTCAAATCATTGATGTAAACAGATACGGATCAGATCCTCTTATATTTGTAAGGTATTCACATGGGAATCATAAAGGAAGATACATTATTTATCCTTTCACAAATGATTTCTCAATCATATCTTCTGGTGAGGTAAAAGGATGCCCAAATATATGATGTCGGAATTTAGAAGAAAGTGGAAGATATAATGAAATGGAAGTCCTTAGAGTATAATGTTGATGATGATGTTGTGGTGAGGTTTGGGACTATATTTTGTATACCATCAGATCATATGTTAAATAAGGAGCTATTGGATGATTCATATAGCTCGACCATCTTCATCCACCCAGAAAGCACAATGATGTATGGAGATCTTTGAGAGAACTATTTGTGGGACAATATAATGAAGGATATCATACAATATACATCAAGAAATATTTAATGTTAGATAGTAAAACAATAAAGAGAACATAAAAGAGGATGATACAGCCATTACCCATAACTACACAAAAATGGGAGAAAATTACCATGGACTTCATTTCTGATCTCCAAATAAATCAAGACTGAATAATTCTATGTGAGATGTGGCCGATCATCATACAAATACTGCAAACTTAATTGTGATGTGAGATGATGTTTCATAGGATATACATGAAATGATATACTTCAGGGAAGTGGTCAGGATTCATGGAGTATCACAATCAATTGTATCTGATCGAGATCCAAGATTCACATCTATGTTCTAGAAAGTCTCCAGCACGCTCTGAATACGGAGTTGAACATCAGTATTACCTATCACCATCAAACTAATGGCTAATATGAGATGACTATCTAGAATATTGATGACATTTTTTAGATCATGATTAATACATTTCAATTATCTATGGGATCAACAAATTCCTCTGGTCCAATTTTCTTATTAAAATAGTTTCCACTAGAGCATCCAAATAGAAACTTATGAATCCCTTTATGGGAAGAGGTGAAAAATAACATCCTGGTATGATGATTTTTTGGAATTAATACTATTATGTCTTGAAAATTTCATGGAAATTGTGTAATTGTTTATGACTATTTAGCCACACATCAAGGCTGTTGGGTGTAGAGAAAAGAGCTCTGCTGACAATCAGCAATGAGACCTAGAGATTGATATTGGAGACATGTTATTACTCAGAATATCTATAGGGAATAATGTGATTTTATTTTGGTAGAAAGTAAATCTTAGTCCAAGATAGGTCAACCCCATTAAGATCATTGATCACATTAGAGCGGTGGCCTATCGATTTGCACATCTGCCAAAACTATCTTGAGTTCATGTTGAAATCCATTAGTCGACCTTGATGATGTATATACATAACCCCTCACATTTACTCAATATAGATGTGGTACCATTACAAAATGATATTTCTTATGAGGAGATACAAGTGTATATCTTAGATCCTAAAAACTATGTTATATGAAATAACACAACACACATTGTCAATGTGAGGTGGAGAAACCAGATGTTTATAGAAGAAATGTGGGAACCAGAGGATGCGATGAGATAGAATTACCATCATCAGTTTTAAGGGGTGAAATGAACATTTCAAGGGAGAAATTTATCAATGGGTGGAGATTGTAACTATAATGGCACGACGTTTTACAAATGGAAATTCCTATCTTATAAATATTTCATATAATCACATGAAAACACAAAATAATGAACTAATAAGTGCTAAGTGACTTTTAAACAAATGTTGTCACTTATGTGCTTGGAATTTCAAATATCTGACATACACAGTTGCAATCAGTATGTTATTTGGAGTTCGATAAGAAAAACTTAATTTTTGAAGAATTGTATCCTACCCATATGAATAGAAACATACCATATGAATAGTAACATACCCTTATGAATAGTGATATACCATAATGAATAGTAACATTACCTATGATAGTATAAAAATAATATTGTAGTGAAAATATGATGTTCCAATATTTTAGAATAAGTAAATGAATGTTTTAAAATTATTTTATATATTAAATTTTGATTCTAATTAAATATTAAATTAATCATATTTTGAATTTTTTTTAATAAATGGACTTCATTTTTGGATTCATTACATCAAAAAAGGGTTAGGGTGAATTTATGATAATTTTCAAAAAATACATGAATTATTAGTGAATAGTAAAATACATTATTTTACAGTATAAATACTCTATAGTGAAAATCCACTATTCCTGACATCACGGGTGATGTAAGAACCCAAATATCTAATTCACATGATTTTATAAATATTCATGGTCATGGAATACTTACTATCATTTTCCAATGTAAAAAAATTATACATTAATGATTATAATATTATGAAAACCCTCCTCCCCTCCACTATAAATTCCACCAATTCTTACCTCTTCGCTTAACTTCTATCAAGCCTTGTGCCTTGCCAATATTCTTCCCAAATCTCTCCCCAATCTCTTTCCCCACGTCTAAAGGCCCCTAGTCTCTTCAAAATACCAAAACATTTCTTCTTAATAGGTACACAATGGAGATAAACTCATGATGTCCTTAATAACAAGTGGTGAACAACACCAGATTTAAGGTAAGGGATCATTTCCATTTCACTCTTATATCAAGATTGTCCTCAATGATATGAACTTTTATTTATAAAACCTAAGGATTGGTTATGTTTAATCCCCTCCCCCATTCTGACTTCATGATGTATAAGCGATGATAAACTCATTTTCTCTCTCATCAAGTCCTCTTTGGTACACCTGATACCATCCCGATAAACTGTTATGAATTCTTCCTGAACCTTATTTATTTTCTGGGATGACTTATCATTCTATATATAAAAATTTATTTTTCTTATATTTTAATTTGAATATTCGAAATGATGTTTAGTATTACAAAATTCATTTATGAAAACCCTGTAATCACTCAATTTTGGGGGTATACATGTTTTTAAAAGACTCCCTCCTTAGTACTTTCCGATAAGCCAACCTGTTTTAAGGGATCATCCCAAAACATTGTACCCAATTTTACATACACACTATCGTCTATTTTAAGAAATTAATCTCCTTATAAAATCATTAATTTTATTATTAAAACCTTCTTGATTCACTTATGGTTTTATATATAATATTTTATACTTTTCTATTTTAAATGCTCTATAGTAGTTTCCCTAACACCACCCAAAAATGTTTTATTACTAATGTTTCTAAAATACAATCATTATAGGTTTTCACTTCTGTTTGAAACCACTTACCATGTTTTATGCCTATTTATCCTGATGAACGCCCATGTATGTTCTCATCCCTTTCTTTCTTAGATAGTTTCGTTATATGATCATTGGTTATTTTTTATGTCATGATTTTGGTACCCAATTCATTCCAGGGGTATACTTACGTCTATGTATAGTTGATTATGTATGATTATTTACGTGGAATGAATATTCATGGAAATTGTGATATGGGTGTGCTTAGATAGTGCTCCAATGCATTGGGTAAATTTAGGTCTCATGAGATGCGTTGTAAAACAGGATTGGCAGTTTGCCTTGACCCATACAAAAATGGGAAACAGGATTGGCGGTTGGCCTTAACAGATACAAAAATTGTAAACGAGGTTGGCATTTAGACATGACATTTTCTAAAGAAATGTTTTATGATTCATCCTCATTTATACGATTACACATTTATATTATCCCATGCTTACATGATATGATTTAATATGTTCCACATTTTTGATAACGTTATGTCGTGCCTCCTAAATCATCTACTTATGATGTATCCTTATGTTCATTCCCTTTTGGGCTTTTTATCTCACCCCTTTGTTCATGTGTTCCCCATGGAACCCAATTTAGATAAAAGGACTCCAAGGAATTTTGGAGCTCTTTTTGGTGATTAAATAAAGAAATGCATTTTAACCCCTTGTTTTTTGTTTTCTATACCTAATCTTCCATGACACTAGACTTAACGATCCATTTTATGTTCTCTAATGTATAATTATTCTTAAAATCATGTAATTATATATGTAAATGGCTAGGGTCTCTATAGTTAGTATTAGAGGATGGTCTAGTTATTTTTGGAGATCAGGAATAGAGCACCTTCGTGATAACCTTAAGCATGAGACTTAGTATAAGAGAAAAATCACAATTTTTTTGTGAGTAATTAGTTAGTGGCATATCATGAAAATAAATCAATGTCCGGATTCGGGAAGGTAGAGATGACTCTAGCAAAGATGTATCTAGGGGTAAAACCTGAAAACACCTCTTTGAGCTAGGCTCAAACAGAAACTGATGCATGATAACAAGTCTTGCTGTACTCTTGGTTATGACACTCCTGGATGATATGCTTTGGTAGATCATGAACATAGTGAAAAACATTATTAATGGAAAAAGCCTCATTAGAATATAGGTTAAGAAATAGATCATGGATAACTTTGATTTAAAATTATGAAATCTAAAGTTAAGATATACTTATTTTTTATAGGTTAATCCATTAATGTTAAAAGATTCCTTTTTATGCTCATTAGATAAGTATTTGATCCCTCCAATTATACATTATTTTCCTTAGTTATTGGAGGGAAATAGAAGAACATGTTACAAAAA
Organism: Viscum album; assembly: GCA_963277665.1. NCBI lineage: Eukaryota > Viridiplantae > Streptophyta > Magnoliopsida > Santalales > Viscaceae > Viscum > Viscum album. The sequence goes on along the minus strand of OY728157.1, from coordinate 1,090,796,204 downwards.
TCATTGTGACATGCATTGTGAAGATTTCCCTAATGATATGCCTAATATAATGGGAGAAGGTGCTAAAACCATCATGACAGTACTTGATCAGCTAGCTCAAGTTTAGAATAATAACATGAATCATGTGGAACACCCACCTCCTCTATGTAAAGAGCATGTTTCTATAGAATCCTTAAGGATAAAAAGGCCTCCCATGGTTAGAAGATCTTCTAACCCCCTCCTCAGGAAACAATGTATTAACTCAATTGAAAATATATTCTTCATCATATAGTTCTCTGAAGAAGAGATGATATTACATTCGGTCTATCATTTTGATGGGGATGCTGATCAGTGGTGGAAAATTATCAAGAATAAAATGTCCCAAGATAAAATTGATTCCATGGATTGGGAGGAATTCATGAGGATATTTTTTGAAATTTTTTTTCCTCAAACCCTCAGTCTCGGGATGGAATGTGAGTCCCTCCGACTCAAGAAGTAGTATGATGAGTCAATCAGGGCATATGAATAGAAAGTTACAAGGATTTATAGGTACACCTTTGGCTTTGTCATGAAAACTGAAAGCAAGGTAGATCACTTCTTCAGAATACTATAGTCGAGTCATTGAAAAGCATTAGTGATTTAAGACTTTAGCAGTTATGAAGATATTGTTTGTTGTGACCTCAAGGTTGAAATGGAGTTTGGAGACTCTCTATGGTCTCATGGGCCCAATGATAAGAAGCGGAAAATGGAGAAAAATATGGATGGTTAACCAAACAAATATCATGATGGAAGGAATCCTATATTTTCCCCTTATAAATGTTGTGGGAAGAATCCTCCTGGTAACCCTATGAATGGAACCAATATTTGCTTCAAATGTGGAATGTTTGGTCATCTATCCAAGAACTGCTAAAGGGTTATAAAAAATGTCTCTAATAATGAATAAGAAAGGATGGTTCAATTCAATACTCAGCATGTAGTGCAGTGTCACAGCTACATGGAGCATGGGCATTATTCATGCAATTGCCCAAATCCGAGGGTGGTCGGAGGCAATCAACAACAACCTCCAAAGGAACAAGTATGGTCTTATGCTATCACTATTGATGAGGTAGAGCCATACAATGATCTTGTGATAGATACACTAGTTATTAATTCAATAATTGAGAACATAAAATATGATTCTGGTCTTAATCATTCATTCATATCTTTCATGTTTAGTAGAACTATTGAAACACCACTTCAAACCATGGAGGAGAATTTGAATTTGATAATAGAAAAAGGGGAAATTATTGAATCCATGGTTTATAACTCCTCCCTGGTTAATGTTTGTGTACTGATCCTCCCAGAAAATATCATCATACATCATTTAGTGGAGTTCAATGATATCTTGGTCTTGGATCGACTATCTTTATACAAAGCCAACATCAAATACAAGGAATGTGGGGTCACACATCACATCCCAAAGCATCCTTCGATTATTTATAAGTGTAATAATGAAGATGAATATATTTTAGAATCTTCATCTCATGTATGTATATTATTGCCTTATGAGCAAGCATATCTAGCACAAATGACTGAGAGAAAGGAGAACATCATACTTCAAGACATACCCATCTTGAGGGATTACACTGATTTATTCCTGGAAAAGATTCCTGGTCTTTCTCATGACCATGAGGATGAGTTCCCAATTGAACTTATCACTAGATCACTGGCTATCTCAAAAAATACTTACAGAATGGCCAATGTAAAGTTGGAAGAGCTGAAGAAGAAGATATAGGAGAATATGGAGAAAGGTTTTATACTCCCGTGTGATTCACCATGTGGTGCGCCTATCCTCTCCATCAAGAATAAGGATGGATCAATTCACCTATGCATTGATTATCATGAGATAAATAAAATTATGATAATGAACATGTATCACCATCCATTTATAGATTACTTGTTCGATCAGCTTTATAGGGCCAGTTATTTCTCTAAGGTGGACCTTCGGTCAGGATATAACTAATTAATGGTTATGAAGGAAGATATTCCCAATACTGCATTTTGTATGAGGTATGTACACAATGAGTTCATATTTATTCCCTTCAAACTCACTAATGCTATAGTATTATTAATTAATTTAATGAATAGAGTCTTTAGAGATTACCTTGACAAAATTTTTCTAGTCTTTTTTGATGATATTCTGATATACACCATGATAAAGGAGGAACATGAGGAGAATTTGAATATTGTTTTAATGACTTTAAGAAGGGAGAAGTTGTTACAAAAGTTTTGTAAATGTGAGTTCTGGATGGAGGAAGTATCATTCTTGGGGCAGGTTATCACCAACAAAGGGATATTTGTGGACCCTTCCAAGAAAAAATAAATTGAATAGTGTCCCATGACAGCTTTTGTAATAGAGATCTGCAACTTTGTGGGTCTAGCTGGGTATTATTGATGATTTTTGAAAACCATTCCATTAATATCAAACCCAATGAACAAGATGAAATGCAAGAGATAAAAGTTTTTCTAGACTCAGGATTGTGAAGACTGTTTCCCGGAGTTGAAAAAGAGGCTTATCACTACACCAGTACTCACACTCCCAGTAAGAGGAGAAATATTTGTGGGGTATAATGATTCTTCTAAGATGGTATTGGGATGTATGATGATGAAAAATGATAATGTGATATCCTATGAATAAAGGAAGATAAAAATACATGAGCAAAACTATCCCACATTTGATCTGGAGTTGGCGGCTGTGATCTTTGTGTTGAAAATAATGCAGCATTATCTCTATGGGGAGAAGTGTTATATATATACTGACCACAAGAGTCTAAAATATATATTCACACAAACAGTGAATAATTTGGGTTAGGTAATATGGATAGATCTCATCAAGGATTATGACTACTCAATCCACTACCACCTCGATAATGCAAACAATGTAGAAGATGCTCTAAGTAGAAAGGATCCGGCTTCTTTATCAAGGATAAGAATTTAAAATGTTCTAATCTTCATAGATTTTGAAAGGATGGAAATGAGAATAATTAATGGAGGAACATAATCAATTCCTTCTAAAATGATTTCTCCACCATCCCTCCTGGAGAAAACAATGTATTCTCAATGAAAGGATGTGGAAATTCAGAAAATGGTGGAAGCTGTTAAAAATGGGAAATCCTATGATTTCTGAAATTGATGGGGAAGGAGTTGTAATATTTTTGTCATGATTATGTGAACCATCTGATCTAGAGATAAATAAGGAGATTCTAATTGATTCACATAGCTCAACCTTCTCTATCCATGTAACGCCCTGACCCCAGTTACCCAGAGTCCGGGCATTAATACATAACATTGGTATGATCACAAAAGATCATGTGTCGATAGACTAATTGGTTTAGTAGACTTGGAAACAATAGATACATTCATAAGTCTTAAATTAAATCATAAAATCAGAAACCACAACAGCATAGTATTCATATTCCACCCTCATATCCCCTCATACTATCCCTGCAGCTCAGTCACATAATACTTCTTCAAATCCTGGGAAAAATAAAACATAGAAAGGGGTGAGCACAGATGCATAGTAAGGATAACAATATAGAGGAAACTTAAATATATAACCAAAAACATTTAAGATATTTATAACTAAAACAAAATCCTTTGACACTTGAATTTTAGCATAATATGGAAAAAATAAAATGAAATAATTACATTAACATATTCACATAGATATTCTACTAGTCGAATAATCACATGAAATATCAATAAACACTTTAATAATGATGGAATGCGTAATGAGAGACTATCATAACCACATAGTCAAGGCCCTATGCTAGGACTACAAATAAGATTTTTTCAAGGCCATGTTCCAAGACACTAGTTTGTCTCATGAGACCAACTGATGCATCGAGGATCTATAGTGGACTCTACCCGTCACTTACTACAGTCAATGCATTCCTCATATGAATAGGTTTATACATAACATAAACATTCGTATTAAAAATAGCATAAAAAATGTCAATACATTATCCATAAACCATGAATGGTATAAAAATGACACATCTACAGTCAAACGTATCACAAAACCTTCAGTAAAATATGGATGTTTTGTATCATAACAAATCAACATCAAATAAACTTAAAATCCATCAAAAGATATTGACATAGATGAAATCAAATTTATTTAAGAGAAATATCTATTTTTTTGAAATCATATAAAAGTCACATAATTATAAAAGAAATAATTTTATTTGAAAATATTCTTATAATCATTTAAGGGAAGATTCGATAATTTTATAATGGTGGAAAATAGCCGCACCCTCCTTATAATTTAAAAAAGGCACACATTCCTTAATTTTGTAGAAAAGGTTAGAAAAGACGTTGTTGGGAAAATGACAGAATGATTCCATTACAAACATCTTATAAAATGTAAAAAAAAGGTATAAATGACATTAACCAATAGTATAAAAAATAGTAATGAATGTTTTGAAATAGATTTTTATGAAACATGGATTTGGATGATAAAGAGGTCCCAGTAGATAACTACGTATAAACATTCTCAGATAATGATGAGATTGTAAAATAAACCCTTGCCTTGTACATTTCCACGGTCGAGGCTAGGTTAAACTCCTGTATAATGGTGAAATAATTGTTTTTTAATTATACCAGAATCATATAAATTAATATGATATATGATTTATGATCTTTTAATTTTTCTTTGTTAATAATATTTTAGTATTTTCGTTGTTTTAGGTGTTAACTGATTCATTTTCCTTTATAAGATTTATTGCGTAGGCCATGTTTTTTATGGATAGGTTTTATCTTATTCATATCCATAAGGATATTATGTCTTTAAACATTATTTTTAATTTTCAAATGAAAATTATACATGAATGGAATAGAATATCTATAAATAATATAATATTTGTTTTAAAATCACTTTTATGTCAATTTTGACATTATTCAGAATTTTATTTTTGTGAAACTCATTGCATCATGATTACTTATAAAAAATTTAATTAAATAAATCCTAACATGTGATATTATTCTATAAAATTATTGTAATTCATAAAATGTCTCAAATTGCATTTATTTTGGTTTATATAATATCAATTATATTAATCATTCATTAATACGGTAATTACTGCATCATCATTGTGTCATAAATAAATTAACTTATTTAATTTCTAAAATTTATAAATAAAATACAATTATATAGGAAATATTTTTATCTTTATAATGAGTATTTATAATCGAATTTATCTTATGTATAACCCTATATTATAAATGTTTTAGTTATTAAACAATGATTTTAACTCCTTTAACTCTTCTTTGAATTAAATAATAATAAATGTCATAATCTAATCCATGTGGACCTAAATGATAATATTATATTCCTAAGGTTGTTTTTGGTCGAGATACACTTGTACAATAGAATTAGTACATGTTTTAGGGTAATATTAATATCATTTTCACCAATAATTACCCAATTTACATTTAACCGTGGTATATAAAAGTAAACACTTACTATTCATCCAAAATTATTTTCATCTCATTGAACCACATTTTACGTACTGATATAAACCATGTCTTTTGGATTTTTGAAATTCCACTCACAGAAGCCATACAATTATGTTTCATTAAAATATTCAAATGCTCCTAGGAGGTGGGTAAAAGACGGTAAAAAGCTCAATAAAATTTTGTTTATCTAAAATAAATATAAAATGACTCTAATGAATTACATTGAACATATACAGGTATTATGTATCTATAGAGACTGAAAATAAATTTTACTAAAATAAATAATTATTTAAATAAAAATAGGTTTTAACTAATAACTGAGTGTTTTTCACTATTCATCAAAAATTGAGAGTTTTCAGAAAAATACCAAAAATCACTCTAAGATAATTTTTATATTTAAAATCCAAAAATGATGTCTATTTTACCAAATTCAAAACATATAAGTTTCATTAATTAATTTAAAATTTATTCCCGTTGTCAAAACCAAAAAGAGGGTTTTTAAGAAAAACTAATTATCAAAAGATTGACACTTGTTTATGTGAAATTTAAAAGTGAAATTACTCCCAATGAAAAATATTTAATTATATAGTAAAAATATAATCTAATTATACTTTAAAACTGATCAAATGTATACTTTAACTCTATAAATTATTTTTATTAAAAACGTTGTTTTTAGTTAAAATTTATTATTATTCACTATTCACCCACATATGAATGTTATCAGAAAAGGATCACAAATTCATCAAAACTAAATTTTTATGTCTTGATTATAAAGAAGAACTTAATTTTTTCAAATTTAATACATAAAAGATTCAAATATTTAATTTTAGAAGGGTTCACCATTAAAAGCCGGTAAAAGTGAATTGTTTGAAAATTACTTATTTTTTATGAAAAAAATTAATTAGTTATTAAATTATGGCTAATAAACTCACAATATGGATTCTAAAATTATAAGGATTTTATAAAGTTCAAAATTAAGTTAACACTATTAATAACCACTTTTTAATGACTAGTTTGGTAAGTCGTGATGAGCGTTAACTTGGTGTTTCGGGTAGTATAAGTTATTGAATTACTTTGAATAAATAACATACTATGAAATATTGGGGTGTTACATTCTTACCTTCTTCAATAAAATGTCTCCTCGCAATTTGAAATTCTTCTTATAAAAAAATTTTGAAAATAGAAAATACCATTTTGGTAAAACCCACATCAGAAATTGGGTTAATAGAATTTATTCTTAATAAAAGGAAAAAGGGGAATGAAAAAGTAAACACCAAATTATGGTATTTATTAAGAGTAAATTGGTGGAAATTAGAGAAAAATAATTAGAGGAAGAACATAAATATTTATAGGGAGTGATTGAGATCATCAATCAAAAAAAATTATAGAATTGGGAACCTCAAAGCCACCAATCTATGATGGTTTGAAATATCATCGGTTCATCAAAACATAAGGTATTAAGATAACAAATTTTTATATTTAATATACCATACCTAAATATTAAGAATTAATTTCTTCAAAGAATAATTGAAGAAAAAAATATATACTTGACAAGTTTAGTTCCATTGTTTAACTAATCTCTGCCACAAACTCATCTTTCACTCAAAACAATAATAGAACATAAAACTAATATTATATTTATCCTATTCATATTGGGTTCCAAAAAAAATGAATTTATAATTCATCTACAAATACTTTTAAAAATCTACAATATTCAATCTAGGACATCACGTGGGCCAGTGGTAGTTGATAAACCCTTGTCGACCTTCAGTTTTGGGTTCATGTCTCGCAGCCTAGCCAGATGCGACGAGTTGTCGCCCGACCTCCGGGTTGTCCTTTTATGACAATTCTAAAATAATATCAGACTAGAATTATCCAAAATACTTCTTTCCAAACTCACATTCCAAAATCTATACGGAAGGTAAACACAATGAAAATCCTTTTTTCCACATAATAACATGTGAACAGCTACATCATTTATTTTTTTAAAACACATCAACATCCTGAATTACCATAAAACCATATTGGTTACATTCCTGGCCACTTATTCCTTATATAATACTGGATATACTCCTTCTATCCAAACATTTTGTAAACTCCAACAATGATGGAATATACAAATCATTAATCAGTTTCAAGGGAGTCATGAATATCCAATTTAATTTATCCAAATCAATCATGTATTATTCCAAAATCGCTACCTTAGTATCAGAACCATGTAATGGTTTATTATTCCCTAAAAAATATATTTTCCACAAATTTAACTTGCTATTGAGTCACTTTTTTTTGTTCCACACAATCTCAAGTCCTTAATGAAATAGTACTTGAGTACAATCCTTATATACTCCATATTTATTATAACCAGTAAATCATTTATACAACACTCAAATGGCATAATTCTTTAATAACAACATAAGAACTCTAATAATTCAACCTCATCTGTGGTGGTATCATTACTTGATTATTATCCAATAGCATCGTTTGGGGTATACTATGATGATTTCGACATTGGTTTGCGTACTGTCCCAACTCCTAACATATGAAGAATTGTACATTTGAAACCATTTTCTTACCCTTGCAGTCATTTACTTGGTGTCCTTTTTCTCCACACTTATAACAAACTCCCATTCCCTTCAAGAATGTTCTAGGGTGTTTCTTCCCATAGTTATCACATTTGGGAAAATTCTTCTTTTCCCTCATCCCTTTATCCAACTTTCCCTCTTCCATTCTTTTATTCTCTTGCATCCTTTCGAATCCATATGACTCATAGAATTATTTACTTATCTTATTAACACATTATATTATTTATTCAAATGTTGAGAATATATAGGAGACTATTTCCATTCGAAGTGTTTTCTTAATACCTTGAATGATATGATCCTTCATACTCTTTGGATCATAAGTTTTGCTGGATTTCACATTCCTTTCACTAGGTGCCATTTCTATACAATGGAATAAACAAGGTCAGTTTATGAATTACAATGAATAATTAAAAACATGTAATAGATTTTATACTGGTTTGGGTCACAATATTAACCTTATCATTTATATTTAACCCTCAGTTAAATAGTTTGACATTTACCATGTCTATTTGTATTTTGATAGTATATGGTTAATAAACATACTATATAAATCCGAGAGAACTCCAAGTTGTTCATTAATGTTACAACTATTATTATACAAGACTTTTTGTGGAACCTTATATTTTTAGTAATAGAATATCAATTAATAGTATAATATTTGTTTTGAAAACACTTTTATGTCAATTTTGACACTATTTGGTATTTGATTTTTAAAAAAATCATAAGAGCATTATTACTTATAAAGAGGATAATTAAATCAATTCTAACATGTCATATTATCCTATAAAATAATTTCAATTCATAAAATGTCTCAAATTAAATTTATTTTGGTATTTATAATATCAATTATCTTAATCATTCACTAATACGGTAATTAATGCAACATCATTGTGTCATAAATAAATTAAATTATTTAATATCTAAAAAATATAAATAAAATACCATTATGTATAAAAAAATCTTATATTTAAAATGAGTATTTATAATAGAATTTATTTTATGTATAACCTTATATTAAAAAGGTTTATTTATTAAACATTGATTTTAACTCTTTTAACTCTTCTTTGAATTAAATAATAATAAATGTCCTAATCTTATCTAAGTGGAAATAAATGAAAATATTATATTACTAATTTTTTTGGCCTATATGAACTTTTCCTATAGAATTTGGACATGTGATGGAGTCATATTAATTTCATTTTTACCCTTAGTTACCCTATTTACTTTTAATTGTGGTAAATAAAAGTAAAAAGTTACTATTCACCAAAAATGTTTTTAATCTCATTGAACCAAATTTTACTTACTGATATCAACCATTTCTCTCAGATATTTGAAATTCCACTCACAGAAGTGGTAAAATTATGTTTTCTAAAAATTTGCAAAAGCTCCTACGAGGTGACTAAAAGACGATAAAATGTTGAATAAATTTTTGTATATCTAAAATTAATATAAAATGACTCTAATGAATTACATAGAACTTATATAGGTATTATGTATCTATTTTGACCAAATATAAATTTATTAAAATAAATAACTATTTAAATAAAAAGTTTTTTTTAACCAATAACTAAGTGTTTTTCACAATTCATCAAAAATTGAGAGTTTTCAGAAAAATACCAAAAATTCACCCTAAGATAATTTTAATATTAAAAGTCCGAAAATGATGTCTATTTTAACAAATTCTAAAAATATAAGATTCATTAATTAATTAAAAGTTAATTCCCATTGTCAAAACCAAAAAGCGGGATTTTATGAAATAATAAATTTCAAAAGATTGACACTTGTTTATGTGAAATTTCAAAGTGAAATTATTCCCAATAAACAATAATTAATTAGATGGTAAAAATATAATATAATTATAGTTTAAAACCACTCATATGTATAATTTAACACTATAAATTATTTTAATTAAAAAAGATTTTTTTAGTTAAAATTTAGTATTTTCACTATCCACCCAAATATGAAAGTTATCCGAAAAACAAAAAAAAAACTAATCAAAAATAAATTTTTATGTTCTGATTTCAATGAATAAGTTTATTTTGTCAAATTGAATATATAAAAGTTTCAAATATTGAATTTTAGAAGGGTTCATCATTAAAAGGCAGTAAAAGTGCATTTTATAAAAAATACTAATTTTATCTGAAATACATGAATTAGTTCTTACATTATGTCAAACAAACTCATAATATGGATTCTAAAATTATAAGGATTATATAAAGTTCAAAATACAGTTAAGACTATTCATAACCACTTTTGAACGACTAGTTTGGTAAGTCGTGATGCACATGAAATCTGTGTTGCGTGTAGTGCAAGTGATTTAATTACATTGAATAAAGAACGTACTAAGAAATATTGGGGTGTTACAGTCCACCTAGGGAGCACAAAGTGGTATCATGATCTCTAAGAAAACATTTGGTGGGTCAATATGAAAAGGGATATTCTGAATATATATCAATGTGCCTAGTATTTTAGCAAGTGGATGATGACAGAAAAAATTATAAGGGGATGATGAAACCACCACCCGTATCATCATCGAAGTGGGAGAACATTTCCATGGAATTTTTCATTGGACATCCAAGGAAATCCAAAGGAAACTATGCTAAATGGGTCATTGTGGATCATCTTACAAAGACTGCTCAATTTATCGCGATTCAAGATGACTTCTCATAGGATCAAAATGCATGGATTTACTTTAATGAAGTGGTAAGGATGCATGAAGTACCACTATCTATTGTATCTGATCGTGATAAAAGATTCACATCAATGATTTGTAAATGTCTCCAACATGCTCTATGCACTGAACAGAAAATCAGTACGGCCTATCATCCTCAAACTGAAGTCCAATCTGAGTGAAATATTTAGAAACTGGAAGACATGTTGAGAGCATTATATATTGAATTCAAAAAGGGAAGGGACCAACATCTTCTACTGGTTGAATTCTCTTACAATAACAGTTTCCAATCGATCAACTAAATAGAACCATCTGAAGCCTATTATGGGAAAATGTGCAGAACACTGGCGTGTTGGGATGATGTTGGTGAGCATAAGATACTATGACATGAAATGGTCAAATAAATGGTTGAGAAGGTGAACCCCATTTAGCAGCATATCATGGTAGCCCAAATTCGACGAAAAAGATAAGTAGAAAATCATCTTTGAGACATTGAATTTAAAGATAGAGACATGATATTTCGACTCATATATCAAATTATTATGGTCATGAGGTTCGAAAAGAAATGGAAGTTATGTCAAAGGTACATCGGCCTCTTCGAAATTCTTGATCGAGTCGGAGTTGTGGCCTATATACTTGAACTTCCACCTACTATGTCGAAAGTACATGATGTCATTTATTTATCCATCTTAAATAAGTACATACAAGAGCCTTCACATGTACTTCCTTCAGAGGTGGTAGAGTTGGTGGTTGATCTTTACAATGAGGAGCAGCCGGTGAAGGTATCTGAAAATAGAGACAATGTTCCACGCCACATAACTACTAATATGGTCAAGGTACTATGGAGAAACTATAAGTACGAAGAGGCAACATGGGAACTGTAGGAAGCAATGAAGGAAATGTACCTCCACCTTTCTTTATATTAGATTATAAAAGGAAATTTCAAGGGTGAAATTTCTTAAGGGGGGAAGAATGTAACAACCCAATGTTTTAGAAATGGAAATGTATATCTTATAAATATTTCATATAATCACATGAAAATACAACATAATTAAATAATAAGTGTTAAGTTCCCTTTAACCATAAGTTTTCACTTCTTTGTTTAGAATTTTGAAAATATGACATACATGTTTTCAATAATTAAGTTATTTGTAGTCCGATAAACAAAACTAATTTTTTGGTGAATCCTGTCCTACCCTTATGAATAGTTACATACCCTTATGAATAGAGATAAACCATAATGAATAGTAAAATTACATATGATTGTATAAAAATAATATTCAATTGAATGTATGATGTTTCTATATTTTAGAATTTGTATATGAATGTTTTCAAACTGTTTTTTATAATAAATTAAGAGTTTAATTAAATATTAAAATAAAATATTTAAATTAGTTTATCAAAAAATGGTCTTAATTTTGGATTCTACATGTTGAAAAAAATTTAGGGTGAATTTATGATATTTTTATGAAGTAATTGAATTTCTAGTGAACAGTAAAATACATTAATTTAACATATAAATACACTATAGTGAAAATACACTATTCTTGACCTTGCAAGTGATGTAAGCACCCAAATCTGAAAATCACATGAATTTATTACTATTCATGGTCATAGAATACTTATTATTACTAGTCTTGTGAATAAATAATAAATTAATGATTATAATTTTATGAAAACCCTCCTCCCCTACACTATAAATTCTGCACATTCTTACCTCTTATCTTCACTCTTCTCAGGCCTTGTGCCTTAACAATATTCTACCCAAATCCCTCTCAAAGCATATTTACCACGTCCAATGGCCCCTAATCTCTTCAAAATTACAAAACCACTCCCCTAATGATGTTCTCAAATGAGTTAATCTCAAGAGGTCATTAATAACAAGTAGAGAACACCACCAGATTTAAGGTAAGGTATCCTATCCATTTCACTCTTAAATCAATATTGTCCTCTATGAGATGCAGTTTTATCTATAATCCCTAATGATGGGGTATGATTAATAACCTCCCCATACTCCCCTCATGAATTATAAGTGATGAGAAACAAATTTTCACTCTCATAATGTCCTATTATGTACACCAGATACCATGCTGATAAATTGTAATGAATTCTACGCGAACAATATTTATTCTCCTTGTTGTCGTATATTTCTTTATATCAATATGGCGTTATATAATATTTTTATGTTCATATTCTAAATTTTGATTAGTTTTACAAAATTAATCTATTATGAACCTTCCATCACACTATTTTTTGGGATATACATGTTTTTTTATGACTTTCTCTTTAGTAATTTTCGATAAGACAACTTGTTTTAAGGGACCATCCCAAATTGTTTTGCCCAATTTCAAGTGAACTCTATCCTCTATTTTAATCCACCATTGTATTTATAAAATAATTATGTATATTATGATAACGTTCTTGTTTTAATTCTAGATTAATATAAAATACTTCCTTATTTTCTTTTTAAAAATCTCTATTATATTTTCCTTAAAACCACCCAAAAAATTTTTAATGATAATTTGACTAAAACACATTTTTTATATTTTGTCAAATATTTTTTTCACTAATTAGAATTTTATATTACTATATTACCTTATGAACGTCCATGTATGTTCTAATACCTTACATTTATAGACACTTTGATGATAGGCTAATCAGTTATGCATTATGTCATGATTTTGGTAACCAATTCATTCCATGGGTATCCTTATGTTTATATATGGCTCATTATGTCTGATTACATATCGGAAAAGAATATTCATGAAAATTTTGATATGGGTAACCACAGATATCACTCCAATGCATTGGTTAAATTAATGTCTCATGAGATGTGATGTGAAACAGGATTGGAAGTTACCCTTGACCTGTACTAAAATCAAAAACGGGATTGGCGGTTAGCCTTAACCTATACTAAAATGTGAAATTGGATTTGAAGTTAGCCTTGACCCTTACTAAAGACATGTTTTATGATTCCACGACATCTATTTGATTCCATGTTTGTATGATCCCATTCATATAAGATATGATTTTATATCTTTATTGATTTGGATATCCTTATGTCATACCTTCTAACTCATGTTCTTAATATGTACCCTTATGTTCATTCCCTTACTGGGATTTTTAGCTCATCCATTTGTTCATGTGTTCCCCATGGTACCCTACGCAGATGTAAGTGCTCAAAGGAAATTAGTATCTCTTTATGGAGATTAAATAAAGAAGTATTTTTTAGCCCCATGTTTTTTTGTTCCTAGTCTTCTAAGACATTAAGATTAATGATCCTGGGCTTGTACTCTGATTTATAACTATGCATAAAATCATGAAATGTTATATGTAAAAGGATTGGGTCACTATTGTAATGACCAAAATTGTTATAAAGAAAATTCCTTTAGGATTTAATGTTTTATAATGTAATAAAGTTATCGAAAACACATGAAAATATTTTTTTATTATATCCAATTGGATTCAAAATACAATTAAGAATCATTATCATTGAAAATATAGGTAGTAAAAAAATTATCACAAAATTATTATATATTTTTGGATTTAAAAAATCTAATTGATATTGACCATGGAATTAATTTCCTCATCTAGAAGTGTTATACCCAATAATGTCCAATTATAATATAATTTTAGGGAGATAGATTCACTAGGGTTTTCACTTGAAAAAAATCCTAATATGAGATCCAATAACATATGAATGAGTAAACCTGTTTACGAGACATGTTCAAGCGCTTTGAGATCACGACCCAAACCATGTTCGTTGAACGACCCCATGAAAGTCTCACTGCCACAAACCTTACTATCATGGTGTATGACAGTGTAATAATGGGGTATGTATTAAGGCCATAATCATATTAATATGTTATATTTTTTAAAATGAATTTATTTTCATTTTTTATTGATACTTTATAAATTATTTTTATTCAATAAAACAGAAATTGTATTTTTGGGTTATATTCAAATTTAATTAAGGGATTTATTTTGATGAAATAATGGATTTTTTAATTATGTAGTATTTTAAATATTTGTTTTTATTAAATAAGTGTTATTAATTATAATTTTTCGAATAAATTATATGAAGTGAAATGTTCTTTTTATAAGGGTTCAAAAACTATTATCCTCAAAAAATACAACTTTTTTAATAAATGTAGAATCTTATTATAAGAGAGAAAATGTACATATTTAGATATTTATTTAGCTAAAATAATTAATAATTTTGGGAACAAAATTTCAACATTATCCAATGTATAATTTTTTTTAATTTTCTAAGAGTGTAAAATTTTAAGGTAAAAATTAAAAACCGTACAAGTATAATGTGTGTTTTCTGACATCATTATATTGAAAAAATGATTTAATAAATACAATATTGGTTATAATTGGAAAAATATATGTTTTAAAATTAAAATAATTTTATATTATGTTTATTTTTTTAATATTATAATTCTTTTATGAATCCACAGAAATATATATTATATTTTAAGATTATAAATTAATTTCATTAAAAGGGTGTCTCACATCCACAATAGAATAGGTAATATTTTAATAGTTTCATCCCATTTAGTAATAATATAAAGAAAACACTCCCATTTGAAAGAAACCGTCGGAAAAAAACCATGGGTAGGTTTGTGGTTTTGAATATTTAATTTTGTAGAGTTTGAAACCTAAATATTAAAGAAATCATTCTCACATACTTTAAAAACCAACACAATCTCCCACTTACCTTTACAAAAAATACACGAAAACATCCTTAAAATGACTATCTCTCTATAACCCCCCCCCAAAGTTCCACATGCTCTCTAGAAACCTGTTTAAAATCTTTTGGATCCACACACTCAAGTAAGGGTTCATACCATTATAATCTTTAACATTGTTTCAATCTCATGTTATGCCCTTATATTTTCAATTACTAATGATTGGGTATGATATTTCACCCCCCGTACACAAAATATTATTTATAAATTATGACAAACCCATTTCATTCTTATAAATCCCTCTCATGTATACTCGTTACCACGTTGAAATTTCATAATCAACCTTTCCTTTTTCCTTTTTAAGCCTATTTATTATCATATGAATTATTTTTATAATTATATATTTGTGTAAGTGTCCATAAATTTCCATATTAATACAAAAATAATTTAAAAATAATTAGAGACCCATTTATCTCTCAATAACACATTTTACGATCCTTTTTGTTACATCGATATGCTGTCAAATTTTCACACTGATGTTACATGACAATCCAAATATGTAGTGAATAAATAACAATTTGGTATCAAGGGTGTTCACATGTATATGCATATACCTTCTGATTGGGGACTTACATTTATGTATTCCACACTCTTTGATCATAGAAAGAAATTATCATGATGAATGAATCCATTTTTTAAAATATATGTGGCACATTTTAGAATGAGAATGAAATGAAAGTGACAGGTGCACCAAGAATTATACAGCGCGACATTGCAATGGGTAATGTGTGGTATCATGATACATCATCTGCGGATAGGGTTATTCCTGATTACATTATGGGACATTTCCTACCATGAATTCATGGTCTTTTTGCCTTGACCTATTTTTACGTTGCAGTTTTTGACGTTGTAACCACATTTCCCATTTTATGAATATCATGCTCTATCATGCCTTATTATTCATGTTCCTTAATGACTCATTGATTTTACTTGTTTAACATGAACTATTTTCCACATGTTAATCTATTTCTATTAACATAATAGGAATTATCTCTCACCCCTTTTTTCTGTATTTCCCCATGTCATCTAATACAGTTTTAATCTCAAGCATGTTAAAGAATTATTCAATAATGATATGTAATGTATTTTTAAAGATGTAATGAAATCTACCTAATTACCAAAGACAGTATAATTATTGATTTTTATGGTCAAATTAGGTGATTTTTTTATGTTATTAAATAACATATTAATGTTTAAAAAATATAAGGGAAGAGTTGTTAAAATAAATTTTCAGGAGTTGAAAGTCGAGATGCCACTAACGTTCCAAAATAACTTAAGAAAAATTATAATTATAAATTCTATCATATTACATTACAAAATTGATGGACTGAACATTCAAATACATTGGAATGGCACTAATAGTCATTTAATTCCACTCACAAACACTGGTTACTATTTTTACATATGTTTACTTATCAAGAATATAGAAGTTAATACCATTATGAATATTTTCTAATCCAAATCCCAGATATAATATAATAAAATAAATAATAAATATTAGGATGATTATGTATCCTATGATAATTAAAAGAGTAGAATATACTTGAATTGTACATGTCACTATTGAAGAACCCAATATGGAGTCATCCGTAGACTACTCAACCATAAGTAATATTGTAGTCATATCTAATAAACGTATTTACAATTTATTCCTAAATAGGACCATTAATGGTTCCCCAACTAGCCACATTGATATAAATTTTCCAAATCAAATAAGAAATAAGGGTCATAGTGTCCTAGGAACCAATAATGATGGAATAAGTCAAAATGTTTCCTCAATTAAATTGGAATCGGAATATATTCACTCTGATGGACTTCATGAAAATATTCTCACACCTCCTACATTCTACATCACTTCTGTCTACTCAAGGATTACTCACCTTCCAATTTTTGATAATTTTTTATTACACCTTATGATCCCTATAATAAAATACATCCCTTTAGTGGGTGAATTTTCCAAATTATGCTCAGTATTCATCTTGATTTTTTTACTCTTATAAATGGAATGAGTACATTCAATGAAATCCTTTATTTTTTGTTATGATATATTACAATAAAATAATATAGGAACCATAGATTCTATATGTTTCTATCATTGAAAATTATACCACATAGTTTGATGTAGATCTGGTATTACCTCTACGACATGAAATTCAATATATGTTCTAATAAATAAAGGATTTTAATTGGATTCTTCTTATAGAGATATTGGGGTAAGAGTGGTGACATATTCTATATTAATTTTTAGATTCAAAAAAGTTTCCCCTTCTAAAAGCCAATAATATTTCAGAAATCGGGAAAAAATAATCTAGATTAAATGCAAACCCCCTTCCCATCTCTATCAGTCATATTATTTTTAATAATACTTTTCATACATCAAGAATAATTTAAAATATGATATAAGTATTATTTTAAATAAAAATAACTAATAGTATCAATAATGGGGGTTACAAAATAAATTCATTCAATTAATAAGTTACATAAACCTAATCATCACTAATATGTAAATAATAATGAACTATATATTTATTATTAATGTGTTTGTTAATAGACATTTATAATTGATTATAAGAAAACAATTTATACAAAGACCCATGAGAACATGAAATTTCATATATTCTACTGGATTCCTACTAATCAACTCTTAAATAAGAGGCATGAGACTCAAGAGGATAGGTCAAGGAAAACATAATGAAAAAATAGCCTCGTATTCATATGGTAATTGAAAAATCCAACATAATTACGCTATCCAGATTTATTTATGGATTAAAAATTATATTTGGATGGTTTTTTCTTTTTCGTATAATCTATACCAATATACATAGTTTCACATTGACTCTATTTTGTAACATTTTTGACATAGTATGAAAAAATAGATCCCAATTCCGGTCATCACCTCACTTGAGACACACTTTCCGATCAGTAAGGACCTCTATCATCTCTAGGGGATATATAAAACATGTTTGAGAAATGGGTTATCCTCTACAATGTTTAACTAAACTATGTTTGATCATTCTATAAATATAGCATCACCCGTGTAGTAACTTGTGGAACAAAATCAATTTTTTGTATCTATAGAGGCCCATACAGATATGTTTACTAACCATACCATATGAAAACATAATTATCCGTCTTCAAAAGCATCATATATAGAGGAAAAAAATGAAACAGAACCACTCGTTATATTTCAATGGAAGGGATGAGAGATGTTTGGTTATTCATGGATATTAATTGCGCAAAAACCTAAAATATAGAACACAAAAAATAAAATAACAATAGATAAAAAGTAAAATAACATACATTGGATTTTTTGCCTTGATTTATCCAAGGGAAAATATACGAGTAATGCTGTCAGTAGTGGAGTTCCGCGAGAGCTTGAGAACCCCAAGTGACTGTGTTATGTTTAGGGTTCTTTTAAATAGATCAATGACATTTTTAATAGTGATTTCAGAAATGTGTTCATAATGATCTATTTATTCAGCGCTAAATTGATAAGTGCTGATAAAAGGGATATTTATCAGTGATTTTTTAGCACTAATAATGATCTAGCTTTATCTGGGGTAAAATAAAGATGATGAAATTCATATTTATCAGTGCTAACATAGAGATGATAAATATTTCTTTTTATAGTATAGTTTTATCGATAATAAGTATCGATCATTATTTATGCTAAAAAATCATATATTAATAATCACCATATCAGTACTAAAACATCATAACTAATAAAGGTTTTATAATTATAATTTTTTTAAAAACATTATTGAAAATTTTAATTTTTTAAAATATATTATATAAATACATATTTATTAAAAATATTTATTTTTTATAATAATTGTAAATATATAAATATATAAATATGGTAAATATACAATTATAAATATATATTTAAAAATATATTATAAATATTATTAGTCGATAGATAATCTTAAATACTTGCATTTTAAAATTGGGTAAAATTGAATAATTCAAAATGAGTACACATTAAAAATATTGAAAAAATGGATAAGTATAGTTAAATAGATATAAATTATTAATAAATTATTGATATATATATATATAAATATATTGAAGTAGATTAATACATATTGAGAACTCTAAAACATTGTAAATAAATAAATATAAATAAATAATAGAAAGTGATCACATTTGAAAAGAAACAAAAATTATAATATTAAAAACGAATAACCTAACTCTAATAGTATTAAAAACTAATAAATAATATTAATCGACTTAAAAAATAATATATAAAATATATCATGTTATAATTATATTACATAATATAGTAAAATTTGAAAACATTACATAAGTAGTCTGTGTAAGTGTTTCTATATATTGCTTAAATATTTTGTGTGTGTGTTTGTATATAAAATTCATTAATTAATTATATATATATATATATGTACAAGTAGTCATGGAAACACATGTCATTTATAATATACTAAATTAAAAAAAATACAAAAATCATTAAAAATAAATTAGCCTTTAACATGTTTTAATTAATAATTTATTCATTATATATGTTGAAAATATATTATTTATTACAATTTATAATCAAAATATATATATATAATATTATTTTATATTAATTATTTTTTGTTCAAGAATTTTTAAATAGTTTTTCAATTTATTTATTTTTATTTTTTTTAATTATTACAATTTATTCATTTTATATATCTATATTTAATTTTTACAATATATAATTATTTATAATCCATATAAATTAATATTAAATTTAACAACTTTTTTCAACAATTATTTAAATAATAAAATGATTAATATTTTTTTAAATATACTCATTTTAAATTATAAGTTATTTAAATATGTCATTTCATTCATTTTATGTATTTATATATTTAATATAATCCATTTATTATTATTTATAATTTTTATATATGTATATTAAATTTATTCATTTTAAAAATAATTTTTTAATTAATGAAATTGTTTTTTTAATTATTATTTGTTTAATTATTTCATTTTATTATAGACCATAATCAGTGATAAAAAATAATTGTGAAAAGATACACCTTATTAGCGCTTCAAAAAGGATGATAAAGTATATCCGTTATCAGTGCTAAAAATAAAGGGATGATAAAGGGTAACCTTTATGAGTGCTAAAAGAAGTGCTGATAATGATAGAAAATATCAGTGCATTTTTCTAGTGTTGGAAAATCCCAATGTTGTAAAATGAATGATTTTTAGTAGTTCAAGTTATTCTTTCCTCATTTTTTTGACATAAATGAAACTGAATCTTGTTTACTCCTAGGTCTCTATTACCTGAACTCTCAATGAACATCGTCTAAATATTCTTTCATGATTTTCAGATTTGGTTAAGGTCTACATTTATAATCATGTTCTGTGGAAACTAATTAGGTATTATCATAATATTTTTCACTTTAGTGATCATCCCACATGAACGCTCATAAAAAAATAACCCATCACATTCAATGTTAATCTATTTCCCTCTATTTCACCTCACTAACTAAAACCAAAAGCAAAGTGTGAGTATTTATATTCATATAATAAATCCATGTAGTCCTGAAAATCATTACTTATGGATGTCAAAATCATGACACCTTCCTTAATCTATAACACTCTAGGCCTATCCAAGGTCATTCTTATCATGTTATATTTAAATCCCTCATGATGGTTCATGAAGAGTTTTTAAACTCCCGAAGCATATCCCTCAAGAGTTTCAAACCTGGTGTGCAGTTAATCATGTTTTCATGAACCCGATTACCTCAACCCAAGAATGAAGCATATTTATAGATTTTTTACCCCAAGGAAAATATATGACTTAGAAAAATCTACATTCAGTATCTATTAAATGATTTACTGTTTGGAAAGCACTCACTCTATCCATTACCAAAATTAAAGGACATTTTACTAAACATTAACTCATCCTTATACATCTCCATAGAGACATGCCCCACACATATCCAATGAAATATACATAAAGATATCTCTAAAGTTATCTTATCATAGTTTCCAAATGATTAATAAAAACTTTCTTTGATACCAACTATAGCATCCGATTATTATCATGCATGGATATTACATCATTTTAGATGAATATTCAGCACATTAGAGAAAGGCATGATAAAGAACCGTAATGGTATATTTTTTTTGGAAACATGGAAACAAAATATTATATATTGGTGAAAGATCATCAAAATATTCCATAAAGATATCAACCTTTAGTAATTCTACCCCAAAACTGTCATCATAACCTCGAGAAATTGAACATAATAAAGGGGTGAGGTTAGATTCTATTTAAGGGTATATAAAGGAAATACAGAATCATTACATAAACAAAAGTGTATGGAACTTGATCATAACATATAAAGATCATGCCCTGCATATTAGATATCCTAATAAAGATTGGATTTTTATATGTCCTTGATCATATGGAAATAATGAACATAAAACATGGAAGTATAATATTTTAATAAAACATGTAATTGTGGAAAACACATAATCATATAAAAACCATTTGTGAATGTGTCCTACCAAGGCCTTTATATCATGTTAGGATTGGGTTAATCACTGATGTACAAACTCTGGGCTTTGGATGAACTCTTGTGTAACCTCTTGTTTCAGGTTTGAGATGTCCTCTAATGTACCGTCTTGTTTGTGTATTGGTATGTCCTCTCATTGACCCTCTTTTTTAGGCTTTATATGTCCTCCCATTTACCCTCTTATTTCATGCGTAGGATTTTCTCCCATATACCCTCTTGTTTTAGGCTTGGGATGTCTTCTCATATACCCTCTTGTTTCAGGTTTGGGATGTCCTCTCATATACTCTCGTGATTCATTCTTGGGATTCCATCTCAAGTAAAATTGGAGGTTATAAATTATTTAAGATTACCCAATGCATTGGATGTACGAATAGGTTGCACTAGTCACATAATAGAACCATACATGCTTATTCCAAAAAAATCATCATATTGTATCCCATGTAATGATATGGGTTTTATAAACCTCAAATCGGAACATGTAAAATGAAATGGTTAAAATTAACATTTCATCACATTATAACCAATCGAAAAGATATAGGTTTCATATCCATTTAATTTAAGCATCACCTGTAAAGAGAAGAGGGTATCAAAAACATATAATCCATGGATGTGAACTGCATTTGATAAGAATTATTCTATAAAAACACAAACCATTAAAGAATTAATATTAACAGAATATTTGGATCATTTCCTTGAAGGGATTGATTAACATAAATACATGTCATCTTAGAGGGAACATTACTCGAATAGATATTTTGAGAACAGTTTTTGTGGAAAATATATTTTCCTATTTTAAATAGTAATTTTTATGAATAGTTTTTGTGAAAATACATTTTAATTTTTTTTAAACATAGAATGAGGTATTGAAATCATTGTGAAAATTTTTCCCTTTAAAACTTTTAAAAGAATCTTGAAAACATTTTAAAACTAATTTCTATTGAAAACATATAAAATAAGCATGATTTTTTTTGAAACATATTTCCATGAAAAATAATAAAAAATTATTGAAAAAAATTTCAAATAATATTTCATTGAATTTTTTTTGAAAACTTATAATTAAGTATTAAATATATTTTGAAAACAATTTCATTCAAGAGACATTGAAATCTTCTAAATAATTCATGAAAAAGTTTTGAATCCCATTTCTTTCAAAATAACATCACAAACATATAACGAAAGACTATAAATCCATATAAATTTATTAAAATACTTTTTTTATTTATATTTATCTTAAAATATTATTTTATAAAAAATTAGAAACATTTTTGAAAAAATGGTTTTGAAATAAAACCGATTTCTAACCGATGAGAGAGATATGGTATGATTTTTCTCAAAAGAAACATCGTATTTATATTCCGTAAAAAGAAGTAGAAATTAGTAGAAATTAATTAATATATCTTGAATAACCAATAGAGAATAAAGAACATTATTTTTTCATGAGATCTATATTATAATAATAAATCTAAATAATCCTAATCATTAACAATATCAATATGAAATGAGGTAGTTTCATTAAACTCTTACCACATGGTTACATGGGATCAAACACTTCATGTAAGAAAAATCAATTACACGAATAATATAATATCATTAAATGAATCATAATCATAACATAACATGTAAATTTGATGAATACACACCTTGTTAAAGAATATAGGTGCATAACTAAACATGTGTCTTAAAGAAGGAAATTTGAGACAAAACTTCTTTACCAATTTCGTAACATTTTAATCATTAACCCCATAATATAATGTTCATATAATAGATATGTAAATGAACATAAATTTATGTATATGATACATATAATACATTCATGTGTATTATATATACCACAAAAAATAAGTGATTGGTGAATAAATCATGTATATCACATAAAAAATGTGGTATGAAATCACCCTACCTTGTGTCTTAACTCTCATCGTACAGATTAAAAACACCTGTATAATAAATAAAAAATAATTATAAATTTTTTATAGAGAAATATTACTATATATAATATAAAATATGGTTTTATAACTACCTTATATTACCTCATTTTTAACCATCCTATGTTGATTTTTCACTTTGGGTAATATTCAATTTGTTCATTGTATGTGTATGAATTTATAATATCATAGGTCCTTATATTTATGTCATGATTTATAGAATTTAAACCATGATATGAATATTAATTTTAGTAATTATATTTTAATTATAATAATATTTATAAAATTTAAATGTATGAAATGTAATATATTGTTCATGGAGATAGTAAGGCATATGTACGCATGAACACTATTTCCATTTTCATTGTCGTATTGAAATAAAGAAGGTAAATGACATATGTGTATATATATACTTACAAATATAATTATTATAGTATCATTATTTCATTATATATATCATATAATATTAATAAATCAATCTTTAAATCATTCCACCTAGTGTGTGGATGATTCACATCGCTTTGATGGGGAGGTAGTCCACACTTTTTCAAGAAAAATTATCGTATTTAAACCAAATGGAAAGTGTAAAGATATGTGTCATAAAATGATTAAATAAGAATTAATATAAAATTATAATAACATATATCATATAGAAATATTTCTTCCATCATAATTTCTATCATTAGAGATGGTAAGAAAAAATGACCAATCATCATTTAGTAGAGTTGTAGTTTGTAGCACAGATAAATAGAATGTTTATTACCAATTAGATTAAGAGTTGTGTAAGTGTAGATATAACCATTAGCATAAAAAATACTTGTATATTGAATATATTGGTGTTTTTATAGGACAATTGAATAATTATATTGGTGGGTTGCAGAAAGAAAATAATAAAAGGGGATTGAGAGATGTCATTACCTCTTAATCGGGTAACTCATTTTGGAATGAACCAAAGGGATTCCATTGATGAATTTATTCCAATAGAGAGGATTCAAGGAGTAAAGGAAGAATTTTGAAACATGTTTTAGGTAGAACATTTACCAAAAATGTGGTTTGAGTAGGTTGAAGAAGAGGGAGAGTTTGTGTCCCTTTATTGGGAAGGAAAAGGACTCACTTGTAATTTGTAAAAACAAGTTAAGTGGGAACATGTTATTACATACAAAAAGAAAATAAAAAGGAAATAGATAAATAATATATGGTTTATGGATGAAATATGGCTATTAAATGAATGTGATACATGTTTCTATTTTAACTAGGACCCTAATATTAAGGTTTAGTCACTAATTGTTTTTAATTTGGATTTAATAATTGTGATTAGTTTTAATCAATTTTAAAAATATTTTTGGTGAAAAATTATCATGATATAATTAGAATCTAAATATTATACTGAATAAAATGTTTTAATTGTATTTTTCTAATTTCAATCTACATAAGTGGAAAAATTATGATTAATGCTAATCCAAAATATGGGATGAAATAAAAAGTTTTTAAATTCTAAAAATGTTCAAATGATTGTTATGTTTTTAAATTCAATCTCAAAGTATAATTGATTATAATGACGGAAAATGTATTAATATATTTATAATTTATCTTATCTAACCAAAACTTTTTATAAATTATCATTAGAAATTATTTAATTGAGAAGGTATTTATTAAATAATTGTAGTATTTTTCACTATTTATCAAAAAATGATGTTTATAAATGATGTTTATTTTATCAAACTCAATTACTATATATTTCTAAAACTAAGGTTTCTTCTCTTCATAGAAGGACATGAAAAGAAGTTTTCTTGAGAAAATAATATTTTTAAACATAAAAAGACATTACAAAATATTTTATTTCTTATTTTCTATATGACTTATTTATATAAAATAACAATAAAATAAATTCAAAATTATTTATTAATATTAATATTACTATGTTATATTTCTAGGATATAATTATCTCCTTTAAATATTTATAAGAAAAAGAATATGTTGTGTAGAAAGTCATTTTTGTGTGTGACATATGCCAAGTTGGTGTTGCGCGTAACTCATGCCATGTTGGTGTTGCATGTAGTAAAATCTAAGTCATTGTTTCATATAGCCCAGTCTATGTTTAGGCCATGATAACGAAATGTTTGAATTTTATTTAATTTTTATATATATAGCTTTATCTAATTTCACATGAAATTAAAAACATCAAAAAAGATAAAATAAATCAAAAATATATATTTCACAAAATCTCGTGGTGTTATAGCGTCGATCTCATGTGCTCCAAGACATGTATTGTCCGCCTTCTGAAGAGGTACACATTGTGTAGGTGGTCTACATGGAATCCAATACGTATCAATTTCCCAAAACCCTAGTCATCACATTATAGGGGTGGAATGCTGTTTGTTTATCTTGATACACGGTGTGTAGATGCGTTTCTTAGAAAACATTATATATAAACTTTGTGCTCCTAATCTATCGATTTCACCTCAGATCGTTCCTCCACATCATCAATAATAAATGGATCTGGTGTTGATTCATTATTTCTAGCCATCTGCTTGATGGAAATCAGTTCTGTCATCCTATGGGGGTTCTTCGTATGCATGACATGCACTAATGTCATCCTCCTTCTATTTGGACATTGAATAAAAAAATTGACCACACATAACCTACATTCCAAACATGTTTATCCCTGATTCATCATTCCCTTCCCCCTAGATGGGTTATTCATGATTTTGGGGTTCTAATATACCTTAGTATATACTGAAAATTCAAACCGAAACCACAATGTCAACTTAGTGATGAGCATGAAGAAATTGTGCGATGAAAGAACAAGGAAAAGGGATCAATTATCACTGTACAATAAATACTGGAAAATGGCCAAGAATGGTGATATCCATTGTTTGAAATTAATTAAATAATTTTAAAAGAAGGTACATGGATGCTCACAAGGTTTAGTAATTGGATAAAATCAATGAATATATGATATTCTTCAATAAAATTAGTAAAAAACGGGGTAATCCATAGTTGGATGGTTCTTAATTCAATATTGAACCATTATTCATCTCTGAATACTCTTACCAATGAATGGAATAAATATTTTTTTATTTTTGTATTTTTTTTCTCCAATCTGGAGATTTGTCCCTGTTTGATGTCAATCTACTAATGGAAGGAGGATGAACTATCTAAAATCCTCCAAGGTGATATGTTTTTACCGTAGGAAAATAACCATAGTATTGTACTTATAGATGCAATATATTTCTTCTATTTTAATAAATTAATTAAATTAATAATTTAATTATTCCACTAAACAAACTGATAATGGATGGAATATCTGAACTCACTGACCTGACCATCTTTATGTCACACTAATGGTAAACATTGAGTGCTAAACTCAAATGTGGTGTTGTATTTATGATCTTATATTTAATTTAAGATTTTTCACAATATCATTACAAAACACTACCTGTGTAATATAAAATATATTTATTATTTTTGTAAAATTATTTTTAAGAAAATGAGGCCTCAAAATCACACACCATCTCTGTTCCAGGCTCTGAAATTATATTTATAAATATTTCAAAGTTTTATGATGAATGAAATGGGTTTCATAAATGTAACTCACCCAATGTTCCGGAAAAAAGATAGAAAATATTTAATTCATTATAAAACACTCATCTAATCAAAATATAGTAGTAATAATCAACAAAATTAATGGGAGGTTTATAAGAGGCTAATTAATGAATAAATCACGACTAAAATTAGATTAAAAAACTGGTAATCAACATTCAATCACACTTTATTAAACTGTAACGCAATAATAACTAATCAATCAAAGAATACATAAGAAGAGTAAAACGATATAAATATAACTCTAAAACACCTAGGGCAGGATAAGAAATTAAAATTTGATATCTCTTTGATGTAGTTAATATCATATATTTGTAGAAAAATCACAAAAAATCACATCATAATTTATAATGATATATCTCATTTTATCATAAAAATATAATTATATATCATTAGCTCTTCATTTCAAATTCAACATCATTATATATAGGTATCCCTGTTTGTGTACAACATATAGTTATAATCCCTAAAATGATGTCTTAAAATTATAATATAGATAATGAAAAACAGAAATATGTAAATCGTGTTATAGATATTGACCTTATAGTATGGAATTGAACAACAATACATGATTACAACTCTTCTAAACATCCTTTTTTCATAGAAATATAATTTCATCCAAGTTTGAATACATGAGACATGGCATTAAATCAATTCAGTTGACCTAATATACTTTTTCTTGGAATTAAATATCATGAAAACACTCATATACTCTGTCAAAATATATAAAAAATATCAGTATATTATATACCTCTCTCTAGGATTCATGAAATAATTACTATGATGAGTAAAATTTTCTATGTATATATCAAGAAATATGTGCCTCTACTGCTTCTTCACACATACAACAACACTATTTAATTGAGGTGAGAACCAACAACATAAAAAATTATCTCCAATACCTATATAATCTCTTAACATTTATGACCACGAGACACATAATATATAGTGAGCATTATTTGGTAGGATAAATATTTACCATTATAATTCATAGATTATGGGAAATACCTCATCCATGATGTGAGAATACTTTATTAGAAATCTATAAAGAAAAGGATATTATAATTTTTAACACGGAATCTTATAAATTTCTTGATGTATTATTGGGGAAACTATGTTTCATTTATTCAATGAATCCCCATTTATGTGACATGGGAAAATACTATACACTATTATGGAGCACGAATATCATTACTAGCATCCACAAAAGGATTGTGATCCACCTTTAAAAATTTTCACTAACCTACAATTGTCTTCTCTAGGAATGGGGTGAAACAAGTAGGTGTAGCACAATATCATATTACATATCTTTAAAATCATTTATCTTATTTCATGGACATTTATGGAAATTATCATTCATCGTTATATAGTAAGTATTGATACTTTTCTAATGTTACATGGAATTCATGATCAATATCCTTAGTAATTCAAAGAAACGTTCATGTAGGACAGAAGAATAGTTATAAAAATTCATAACCCAAATAGATGTATAATGCATATAACCCCATAATATATTGTATTAGTAACATCACACATGTTTTAAATGATAAAAACATTTCACATTTCATTTTTTCCTCATTGTAATTCAAATTGAACTCAGAACACATAACAAAAAAAAAAGAATTCCAAGTGTTCTTCTTTTCCTATTTGGTGTCTCCCCACACTAAAAAGTCGTCTTTCCCCCACTAACTAACACTACAGAATGCTAGGATCTCCATTTTACTGCTACCATGGTCATTCCACACCTAATATTGTTTTTGAATTTTCTATGTTCATGATCCTCAGTCATATGATTAATAATATTCCCTTGTCAAAAAGATATATATTTTTCACTTTCATAATTTTATTCAATGGCCCATGTTACATAAAAAGAAATAAAACACATGAAAATAATTTCATTACCATTTAATATTTACATGAAAATTAAAAAATGTGGTACAGTTAATAATGTAATAATTTTTTAATAAAATCAGTGAAATTAAAATAAAATTGTAATTTAATACTTTTAATTTTGTCTTTTTGGATCGAAAATGTGTGACTTTTTATGGGTGAGGTGATCTTCAACACTCATGTAAGTCATTTCAGTCTTAATGATACTCTTAAATATTTTAATGATATTATATAGTAATATTTCTAAATTTAACATGATTTTATTCTGTTGACCTTTATCTTCAACTTAGTTTTGGTGATAATCAATTTTTTTTATTTCAATTTGAAGTTATCCATCAGTGTATGATGAAACATCTCTTAAATTGAAAGTGAGGGAACCTAACTATAACATGTATATATATATATATATTAAATAATTTTTCAAAATATTAATTAAATATCAAAACAAATCAGACACTATAACCAATATAATTATTTTTTGGATATATGATATATAACAGACTAATTATAAAAAAAATCAACATCACTCATAAATTTAATTCACACATAATACCTTTCTGTATAAATTATCTATAATATTGTTCTTCCTAACCTTGGGAAAACCATAAAAAAGGGTGAAATAAGGTTCTCAATAAGGGGTGAACGTAACAGATATCAATCAAACTTCATACACGTGAAAAAGATGAACAGTAGTTTATTGAAACATATCATGGTGTTTTAGGATAACATAATGAAGCCAAACCTAATAAAAATTGGTCTATAAATTATTATTCCATATATAGTTGTTTTTAAATAAAATATTAAATGAATAATAATAAATTTTTATATAAATAATAATATAAAATCATATCTTATGTTATGTATTATTTACACATCTATCAGTACATAGTTTAATTGAGATCCATGATGTTTCGATTCACTCCCCATTTAATTAAACAAATTGGACAATGTTACCTGGTGAATCAATTTTAATCCCCATTACATTATATTTTATATCCAGGGATATAAATCCTTTCCTAATACATTATATGGTTATATAATTTGAATACCATCTATCTCATTATGAAAATCCTAAAATACATGTTCTACATGAACATGAGAACATTAATAAATCCATTATATGAACATTAACCCCTAAGATGAAATTTATTTCACGATTATTTCCAAAATACAATATCATAATTCTTCTTAATAAATAATATAGATTATATCATTACATTATATCCCTATTGAAAGATATAAAATATTAAAATATATTGAAATATATGAATGAAACGTTATAAGAACACAAATAAAATTATTTTAAAAATAATAATAACTATACTAACATTTTTCCAAATTTATTTTATATGAAACAATTTTTAAAAATAATAATTTTAGTATATTAATATAAAATAAAACAAAAATTTCATTAACATTTATAATAACATGAAAAGGAGGATTTATAAATAAAAAGGAGAAAATGGTGAGAGAAATATAGATTAAAAAAATGTTTAAAAAGATTCCCTCACACATCTAGAAAAAATAATAGTAAATAAAAAATAAAATTATCAATTCATTAATTTATGGAAAAATATATCAATAAAAAAATAATAAAATCATGGAAATGGAGTTTAATGATTACTTATTAAAAATAAGAGATTAGGGAACTCTAGTATAAATATTTGATTATGTGTCATAACTTTAACATAATTTTTTCCAAAACCGACTTTAAAATGAATGAAAAGGGTCCTTTAACATTAGTTTTGTGTAAAAATGATTTCAATTATTATTTTTATATACATAGAACATTTTTTTAGTAAAAACAATATATATATATATTTATTTATTATCATTTTGAGTTTCCATCCAACAGTGAAAAAACTATTTATTAATTTTATATATCCGTTTTAAACCTTAGTTTTACTCAAAATTGTTGGTTAATGTATTTTGGACATACATTTTACATTTGTTTTCTGGAGAATTAATGTATATATGTATATATATATATATATATATATTAGACGTTGGTTTTTTAATAAAATAGTTTTAAAAAAATTATAAAAAAAGTTACATCAATTTTTACAAAAACTAATGATAAAATATATGTTTTAACTATTATAATAATTTTTCATTAACAAAATTATTTAAAAATATTATCATAATTATTTTACACTACTTTTTTATAATTAAAAAATTTTAAAACTAAAAAATGTACCTCATTGAGAAGTGGGATATAACTTTTTTCACAACATGCTTTATAATTTTCTGTGTATATAAAAATGTTATTATAGTACAATACACTTTTTCATGAATATTTTATATTTTTCTACTCAACACACTAATTTATTTCTTAATTTCACTATTGTTAATCATATTCATTCCACTACATCTTTATTATACTCTTTCATTATTTTATTTGTAATTATTATTCCTCTATATAATTTTTTATGATTAGATTCATATATATATATACACTTCTTAATAATTTAATTTTCTATATTGAAGGATTCATCATTTGACTTATTTAACAAAAAATATCCATATTTGATTTAAAATACAGATTCAAAATTTCTTTACAAACCCTAACATTGGATTCACCATGAGATCTTCCCTCAAAATAAAATTAAGATGATGGATCATTCATCCCACATCAAAATTATATCGATACTTTAACATTCATTTTCTATATTTTGTTTAGTTTTTACAATATTTTATTTTATTGGTCTTGTATTGTAATCCAATTGAGTGGAAAAATAATTTTGAATCTTGATGCTGATGATTTATAATTACCAGTGTTGATTTTTTATACTTTATAGGAATTTCAACATCACCAATCATGGATTTTCATCCACATGAGTACTGCGCATTGAAATATTTAAAAAAATTGTTGATATTTAACATTATTTTGTATTTTAACAACGATCCAAAGTTTATATTGATGTCAGCTATCAAAAATATAGATTTCAAAGTTTCTTCAGAAGTATATTCATTATTTATTATAATAGAAACTATTATTGAAAGTCATTGAGTTGAACTTTTATTCTCAGTAATAAGAAACTAATGTCAAAAGTATTTTTTTATAATTTTTAAGGTTTTAAATATACTATGTTAAAATTATATTTAAAATTTCTATCAAAATATTTTTCCTAAATAAATAACGACAAAATCCTAAAAACAATATTTATGGCCTTTTGTACTAGTGTCAGCAAATCATACAAGAATTATATCGATTTAATAGTCTTCTAAAAAAATGTGATATGGTAATAGAACTTGTAATTCCTATACACAAAAAATTGATTAATATAAAATGATTTTTTGAAATATTGTATTTATAATTCCCCAAATGGGAATTTAGAAAAAAGAAATCTTGATTTCAATGTTAGATTGTACATGAAACTCTAAAAATAGACATATTCTTGGTTATACGTGATCCAAATCCCTGTATAACAAATTATGGTTTGTAATTAAAAATTATAATAATGTTATTCGTATTTATTAATTATTTTTCAAATTAATTTTTAATCCCTTAGTACCCATATATTAAATGTTTATTTTTTAAATTAATATCCAAGATTTGTTTATTTTATTATTCCATGCATTATTTGGTTTGTTAGTTCCAATCATTTCTCTATGATCATGGGTACATCAAAAACATATTTTTCATGAATATTAAGTACCTATTTTTCACGAATTTAGGGGGGTGGTCCTATTATCATTTCATTGAAGAGATGATGATGGTTTTCTAGGAATTCATAAAAATAACCTTTCAAAGGATTCTTGATTTAAAAAATAATTTTCTTTATTAATGAATATAAATTAGAATATTAAATTTATAAAATTATGAAACAATATTAAAATATACATTATTAAATAATTTTACTAGTATTTTTGTTTTATTAGTCATTCAGAATATAAATTTTATAAAAATAACTCATGATGGTATAAAGATTGACTTAAAAAATAACATTTTATAATCATTGAATAAGCATTATAAATTTAATCTATATTAATTATAATAATTTTTTATAGGATTAGTTATTGTAGTTTTTTTATTAAAGTGATAAATAATATTTTAGAAATGTTAAAAGAAGAAGATGAGTAAAAATTCTTAATGAATTGATAATAACTAAGTTGTAGACATGAATCCTTTATTTGAGAGCCGCTTAGAAATAGGTGATTTGAGACACCATCTTGTGATCATGGAATCTAAAACCTAGGATTGCATTTTATGGTGATATTTTCGTTCTAATCCAAGAAAAACTGATAAGAATGTTGGAGAATTAATTTGTAAGAGTGGGATTCCTTTTATATGAAATTTTCGGATGAATTTTAACAAATAATCATTCTTTAATGTGTAAGGAAATACCATTTACATGGAACATGGATTCAATATAGAAAATAACGAAAAATCGAATATGGGTGGTCCATTATTACCTTTGATAATCATTTCAATTTAATTGTTTTGTGATATTTTTTACATTACCCCAAAATCTAACCATATTACCTCCTTTTACCTTTACCAAGGTGGAAAACTATAACCACAATAAAATATGTTTATGTTAAAAATGGATTTTAAATTAAAATTTAATTTCTAGTTTCTGATTAATATTTATTAAACTATTAAATATAATTCAATTTATTTATATAATAAATTTAAATTTTAATTGAATAATACACAACACATGTAAAAAACAATTGTTTGAAAAATATCAATTTTTTAACTTTTAAAAAACATACATTTATTTATCTCCAATCGAACCTATATTATCAATCCATTATTATGAGAACATCAATTTAATTTTATAAAAAAATAAAAATTTCCTTTAAATTTAATAATAAAAATATTATGTACCAAATAGAAATGAATATTGTTATTATAAAATATTGAAATTTATTATTATGTTTTTATATCATTATTTAATTGTTTAATATATATATATTTTATTATTATTAAATTTTTAATGAAAATTCCATTGATTTCATATAGAAATATAACACAAGTGGATACAATGAATATATATTCAATTACCAAATATCTTATATCCATAAAACCAATGAAAATATATATAACTGTCATATTACCTTCATATATGTTTCCTCATATACATCTCTAAAATAATTCATAATATTAAAAATTTCACTATCATTATGCTTATATTAATTATAATATGATGTAATATCTCAATAATTTTTATCTACCATATGATTTCCATCAAAAATATTAATGATGAAAATATAAAACAAATTTTATTTTTGTTTACATAAAATCTCAATCCTTAAATAATTTTACTAATTACGTTTTGTTTTATTATAACATATTATATTTTTTTTGTACTATTATTTATGAACATTAATGCACCATGAGAGGTGGTGATAAATTATTGTTTGTATTAAATTAATTCTTTAAATAAATTTGTTTGATTATATTTTTGTGTCTTCTAGTTAGGTGAGTGTGAACTGTTTTAAAAATGTAATTGTATAAAATAATAATCAATAAAATTAATATTTATTTTTTAAAAGGTGTGTAATTACAAAACACATAAATTTTACTTAGTTCACCAAAAAAGGGATATATCAAAGAGTGCACACTAATTATGTGATGATGTCCCAAAATATAATATTCTTCACATGTTTTATGGAATCAATATTTCAGTCATGTTAACTATATTTTGGGATCCATATATTTATTGATCTTCTACGATTATTCACTATTCATCCTAGGAAACATCCTATTATTAAGTCCTAAACACTTATTAGTGAATTATCATCCATTTTTTATCCATTTTAGATATCTTCAACATATAAATAAAATGATTATTTCTCTATTATAGAATGAATATTCAATTTCATTGTAATAGTAGACATTATTCTCTATTGAAAAATATTCATTTTCACAATACTTATAATTTTCTATATTTAATCTATTTATAAATTCTATAGTTGAATATTTGTATTCTACTATATATTGGCTCCATCAAAACGTCTCTCTTTAGAGGAGTATAATTTCAAAATGAGATTTTCCTGTCACTTTCCACCTCTTAAATTATCAGATGGGAATCAAGAACACTTTTTTTGAGTCCCCTTATAATTCCTAAAATTTTTAATCGTTCAGGATTCTATACTATTACATTATTCAAAAAAATATCCATATTACTTCTTCTTATGAATTTTTTTTGGAATCATCATTATTTGATTTAACCTTGATGTCCATAGTACATCAAGAACTCACATTCAGGCCCATTCACACTATCTCATTGACTAAATACTCAATTTTATGGAGGCCCTACAAAAGAAGTAGCACAAGGTGAAATAATTTCACTAACTCCTCCTTTGCGCACATGAATTTAATGAAATAATGTCACTGAATTTTCATTGCGCAATCAACCGTGTTATACAGAACATGTGTAAATAATACCCACATATTCACTACGTAGAAGCTACCTCATTGATTATTTCACTATAATCTATCTTCATATAATCATAATCATATTATATATAAATAATGAAAGTGTTATCATGGTATTTATATGAATATCCCTCTTTCAAAAAAAACTAACCCTTTGAATTTTAATCCCTCACCTTACATATGTGTACTTTGATCCATACCACATACTCACATCCAATGGTCACATGATTTACTCTATGAGACACACTCTTGAAATTGAGATCCACCTTCCTCTATTATAATAAACAACAATTTTGAACTATAAAATTAACTTCATAGTTGATTCATATTTTTTACATTGAAGCTCTGAACCCCCAAGAAAAATTATTTAGTCAACTATGAAATTCATGTGATCCTATTGACAAGAAAAATTCATATTAGGCCACAACCTCTATATGGAACTCATTATGTTTTCTACATAATAAACTATATAAACTAGATACATGAATAATAATTTGTTATTCTTTCAAAAAACATATCTGGAGCTTCACCCAAACATACAATTTCAACAACCAACATGTCTTCAAACACTATGAAGTAACTATTTTTCAAATCATCACTATTTTTAAAATTTCTATTCTATATATTATTTAAGTAACCTATAATGTCACTAATATATAATTCCAACTTCTATGATCATAAATTATGATTAATGTGAAAAATTTATCAAAACATGTAGGATCATTTCATTGATATTTTCATTTCCACCATCAAGATTAATACATGATCAGGAAAATTATATAAGACACAAAATTATCCATAGTACCTTCAATAAAATTCAGTATATATTTATATTTTGGACTCAGGGAATCAAAATATACCAATAAAACAAACCACACCATAATGATTTGTGATTAGTTCCACAAACCACAAACATATTCTCTTATATCTCTCAATATTTTTTTAACAAGTACTAACATGATATGATATTCTTCAGATCTTCAAGGAACATACCTAATTAATCTATATTTCCAAAAAATTAACACATAGAACATCATGTAAGTAATAGTATTATTAATCCATGGTGAAAAAAATTATTTATCACTTTATTTCTTTATTCTAGGAACCAAAAAATTGTAAAAATATATATATAGTAAAAGGAAAAAACATACTAAAATTAAATTTTCATACATTATACACCCATTAAATGTAATTTCATTCTTGATATTTCTCTAATATAAGGAAATAAATGATGATTTGTTTCCCCATTAAATTTTAATGTTCCCATATTTCTTCTGAAAATATATTATTTCTCTTAACAACATTAACATGTTGAGTTATCTTCTTTTTTGATACCATTTCTCATTAATAGAAGATTTCTATTAGTTACCCATTATATGAGATATGGTGTTCAATTTGTAAATACTATGAGTTTATTACTTGTAATATATTAGTTATGTACATACCCAAAAATTGATACATGAAGACGTTATTCAGTCAGTGTGTTTTGGTGGATGTATAAGATGATATGATACTCTACTAGGGGATTATGTTGATCCAAACAACTATAGAAATATTCTGGCTATGAACTTTAAAATCAATCCATGGTTGGAATAGTCCTTATAGATTAACTATATGACTATAGATAAAAGTTATATTTGAATCATAGTTACATATATTATTTTTAAATATTTAAATCTTCATGGTAACCCTTGGATTTCAATTAGATATATTTGAGAGTGGTACTCAATGCATTCATAACTTGTCCTTAATTTTTAATTATGAAGGATGATTGATAGATAAATATTATTTAATAGAAATGAAATGAACTATTTTCAGACTGATATCAACTATAACTACACCGAGTTATGGTATTTAATGGTCTTTAGAAGAACTTTAATGAATTGATGGTGATGTTCTCCCATTTTCATAATTGTATGTGTAATTCTTACATAAACAAATTAAATTTTTTTATTTGATATGACGAAAGAATAAGAATAAATATATATACTCTAAAATACACCTCTTCATATGTTTTAATAAAAATGATTCTTTATATCTTTATTCATCTGTTTAACATCTATGAAAGATAATGAATGGGAAGATATGTTAATTATCTGATATGCCCTTCTCCAATTCCTGTATTGATTGGACACATATTATTTTCCAAATCATAAAATTCCATCAATATGCGTGTCATGACCTATAATATTACATGCATCCATATATAAATATGTATCATACTTTTAGGATTTAATGATCATTAAACATTTGGATGGTTAAATATCTATCTAAGAAAGATTGTATTTTTTCCCTTATATTCAGATTTTTAAATCCTTCATTTTGAAATCCATTAACTTTATGTCTTTTTTAATCCCTTTCCAAGATAAGTTATAATTACACTTCCTACTATGAAAATAAACAACCTTATTATAATTTATACTGTGGTAGTATATTGAGTTTTCATTATCCTATATATATTTTAACTGCTTTGTTTTATATATTATCAAATAATTATATATGAAAAAACACATTATTCGCTTTTTATTTGAAATTTGAAAACTTTTATTGTTAATATAATTAATATAAATTAATAATTAAAATATTAAACCATCTAGGTCAATATTTTTCATCGGGTAATTATGTTATTGGGACATTACTTTATATGAGTTATACGTTACAACAATGATTTTTTTGACAAGGAAACAAATGAATCCTCTAATAGATATGTAATCATATACCATAATACCATATATTACATAGTGTACTATTATTATAATGTATGTGAACATCCTTTCATTGATATATTAGAAATTTTCATATTTGTTATCTTTTCAAAGGAACTTAACTTCATTTTGCGATAACTTTGGTAGTTTATTTGATTTTAATGAGGAATTTCTCAAAAATAATCCATAGTATCAATCCAATCCATTAAAATTTTTGGTCTTTATAATAATTCATAATATTGGGAATTATTAAATTACCAATTTATTTGAAGTATCTATGTATACATAATCTCATATTATTTCGTGACCTAATAATGAAACATTATATTTTAAAAAGTCACACTTATAAAAATATTAAAAAAAATTATCCATTATCAAGATGCTCATCCCAATAAGAAAATGATCCATAGGAACATCCTTGACTATCAAGTATATGATAAAATCAAATGTAAATTATAAAATTAACTTAACAATTTAATATATAAATTATATATTCAGTTGAACCATAGAGATAGAAAAATAATCTATATGTGTGAATTAAATCACATAAAATTCATTCAGTCCATCAATTGTAAACTATAATTTTATATGTATATCCTATATTTTCATTATTAATTGTTTCTATACATATTTATGTTCAAAATTTGATAAATATTTATCACTTCATACTTGATCACACATGTTAGTAATATGGGGTAAATGATACATGTTCTCAATCATGGCCTTTTTAAGGTCATTATAATCAATAATGAGATGCATTAAACCATCAATCTTATTAAAAAGGAATACATGTTCTCCCCATTGTTGATAAAACTGTATTAATAAAACCATATCATTATTCTCCATTAATTAATTATTTATATCCAATAATTTAATCCATACTATTTTATAAAGAATTTTTAATAATTTCATTTCACTATGTAAGATTTATATTAAAATATTTGCTTCAATATCTATAATATGACTATAAAATACATCAATAATTATATCAAAAATTTATTGAAAAATAAAAAAAACTTAAATATTTTCCCCCCTATTTTAGCTGAATATAAATCATTTTATGGAAATAAGGCCCAAACAGATGATGTAAATTTCATAGATATTTTACAATCATCTTTTCACTCATAGATGATCAAGGGATCATTAGGATATGAAATTTAATTTTATTATATTTAAATTTAATATGGTGTCATTGTATATTGAGTGAATCCATGCATTAATTGACATCAAAATATCCAAATGACAGAATAATATGATTAGTTAGAGGAACCTTCATATAATCTAATATATGAGATAACATATATATATGTCATGAAATTATAATTCCAATTTTTTTTATTGAAATTCTAATATATATCCACTGGGGTGTTGATTTTATAGACTTATAAAACATTATGGTATAATGAAGTGTGTGGAAACAAAAATATTCAAACAATTTATAAATTTTGGGGGGTTATGATTTTACATTTCACAACATCAATTTCATGACCCAATTTTGATATTATGACTTAATAAGATTTCTGTATCTCTAATAGATTTGTAGGTTACTCACATCAACTGTCTGAATAAAAAAATGGATGGATTTAAATGTTTACATAATGACTATACTCATTATAATAAAATTTTTAGACTGTGTGTGGGGAATAAATATGAGCTTTCTATATATACATTTGATTATATCAACTATTTATATATCCTAGACGTTTTTTGGAAATAAATATCTTCTCATTAATACATAAAACATATTCCTATTCCTTTTAAGAAATTAAGCACTTGTTTATTCTAATATTTTTCACATTTATGAAGATAATGTTTTTCCCTACATTTTTTTTATGAGTTTCAATAAAAATATTTTTTTTCATTATGTCACTAAAATAATGGGAATAATGGGAGTCTCATGTTTTGAATTGTACCTTCTGATAAAATCAATCAAATTATTCTTATCAATTGAAAATTTTTATAGATAATAGTCTTTAGAGACATAGTTTAATGCCACTTGGGAAATGATCAATAGTTTTTAAGGTTGAGGATAAAAATATATTTGTACCGTATAATGCAAGTGTTGTTCTCTTCATTTGTACCAATAGAGTAATCCCCAACCATTAATAGCTCTAGTAATTATATAATAATTATAGTTAAAAAATTGATTAAAATAAATATTATTAATATATTATTAATATCCACCAAAATCAGAAAGTTGATTTCATCCTATTTCATCCTATTTAGTCATGTTATTGATTAAGATACACTATTAATATTTGTTATATTCCAAAGGATAAACAATTAAAAAAATCCATACTTAGAGAATTGAGAATTGGAAATAATTTTTTTTCTCTATCCATTGTTCGGTTAGTAGGGTATTTGAATCCCAAATAAAGGAAGTAGGATGATTCAATATGAAATATTAATGGGAGACTTTTCACTTCCCTTTAATAAATATAAGTTTTGAATTTTTCATGTTACTATTAATAGATATATAATTTTGAGTGATGACTTCTATAAAATAATAGCTCTATCTCCCATCATGATTTGTTACATACACTCTAAGATAGTCATTTCATTATCTCTTATAGTCATTGTTAAATCAATTCATTTTGGATCTATCGAATTACAAATACTCTAATGGTTAATGTGAGTATCAAAAAATAACACACCAAGCAAGAAATCATAAAATAAGTAAAATCAATCAAGTTATAACCAAAATTTAGAAAACTTAAATTCAAACTATGACATTTTTATTCATTTCATATCACTTTTGGTACAAAATATATATTTTTAGATTCATCCATTTATTCATCATAACCAAATACCAAAATTTAATGAAGCATAACCCCTATAACAACCAAGATTAACCATCCAGAAAATATATAAATATTACATCATTTTAAATGAATATATCATTTAATTTAATGAGAAATAATATCATAAGAATATAGTGGATCAATGTATTGGAGATTATATTTATAACCAAATCATTTTACCAACATTCATCAATATCTCCAACAAATAATATTTATATATTATATTTTTATATATATTAAACATACTACATTTTTTTATAACTAAGGTAAGTGAATCATAAACAAGTATGATCATCAAATATCATTTAGGGTTGAACAAAACAGATATAAATAAATTACCATAAGTGAGTATGAGATAAACCTTTTGTGAATGGAACATAATCAAGGTACACGAACATAAACAGGGAAAAAATTCCAAATAAGACATAGATCATGAATCTGATGTCCTGGAATACTGATTATGAAATAATAGGATATATAATGCATTATAATTTCACACATTAATGAGTATAAGAAACTATTTCTCATATTAAGGATAACT
The DNA here is from genome assembly GCA_963277665.1 of Viscum album. Taxonomy (NCBI): domain Eukaryota; kingdom Viridiplantae; phylum Streptophyta; class Magnoliopsida; order Santalales; family Viscaceae; genus Viscum; species Viscum album. The sequence continues at coordinate 1,090,754,351 of OY728157.1, read as the reverse complement.
CCCATTTCCATAAATACAATGTTTCTAGAGTATCAAAATGTATAGGGATCAATCTCCAATAACGTAAATGTAGTGGATAATTCACCATAGTGGATTGGGTTCAATCCTCATTCCCTTAATCATTGTGGATTGAGTGTCATATAGGATTCAATTTACCCCTAATTCTCTTTAATGTCATCTCATGAGATATAATGTTTTATTTTAATGATTAAAGGATTATATAATTAAATAAAGACATGTCATATAATAAAAAAATTTATATATATGTTAATTTAAATATAAAAATATCAATAATTCCATAATAGCATAATTAAACCCAGAAATTAAACCAATAAAAAAGGATAAAGAAATTGATATGGAAAGAAATATAAAGGAGTCCATAAAAATAAAGGAATAAATAATTATATAGAAAATGACCCTAAAAAATAACAAAAATATATATATGGATATCCTCAGAAGAGTATGTATTTTTTCACCATTATATATATATATATATATATTTATTGGATTTAGAATATTTTTTCAAAATATTATTAAAAGAAAAGTGGTTATTCATACATAATTTTATTGTTTGTTGTGTTTTTATAGAATATAATAAATTACTAGGGGAAATAAAGGAATTTAGTTGAAAATGATTAATTTTATCAATATGACATATCATACCATGATCCATAGAATCACGACATGAAACACAAGCAATAAATTTAAAACAGACTAAATAAAATGGGAAAAATATGATTCATTTCATTAACATGACATCACATCGTGAATTGATTCATCCATACATCCACTAAACATCATGTTTATCCATTACACAATGAAAGAAATTGTTCAAATTGGGACTGATATACATAAGGATCAAAGAATGATTTTGGAATATTCATTTAAACTATGATTACTATTTTATATTTTGAATATATGTGATAGAGTTATTTGGGATAAAGGGACCCATCATTCTCTCCTTGATGCATTGTTTCATGGATGGAATCTGTAAAACCCCAATATTTTGAGTTATGTCTCGTATTTAATAAATTTAATCTATTTGATTTCTTATGTTTCATTGAACACTAATCTTAAACAAACTCCCAAATATTATTATTATAACCTAGTCATTAGTTTGGAGGTAATTATTAGTATTAACCACATTATGAAATATATTATTTTCTATGTCATTGTTAATATATTAATTAATTTTTTTGAATATAGAAAATTGTTTTAGTCAGTTATTTTTTCATAAAATATATGTTTTCCGTAACAATTGATTTTTAAGGATTTATATAAGAAAATATATATAAATAATTTCTAATAATTTTATAAAATTTATTTGATAAAATAAACAACAATGATAGAATCATCGTGTAAAAATTATCATTTTATAGTTTTTTTCAGAATTTTATCAAAAAGTTAATATTTCTATCGATAGTAAAAAATATAAAATGTTTTTTCACAAAAGCCTCATTTTATTTTTATATAGAATTTTTAATACAATTATTAATTGATGTCAAAGTAACTTAGGTAATTTTTATTTATGATTTAATCTGAATTGATACATTTAAATAACCATTATTCCTTACTTTTGTACGTGTACATTTTTTGGATTAAAAACCCATTTTTTACCAAAACAATATTTGATTGCATTTTGATGGTTTAATTTTAAATTTGACTTTCTAGCTTTCGAGTATATATTTTTTAAAATTGGATTCCATATTTCATATTAGGTGTTGTAAATTATTTTATATGTTCATTTTCAAATTTTAGCAATAAAAAATTTAATGTGAGAAAAATAGTTTCTTCAACAGAGGTTAAATAACGAATAGTGTTAATGTTAAAAGTTAAAGAATTAAATACATAAAAAAACAGCATAAAATGGTTGTTCGATGTGTTTATCAAAAACAAAATTAATTTACAACATTAATTATCATCTCAATTGGTTGGGTATAATTCCACCCAAATGTAATCAGCTTTACATACAAAATAATAAATATTTAATCACTTAAACAACCCCTCCCCAGGAATAAATACCCCCACTAACCACAAAATTTATCCCCAAAATCCATGAACAATATGAAATATATTCTGAAACCTATCATCAAAACACTATCCTTTTCAATTTTCTTGTAGTATCACCCAAATACCAATTCCATGTTCCTTAAGGGGTCTTTTATGGTTTTGATATTAATGTTCGAACATTATCAAAAAAACTATTATTAATTTAATTGTATTTTCTACGTTATCCACTACTCATTAATACCTAAACGATTAATAACTCGAGAATCATTAAGATAATTTTATTTTAGGTTTCTAATGGAATATATTACATCCATCCATTTTATTCCCACAAATTATTCAATAAAATGAACCCATTATCAAAATTAAGGTGGTCAATCGACTCAGTGGACAAAGAATTTTTGTTTTCCATTACAACCATCCATGTGGGTCATAAATATATATTTATGTTAAAATAATATTTTCATAGGTATATTATATCCTCATTAATGTTCTAGAGACATTATATTGACATAATATTGAATAAAATCAACTCAATCCTCAAGTTTGGAAAAAATTCTAAATTAATGTAAACATTTATCTTTTACATTTTATCTAATAATTCATCCCCATGAAAGAAAGTAATATTATATATGGGATCATTAAAAATGATTTAAGTTAAATAATATGATTTCATTTAACATGTACAATTTTATTTCAATTTTATAGAAAAATCCATAATTATACACAAATGAATCGATCATGAAAACCACGAAAACAACAAACCCAAAACAATGAAAATAATGAAATTTTTTTATTTAAAGGGTTTTAAGATGTTATAAAAGTATCATATAAGGTATTATAACTATTATTAAATAATTGGTATATTATTTAATACCATTCTTTGAACATTTATATAGTATGATACAATACTAAAATTGAATGGGATGTATTAGGTATGGTCTTATAATATCACTTTTACTTCAATGAGATATATTCTATATTCAAGACTTATTTCATGTTTGTAGGGAACATACTACCCATTGATATATTAGATCATGAAAATCATTATATTAATGCTAATAATGAATTAATTTTATTATTATTTCTTTTATGGGGAATATAATTGGACTAACTACTTGTTCATGGGGAATTCTTATCAAATTTAATTTATTTGGGTTTTACATTACATCCATGAATATGTCATATAAGAATATTTGAAAATTTTATTTTTAATATATTATGTACTATATCAAATTTATTTACATGTTCTTATAGATAATAAAAAATTACATTCTTTTGTCTAATAATCACATCTATTATATGATATTTATAGGGAAATTTCATCTAAAAATTTAACTTTTTAATGTTTCCCTTAAGATAAAAATTATTTTCATTTTCTATATTTTCTAAAATTGTTTCTAATTTTTTAACTAATCCATAATTTTTTTTAAATTTTTTTTCTCATGTTTTAATTTTTACAATGATGTTTGAAATGAATCCTTTTGTCATTTTCTATAGATGTTTCACTGTGAATTTTCATCAAAAATAAGGGATCAATATTTTTTAAATTTTACACCGCTAGTGTAATTTCCAGATTTGATTAAACCTAAATGTATTAAAGCATGATTTTAAATATTACTAGGATATTTTTAAATAAATTTTTATTATTTATAATTGTGTGTCATTTTTGAAATATATTACAGAATAAGAAATGGGTTTTTTCCCACATGAATTATTTCATGTGATCATTGAAGATTATTTTCTATCTATGATAACCTTATTTGAATTTAAACAATATTTTAATGGGATATTATTTAATGAAACTTCCCTTATTATTTTATTTTTGACATATTTTTATGATTGAATCGTTTTTATGAAGCCTATTTCATTTTGATGAGTTATTCTATGATGAAATTTTTATAAAACCAAATTTCTATTCCTGAGGAATGATATGATTTAGATTATTTTATCACAAATATATATAGTTTTAATTATGTGAAGGGGGTAAATATGGATCCCTATGATGCATTTTGTGACTATATTATATCTCAATAGATAGACAAGAATGCAATGGGGAGTGAACTCGGGATAGTAATTCAAGCCTGGAACGGGATGTGAGCTCGGTTATGTGTGGTTTTCATTATGTGAAAGGTGGGAACTATACCAACCTATTATGAGTCAATAAATGATTTATATTTGCTTATATAGTTAGTAAATTAATGGTATGTGAACTCAATTTAGTAAAATATATTCTAATGGGGTGTTAACATGGTTCTGTAAAGGACTTTTTGCAATGTGATAGTCATCAGAGTGAAACATAGATAATATGATGGTTGGGGGAGAGAACACATTCAACCAATACAATTTCTGAAAATAAAAGTGGATAATAATGAAATTATTTTATATTCTAATGTGTATTGTATAGTTAAATGTCTTATGATACATGAATTATGATCTATTATTTTAAAAATCTATGATTTATCACATGAATCTAGATTATGATCTTTGATAAACAAGGTATAATTTTTAAATGTTATTTTATTGTTATTATACCCTTATTCTAATGTTATAATTGATATTTTTGTCATGTATCCATACATTGAATATAAGATCAACCTTTTATTATGTTTCTTTTCCCTAGGAAATAAAGAAAGTTATTGTGGGTTATATGTAAAAAAGGGATCTAGTTATAATAAATCAAGCTGGAGAATATGTATCTATTTTATAAACATGTTATTTTTTCCGATTTTACAATGTCACATAATTCATATGATTTTTTGTGGTTTTATTATTTTATTTATTGAATATTATTCTATTGAAACATAATATCTATATATGAAAGGATTGGGTTATCAGAGTTGTTATCAGATCATGGTTAAGTTAACATTGGAAATGAGGATGGTTAATCCTTAGTTAGATACCTAAGGGTATGTTTTGGATGGAATCATATATTTATTAACAATCATGAATAAAATAGGGTAAAATTCAGATGAAATATTTTTAAATTTTATAAGTAATTTCCCCTAATTATTTTGTTTTGCCAAAATAATTAGTTAAGTGGACAATATTTTTTTTATGGTTTTATTAAACGTATGGAACATAAAAGGACAATTTTAATACTAAAAACTATAGGAAATGAAATTATTTTCCTAATGAGAAATCTATTTTTATGGGATATTTAATTAAAAAAAATATATTTATGGCCACAGAAAACATGAATCATGATGTAAATGCAAATGAGGAAAAGGTGGAACAACAGTTTGTTGAGTCCCTTATGAGGAAATGTCCACTATATTTCAGTGGGTCTTTTGATTCACTATTGGATGAGTAATGAATTAGTAGTGATGAAGGGATATTTTATACAATCCAATGTGTAGAACATGAGAATTTCATTTTTTTTATTTTTATCATCGTGAAATTGAAGCTGATCACTGGTGGAATCTTATCAAGAACTTGAGAAAAGAGGACGAATCTACATCATTGTATTTGGATGAGTTCATGAACATATTTTCATTGAATACATTATTCATTTACATATTTTCAAAATGGAGAAGGAATTACTTAATTAAAATAAAATGGATGATGAATATGTTAGAACCCATAAAGAAAATATTACATGATACACATGGTATGATTCTGGAATTAGATTCCAACATGAAACAATGGTTGATAAATTTTTCCTTGGACTTAACCTATGTCTTTATATAGAATTATATATAAGGGTAATCAATACACATGATGAAATTTGATGATGCATTCTTAAAGTAGATATGAAGAATTGATGATTCCCATCAATCTCATGGGTTTTATAAGAAAAGAAAAAAGGAATTTGAAGGTGATTATAAAAACCTTAGAGAAAAGGAGATATGATTTAATTCATGTTTAATTTGTACGAAGAAACATGGTAGAAATTATCTTTATTGAGCTGTTAAATATTTTAGTTGTTGAATGGTGGGTCATCGGGTAATAGAGTGCCAATATAATGTGAAGAAGTCAGTTAACACTAAGAATAGAGATAAATCTGTATATAATTAACTAACCACACTCAACTGTTTCAAATGAATTTTTTTGGAATTATATGAAATAATTCCCCAATATAAGGGCCAAAATGGATGATAACAAAACAATGTCAAAATGATAAGGAAAATGGGTAATATTAAACAATCATAGTGGAACAATTAAATCATGTTTATTAGGGATGATTTCTCATCCCCTCTTTAGTTGGGAGTTTCCAATCTAATTTTGTTTGATTGAGATTAATGAGTGTATTATTTTTTATCCTTTTGTAAAATTTCATGTGGTTATCTCCCTCTACATAAATTCTTGAATAATAAAACAAATATGTTTTATTTAACTAATGTTTTTACTTAAGTAAATGAATATATTTGTTTAATTTTTCTTATAATCATGAAAACTGATTGAAGTGAATTTTTTTGAGAACACTTGATTATGGGACATATAACCCTTAATATGTGCATAATATTAAGATAATAACTTGTTAAATATATTTATTTTATGTCAATATATATTAGACGACATTAATGAACATTGATATAATTAGAAATATGTTAATATGGTAGTTTATAGATTGAGTTTATATAATTTTTGTATTTAAGGTCTCGGGAAATAGTTTATTTTAAAAATCCTATATTTTTTCACTAATGTGTTATTGTAATTCGGGTCATTACCATGCTTTAACATTATACATGATAAAAATATTCACATTTTTCTTGTGTTAAAATTAATATCTACACCACGTTTTTGGTGGATTAATGATTTTTTCATTTCATAAATTTACTTATATTTAATAAAATGTTTTGGATTATACAATTTTTTTGGAAGGATTAAGAGGGTAACCATTTATGAATTTATTTAAATTGAAACATAGATGAGGTTTTAAAGTTTATTGTATTACATAATCATATATAGACTTATTTTTATTGGATAACCTATAAAAACTATTTTGTTATGGTGAAAAATAGAGACATAAGAATGAAATGCCATTCCATTATGGATATTATGATCCTCTGGATCTATGAAAAATTAAATTTCCAATTCATTCATTAGATTAATAAGTGAATTGTAAATTGATCAAGTCATAACAAAAGAGTGATATTTTACTTTTGAGATGAAATCCAATAACAATATCATATTTAATTATTTTGAAACAATATTTTATCAAATTATAATCATTTCTAATAATATAAATGTAATTTTTAGACCTATTTGGTCTACTATTTTTTTTTCAATAACCATATCATTCTACATCAAAATATGATAACTAGAAATATATTTTATATTTTGGTTTTTTAAAATACCCTAATATTATCATAATCATAGTACTAATTTTATGTTTATCTTTATCATTTTATCACCATATTATTAAGATACTTTTTCATAAACCATTTTTAAAATTTGGGTTTCACATGATTTTTTTTTTCAAATATCTTACTTTTTTTGGAAGGAAATTTAAATATTAAAATATTTTTTTAAAATCGATGATAGTATCATAATGGTATCATATTAATTGATACTTCCATACAATCCATCTCATGTTCAAAAGGTGTTACAAGTTTCTATGATGAGAAACTAGTAGAGACTATGTACAATAGAGATAATTTTTTTAAAACTAAATCACTAACCTTGTTTTTATTTCTCTATGAAACCACCAATTGGAAGAAGCTTTGTGGAATCCTGAGTGTGATGAGGCATAATTACCCTCCTCTATTTATATCTGTTTAAAAAACATGAGGTAAATATTCATTTATAATGGGTTTGAATGAAAAACACCATGATTTTAATTATATCCCTATTTTTAATAAATCTAATATATTCAAAGGCTTATATTATATATAACACTAGATATAAATGAATTTCAAGATATTATTAGTATAAAAGTGATATTAAATTCGCGGGAATGAATTTTATTATCAAAATTATGAAATATATAATTATATAAATCATATTTTATTAATAGTTTAATTAATTGTGAATGTGCACATAAATTTAATTAAAGACATATTTTTCTTCAAATTTATATTTTCTTCAAAAATAATTTTTTTTTCTTTTTATGATAAAATAGATATAAATAATTTTTGAAAAATTTAGAAAATTTAATTTATAAAATGAATATAATTTTGGAATTAGACATAATATATTTATCTTAGGATGAATATTTTATAATTTTTCAAGTATTGTAATAAATTAGTTAATAATAAAATAAAATCAATTTTTTTAAAACCACCATTTCCATTATATTTAAAACTAATTTTATGATTTTTAAATTTTTATAAAAATAACATACTTTTTTATCATTTCACATATAAGTTTACTAATTACATTTAAATATAATTTTTACCTTATTCTTATATAAGTACATTTCTGGGTTCAAAAACACATTTGTTCATAATCTTTTTTTTCATTCAGTTTTGACTATTTAATTTTAAATATAATATTGAAAAATATGTGATTTAAATTTTTAAAAATTGAACACATTTTTGTAATTAAGGGGACAAAATTATTTTTCAATTACATTGTGATTTTTAGGTATAAAATAATTACAATAGTAAAAATACTCTTTACAATATTATATGTAAAATATTGTAATGTGTTAATGTTAGAAGTCAAAAGATTAAGATACAAAAAATTTAAATCATTAACGAGTTATTGATTTTTTATAGACCATAATAATTCTTTAATACATTAATTATAACCCATATTATTTGGAATTAATTCCACCCAAATGTGGTTGGATTAAACAATAAAATAATTAATATTTAATCAATTAACCCCCCCCCCCCACAAGTAGAAATTCCACCACCCTCCACACCATTTCTCATAAAAATAATGGATTCATTAAACATTTAATCAGAAACCATTCCTCCCCTCTCAACCCACGTATGATTTTTTAGGGTCTCACATAAATTTAAATTCCATTTTCCTTATGTTTTCCTTCAAGAATGTGATATTCAAGTGGAATCTTTCTCAAAAAACCCCTCTTAATTTCATTTTTCTACCTTATCATCACCTCCTTAATCCATAAAATATTTTTTACCAAAATATCATATATATATATATAAAATAATTTTATGTTGAAAATATAATATATTATATACATCCCTCTTATTGGACCCTCTTATTCAAAAAAATAATCCTTCTACAAATTATGGTGGTTACTCATCCCCATGGATAATGATTTGTCGTTTTCAATTACCACATTCAATGATGGTAAAAAAGTATTATTATTGTTAAATTAGACTTTACTATTTACATCAATATCTATTTCATGTATTAAACTAATATATTGAAATTATATTAGTCAAAATGAAACTAGTTTGTGATTGTTTAAAAAACATACAAATTCAACTAAACATTTATCTTTAACATTTTATTAAATGTATCATCCATGTATATGAATGAAAAATTATATATGGGATCATTTATGTATTTTATATGTGCATTAATTGAACTAAATTTCATAGATGAAGTTTTATTTCCATTTGATAATAGAATTTATATTTATACAAAAAATGAACTAGCCATGAAAACCTTGAATTTAATGCACCAAAAACAATGAAAATAATTTAATATTATAATTGAATGGGATGAAATATGTTATAAAAATTTCAGATATGGTTCTCTATATATTATTATTTTTTAGTAAGTAATAAATAAAAACCATTAATCTTATATACATGAGGTTAAATTACAAATAACTAATTGTAATCTTGGGGAATGTGTTTCCCATCTCACATTTACTTTTGTGAGATATATGTTTTATTCAAGACGTATTTTTTGGGTGGAGTATATACTATCCTTAGACATACCATATCATTATTATTATTATCATCATGGTATAAAAATTTTCATTTTATAATAATATATTTTACAGAGCCCATGATTCTACTGATTACTATGTGTTAGGGTAATTCCTACTCAATTTTCATTCTTTGGGTTAAAAATCTACATCCTTTATTATCTATGTAGCAACCCACATTAACCATGACATAACATTACAACAACTTTTTTAGAGTATTTAATACATTAAAAAACATATTCATAATTACCAAATTTGTCCAGTGACTTCGGAAACAAGGAAACTAAAAAACCAGTAAATAATTGAGATATATGATCTCCCACTAGGTTTTTCTTGAACGAGACCCTTCATAGACACATAATAAATAATAAATATACTCCAAAAATGTTGAAACGAGACCTGAAATGTTTGATCTCATATGATCAATAAGGGTATAATAGATATATATAATCATAAACATGAATACAAGGGTATGAAAACATGATCATAAAATTAAAAGATCCAACCCTGTATATCAATGATCATAAACATGGACCATGGAATAATTATTGGAATTAAATTAGACATGAATCATAACGGAATCAATAGAATAATCCATGATTGAATAAAATTTTAATAGTACATTGAATTTTGGTGGATATATAAACATGTAATATCATTCCATATAAGTAATGCCATATTTCCCAAACAGAACATGGAACTTCATGGGGACAACAACTATTGGGGAGGGAAAACCCCATCCCCAATAATAGTCCATTACTTATAAGCGATAGGATTTCCCATATTCCCATAGTGTATTAGGTTTAAAAAACTTCCCATAGTTGATCATGATTACCCATATTCCCATAGTGGATCTAGTTTTCCTATAATCCATTACCGATCAATCCCATTGACTTGAATCCAATAATTATTTCAGGATATAAAATTATTTACCTAATTAAATGGAAGGTGATATAGATCAAAAAAATATCATTTTTTAATCATACATACATATTCCAAAATTTCATAAAATATAAAATCATAACCCAGTAAATAAAATTGGTGTCATAAAAAATGTAATAATATATTTACATACAGAATAAAAGAGACAACTTTCAAAATAATTTCCTCAAAACATAACACATGAAAATAATTAGGATTCATAAGAATAAAAACTCTTTAATATCCCTTTTAAGATTCCCTTTATACTTGTTTTCTTTAGAGTTTATGAAAAATGAATATTCAGTATAAGCATGTAAATGGTGGAAGGGAAGAAAATATCCAAAACACCATGCCATCAAAACAAAAACCATTCAGAGAATGAATATGAATCATAACCAAGGATCATATAAAGGAATTAGTAATTATAATTTATTTAATATATTATTGAATATAATTTTTAAATATCTTTTAAAAATATTTTGTGACTAAAATATTCATTCATCTCTGAAAAATGTGCATTAATAAAGAAAACATTTTTAGAATAATTTGTCTTTTATATTTGTGTTAAAAACAATTAAAGTATAAATTTTAAAAAAATTATATTAAGGTAATTTTTAACTGAATAAATATATCAAAATATAATTTTTAAAGTATATTTTTTTTGTAAACATGGTTTTTTTCAACAATACTCGTATTCAATCGATGAGAGAAATAAGGTCATATTTTCTTAGATAAATTTTCATAATAATGTAAAGTAAAAAATGAATGGGAAATAGTACTAATGTATTTCTAAATCATGAATAACTAGAAGATAAAAAAATTCGGTGTTTTTTTGAAATATGGGTCATAATATTACATTATCAAATGCACAATCATAAACTACCATGATAAATGTTGAGATTATTGCAATAAATTTTAGCAGTTGTAAACGTTTAATTAAACTCCAAAAGTAATAAAATAAAAATAAATGAAGAAAAAAAGGTCATTAAATTAATAATATTGATTATATAACATGTTAAAGTTTAGTGTATTCACCTCATATAATAATATTGGTTTAAAACATGGCTTCTGTCTGAAATAAGGAAAATTGAGACAAAATTGCTTTACCAATATGGTATCTTTTGAAACATAAACCCCATGAAATATAAATCATAAAATGGATATGTAAATACCAATAAATTTATGAATTTTAGCCATATTATATATTCATTTGATGTATATACACCACAAAAATAAATTACTATTTTTAAGGAATAAATCTCACAGAAATAAAATTGAGACTTTAAATCCACTTTTATTATGTCTTTACACTCATCATAGTCGTTCAAACCTCCTGTATAGTAAATATAAAATTATTATAAATCCACCAAATACATTTATTCATATATTTAATACCATATATGATTTTATTACGATTATATATTACATGTCTATTAAAAACCTCATGTTAATGTTACGTTTTGGGAAATATCCGCTTAGTTTTTCACAAGTTTCGAGATTTGTTATATTTTGGGACCTCATATTTATATCATTATTTATATAATTTCAAAATTGTATAAATATAATATTTATTCAGTATTTGTTATTATTTATAATAATCTATAAAATAAGAATATAGAAAACAAAATACAACATTCATGGATATGGTAGGTCATACGAATTCATGAATGTTGTTTCCATTTTATTGTCATATTGAAAGAATAAAAGTAAATTAAATATTTTTATATATACGTATAAATTATAGAATAATATATATTTAATATATATAATATACTTTTATTAAACCCATCCTTAATAAATTCTATGTTTTTAATGAACGAATAACATTACTTTGAGGAGATGATAGTTCACACTTCCCCAAACACACTTATCATATTTACAAAAAATGGGAAGCATGTAGCTATGTGTTAGATTGTACATAAAGAAGAATAGAAAAATCATAAATATCATAAATATCATAAAAAAATTGTGTTTCCATCATAATGTGCATATAGAAGAGGTGTTAATGGAAAAAAAGAATAACATCGTTTTGTGACTTATAATCCTCCACACACAAGAACAATTAGTTCAATACACATTGTATGAAATTTTTGTATTATTAGTTAAATCCATTAGAATAAAAAATATTAAGTACATTAGGAAAACATAGGCTATTATATAATAATGTAATAAGAATAATTGTGATGATATATAATGAAAATAAAACAAAGGAGTTTGAGGAATGATATTAACTCTTGTTTGGGTAACTCATATTGGATTACACCAACAGTATTCCATGGATAGATTTATTTGAAAAGGAAGGATTCAAGGAATAATTTAGAGATTTTGGGATCTTATTAGGGAATATTTTGGGTGATCTAAAGGGCTTGATATGTTCGAATAAGTGTGAGGAGTGGGTGACTTTTTATAGTAGAGGAGGAGTGGCATTTTGTAAATTTTTAGAAAGAGATATCTACCAATGTTTTCCCATTTCAATTCATCCAATAATTATTATAATTATATTAATGAGATTATAGGATCAAAATATGGACATAGAATGGAAATTTAACTTGTTTTTGGGTCATTTTGGGCCTTAAATTTGAAATTTAGTCCATTACAAAGATAATTTATCTCTTAATAACTATATTAAATTTTAATGACGTTAAGTATAAATTTTTTTATGTAACTAAGTTGAACTTTTTAGAAATTCTAAATCATATAGATTTCATGTATTTTTTATTAAGAAAATTATAATCATATAAATGGATGAAATTAAATTAAAATTTATCCCACAGACGGGTCATGATGGCGCGGTTTCCATCCCAAATCATTAAAAGAATGGATTTTATATATATCCAATTTCAATTTGAAATTGGTTCTAATAACCTAAAGTGGATTAATATATGTAAAATTAAACTCTTCAATCTTTAAAACCTAATTAAAATATAATCTAACTACATAAAAAGATAGATGAAAATGTTTTCTGGAATTAAACTTCACTATTTTTCACTATTAATCCAATAATGAAGCTTTTTAGAAATGTACATAAAATTTACCATTATATATTTTTGAAATTAAGAATGAAAAACATATTGTGAGTTATAATATTCAATTTCTATGTGTGTCTAAAATTAATTTTTTATGTTTATAGAAGAACATGAAAAGTAGTTCTTTTATTAAAATAGTATTTTCAATCATATAAAGACTTCACTAAAGAATTATATATCTTATTATAAATATTTTTTGTTTATATATTATCATTAAAATTTATGTCTAATTTTTTTTATTACTATTCAAATTACTATGTTTGAGGTCTATTTTATAACTATCCCATTTATATAATTTTAATAATAATTTTTTTATATAATCACATTGTTTTTTAAGGTGTAAAACAAGTTAGTGTTGTGTGTAGCAGAAGATTAACTTGGTATATAGTATAAATCATCATTTTAAATATTGTAACATGAAATATAATAAATAAACTAAAAATTATTTATTTTAGAAAAAAATGGTTATAAAAAGTTAGGTTGGTATATTCTAGAACCCTTAAAATATATTTGTCCCTTGAAATTCATCATTCTAAAAAAATTATGTATACATCCACCAAATCATACCCAAGAGTTCCATCAGTACATCCACTAACTATTTATTTCCACAAATAACAACTTTGACTAAGTGAGTGGTCTTATTTTGTAGTACATTCTTTGTATTATGCATAATATGAACTAGATTTTCCCTATAAGAATGATCCCACTCTTGCAGTATGACTTTTGAATTCTGTTCCTGTGAAGGGTTAGGTATGAACTTCTTTAAGGTGACATCTGAATTCTTGAGTGAAAGATATTGTAGTAAGAAAAATCAACTATAGTAAGGTGTTTATCGCAACCACCATTGAAATCCAATGAACATGATCTCAACAGATCATATAAGGTTTGTTTTTTTTTCAAATTGACAATCAGTTTGAAGATGATAAGTAGGAATGAAGTTAAATACTATATAATGTTATGGTAGAATACTTCACCTAAAAATTGAGGATATCCTTTAATCCCAACCTAAAATAATGGAATTTGGTACTCCATTCAACCTTTCCACCTCAATAATTTATAATATGTAATGTTTATCTAGGGAGAAATATTTTCAGAATGAAATTTCGTGTACTAACTTAATAAATAGATTGACCACCACACATATATAATCATACCATATACAGGTTATGGGGAGCCTAATGACAATTTCAATAGGGATATTCTCCCATTTACATTTTTGTATGGGTAATGGATGTAACATCCTATTATAATATTTTCATCCCTAACATAGTCGAATACAATGTAGCATGAAAAAACTATATGATAACCCACTTCATGTCACCCAATTAAAAGTATTTATTCATATCTATATACATATTATTAATTCTAGGATTAATAGAGAATGAATAAATATAATATTCATTTATCAAATCCTTCTTCAAGTCAGAAATGAAAGGAACACATATATGGTTCCAAAATATTATAATTTTATCTAGATCATGATTTATATAAGGAACATTTCAAACCTTCCTTTGATGATCTACATATTCCGTATGAAACTGTTTGACCATTACATGGATAGAGGGTTGAATATTCAATTGAGTAAGATAAGATTTATCCAATTCCATTATAACATATAGAACCATCATTTTTTAATCTAAAAATATTAGGTCTCTTGTGATCCTTATCATGGATTAGCTAGCATGATCCTTTTGACCCAAATAATTTGAAACCCAGTCCACTTTCCCTTAGTGGTAATCTATTATGACATCATAATACTTTATATTATCTAACCATCTTCTATGGTGCATGTTCAACTCATTATCTAAGGATATATATTTTAGACATTTATGATCAGTATATATATCACAATTTTCTCGATAATGATAATTCATATAAATCTTTAATGTGAAAAATACCACTGCTACCTCCAAATCCTTTGTTGGGTAATTTTTCTAATTGATCGTTAGCTATCCCAAGTCATAAATGGAAATCATATTATTATACATAATAATAGATCCCAATCCCTCATTGTATGTATCAATATATATTATTATCCCTTGTATACTATAAGGTAGTTTAAGAACATGTGTTATGTCTATCAATTTATTTATTTTCATGAATGATACCACCCATTCATCTATACGGAGGAACTTATAACACTTCTGAATTAACCTGGTCAGAGTATTTGATAGTTGGGAGAAATTATCCATAACCCATTGATAATATCCAAATAATCCAAGATATCTACATATCTCAGTCACTGTGGTAGGTCTTGTGAAACAGTCAATATCCATCGTCATTAATGAACCTACTACTATAAAATCCATTGAGATTATGTCACCCAAAAATGAACAATATTGTAGCTCGAATTCCGAATTTGTAAAATTTTCATATAGATTCTACTTCCATAGGAATTTAAATACAATTATCATGTCATCTTCATTCTCTATCTTTCTCTTTTAGTAGATTCATCTACTCAGACTAACAAAAATTGATCGAGGTAATATCTAAATACATTATTAATCAAATCAATAAATATATAAGGATAATTAGGAAGACCAAAAAAATTACTATATGCTAATAGTATGAATTCAATATATGGAATTTCATCTTGGCTATGTCCTCTTTCATGACCATAAATTGACGATATCTAGAAAAAATTTCAATCATGGAAATGTATTGAACTCCTATCAATTGACCAATAAGAAATCTATACAAGGAAGATGATACTTCTTCTTAATTGTGATGTTGTTCAACTAACTATATTCAATATAGAGTAACATTAATCCATATTTGTTTTTTACGAAGATAATAGGTGAACCCCATGGTGACGTGCTTGCCTGAATGTATTCTATATCAATGATTTATTGGACATTATTCTTCAAATCATGAAAAAATTTGGGACATTCTATATGGATTCTTGTTTATTATTTTTGAACTAGTCTTGAGTTCTATTGAGATCTCAAAATCATTTTTTGGTGGAAAACAAGGAAACTCTTATGGTAACACAACCATAATTTCTAAAAAATTCGGAATATCATCATTTTCTAGTTTATCCCAATCCTTTTAGGAATAAACTGAATTATCAATGGTATTTAAGACCCATAAACATGATGTAATCCCCATATTATGTTCATACATATCATAAAATTGAAAGATAATCATAGGTTTGTTTGAAATATCAATCATAATGTTCATTCCATGAAAATTGATGTCGATTTATATTAAGAAATACATTCCATTCCAAAGAAGACATTAAATTCAACAAGGAGAATAATGAAAATATTTTTAGGATGTAAATTCCTATAAACTACAACCAAATAGGAATCATAGAATTGAGATGAAATCATCGTACAATTAGGTTTTTTCATTGATAATTCCACATTTAATAATTTGGATAGAATATTAATTTACATATAAAAATATATAGACACAAATGAGTGGGTATATATAGAGTCATATAACACATTAGATGGTCATTTAGGTGATGGTAAATGTACCTTTCACTATGTCATTATCACACCCCTCATCAGAAATAGTGATCACATAACATTTCCTCATGTCCCGTGGTATAATAGGTTCTTGATTCTAATCAACATCATCATCCCTTGTGTTTTGGAGGAGATTATAAAAATTCCCATCATAATAAAACTTGATGTACTTATGTCTGAGAGGTTCATTATCTATTGATTTTCCACTATATACACGATTGGAAAACTTCTCCCCATCAATGTAGAAAATATTGGCTTGATAGACATCCCATACACAATTAAAAAAATATTATACCCCATATGAAAATCCCCTCCATGATTATTTCAACACATAGAGCATAATGGAAGATTCATCTTTTTACCTCCATGGTATTTAGATTTTCCATTGAAATCCATCTTCAATTTCCTATTATAAAATGAGATTGATACATAACCCCAACCTCCATTTCAACATTCAATTCCCAACAAAAAATCTACTCATAGGTACTAATTTCTCAAATGGCCACACCATTCTATTACTTAAATTTAAAACATTTAAGAACTTATCTACTTTAATTTAGTTTTAGATGATAATACTAGTTTTATACCTCATAAATCATGTGAAATAATCCTCATTGGTACCGGTATATTCATCACCCTTTTTTTATACTCAAGGATATAATCTTTAATCCATTTAGGTGAACATTAGTAATTTACTAATTTAATAATATAATCTTGAACTCATCCCAATTAATGTAGAAATTTTCAGATTGCATTCTAATTTTCTTGATTAGTGTTCACCACTGATTCTCATCAACTTCTAAATAGATAAATAGCCAAAATGACTTTCTCTTATACCAATCATTAGAGATCGAATAATATCTTAATTGTGGTACTACTTAAATCATCCATAATAAGTGCATCAAAATACTTGTTTAAAGAATGTGTATGTTTCCACATAAAGGAATCAATAGAACATACTTCCCTCCATTTATTATTTGGAAGCTCAACCTCATTAATTGCTTAATAACTTTTGGTGAGCCTAATAATGAGTTATTTAATTCCATATCCCATAGATTTTAGATGCACAAGAGGAAAATTGTTTCACTATAAATTTCTATCACCACTAACATGGTTCCTCTGGGTTCCATCCATTGAATAAAACCAAAAAACATTTATTAAGAAAATTTTTTCATTGCAACGAACCACATAATCATGAAAAAATACTTTTACGATATCTAAATTATTACACAATAATTAATATATGAAACATTATTTTTATGATCTTTTATTCCTAGAAAACATATATTAAAATCATTTATTATTATTCATGTATTTTTTTAAATTCATAATCCATATTCCCCAGGAGCGTCAAACCAGGCGCTCAGTAAGGCATGTTGTCATGTACCAGGTTACGCTTGAGTCATGACTGACACTTGTGGACTGAGTTGTTACACCTTGGTGCATTTATTCTAGAACATTTTCCTCTTGTATTATCTAGAAGTTGGTGTATTTCTAAGAAACCACTCTCTATATCCTTTATCAAAATTTTATGACAAATTTACAATAAATTTTCATATTGTTAGACTAATCCATATACATTAACATGTGGTTCTCATTAAGGACTTCTAATTTTAGTTTATATAGGGTAACTAAACCATTATTCTGATTACAATCATAGTGACCCTCACTATTTATAAATTAAAATTACCTCCTTTTTGTAGAGTACATAATAAATTAATAAAAAAGATGCCCAAAGACCAAATTATTCTAGTGCCTTTGGAAATATAAAAATATAAACACAAGTAAATATATAAGATATATTATCTCCCACTAGGTTCTTCATAGATAAAACCCTTCTTAGACACATTATAAATAATATATATCTTCATTACTAGGGAAATTGAACCATAAATAAGTAATGAGCTTAGATGCTCTATAAGGGTAAAAAATGAATAATATGAAAGCATGAACATGAACATGAGGGTATACTAACATGGTCATAACATTATATATTCATGCCATTCATATCAAATTTCATAATCAATAATCATGACATAAAAATTGACAATTCATAACAAAGGAATCATAATAGAATCATGATCATAATCCCTTACACAGGAATATGACATTGAATTGTGAAAAACACATAAAGAAGTAATATCATTCCTTATAGGGAAAGTCGTATTTCCAAAACATATCTAAGAACTTAGTGGTGACTATATATACTGGGTGGGACCCACCATGATCCAAAGACTCAGTCCTTTATTTGTAAGAGATCAGGTTTCCACATCATACCAATGTAAATCGAGTTTCAAGATATTCCCATAGTGGATCTAGATTCTCCATATTAACATATTGGATCAAGTTTATCCATCATCCATAGTGGATTAAACCGAAAAACATCAATCCCATCATCATCATATGAGATATAAATCCTTAACAAATGCATTAGAGGGAGTTATTGGTCCCACCCATCACATAATGAAATATATCATGATTGTTCCACAAAGTCATAAATTGTAATATTAAAACTCATTAATTGGAATGGATTTCATAAATGTGTAATCATATAATAACATGTGATACACGTTTCATAATCATTTAATCCACATATAACCCCTGAAAAGATGTGGGATTCATAAGCATATAACTGATGAAATAGAAATGTGATTCATAAGTATAATTCCATCAATAAAAAATACATATAGAGAATGAATATGAATTGAAACCATGGATAATTTTGGGGAATAAGTAACACCAAATTATTTCATCTAATATGGAAAAAAATTTATAATTTTTTTATAAAAACATCCATTGAGGGAAGTATAATTGCTTTATTAAAAATTCATTTCAAAACAGTAAACATTTTCGAAACCTTTATATTTTAATATAGCTTGAAGAACTAATAAATCAACAATTGAATACCATATGTTTTAAGAAACCATTTCCTTAAAATTTAGAACAAAATGAATTTTAAAATCATTTTTGAAAATTATTTTTGAAAACATCATTATTTGGAAGAAAACATTTATTCGACTGAAAGGAAAAATTCATAGATTTTCATAAAAGAATTTCATTAATGATCTAAATCAACAATGATTGGAAACATGGTTTTGATACATTATTAAATCATCACTAACCATTGTAGAAGAAAATTCATGTATGTTCTAGAAATATTGATCACAATATTTCATCAATGGTAGCATAATCATAAAAAATATTGATAAACGATGAGATTGTTGCAGAATCTTTTACAACTAGGTATCTTTGA
The DNA here is from genome assembly GCA_963277665.1 of Viscum album. Taxonomy (NCBI): domain Eukaryota; kingdom Viridiplantae; phylum Streptophyta; class Magnoliopsida; order Santalales; family Viscaceae; genus Viscum; species Viscum album. The sequence continues at coordinate 1,090,733,873 of OY728157.1, read as the reverse complement.
ATCAAACTCCTGAAGTATTAGAAAATATTACATGAAGCTTAGAATATCATGAAAAAAATTATATACATGATATAATATGTTGAAGTGCAGTGTATACACCACGTATGAAAAATAAAGTTTCATAACATGGCATGTGTCTCAACGATGTAAAATAGAGACAAAATTAAATTACTGATTCTGTATGTTTTTAAACCTAAAACCAATGAATGAGAGATAAAAAAGTGATATGTAGATACCCATAAATTTCATTATTATAAAAATATAATTTATTAATCATAATTTGATATTTCAAAAAGGAAAGAAACAAGCAATGATTAAGGAATAAATCTCACAAGATTAAAATTGAAACACTAAATCAACTTAATTTATGTCTTAACTCTCCTCATAATCATTCAAAAAAACATATCTAATAAATATATTTTTATAATAAATCTACAATAGAATAATATAATTATATATATTAACATATAATATCTTACTATTAATTTGAATTACCAATTTATTAATAACTCTTTATTAATTTTATGCTTCGGGTAATATCAACATTGTTTTTCACTTATTTCTTGATTTTTTATATATTTGTCCGCGTACTTATATAATGATTTTAAAAAATTAAACCATTATATAAATATAATATATATTCATTAAATATTTATTTATAACAAATAATAACATATATTAATATAAAATGTAATACACTATTCATGGAGACGGTAGGTCGTACGTACACATGAACATTTTTTTATTGTTGTATTGAAAGAATGAAATTAATTGAAATATATGTTTATGTATACTAATAAGGGTATAATTATTATATCATATATATAATATGATTTTACTAAATCCATCCATAATACATTCCATGGAATGTGTGAACGAATCAACTCTTTGAGGATATGGTAGTCCACACTTCCCAAAACGAAAATATCATATTTTCAAAAAATGGAATCCATGGATGTATGTGTTATATAATAATTAACAAAGAATAAATACATCATAAATATCATATATATCTAATAAAAACTAGGTTTCAATCAATAATTCCCAACAATGAGATGTGTTTAAGGAAAAAAGAAAACTATTGTTTTGTGAGGCGGTATATCATCATACATTAGAATATTACATCTAAATGGTCATAATCATTAACAATATAAAAATGAAATGAGGTAGTTTCATTACACTCTTACCACTTGGTTACTTGTGTTCATACTCTTAATGTACGAAAATGAAATTAAATGAATAATATAATATCATTAAACGAATTATACTCATAACATAACATGTATATTTGATAAATATACACCTTTTTAAAGAATAGAGGTGAACAACCAAACATGTGTCTCAATGAAGGCCATTAGAGACAAAACTACATTACCAATTTGGTAACATTTAAAACATTAACGCCATAAAATAATGGTCATATAATGGATATGTAAATGACCATAAATTTATGTATATAATACATATAATACATTCATGTGTATTATATACACCACAAAAAATTAGGGATTGGTGAATAAAGCATGTATATCACATAAAAAAAATGTGGTATGAAATCACATTACCTTGTGTCTTGACTCTCATCGTACACATTAAAAATACCTATATAATAAATATAAAATAATTATATATGTTTTACAGATAAATATTATTATATATAATATAATATATTGTTTTATTACTACCTTATATTACACTATTTTTAATCATCCTATGTTAAGGTTTCACTTCGGGTAATACTCATATTGTTCATTGTATTGGTCTTTATTTTTAATATCTTTGGTCGTTATACTTATGTCATGATTTCTAGAATGTACCCCATGATATAAATATCAATTTTAGTAATTATATTTTTATTAAAATAATATATATATAACTTAAAAGTATGAAATGGAATATATTGTTCATGGAGATTGTAAGGCATACATACGCATGCACATTATTTTCGTTTTCATTGTCGTATTGAATTAAAGAAGGTAAATGAAAAATTTGTATATATATACACATATAAATATTATTATTATTTTATCATTATTTCATCATATATATCATATAATATTAATAAAAAATCTTTAAATAATTCCACATAGTGTTTGAATGAATCACATCGCTGTGACGGGGACGCGGTCCACACTTTTTCACGAAAAATTATCATATTTACTCCTAATGGAAAGTGTAAAGATTTATGTCATAAAATGATTAATTAGGATTGAATAAAAAATAAAAAAAACAAATAACATATAAAAATATTTCTTCTATCATAATTTCTTTCATTAGATATGGTACGAAAAAATGGGAAATCATTGTTTAGTAGAGTGGTAGTTCACTACAAAGATAAATAGAATGTCTGTTTCCAATTATATTAAGAGTTGTGTAAGTGTAGATAGAAAAATTACAATAAAAAATACTAGTATATTGAATATATTGGTGTTTTTACATAATAATTGAATAATTATTATGGTGGTTTGGAGAAAGAAAACAAGAAAAGGGGGCTTGAGAGATGTCATTACCTCTTAATCGGGTCACTCATTTTGGATTGCACCAAAGGGATTCTGTTGATGATTTTGTTCCAAAAGAGATGATTCTAGGAGTAATAGAGGGATATTGAGATGTGTTTCATGTAGAACATGGACGAAAATAAGTGGATTAACTGGGTTGAAGAAGAGGGAGAGTATGTGTCCCTTTATAGGGAAGGAAAAGGACTCACTTGTAATTTTTGAAAACAAGTTATGTGTGAACATGTTATTACCTGAAAAAGACATTTCAAAGAAAATAAATAATAATATATGGTTTATGGATGAAATATGGCTATTAAATGTCTGTTTAACATGTTTCTATTTTAACCAGGACCCTAATATTATAGTTTATTCCCTAATTGTTCTTAATTTAGAATTTATAATTATGATTAGTTTTAATCTATTTTATTAATACTTTTGGTAAAAAAATGACATGATATAATTAGACTCTAAATATAATAATGGTTAAAATGTTTTATGCATTTTTGTTCTTAATTCAATTAACATGTGTTGGAAAATTATGATTAATGCAAATCCAGCATATGGGATGAAATAAAAAGTTTTTAAAATCTAAAAATTCTCAAATGATTGTTATGTTTTTATATTCAATATTAAAGTGAAATTGATTATAATGACTGAAAATATATTAAAATATGTATAATTTATCTTATATAACCTATAATTTTTGTAATTTATCATCAGTAATTATTTAATTGAGAAGTCAGTTATTAACTAATTATAGTATTTTTCACAATTTATCGAAAAATGAAGTTTATAAGAAAAAGCTCAAAATTTAAACTAATGCTAATTTCAGAATTATAAATTAATTAATGATGTTTAATTTATAAAACTCAATTTGTAAATATTTCTAAAACTAAGGTTTCTTCTCATCATATAAGGACATGCAAAGAAGTTTGTTTGAGAAAATTTTATTTTTAAACAAAAAAAGAATATAAAAAAAGTATTTATAACTTTCAATATGTCTTATTAATATAAAACAACAATAAAATAAATTCAAAATTAGTTATTACTATTAATATTACAATGTAAAATTTCTAGGATATAATTATCTCCTTTAAATATTTATAATAAAAATAATATTTTCTGTAGAATGTCATTGTTGTGTGTTACATATGCCAAGTCGGTGTTGCACCTAACTCATGCCATGTTGGTGTTGCATGTAGTAAAATATAGGTCATTGTTTCATATTTCACAATCTATGTTTGGGCCATGTTAAATGAATGTTTGATTTTTTTAATATATATATAGCTTTATCCAGTTTCACATGAAATTAAAACCATTAAATCAGATAAAATAAATCAAAATATATATATTTCACAAAATTTCATGTGGTTATAGCGTCTATCCCATGTGCTCCAACACATGTCTTGTCCACCTTCTGAAGAGTTACACATTGTGTAGGTGGTCTACGTGGAATCCAATACATATCAATTTCCCAAAACCCTAGTCATCACATTATATGGGTGGCATGATATTTGTTTATCTTGATACACGTTGTGTAGATGTGTTTCTCACAAAACATTATATACAATCATTGTTCTCAAATTTTATCGATTTCACCCCAGATCTTGCCTCCACATCATCCATAATCAATGGATTTGGTGTTGATTTATCATTTCTAGACATCTGGTGGATGGAAATCAGTTCTGTAATCCAATGAGGGTTCTTCATACACATGACATGGACCAATGTCATCCACCTTTTATTTGGACATTGAATAAAATTTTTTACCACACATAACCAACAATCGAACCCTGTTTATCCCTGATTCATCATTCTCTTCCCCATAGATATATTTTTCATGATTTTGGGTTTCTAATCTACCTTTGTACATCCCAAAAATTCAATCAAATACAAAAATGTCATATTAGTGATGAGCATGATGAAATTGTTCAAGGAAAGAACAAGAAAAAAGGTTCAATTATCACTGTACAATCAATATTGGACAATGGTCAAGAACGTAGATATCCCTTACTTGAAATTAATTAAATAATGTTATATTAGGTACATGGATGCGTGCATGGTTCTGTAATTGGATAAAATCATAGAAGATATGATATTCCTCAATAAAATTAATAAAAAATGGTGTAATCCACAGTTTGAAGAGTCTTAAATCAATATTGAACCATTCATCATCTATGAATACAATTACTAATGAATAGAATAATTATTTTTTTATTTTTGTATTTTTTTCTCTGATTTGGAGATTTTTCCCAGTTTGATGTTGATCTACTAATGGAAGGAGGAAGAACTATCTAAAATCATCCAAGGTGATATGATTTTTACCCTATGAAAATACCCATAGTATCATACTTTTAGATGAAATATATTTGTATTATTTTAATAAATTAATTAAATTAATAATTTAATTAATCCACTAAAAATACCGCTAATGAATGGATTATCAGAACTCCCTGACCCGAATAGCTTTATGTCACACTAATGGTAAACATTGAGTGCTAAACTCAAATGTGGTGTTATATTTATGATCACTAGTAGAAAAAAGGTCTTTAACGTCGGTTTTTTTATTTTTTACGTCGGTTTTTAACCGATGTTGAAGTCGCCGACGTAAAAAATATGACTTTTTACGTCGGTTTTTGTAAACCAACGCCAAAAACAAATTTCAATTGCTTTTTTGCGTAGGTTTTGTAAAAACCTGACGCCAAATAAACTCATCCGCTTCATTTTTGGAGTCGGTTTCCCTAAAAACCGACGCCAAAAAGTTTAAAAAATAGTTTCGGCGTCGGTTCTTGAAAAAAACCGACGCCGTAAATGGAAATAACTTATTTTTGGCGTCGGTTTTTACAAGAACCGACGCCAAAAATCAATTTTTATTGTTGGATGTTTTAGAGCATTTCCTAATCTTCGATTTGACTGGTCGTGGAGCTAAAACGGAGTTACGGATCAAAAGTTATGGCCGTCAGAAGTTGAACATGTCAAAGTATCGATTGATACAATATGTTTTAAAGAAAACAAGATAAACACAAGTTAAAATCACGTACACCAAATGATATAAAATATACATAATACTTCAAACACATTTCGATTATTTTTCGATCTTCCATTGAAATGATATGTTTTTTATCATCATATCTCTTATATTTAGCGTAGATCTCATGTGATAATAAAAACGACGATCGATAATTAAACATACACCAAGCTTTTTAAATTTCATACGAACATTTTATATTTTTAACACAATAAAAAAAGTAAATCATCATTATTTGAAATCTAATCGAGTTGTTTATAAATGAAGGACATTAATAATAATGAAAATGATTGAATATAATACGTATCGTAATCAAATTAATGATTGATGCCGCATTGAAAACATGATTGAATCGAAGAGGATGAAAATGATAAATGAAGGACAAACAAATTTATATATAGTAAATGAAAATATTTTCGATTGAGTTGTATGAAAATATAGGCGGGATTTTAAAAAGTTAAACGCGCGTTGTGAAAAGAATTGAAATTTTGATCCTGCGTATTAGTGAATACTATTTGGCGTCGGTTTTTAAATAAACCAATGCTAAAAAGATAAAAAAAAATACGTTTCGCGTCGGTTTTTAAAAAACCGACACGAAAAAATGAAAAACAGTTTTGGCGTCGGTTTTTATGAAAACCGACGCGAAAAGTAAAAAAAAATATTTTTGGCGTCGGTTTTTCTAAAAACCGACGCGAAAAACAAAAAAGTTTTTTTTGGCGTCAGTTTTTATAAAAACCGACATCAAAACATAAAATTATTTTTTACCATGTGTTATAAAATTTCTTAAGCTTCGATTTGACTGGTCGTGGAGCTAGAACGGAGTTACAGATTAAAAGTTATGGCCTTTGAAAGTTGGACTTAATTAACACTTCTTTTAGAGAAGATCAACTTCCAACATCCATAACTTTTAATCCGTAACTCCGTTTTTGCTCCATGACCAGTCAAATCAAAGCTTAGGGAATTATCTATAGGACTGAACATTTTTTTTACATTTTTGGCGTTGGTTTTTATAAAAACCGACTTCATAACTTTTTTTTTTATTTTTTCACGTCGGTTTTTAAAAAAACCGACGGCAAATTATTTTTTTCATTATTTTTTCGCGTCGGTTTTTTTAAAAACCGATGCCAAAACTAATTTTTTGTTATTTTTTGCCGTTGGTTTTTAAAAAACCGACGTCATAACTTTTTTTTTCACGTCGGTTTTTAAAAAAACCGATGCGAAATCATTTTTTTCATTATTTTTTCGCGTCGGTTTTTATAAAAACCGACGCCAAAACTAATTTTTTTTAGTTTTTGGCGTCGGTTTTTAAAAAACCGACGCCAAAACATATCCGCAAAAATATTTTACGTCGGTTTATAAGATACCGACGACAAATTGACGACGTTAAAAATGATTTTTCTACTAGTGGATCTTAGATTTCATTTATTATTTTTCTCAAAATCATTAAGAAACACTACATGTGTAATATAAAATATATTTATTATTTTTGAAAAATTAATTTTAAGAAAATGATGCCTCAGAATCACACACTATCTTAGTTCTAGGCTCTAAAAATATATTTTTAAATATTTTAATGTATTATTAGGAATGAAATGGGTTTCAACAATGTAACTCACCTAATGTAACACCCCAAGATTTCATAGTGTGTTATTTTTTCAAAATAATTCAATAACTTGCACTACACGCAACACCGACTTCAAGCGCACCATGACGTATCAAACAAGCCGTTCAAAAGAGGTTATGAATAGTATTAACTAAATTTTAAACATTATATAATCTTAATAATTTTAAAATCCATATTATGAGTTTCTTAGACATAATGTCAGAACAATTTCATTTTCAGTATTGCACTTTTACCAACTTTTAATAGTGAACCCTTTTTAAATAAAATATTTTAAACTTTTTGACTAAATGATGACATCAAAAATTTAAAATGAAACATCCCAAGCTTCCAAAGTACGCTTTCCTTTGAATAATACAGTAGCGCGTGTTGTACGCAACTTCGAGTTCTAACACACACCACAACCAATCAAACTAGCCCTTATGAATAGTAATACCTACTTTTTGAAATTATATATATTTTATATTTCAAAATGGACTTCATTTTTGGATTTGGAATATCGAATTTATCCTAGGGTGAAATTTTGGAACTTTTCAGATAAAACTTATATTCTGATGAATAGTGAAAATTACTAAATTTTAATTAAAAACAACTTTTTTAATCAAAATAATTTATATTGAAAAATTATTAATTTGAGTGGTTTTAAAGTATATTTAGAAAATATTTTTACCATTTAATACAATGTTGGTCATTGGACATAATTTCACAATTAAACCGAATATAAAGAAGTATCAATCTTTTACAAATTATTATATCTTAAAAACACGGTATTTGTTTTGACAGTGGGAATTAATTTTAAATTAATTTCTGCCACTTCTGTGTTTTGAATTTGAAAAAGCGGATTCCATATTTGGAATCAGGATGTCCAAATTGGGTAAATAGGTAACTTTTATTTTTAGACATTTTGAATAATTACTTCGGTAAATATTTTATTTACCATGGTTAAGGGTAAATCCGATAAATAAGGGTTAACAAATGAAATTATAATAATACTAAATTACCCTAAAACGTGTCTCAACCCTATTGGTTGATACATGTCCGATCATGGGCATCTTTGGGTCGATTTTGGGACCCCATGGATCTACTTTTAAGGGATAATGACACTTTATATTAATTAAGTTAAAGTACTTACAAAAATGACATAAGCATATATCTTTTAGCAAAAAAAAATTTATATAGTGTTATATATGATGGAGTTTTGATTGTAAATATTTATTAGAAATATAAAAATATTTCCTACATAATGATATTTTATTTATAATTTTTAGACATTATATAATTTAAGTTATTTATGACACAATGATGATGCAATAATTACCATAATAGTGAAAAATTAAAATAATTGATATTATAAATACCCAAATAAATATAATTTTGGACTTTTTATAGATTAAAATAATTTCATAGGATAATATTACATATTAGGATTGATTTAATTGACTTTGATCGAAATAATCATTCTGTTATGAGTTTCACAAAAATCATCTATTGAATAGTGTCAAAATTGACATAAAAGAGTTTTTAAAACAAATATTATATTATTTATTGATATTAAATTTCTAAAAAACTAAGGATAGTCCAAGAGACTTATATCATGATAGGGGTAACATTAATGGAACACTTGGGGGGTCTCTTGGATGTATATAGTAAGTTTATTAACCATATAATATAAAAATACAAAGAGACATTGTAAAAGTGAAACTAATTAACTAAGAGTTAATACTTAAAGATAAGGTTAATATAGTAACCCAAACCTGTCTAAATTCTATTAGTTTAATGGTTTTTAACCTATCCCGACCTTAACATATAAATAATCAACTTTTGAGCCCTTAGAAACCGAATATGAATTTATTATAAATTAATATTTCTATCTTTTCCAAAGGTGCCCCTCACCCCTCTTATAAAAGGGAACTCCTCCTTCTCATTTCTTCACACCTTCAAAGCCTTTTGGTTCGGACAAACTCTGCCCAAATACTATAAAAACTTCCCTCAATACAACCTAGAGGCTTTAGTTTGATCAGAAATCCATCCTATGGAGCCCTTTTGATCAAATCAAAAGGAAGAACACGGAGAAGAGGTAATGATTTCACCACCCGTTTTCAAGTTCTGTTCTTCTTCCACTTCTCCTTCCTTTGTTATTACCATTCTAAAATAGTAACTCCAGAATCATATATATACTGTGATGTTATTATAAATATGGTACAACCATATTCAGTATTCTATCCACCCTTTGAATAACATGTCACCATACGTGCGTAGGTACGGCTTACTGTTTCCAAGTCGTGGTGTAATTGTTATTCAATATATTATTATTTGAATGGGTATACTAATGATGTGTAACTCATGTAAATAATATATATAACAATTTAAAGATTATTTATATATTATATACCATCCATTTATATATTATTTTAATATCAAAAGAATGATATTGTCGCTCGTGCGTACGTACGGACTACCGTCTCCACGAACACGATGAGATTCATTCTCCATCGTATCCATTCAAGTATAATTATCATTTGATGATTTAAAGATAATGTTTAAGGACTCGATATAACTCTGTATATGAATAATATAAAACCTATCGATGAAAAACATGGCTTATGTAAAAAAACATATAAAAGAAAACGAGTAAGTTAACACCCGAAACGACGATAATACTAAGATATTATTAACAAAGCAATGTTAAAAGATCATATATGATATCATATTAATGTATATGATTGTTGAATAATTTAATAACAATTATTTCACCATTATATAGGAGGTTAACCTACCCCAACCAAGGAAAAGTACATGGTAAAGGTTTATTTCACAATCTCTTAATTATCCGAGGTTGTATATACGTAATAATCTACTGGGATTTCTTTATCATCTGCATCCATGTTTCATTGAAATGTATTTCAAAACATTTTTACTATTTAAGAAGAATATGGGTTAAAGTCATTTATACACTTATGTGTTTTTAAAGGAATTTTTCCATCATTTTCAAAACAAGGCACTTTTTACCTTTCGACAAATTTAAGGTAAGAATGTTTTTTTAACTTATACGGTGGGTGTGGCTATTCACCGCCGTTATAAAATCGTCAAAGCTTCCCTTACAAGCTATAAGGATATTTTCAAAGTAAATGTTTTATTTTATAATTATGTGAATTTTAAATGATTTCAATAATGAATATTTTATGAATTTCTGAAAGGTACTCTTTATCAAGATCATAATTTTAAATGTTTTAAAGATTTATATTTCTAAATATTTTTAATTAACTTCCATGTTTTCAATATGATTTTAAGGATTTATTTATATGGACATGAAGGTTTTGAAATGATATTTCATTTCAAAAGTTTCAAAGTGGTATGGGACACTTTGATTCAAAAATCTCTTTTAAATTACTTCCTTTATAAATGTGTTAGTTTTCAATGATTTCGAGAAAAGAGATATTTCTCTCAAATAGTTTTGATTTAATCTATGTCAACATCTTTTGATGTATTTTAAGCTTATTTGAAGTTGATTTATTATGATACAAAACTTATATATTGTATTGAAGGTTTTGTGATATGTTTGACTGTGGATGTGCTATTTTTTATACCATTCATGGTTTATGGTGAAATTATTGACATTTCGTATGCAAGTTTTAATACGAATGATTATTTTATGTTTAATCCTTTTCATATGGGAATGCATTGGACTTAATATGTGACGGGTGGAGCCCGCTATAGCTCCTTGATGCATCGGTAGGTCTCATGAGACAAACTAGTTTTTTGGCACAAGGCCTTGGAAAAATCTTATTTGTAGTCTTGGCACGAGGCCTTGGATATGTGGTTATGATAGTCTAGCATTATGCATTCCATCATTATGAAAGTGGTTATTGATATTGCATGTGATTATTCGATTAGTAGAATATCCATGTGAATAAGTAAATGGAATTATTTCATTTTATTTTAGCTATACTACATTTAAGTGCAAGTTTAAAAGGCTTTTTTTATGTTATACATTGCCTTAAATGTTTATTCTTATTTATGAAACTTTCCGCTATATTGTTATCCTTAGTGGGAATTTTAGCTCACCCCTTTTCTATGTTTTATTTTTCCCAGGATGTGAAGAAGTAAATTATGAATGACCTGCAGGGATAATATGAGGGGATATGAGAGTGGAATATGGAGACCATGTTGTTGTAGTAGTTTTTCACTTTATGATGTAATTTAAAACTTTATGAATATATCTAGTGTTTCCAAGGCTACTAAACCAATCAGTCTTTCGAGATTTTATATTTCTCGTGATCATGCCAATGTTATGTAATAATGCATCGACTCTGGGTAACTGGGGTCGGGGTGTTACAGTTGGTATCAGAGGAAGTTTAGTACAAACCTTCGAATATAGATGTAGATAAACTCTGATTAGAGCACGAAGACCTAAGATGAACTTTTAGGATTAGTATAGAAGGTCTTCCTAGAATTTTGTTATTGTAGAGATTTTGTGAGTTTTCCGAGCAATACATCCCTTTCTGGATACAAACAGGTATAGGTGGCTCTGGCACAGATGTACCTAGGGGTAAAACCCGAAAACACCGCTTTGAGCTAGACACGAACGGGAACTGGTGCATGACAACGGGCCTTGCTGCACTCTTGGTTACGACACTCCCGGGGGATATGCTTAGGATAACTCTCATTTTCATTACAAATAATTATGAAAGGTTTATGAGTATATACTTCTTGAAAGAAATTTTTTTTATGATTATGGATTATATCCATAAACTGTTCAATTTTTATTAGGAATTATTTATTTCAATTCATAAACTAACCTAGTTTATGCTATTTTATAGAAATGGCGCCCAGTAGAAGGAATGTGAACTCCAGTAATATGTATGATCCAATGAGTAAGAAGGATCGTATCTTTCATGGTATTAAGACATCATTTATAAGGTAAATAGTCTCCCACGTATTATCATCAAATGAAAAATAGTATCATGTTTGGATAAGATAACTATAGAGTTTACGGAGTCCTATGGCTTTGAAGGGAAGCAAGAGAAGAAAAGGATGGAAGAGAGAAAGTTGGATAAAGGGAAGAGGGAAAAGAAGAATTTCCACATATGTGATAATTGTGGGAAGAAAAACCCTGGAACTTTCTTGAAAGGAGTCAGAGTTTGTTATGAGTATGGAAAAAAGGGCACAAAGTACGTTACTGCAAGCGTAAGAAAATGGTTTGAAATGTACAATGCTTCATTTGCAAGGAGTTTGGACACTACGCGAACCTATGTCCTAGTCATCAGACTATGCCACAAATGATGCTGTTAGATAATAATCAAGTTATGATACTACCACATATGAAGAGAAATGATTAGAGTTCTTGTGTTGATTATGTCATTTGGGAGTTGTATCAACAATTTACTTGTTATAATAATTATGGAGTATATAAGGATTGTACTGTAGTACTATTTCATTAAGGACTTCAGATTGTGTGGAACAAAGAAAAGTGAATCAATAGTAGGATAAATTTTTGGAAAATATATGGTTGAGATAATGATAAACCATAATATAGTTCTGATACCGATGTAGTGATTTTGGAATAATACATGATTGATTTGGATAAAATATATTGGATATTCTTGACTACCTTGAAACTGATTAATGATTTGTATATTCCATCATTATTGGGGTTTAAAACATTTTTTGTATTGAAGGGTTATATCTATTATTAATTAAGGAATATGGGATCATGAATGTAATCAATAAGGTTTTATGGTAATACAGGATTTTGCAGTGTTTTAAAAGAATACATGATGAAGGTGTTCACATGTTATTACGCGGAAAAAAGGATCTTCATTGTGTTTACCTTCCTTATAAATTTTGGACAGAAGTATTTTGGATAGTTCTAGTTTGGATTATTTTGGATTGCCATAAAAGGGAAACCCAGAGGTCGGGCGGCAACCCGTCGCGTCAGGCAAGGCCGCGAGACATGAACCCACAACCGAAGGGTGACAAGGGTGTATCACCTACCACTGACCCACGTGATGTCCTGGATTGAATAATGTCGTTTTTGAATGGTTCTGCAAGATGAATTATAATTTCATTTTTTTAACCCTATACGAATAGGATAAATAGAATATTATTTTCTATTATCTTTTATAGTGAAAGACGAGTCTATGGTAGAAATTAATTAAAGGATGGAACTCTACTTGTCAAGAATATGTTTGTTCTTCTTCTCTTATTCTATGAAGAAATTAATTCTTATACTTTATTTAAGGAATCCTAAAACCAAAAATGTGTTATCCTAATAACCTATGTTTTGTTGAACCGATGGTATTTCAAATCATAATAGATTGATGAATTTAAGGACCACAATTTTACACATGTTTGTGATTGATGACCTCAATCACTACCTATAAATATTTACTTTTCCCTCCAATTATATTTCTCTAATTGCCACCAATGTTCTCCTAATAGAGATCATAATTTGGTGGTGACCCTTTCATTTCTCTTTTCCTCATATTAAGACTAAATTTTAGTAACCCAATTTTCGATATGGGCTTTCCCACAAAGATATTTTCTATTTTCAACCTTTTATTTTTGATGAACAATTTCAAATTGCGAGGACGCAATTTATTGAAGGAGGGGAGAATGTAACACCCCAAGATTTCATTGTGTGTTATTTCTTCAAAATAATTCAATAACATGCACTGCATGCAACACCGAGTTCAAGAACACCATGACATACCAAAGAAGCCGTTCAAAAGAGGTTATTAATAGTATTAACTAAATTTTAAACTTTATATAATCCTTATAATTTTAGAATCCATATTATGAGTTTCTTAGACATAATGTATGAACAAATTCATTTTCAGTATTGCACTTTTACCAATTTTTAATAGTGTACCCTTTTTAAATACAATATTTTAAACTTTTTGACTAAATGAGGACATAAAAAATTTAATATGAAACATCCCAAGCTTCCACGGTACGCTTTCCTTTGAATATTACAGTAGCGTGTGTTGTACGCAACTTCAAGTTCTAACACACACCACAACCAATCAAACTAGCCGTTATGAATAGTAATACCTACTTTTTGAAATTATATATATATAATATTTCAAATTGGACTTCATTTTTGGATTCAGAATATCGAATTTAGCCTATGGTGAAATTTTGGAACTTTTCAGATAACACTTATATTTTGATGAATAGTGAAAATTACTAAATTTTAATTAAAAACATCTTTTTTAATTGAAATAATTAATATTGATAAATTATGAATTTGAGTGGTTTTAAAGTATATTTTGAATATATTTTTACCATTTAATACAATTTTGGTCATTGTACATAATTTCACAATTAAACCGAACATAAAAAAGTATCAATCTTTTGACAATTATTATATCTTAAAAACACGCTTTTTGTTTTGACAGCGGAAATTATTTTTAAATTAATTTCTGCCACTTATGTGTTTTGAATTTGAAAAACAGGATTCTATACTTGGAATATGGATGTTCAAATTGTGTAAATAGGTAAATTTTATTTTTAGACATTTTGAATAATTAATTCGGTAAATATTTTATTTACCCTGGTTAAGGGTATATCCGGTAAATAAGGGTTAAAAAATAATGTTATTATAATAATAAATTACCCTAAAACATGCCTCAACACTATTGGATGATACATTTCCGACCATGGGCATATTTGGGTCGATTTTGGGACCCCATGGATCCACTTGTAAGTGATAATGAAACTTTATATTAATTAAGTTAAAGTAATTACAAAAATGACATAAGCATATATCTTTTAGAAAAACAATTTTTACATTGGGTTATATATGTTGGATTTTCGATTGTAAATTTTAATTAGAAAGATATAATTATTTAATACATTATTATATTTTATTTATAATTTTTAGACATTAAATAATTTAAGTTATTTACGACACAATGATGATGCAGTAATTACCATAATAGTGAAAAATAAAAATAATTGATATTATAAATACCCAAATAAATATAATTTCAGACTCTTTATAAATTAAACTAAATTTATAGGATAATATTATATATTAGGAGTGATTTAATTGACTTTTATCGAAGTAATCCTTCTGTTATGAGTTTCACAAAAATCAACTATTGAATAGTGTCAAAATTGACATAAAAGAGTTTTTAAAACAAATATTATATTATTAATTGATATTAAATTTCTAAAAATCTAAGGTTCGGCCAAGAGACTTATATCATGATAGGTGTATCATTAATGGACAACTTGGGGGTCTCTAGGTTGTATATAGTAAGTTTATTAACCATATAATATAAAAATACAATGAGACATTGTAAAAGTGAAACTAATTAACTAAGAGTTAATACTTAAAGATAACGTTAATATAGTAACCCAAACCTGTCTAAATTCTATTGATTTAATGGTTTTAGACCTATACCCACTTTAACATTTAAATAATAAACTTTTGATCCATTATAAACCGAATATGAATTTATTATAAATTTATATTTCAAGCTTTTCCAAAGGTGCGCCTCACCCCTCTTTTAAAAGGGAACTCATCCTTCTCATTTCTTCACACCTTCAAAGCCTTTTGGATCGACAAAAATCTGCACAAATACTCTCCCAACTTCCCTCTCTAAATCCTAGAGGCCTTAGTTTGATCAGAAAGCCAACCTATGGAGCCCTTTTGATCAAATCAAAAGGAAGAACCCGAAGAAGAGGTAATGATTTCACCACCCTTTTCCAAATTCCTATCTTCTTCCACTTATTCTTCCTTTGTTATTACCATTCTAAAATAATAACTCCAGTATCATATATATACTGTGATGTTATTATAAATTTGTTACAGCCATAGTCAGTATTCTATCCTCCCTTTGAATAACATGTCAACATACGTGCGTACGTATGGCTTACCGTCTCCACGTCGTAGTGTAATTGTTATTCAATATATTATTATTTGGATGGGTATAATAATGATGTGTAACTTATGTAAATAATAAATATAACATTTTAAAGATTCATTATATATGATATACCATCCATTTATATATTATTTTAATATCAAAAGAATGATATTGTCGCTCGTGCGTACGTACGGACTACCGTCTCCACGAACGCGATGAGATTCATTATCCATCATATCCATTCAAGTATAATTATCATTTGATGATTAAAAGATAATGTTTAAGGACTTTATATCATTCTGTATATGAATAATATACAACCTATCCATGACAAACATGGCTTATGTAATAAAACATATAAAATTAAATGAGTAAGTTAACACCCGAAACGACGATAACACTAAGATATTATTAACAAAGCAATGTTAAAAGATCATATATGATATCATATTAATGTATATGATTCTTGTATAATTTAATAACAATTATTTCACCATTATAAAGGAGGCTAACCTACCCCAACCAAGTAAAATTACAAGTTAAGGGTTTATTTCGCAATCTCTTCATTATCCGAGGTTGTTTATACGTAATAATCTAATGGGATTTCTTTATCATGCACATCCATGTTTCTTCGAAATGTATTTCAATACATTTTTACTATTTAAAAAGAATATGGGTTAAAGTCATTTATACCCTTATGTGTTTTTAAGGGAATCTTTCCGTCGTTTTCCAATCAAGGCACTTTTTACCTTTCGACAAATTTAAGGTAAGAGTGTTTTTTTAACTTATACGGCGGGTGCGGCTATTTGCCGCCATTATAAAATCGTCAAAGCTTCCCTTACAAGCTATAAGAATATTTTAAAAATGAATGTTTTATTTTATAATTATGTGACTTTTAAATGATTTCAAAAATGAATATTTTAAGAATTTTAAAAGGTACTCTTTGTCAAGATCGTAATTATAAAATCTTTAATGATTTATCTTTCTAAATATTTCTAATTATTGTCCATGTTTTCAAAATAATTTTAAGGATTTATTTATATGGACATGAGGGTTTTGAAATGATATTTCTTTTCAAAAGTTTCAAAATGGTATGGGACACTTTGATTCAAAAATCTCTTTTAAATTACTTCCTTTATAAATGTGTGACTTTTCAATGATTTCGAGAAAAGAGATATTTCTCTCAAATTGTATTGATTTCATTTATGTCAACATCCTTTGATGGATTTTAAGCTTATTTGAAGTTGATTTATTATGATACAAAACTTCTATATTTTTTTGAAGGTTTTTTGATATGTTTGACTGTGGATGTGCTTTTTTTTATACCATTCATGGTTTATGGTGAAATTATTGACATTTCATATGCTAGTTTTAATTCGAATGTTTATGTTATGTTTAAACCTTTTCATATGGGAATGCATTGGACTTAATATGTGATGGGTGGAGCCCGCTATAGCTCCTCGATGCATCCGTAGGTCTCATGAGACAAACTAGTGTCTTGGCACAAGGCCTTGGCAAAATCATATTTGTAGTCTTGGCACGAGGTCGTAGCTATGTGGTTATGATAGTCTGGAATTATGCATTCCATCATTATGAAAGTGGTTATTGATATTTCATGTGATTATTCGATTATTAGAATATCCATTTGAATATGTAAATGGCATTATTTCATTTTATTTTTGCGATACTATGTTGAAGTTAAAGTTTGTAAGGCTTTTGTTTTAAGTTATACATTGACTTAAATGTTTATTATTATTTATAAAAGCTTCCGCTATATTGTTATCCTTACTGGGAATTTGAGCTCACCCCTTTTATATGTTTTATTTTTCCCAGGATGTGAAGAAGTAAATTATGAACGACCTGCAGGGATAGTATGAGGGGATATAGGTGTGGAATATAGAGACCACGTTGTTGCAGTAGTTTTTCACTTTATGATGTAATGTAAAACGTTATGAATATATCTAGTGTTTCCAAGGCTATTGAACCAATCGGTATTTCGAGATTTGATATTTTTCGTGATCATGCCAATGTTATGTAATAATGCACCGACTCTGGGTAACTGGGGTCGGGGCGTTACACCCAATGGTCCTGGAAATGATAGAAATTATTATTTCATTATAAAACACACATCTAGTCCAAAATATAGTAGGAATGATCAAAAAAATTAATGGGAGTTTTATAAGAGGATAATTAATGAATAAATCACGGCTAGAATTAAATTAATTTTTTTATCAACATTCAATCACACATTATTAAATTGGAATGGCATGATAACTAATCAATCATATAATACATACGAATAGTAATATTCTATAAATATAATTCTAGATCACGTAGGACATGATCACCCATGAAACGTTGATTTCTCTATGAAGTAGTTAACATCATATATTTGTAGAAAAATCACCAAAAATCATATCTTAATTTATTATGATATATCTCAATTATGATAAAAATATTATTATATATCATTAGAACTTCATTTCAAATTCTAAATCATTATATATATGTATCCATGATTGTGTAAAATATATACTTATAATCCCTAAAATGATATCATAAAATTATAATATAGAAAATGAAAAACTCAAATATGTAAATCGTGTTATAGATATAGACCTCATAGTATGGAATTGAACAACAATACATGATTCCAACTATTCTAAACTTCTTTCATTATAGAAAAATAATTACATCCAAGTGTGAATACCTGATACATGGCATAAAATCAATTCATTTCACATAATATACTTATTCTTGGAATTGAGTATCATGAAAACCCTCATATCCTCTATCAAAATATATAAACAAATATCAGTATCTTATATACCAATCTCAATGATTCATGAAATAATTACTATGAGGATGAAAAATTACGATGTATCTATTATGAAATATGTACATCTACTGATTCATCACACATAATGCAACAATATTTAATTGAGGTGAGAACCAACAACATAAAAAATTATCTCCAATGACTATATAATCTCTTAACATTTATGACCATGAGATACATAATATACATAATGAACATTATTAGGTAGGTTAAATATTTCCCATTCAAATTCATAGATTATGTGTAATACCCCATCCATGATGTGAGAATACTTATAAGGCACCAGTGTTAATCCTCACATAATATTGAATTAAATCAATAATTCACATTGAGGATCTTTTCACGTTTAGAGTTGTAGAAAATTAGATCATATCTATTACATCTCAAAAGATTACATAGTAGACACTTCTACAAAGTTTCCTTTTTAAAAAAATATGAACTCTTAAAAAAGAGTCATGTCTAGTTCTATGTTTTAGACATCATGACATTTCCTGTATCCCATCATTGACCCTATTCCACATTTTGTCCTGTGGACAAAATTTTAAAAAAAAACTTGGGATGACAATAAAAATCTCAGTAAGGGATTCACAAAGAAGGAAAACAGTTAGTTTTTCAAAACAACAAGTAAACCATGAATAATTTATCAAAGTAATACATTTCACCTTTATGAAGTAGTAAATACTCTTCACTGAATAAAATATAATTACTTACCCTTTTGTAACCAAAAGAATACCATAAAACCCACATAAAGAACTCATAACATATAAAGGTAACTTGGGCCATAAATATACTTAAATGGAATAACCATACGGTCGACTTCCACACATATCATTGAATGGAATAGCAATATGACCAACTTCCATACCCAATAAATTGGAAGTTATAATGTAACCACCCATCCTGGTATTCACGACACCACCCGTCATATGGTTTATCACGTAACCACCCGTCAAATGTACAAGTACCATTATAAAATCATAAGACATAAAAAAATATAAGGGAACGAAAAAATTTCTACATTTCAATCACAATATAAAACTTAAATATATTGAAACAAAAAATCCATTATAAAAACAATTTTCAATACCAAAATACATAAAAGAGTTTATGTCATTTATTTCATTTAAAAAACATTAAGACTTGTTGAGGAAGCCAAAGACCAAATAATACTCGCGCCTGCGGAAAAGGTCGTTGTCACCGTGAACGTTAAAAGAAACATTCCTTTTTGTGGTTTAGAAAAATGATTCATAGAAAAAGATTCCTTTTGTATTAAAATAAAATTCAAATGGGTTTATACACCGTATAAAAGAAATTCTTGTATTAGAACAAAATATGCCTCAATGAAAGGAGATTGAGACGAAGTCCCTTACCTCGTCTCCGACTTTACTCGATCACTCTTTAATCTCATGTATAATAAACTAGTGTAAATTTATACTTTCTTAAGACCCTTTTTCAATTTTATTATTCAATTTATATAACTTATTTCTCTGTTATAAACATTCTGTAATCATTTAAGTTAATAATGTTCGTTTTGTCGATATTTGGTACTTTAGTCAAAAATGGACTTCTTACAATTACATGTTGTTCATGTAGTCAAAGTTTGATTATATTCAGAATGATATTAATGATTTGGATATCATATATATCATATATATCCATAATATATATGTATTTATAATAGTACATAACTTTTAGAGGTATGAAATGAAATGCACCGTTCATGGTGACAGTAAGTCGTATGTACGCATGAATGGTACTTTCATTTCTATTTCGTATTTAATAGAGGGAGATAAAAATTATATAAAGGTATATTATAATTACAGTATAATATCATATATTATATCATTATCTCCATCCTTTATACATCCCACATATGGCATTAATGAATCAAATCACTTTGAGGGGGCGGTAGTCCGCACTTTCTAAAATGAAGATATCATGTTTACCCATAATGGAAACCACAAAGGTATTCCATAAATGAAAAATAAAGAAGAATGAGGAAAACATAAACATAATATATATCATATATAAATAGAGTGACATCTTAATGGCTACCATGAATGGTGATAAAAGAAGATTGAACAATCATCATTTCGTGAGGTAGAAATTGGCCATCCATAGAAACAGTATGTTATTTAACCATTAGACGAAGGTCTGTGTAAGTGTTGGTCGAATAATTATCATAAAAACATCCTATTATATTTAAGATACTGGTGTTGTTACAGAATAAAGGAATTAATAGAGTTTAGGGGGTTGGAGAAGCAAAATAAAACAAAAGAACACAAGTGAAGACATTACATTTAAATCAGGTAACTCCTCTTGGTTTGGACCAAAAGGGTTTCTTGACGAGCATTATACCTAAGTTAAGGCTTCTAGGATGAAAATAGGGATGTGTAGAGAAAAATTTTATATATTTTTGCCTAACCAAATGCTTGAGAGGTGTGGGTAAAGAGGTAGAGGTGGGGGCCTTTTATAAGAGGAGAGGAGGGGAACTCTTGGAATGTTATAAAATGTTACTTTATTATATAATGAGTTTCGGATTTTAAAGGTCCCAAAATTATATATTTCTAGGATAAGGTGATAAGAGTTCTAAATACACCCATAAAATAGGTTTTTGGCAAGTGTAGCTCATAGATTTATATTATCTTTTCATTTTATTTAAATCGTTAAATAATGAGGTAATCGATTCATCATCATGGTGTCATAAATAATTTAATTTATTTAATGTATAAATTTTATAAAAAATTATCATTATGTAGGAAATAATTTATATTTATAATGAATATTTATAGTTAAAAATATGACTTGTATAACTCCATGTAAAAATTGTTTTAGTAAAATAATACATGTTGGTTACATTTTTATTTTAACTTTAAATTTAATGTTAATAATGTCATTTTCTTACCCAAGTGGATCCATTGGGTCCCCAAGTTGACCCATGGATTGTATTGGTAGGCTATGACACATCAAATAAGGGTAGTACATTTGTCAAGGTCATTTTATATTATTTAAACATTATTTAACTTAAATTACACTATTTACCTTTAATCGCGATTAATAAAACATAAAAGATACTATTCACCAAAAGGTTATTTTAATTTCATTAAACCACATTTTACATCCTAATGCAATCTATATATGTGGTATTTTTGAAATTCAACTCACAAAAGTTTTAAATTTTCATTTAAACGAAAAATCAATTTTTTTAACTTTCAGTTAGTGGTTTCACTATTCATCAAAAATTGATGTTTTTCAGAAAACTACCAAAAATTCACCCTAAGATATATTTGATATTCTGAATTAAAAAATGTTTTCTATTTTACAAAATTCAAAACATATAAGTTTAATTAATTAATTTAATAATTAATTCCCACTGTCAAAACTAATAGCGTGTTTTTAAGAAGCAGTATCAATCAAAAGATTGACACTTGTTTAAGTCCAATTTCAAAGTGAAGTTAATTCCAATGAAAACCATTGGATTAAATGGTAAAAAATCATTCTAATTTAACTTTAAAAATAAGTCAAAATATAATATAATAATATAAATAAATTAGTTTAAAAAGAGGTTTTGAAATAAAATACAACATTTTTCATTATTCATTAAAAAAATGAACTCTATCGGAAAAATACCACAAATTTACACAAAGTAAATTGTGATGTCCCGATTCTAAAAAAGGATTTCATTTGTTCCAATAGAATGTATAAGAGTGACCAAAACTATTTTTAAGGAGGTTTCTCCATCAAAAGGTGATAAATCGACCTTTTAGTGAATATTAGAGTATCTATGGTTAATATTTAATTCTTTCCTGTTTTAAGCCTTTATCTATTATTGGATAAATGTAAAAACATTTAACAAAGATATATAATAATTTTTTAGTTATTTATATTCATTCATGCCAATAAAACAACTACGTGTTAACTTTCATTTAAATTAATACTATTGTCTTACTAGTGTGCAACGTAAGATTTCAATGAAACTCGTTGTTGCGTATCGAGTACACTATCGAACATAGAAACCCATTTAGAGTAAAATTAATATTTAATTTTTAAATATTAATAAATATGAAAATGTATTATTCTATCTTTACCTAGGATGTTACATCCTTCCCCCTTTTGGGAATTGTGTCCCTGCAATTTTATTCGCTTATCAAAATAAGTGGGGGTATTTATCCCTTGAAGAATATTTAGATTCTCATGTTGCCTATTCAACCATATGGTTTTCCCATAGAACCTTCACCTAATAAATTACCATATTTTGCAACACTTTCTCTCTTCGGTCAAGAATCTGCACTGGCTGTTCTTCATAAGAGAGATTCTCTTCCAACTGAACTACATCTAGGCTCAAAACATGAGATGGATCTGGCATATACCTTCTCAACATCGAAACATGAAAAACAATGTGTACCTGAGATAAACTCATCGGTAAAGCCACTAGGTAAGCAACTGATCCAACATTCTCTAGAATTTCATCTAGTCCAATGAACCTTGGACTCAACATTCCTTTATTATAAAATTGCATCACATTTTTCTGTGGTGAAACTTTAAGAAAAACATGATCACCAACCTCGAAAGATAGATCCTTCCTCCGGTTATCCGCATAACTTTTCTGTCTGCTCTGAGCTGCTCTCATGTGAATCTAAATCAACTGAACTATTTCAGCCATCTCTTCAACCTATTCTGGTCCCATAAACTTCTTTTCACCCACATCATCCCAAAAAGCTGTATTTCGACACCGCTTCCCATTTAATTCCTCAAAAGGTGCCATCTATGTATGAGAATGAAAACTTTTATTATAATAAATCTCAACCTAAGAAAGATGTTGGTCCCAAATTCCCTAATAATCCATCGAGCAAGCACATAGCATATCCTCCAAATTTTGAATTGTTTGTTCTGACATCCCATATAGCTGAGGATGAAAATATGTACTAACATTTAATTTAGTACCCAACGACATTTGAATGCCTTTACAAAAGTTTGAAGTAAACATGGGATCATGATCAGATACAATGGAGAGGGGAACTCCATGCAACCTAACAATCTCATTAAGATAAAATCTAGAAAGTGGATTTAGAAAAATGTATCTCGAATAGGAAGGAAATGAGAAGATTTAGTCAATCGATCAATAATAACAAAGATTTCATTATTATCCCGAAATGTCTTCGGTAATCCCACAACGAGGTCCATGGATATATTTTCCCATTTCCACTCTGGCACTGGTAATGACTATAGAACCCTTTTCGGTAACTGCCACTCTTCTTTAACCTACTGACAAGTCAAACACTTCACAGTAAAATCGGTAGTATCTCTTTTCATTACATCCCACTAGTAATACTCGTGCAGATCTCGGTACATCTTAGTACTGCCATGATGAACTGAAATTGGGGGAACTATGAGCCTCACATAACAACTCATTCTTCAAGTTCGAATCACAAGTCACACATAATATCTTCCAAAAACTCAAAAAAAATCATTATCAATGTTAAATTCATGCAAAATACCCTTTTAAAACAGCTCTACCTTTTTCTGTAACCCACTGTCTTTCTTCTGCGCTTGCTTGATTCTGTTTGATAGAGATGATCTCACTAAAACTGAAACAAAAAAGAAGAAATTTTTGCACCAACAACTTCTATTCCAATGTTCATCAAATCTGTAACCAAAGGATCACGTTCCAAACATAACATGGTTAATGAAGCATTAATTTTTCTATTCAAAGCATCAGCCACTTTATTTGCTTTTCCGGGATGGTAATGAATTTTAAAATCGTAATCCTTGATTAATTCCATCCATCTCCTCTATCTCATGTTCAATTATTTCTGAGTGAATATATACTTTAAACATTTGTTATCGGTATATATTTCACACTTTATACCATACAAATGATGCCACCAAAATTTTAAAGCGAAAACCATAACAGAAAATTCCAAATCATGTGTACTGTAATTTAGCTTATGAGTTTTAAATTGACGTGAAGCATAAAAAATTACCTGATCATTCTGCATAAAGACACAACCAAGTCCCTTCAACAAAGCATCACTATAGATAAAAAACTCACCATTCCTATAAGGAAGTGACAAAACTAGAGCATTCACCAATCTTTTTTTCAACTCCTGAAAACAATCATCACATTCTTTTGTCCAAATAAACATACACCCTTCTGAGTTAGCTTAGTCATTAGACTATATAACCATGAAAATTTTTCAAAAAACCATCGTTAGTAACCAGAAAAATCAAGAAAACTAAGAATATTAGTTACATTTGTGAGTCTTGGCCATTCATCAACAACTTACGTTTTTGCAAGATCAATAGTTATGCCATTTTTTTGAAACAATGTGACCAAGGAATGAAATTTAGTGTAACCAAAAATCACACTTGCTGAATTTTACATAAAGTTTCTTTTCATTTAAGGTTTGCAAGATAACCCTTAAATGACTTTCATGCTCATCTTTACTTTTGGAAAACACCAAAATAAAATCAATGAAAACAACCACAATCTTATCCAATAACTCTTGGAAAATTCTATTCATAGGTTACAGGAATACAGCAGGTGGATTGGTTAACACAAAAGGCATAACTAAAAATTCACAATGGCCATATCTAGAATGAAACACAGTCTTCAGAACGTCTGCTTCTTTTACATTCAACTGATGGTACCACGACCTCAAGTCAATATTCGAAAAACACTGAGCTCCCTGGATCTGATCAAACAAATCATAGATATGAGGGAAAGGATACTTGTTCTTAATAGTGATGTTATTCAAGGCTCTATAATCAATGGAAAGTCTCATTGAACCATCTTTCTTTTTAACAAACAAGAAATGAGCGCCCCATGGTGATGTTCTAGGTCAAATGAAAGCTTTATCTAATAACTCCTATAATTGCGTCATTAACTATAATATTTCAACATGATCCATTTGATATGGGGGTTTTGAAATTGTCTTACAATCAGGAACTAAGTCAAAAGTAAATTCAACTTCCCGATCATGAATAATACCAGGAAAATCATCAAGAAAAACATTAAGAAACTCATTTACCACTGGTACATCATTAATCTGAATAGATCCATTATTTTCAACAATATGTTCAAGGTAACATTCATTTCCATATTTTACTACTTTCACAACGTCCCGATATGTGATCAAAAGCAAGGGTTCATTCTTGTACACAAACTGAAAATCTTTCGGAAAAGAAACCATGTTAGCTCTGCAGTCAATCTTATCATGATAAACAGAAATCAAATCCATTCCCAAAATAACATCAAACTCTACTAGAGGAAAAACAATAAGGTTTGCAGGTAGATTCTTTCCGTGCACACAGATAGGAAGGTTCTTATAATTTCTTTTTGTCTCAACGTTTCTTCTAGGGGTTTTTACCATAAGTTCAGGATTCATATCTTGATATGGAATTCCAAATTTACTAGAAAACTTCTCAAAAATGAATGAATGTGTAGACCATGAATCAAACAACACATTGGCATAATCTAAACAAAAAAATAGTGTACTTGATACTACTTCATTGGAGGCCCAACATCTACTGATGTAGTTGCAAAGGATTTCACCACCCCTCTCTACATGTAGTCTGGCTTCTTTCCCCTAGTTGAGTTCTTCATTAGACACTCATTTGCATAATGACACATTTCAATACACTTTAAACATCTTACCACTGGCTTTTCATTACATTCATGATCATCTTCCTTACAGTTACGAGCTACATGACCATACTTACCACACCGAAAGCACTTTCCAGATGTAGATAAACATTCTCCAGGATACATTTTACCACACTTCTCACAAGATGGATATTTGGTTTTCTTACCTCATTTATTATTTGATGAATTCTTCACCTTTTCCTGCCAACTGGACCTCTTATTCTATTGTTTTTCAAATAACACCTGATTATAGGCAAAATCCATTTCCACCTTCTATGCACATCACACAAGTCATTCATAAATTTGGAACTCACGAGAAGCTAAAGACCTTGGATACTTTGTCTTTAACCCTGAGTAAAAATGGTTGATTTTACTATAAGGATCTCGTATGAAATTTGGAGAAAACCAAGCTAGTCGAGTGAACTTTGCTTCATAATCAGCTACTAAGTCGTCCTCCTACCTCAACTCTAGGAATTGTATTTCCATCCTAAGATGAACCACCTTAGGAAAATATTTTTCAAGAAACATACCTTTGATTTCGTCTGAGTGAAGATCATAAATCTCATCACTATACCTGATATTTTTCATCATCAACCACCACTGATTTGATTCACATTCAAAATGGTAAACAAGAAGACTAACCTTTTGATGTTCTAAACAGCCCATGTCATCAAAACTCTTCTCATATGATTTAATCCACCCTTCTGCTAGCACATGGTCAGATGATCCTCTGAATGATGGGAGATGTTGCCTCATGAAATGTTCCACCCCTGACATATTCTTATGTGGTTGATCTGTCTGATCTCATGCATGGATACCACCACCATTTATATCCTGAGTCAACTGTGCCATCACTGCAACAAATTGTTCAGTTCCAATTCCGACCATCTCAGGTTGCTGATTTGGATGGTTGTAATCCTCTTGATGTTGTCCCAACATAGTTTCCTTGATTCCTCTTTAGAAAACCATTCTAAAAAAATATGTATTAGATGAAGCAACATTGTAATATTCAAATGCTATATCATCTCAATTTGACTCTTAAAAAACATATTTTTGCATAATCATTTAATAGAATTATAACTTCTAAATTTATCTAAACCATCCTCTGATACCAACTATAAGGCACTGACCTTAAACCTCACTTAATATTGAATTAAATGAATAATTCACATTGACGATCATTTCAGGTTTATATTTTTAGAGAATTAGATCATAACTATTACATCTCAAAATATTACAGAGTAGACACTTCTACAAAGTTTCCTTTTTTTTAAAAACACGTAGTCTTATGAAAAGAGTCATGTCTAGTTCCACGTTTAAGACAACATGAAATTTCGTTGATCCCATCCTTGACCCTATTCCACATTTTTTCTTGTGGAAATCATTTGAAAAAAACATGGGATGAGTATAAAAAGCTCAGTAAGGGATGCACAAAGAAGGAAAACTGTATGTTTTTCAAAACAACAAGTAAACCATGAATACTTTATCAATGTAATATTTTCCACCATTATGAAGTATTAAATATTATTCACTGAATAAAAGATCATTACTTACCCTTTTTTAAAAAAAATATTACCATAAAACAAATATAAACAACACATATCATATAAAGGTATCTTGGGACGTTAACATACGGAAATGGAATAACCATACAGTCGACTTCCACACATGTCACTTAATGGAATAGCCATACGCACAACTTTAATTCCCAATGATCTGGAGGTTAAAACGTAACCACCCATCCTGGTATTCATGGCACCACCCGTCATATGGTTTATCACATAACCACCCGTCAAATGTCCAAGTACCATTATAAAATCATAAGACAAAAAAAATATAAGGGAAAGAAAACATTTCCACATTTCGATCACAATATATCACTTAAATATATTGACATTAAAAATACATTATAAAAACCATTTTCCATACCAAAATACATAATCGAGTATATGGTATTTAGTTCATTTTAGAAAACATTACAGCTTGTGGAGGAAGCCAAAGACAAAATAATACTCGCGGTGGCAGAAAAGGTCATTATCACTGCGTACGTTAAAAGAAACATTCCTTTTTTTCTTTTAGTAAAATTCTTCATAGAAAAAGATTCCTTTTGTATAAAAATAAAATTAAAATGGGTTTATACACAGTATAAAGTAAACTCTTGTATTAGAACAAAATATGCCCTATTGAAAGGAGATTGAGACTAAGTCCCTTGCCTTTTGTCTGATTTAACTCGATTACTCTTTAATCTCATGAATAATAAACTAGAGTAAATTTATACTTTCATAAGAACCCTTTTCAAGTTTATTATTTCTTTTATATCACTTATTTCAATGTTGTAAACATTATGTAAACATTTATGTTAATAATGTTTGTTTTGTCGATATTTGGTACATATGTCAAAAATGGACTTCTTACAATTACATGTTGTTCATGTGGTCAATGTTTCATTATATACAAAATGATATTCATGATTTGTATATCATATATATCATATATATCCATCATATATATGTATTTATAATAGTACATAACATTTAGAGGTAATAAATGAAATGCACCGTTCATGGAGACGGTAAGTCGTACGTACGCATGAATGCTACTTTCATTTATATTTCGTATTTAATGGAGTGAAATAATAATGATATAAAGGTATATTATAATTAGAGAATAATATCATATATAATATCATTAACTCTATCCTTTATAATTCCCACATCTGGAATTAACGAATCAAATCACTTTGAGGGGGCGGTAGTCCGCACTTTCTAAAATGAAGATATCACGTTTACCTATAATGGAAACCATAAAGGTATACCATAATTGAACAATACAGAAGCATAAGTAAACCCAAAACATAATATATATCATATATAAATAGAGTTACATCCTAATGGCCACCATGAAATGTGTAAAAAGAATATTGATCAATCATCGTTTCGTGAGGCAGAAATTCACCATCGACAGAAACAATTTGTTTTTTAACCATTAGACGAAGGTGTGTGTAATTTGTAGCTCGAATAATTCGCATAACAACATAATATTTTATATAAGATACAGTTTTTGTTACAAAATAATGTAATAAAAAGAGTTCAGGGGATTGGAGATGAAAAATAAAACAACAGAACACAAGTGAAGACATTACCTTTAAATCGGGTAACTCCTCTTGGTTTGAACAAAAAGGGTTTCTTGAAGAGATTTATTCCTATGTCAAGGCTTCTAGGATGAAAATAGGGATTTGTAGAGATAAAATGAGCAGATATTTGCCGAACTAAAGGCTTTATATGTTTGGGTAAGAAGGTAGAGGTGGGGGCCTTTTATAAGAGGAGAGGAGGGGCACTCTTGGAATGTTATTAAATGTTACTTTATTATATATTGAGTTTCAGATTTTAAAGGTCCCACAATAATATATTTCGAGGATATGGTGATAAATTTTTGAAATACACCCATCAAACTGGTTTTTGACAATTTTTGGTCTTAGATTGTACATTATCATTTCATTTTATTTAAATCGTTAAATAATGAGGTAATCGCAGCATCATCATGGTGTCATAAATAAATTATTTTATTTAATGTCTAAAAATTATAAAAAAATATCATGATTTAGGAAATATTTTTATATTTCTAATTAATATTTATAGTCAAAAATATGACTTGTATAGCCCCATGTAAAAATTGTTTTAGTAAAAATATTAATGTTTGTTACATTTTTATTTTAACATTAAAATAATAATAATTAATGTCATTTTCATACCCATGTGGATCCATGGAGTCCCCAAGTTGACCCATGAATTTTCATGGTCGGATATGACACATCCAGTAAGGGTAGGACATGTGCAAGGTCATTTCATATTATTAAAACATTATTTTTACCTTATATTACACTAATTACCTCTAATCACGATTAATAAAACTTAAATGTCACTATTCATCAAAAAATAATTTTAATCCCATCCTCCCAAATTTTACATCCTAATTAAATCCATATATATTGTATTTTTGTAATTCAGCTCACAGAACTGGTTATGTTTCATTTAAATGGAAAATCAGTTTTTTAACTACCACTTATTGGTTTCACTATTCATCACAAATTGAAGTTTTTCAGAAAAATACCAAATATTCACCCTAAGATATATTTGTTTTTATGAAATAAAAAATTTTGTCTATTTTAAAAAATTCAAAACATATAAGTTTCATTAATTAATTTAATAATTAATTCCCTTTGTCAAACCAAATAGCGTGTTTTTAAGAAGCAATATCAATCAAAAATTGACACTTGTTTAAGTCCAATTTTAAAGTGAAGTTAATTCTAATGAAAACCATTGGATTAAATGGTAAAAATATATTCAAATTTCACATTGAAACCTATTCAAAATATAATCTAATCATATAAATAAATTAGATTAAAAAGAGGTTTTGAATTAAAATACAACATTTTCCACTATTCATAAAAAAATGAACTCTATCGGAAAAATACAACAAATTTACACAAAGTAAATTTTGATGTCCCGATTCTAAAGAAAGATTTAATTTGGTACAATATAATGTATAAGAGTGACAAAAAATATTTTAAGGTGATTTCTCCATCAAAAGGTGATAAATCGACCTTTTAGTGAATATTAGAGTATATATGCCTAAAATTGAATTCTCTCTTGTTTTAAGCCATTATCTTTTTTTGGATAAATGTAAATAAATTTAACAAATAGATATAATCATATTTTAGTTATTTCTATTCATTCCAGCCAATACAACGGCTATGTGTTAACTACCATTTAAATTTTTTTATTATATTACTAGTGTGCAACGTAAGATTTCAATGAAACTCGTTGTTGCGTATCAGGTACATTATCGAACATAGAAACCCCTTTAAAGAAAAATTAATATTTAATTCGTAAATATTAATAAATATTAAAATGTATTATTCTATATTTACCTTGGATGTTACAATACATTATTATAAATCTATAAAGAAAATGGATCTTATATTTTTTTAACACTGAATCTTATAAATAGATTGACTTATTAATGGGGAAACTATGTTTAATTTATTGAATGAATACCCTTTTATGTGACATGGGAAAATATTATACACTATTATGGAGCATGAATATCATTACTAGTATCCACAAAATGATTGTGAACCACCATTAATATTATTTACTAACCTACGATATTCTTCTCTAGGAATGGGGTGAAACAAGTAGGTGTGGAATAATATCATATTGCATATCCTTTACATCATTTATCATGTTTCAGGGAAATTTATGGAAATTATCATTCATCATTATATATTAAGCAGTGATACTTTTCTAATGTTACATGTAATTCATGATCAATATCCTCAGCAAGTCAAAGAAACATTCATGAATGACATAGGCCTAGTAATAAATATTCAAAAACCCAATAAATGTATAATGCTGATGACCCCATAATATATTGTATTAGGAATGTCACACATGTTTTAAATGATAAAAAAATTCACATTTCATTTTTCCCACATTATAATTCAAATTCATCTCAGACCACAGAACAAAACATTGAATTCCATGTGTTATTTTTTTCTTATTTGGTGTCACCCCACACACAAAAAAACATCTTTACCCCACTTACTAACACTGTAGAATTAAAGGATCTCCATTGTACTGGTATCATGGTCATTCTACACCTTATATTGTTTCATAATTATCTATGTTCATGATCCTAGGTCATATGATTAATAATTTTCCCCTGTCAAAAAGATATATATTTTTCACTTTGGTAATTTCATTCAATGGCCCATGTTACATAAAAAGAATAAAAACACATGAAAGTAATTTCATTACCATTAAATATTTACTTGAAACAAATAAAATTAGGTTCAATTAATTATATAACCAAATTTTTTATAATAAAATCAGTGAAATTATAAAAAATGGAATGTAATACTTTCAGTCATGACTTTTTGGATCCAAAATGTGTGACTTTTTATGGCTTAGGTGATCTTAAACACTCATGAAAATCATAGTAGTCATATCAATACTCTTAAATATTTTAATGATATTATACACTAATATTTTTAAATTTAACATGATTTTTTGAGTTGATCTTTATCTTCAACATTGTTATAGTGATAATTAATTTTATATATTTTAATTTGAAGGTATCCATCAGTGTATTAGGAATATTTTCTTAAATGGAATGTGTGGGAACCTAAATATAACATATATATATATTAAATTAATTTTCAAAAATATTCATTAAATATCAAAACAAATGGAACACTATAACCAATATAATTATTTTTTTTGGACATATGATACATAACCGACTAATTATACAATAAACATTCAACATCACTCATAAATTTGATTCATGTATAATACATTTTTGTATATATTATATATATTCATCTTCTTCTTAACTTAGGGAACACCATAAGAAAGAGTGAAATAAGGTGATCAATAATGGGTGAACATACTAGATATCAATCAAACATCATACATGTGAAAAAGATGAACAATAGGTTACTGAAACATATCATGTATTTTTAGGATAACATATGGAAGTCAAACCTAATAAAAATTGGTCCATAAATCATTATTCCATAAATTTTTCTTTTTAAATAACATATGAAATGAATAATAATATATTTTTATATGAATAATCATATAAAATCATTTCTTATGTTATGTCTTAATTACACATCTACCAGTACATAGTTTAATTGAGTCCCGTGATGTTTGGATTCACTCCCCATTTCATTAAACATATTGGACAATGTTACATAGTGAATCAGTTTTAATCCCCATTACATTACGTTTTATATCATGTGATGTAAATCTATAACGAATACATTATAAAATTATATAATTAGAAAACCATCCATCAAATAAAGAGAAACCAAAAATAAATTTTTTATACAAACACAAGAACATTAATAAATCCCTTATTTGAACATTAACCCCTAATAATGAAATGGATTTCCTGATTATTTACAAAACACATGATCATAATTCTTCAAAATAAATAATATGGATTGTATCATTACATTTTATCCCCATTTAAGGATATAAAATAATAAAATATATTAAAATAGATGATAAATACGTAATAAAACACATAAAAATTTCATTTGAAAATACTAATAACTATATTAAATTTATGAAAAAAAATTATTTTATATGGAACAATATTTAAAATTAATAATTTTAGTATATGAATATAAAATAATACTAAAATTTCATTAACATTTACAAAAACATGAAAATGAGGATTTATAAATAAAAAAGAGAAAACAGTGGGAGAAATTGACATTAAAAAAATGTTAAAAAGGATTCCCTCACACATCTAGAAAAAAATTATAGTAAATATAAAATAAAATTATTAATTAATTGAAGTAGGGAAAAATATATCAATAAAACAATAATAGAATCATTGAATTGGAGGTTAAGGATTCCTTATTAAAAATAAGAGGTAAGGCGACACTAGTAGAAATATTTGATTATGTTTCACCACTTTAACATAATTTTTTCCAAAACCTACATTAAAATGAAAGAAAAGGGTCCTTTAACATTGGGAAAGTGTAAAACTGATGTAAATGATTATTTTGATATACTTATAACTTTTTTTCTAGTAAAAAAAATCTATACATATATATATTAATTATCATTTGGTGTATCCATTCAACAGTGAAAAAACTATTTATTCTTTTTTTAAATCGATTTTAAACATTATTTTTACTCAAAATTGATGGTTAATGTATTTTGGACATACATTTTACTTCAGTTTTTAGAAAAATAAATGTTTATATGTATATATATATATATATTAGACGTTGGTTTTTTAAAAAAATAGATTCAAAAACATTTTAAAAAAAAGATACATCATTTTTTTTCAAAAAATAATGATAAAATATTTTTTTTACTATTATAATTATTTTTCATTAACACAATTATTTAAAAATATGATCATCATTTTTTAACTATATTTTTTATAATTAAAAAATTTAAAAAGTAAAAAATTTACTTCTATGAGAAGTGGGATATAACATTCTCACAGCATGCTTTATTATTTTTTAGTTTCTATAAAAATGTTATTATAGTAAAATACACTTTGTGATTAGTATTTTATATGTTTCTACTCAACACACTAATTGATTACTTAATTTCACTATTTTTACTCATTTTCATTCCACTACAACTTTATTATACTATTTCATAATTTTATTTATAAATATTATTTCCCTATGTAATTTTTTTATGATTAGTTTCATATATATATATATATATATATATACTTCTTAATAATTTAATTTTCTATGTTGAAGGATACATCATTTGACTGATTTAACAAAAAATACATATTTGATTTAAAATACAGATTCAAAATTTCATTACAAACCCTAAAATTGGATTCACTATGATATCATCCCACGAAATAAAATTAATTCAATGGATCATTTATGTAGCATCAATATTATATCGATACATTAACATTCATTTTCTATATTTTGATTGGGTTCTAAAAAATTTTATTTTATTCGTCTTGTATTGTAATCCAATTGAGTGGAAGAATAATGTTGAATCTTGATGTTGATGATTTATAATTACAAGTCTTTATTTTTTATACTTTCTATGAATTTCAATTTCACCAATCATGTATTTTCATCCATGTGAGTAATGCGCATTGAAACATTTTAAAAAATTATTGATATTTAACATTAATATCTATTTTAACTACCATTAAAAGATTATATTGATGTCAGCTGCCATAAATATAGATTTCAAAATTTATTTAGAATCATATTCATCATTTTTTATAATTGAAACTGTTATTGAATGTCATTAAGTTAAACTTTCGATCTCGGTATAATGAAACTAATGTAAAAAGTTTTTTTTTACAAATTGTTGAGGTTTTAAATAGATGATGATAAAATTATATATAAAATTTATATCATAATATGTTTCCTCAAAAAATGATGATAAAATCCTAAAAACAATATTATGGGCCTTTTGTAATAGTGTTATCAAATCTTACAAGAATTATATCAATTTAATAGTCTTCTAACGAAATGTGAAATGGTAATAAAACATTTAATTCATATAAACAAAAAAAATTGATTAATATAAAATTATTTTTGGATATATTATATATATAATTACTCAAATGGGAATTTACAAACAATAATATAGACTTCACTGTTAGATTGTACATGAAACCCTTAACACATACATATTCTTGGTTAGACATGATCTAACTCCCTGTATATGAAATTATGGGTTTTAATTAGTAATTATAACAATGTTATTCGTATTTATTTATATTTTTCAAATTAATTTTTAATCCCTTATTTCCCATATTTTAATTGATTGTTTTTTAAATTGATATCCAGGATTTGTTTATTTCATTTTTCCATGCATTCTTTGGTTTGGTAGTTCCAATCCTTTCTCTATGATCATGGGTTAATCAAAAACATATTTTTCATTAAAATTTAGTACCTATTTTTCAACAATTTTGGGGTGGAGGTCCTATTAACAGTTCATTGAACATTTGATGATGGTTTGCAACGAAGGCTTAAAAATCACCTTTCAAATGATTCTTGATTTTAAAAATAATTTTCTTTATTAATGAATATAATTTGGAAAATTAAATTTATAAAATTATGAAAAAATATTAATATAGTCATTATTAAATAATTTTACTAGTATTTTAGTTTTATTAGTCATTCAGAATATAAATGTTATGAATATAACTCAAGCTTGTATAAAGATTGACATAAAAGACATGTTATAATGAATAAATAATCATTAGAAAATTAATCTATATTAGTTATAAAAATATTATATAGGATTAGTGAATTTTTTATCGAAGTGTTAAATAATATTTTAGAATTGTTAGACGAAGAAGATAAGTAATAATTATTAGTGAATGGATAAAAACTATGTTTTTGACATGAATCCTTTATTAGAGAGCCTCTTAGAAATAGGTGATTTGAGACACCTTCTTGTGAACATGGGTTCTAAAACAAAGGATTACATTTTATGGTGATATTTTTATTCTAATCCACAAAAAACAGATAGAATGTTGTATCATTAATTGGGAAGAGTGGGGTTCCTTTTATACAAGATTGTGGGATGAATTATAACAAATACTCATTCTTCAATGTGTAAGGAAATACCATTTACATGGAACATGGATCAATATGGAAAATAATATAAAATTGAATATGGGAGGTCCATTATTACCTTTTATAATCATTTCAATTTAATTGTTTTGTGATATTTTTTTTACTTTACCCCATAATCTAACACTTTTACTTCATTTTACCTTTACCAAGGTGGAAAACTATAACCACAAAAAATAGGTTTATGATAAAAATGGATTTTAAATTACAATTTAATTTCTAGATTCTGATTAATATTTATTAAATTATTAAATATAATTCAATTTATAAATATAATAAATTAAAAATTTAAATGAAATCCTATAACATATTGAAAAAAGTTTTTAAAGGAATAACATTTTAAGTATTAAATATTTTAAATTATATTTAATATCAATTACCACATAAATTAGTGTTATTATTTTACCTATTACGTAGAATGAATAAATTATATTATAATCATCCATTAAAATTGGTATATATAATTTAATATTAAAAAATAAAAAACAGTTGTTAAAAACAATTATTTTAAAAATTTCCATTTTTTAACGATTATAAAAACATACATTTATTTAGCATCTTATGATCTTATATTATCAATCCATTATTATGAGAACATTAATTTAATTTTATAAACAAATAAAAACTTCCTGTAAATATAATAAGAACAATATTATGTATGAAATAGAAATGAATATTATTATTATGAAATATTTAAATTTATTAGTATGTTTTTATTTCATTATTAAATTGTTTATTACACATAGATTTTATTAGTATAAATTTTTTAATGAAAATCACAACGATTTAATATAGAAATATATCACAAGTAAATACAATGAATATATAATCATTGACCAAATATCTTATATCCATATAACCAATCAACATATATATAACTGTCATATTACCTTCATTTATTTATCCTCATATACATCACTAAAATAATTTATATTATTAAAAATTTCTCTATAATTATGCTGATATTTTTTATAATATTTTATAATCTATCAATAATTTTTATATATCGTATGATTTTCAATGAAAATATTAATGTTGAAAAGATCAAACATATTGTGTTTTTGTTTACGTAAAATCCCATTCCTTAAATAATTTTAATAATTACAGTTTGTTTACTCATCATATATTATATTTTATTTTTGTACTATAATTTATGTACCTTAAGGCACCATGGGAGTTGGTGGTAAATTATGGTTTGTCGTAAATTAAATCTTTTAATAAATTTTTTTGATTATATATTAGGTTCTTGGTGTCATGTGAGTGGAATCTATTTTAAAAATGTAATTGTTTAAATTAATTATTAAGAAAAGTAACATTTATTTTTAATAAGATATGTAATTACAAAACACATGGATTTTACATAGTTCACCACAAAAGGGATATATCAAAATAGTGCCCACTAATTATGTGATGAAGATCCAAAATATAATATTCTTCACCTATTTTGTGGAATCAATATTTTAGTCATGGTAACATTATTTTGGGATCCCTACATTTATCGATCTTCTAGGATTAGTCACTCATCATCCTAGGAACACTTCCTCCTATTAACTCCTAACCACTTATATAGTGAATTATCATCCATTTTTTATCCATTTTTTTTATCTTCACCATATAAGGAACATAATTATTCTTCTACCTTAGAATTATTCTTCAATTTCATCATAATAGAATACATTATTCTCTATTAAAAAAATTTCATTTTCACAATAGTAATTATTTTCCCGATTTAATCTATTTCTCAATGATAGAGTTGAATATGTGTATTCTACTATATCTTGGCTCCATCAAAACTTCTCTCTCTAGAGGAGGATATTTTCAAAAAGATATTTTCATTGCGCTTTCCACCTATTCAATTACCAGATGTGAAACAGGAACACTTATTTTGAGTCCCCTTCTTATTCTTAAAAGTTTTAAATGTTCAGGGTTCTATGCAATTACATTAATCCAACAAATATCCATATTATTTCTTCTTATGATAAAAATTTTTTGGAATCATTTTAAATTGATTTAACCTTGATGTCAATTGTACATCAGGTACTCACATTGAGACCCATTAAAACTATCTCAGAGACTATATACTCTATTTTCTGGGGGGCCTACAAAAGAAGTAAAACATTGTGAACTACTTTAACTAACTCCTCCTTTGCGCACTTGAATTCAAAGAAATAATGTCACTGATTGTATATTGTGCAATTAACCTTGGTGTATTGAACTTTTGTAAATAATCCCCACATATTCACTATGTGGATCCTACCTCATTGATTATTTCACAATAATCTCTATTCATATATTCATAAACATATTATATATCCATAATTAATGGGTTATCATGGTATTTATATGAAAATTCATCTTTCAAAAAAACTAATCCTTTAAATTTTAATCCCCCACCGTACATATGTGTACTCTGATCCATACCACATACTCACCTCTAATGGTCAGATTATTTACTCTCTGAGACACACTCTTGACATTGAGATCCACATTCCTCTATTACAATTAACAACCATTTGGAACTATAAAATTAACATCATAATCGATTCATATTTTTTACATCGATGCTGCGAACCCCCAATGAAAATTATTTTGTCAACCATTAAATTCATGTGATCCTGTTCAAAAGAAAAATTCATATTAGGCCACAATATCTATATAGAACTCATTATGTGTCCTACATAATACACTATATGAACCAAATACATGACTAATAATATGCTATTTTTTCAAAAAACATATCTAGAGCTTCACCCAAACCTACAATTTCTACAACCAAAATGTCTTTAAACCCTATGAAGAAAATATTTGTCAAATCATAACTATTTTCTAAATTTATATTCCATATATTATTAAATTAACCTATAATGTCCCTAATATATAATTCCAACTTCTATGATCATAACTTATGAATAATTTGACAAATTTATCTCAACCACAAGGATCATTTCATGGGGATTTTTATTTCCACCTTCAAGATTAATTCCTGATCAAGAACACTATATAAGACACTAAATTATTCATCATACCATCAAAAAAATTCAGTATATTTTTATTTTATGGACATAGGGAAACAAAATATACCAATAAAACAAACCAAACTTTAATGATATGTGATTAGTTTCAAAAACGACAAACATATTCTTTCATATTTCTCTATATTTAATAAACAAGTACTAACACGATATATTATTCTTCAGATCTTCAAGGAAGATGCCTAATTTATCTAGATTTCCAAAGAAGTGCCACAAAGAACTTCTTGGACGCAATATTACTATTCATCCATGGTGAAATAAATCTTTTATCACTTTATTTCATTATTCTAGGAATCAAAAAAATTGTAAATATATATATATATATATTGAAAAGAAAAAACATACTAAAATTAAATTCTCTATCATTATAAAACCATTAAATGTAATTTCATTCTTGATATTTAATTAATATAAGGAAATAAATGATGATTTTTTGCCACATTATATTTTAATGTTCCCATATTGCTTCTGAAAATATATTATTTCTCTTAACACCATTAACCTTTTGAGTTATCTTCTTTTTTGTTACCTTTTCCCTTTAATACAATATTTCGGTTAGTTGGAATTTATATGAGATATGAAGTTCAATTTATAAATCATATTAGGTTAGTACTTGTAATATATTAGGTATGTACATACACAAATATTGAAACATGGAACACGTTATTCAGTCGGGGTGTTTTAGTGGATGTACACGATGAGATGATACTCTACAAGGGGATTATGTTGATCCAAACATCTATAGAAATATGTCATCTATGATCTTTTAAATCAATCCATGATATGGAATAGTCCTTATATATTAACTATAAGTCTAAAAATGAAAGGTAGTTTGGAATCATAGTTACATATAGTATTTTTTAAATATTAAAATCATCATGGTATCCCTGGGATTTCAATTAGATATATTTGAGAGTGGTGCTCTAGGCATTCATAAATTGTCCTTTATGTTTATTTTTGAAGGTTGATTGATAGATAATTATTATTTAATATAAATAAAATGCACTATTTTCAGATTGATATCAACTATAACTACATTGAGTTCTGGTATTTAATGTTCTTTGGAAGGCTGATAATGAATTGATGGTGATGTTCTCCAGTTTTCATAAGGGTATGTGTAATTATTACATAATTTTTTTTATTTGATATGATGAAAGAATAAGAATAAATATATATACTCTAAAATAAACCTCTTCATATTTTTCAATAAAAATGATTCTTGAGATCTTTATTCATCTATTTAACTTATATGAAGGATAATGAATGTTAATATATTTGAATTATCTAACTTTCCCTTCTCCAATTCCTGAATTGATTGGACACCTATTATTTTCCCAAATCATAAAATTCCACCAATATGCATGTTATGACCTATAATATTATATGACTCCTTCTATAAATATGTATCATTCTTTTAGAATTTAATGATCATTAAACATTTCGATGGTTGAGTATCCCTCTAAGAAAGATTGTAATTTTTCCCTCATATTAAAATTATTAAATCTTTCATTTTCCAATCCATTAATATTAGGTCGTTTTTAATCCCTTTTCAAGATAAGTTATAATTACCTTTCATAATATGAAAATCCACAACCTTATTAGCATTCATAGGGTGGAAATATATTGAGTCGTCATTATACTTTATATATTCTAACTACTTCGTTTGATATATTATCAAATCATTCTATATGAAAAAACACATTATTTTATTTTGATTTGCAAATTAAAATTTTTTATGTTAATATAATTAATATATATAAATATTTAAAATATTAAAACATATAGATCAATATTTTTCAACGAGTAATTCTGTTATTGGGAAATTACTTTACATGAGGTATACGTTACAACCATGACTTTATTAACGAGGAAACACATGAATCCTTTAATATATATGTCATTATATACCATAAAACCATATATTATATAGTGTACTATTATTATAATGGATGTGAAAATCCTTTAATTGATATCTTAGAAACATTCATATTTTTTATCTTTTCAAAGGGAGTTAACTTCATTTTAGGAGAACTTTGGTAGTTTATTTGATTTTAATGAGAAATTTCGCAAAACAATCAATTGTATCAATCCAATTCATTCAAACCGTTGGTCTCCATTATAATTGATACTATTTGGAATTATTAAATTACCAATTTAATTGAAGGACCCATTTATTCATACTCTAATATTATTTCATGACCAAATAATGAAACTTTTTATAGAAAAAAGTCACACTAATAAAAATCTTCAAAAAATTTATCCATTATCAAGATGTTCATCCCAATAATAAAATGATCTATATGAACATACTTGAATATCAAGTATAAGATAATATCATATGTAAATTATAAAATTAACATACCAATTAATATATAAATTATAAATTCAATTAAACAATAGCGATAGAAAAATAATTTTCACTTGTGAATTGAATCACATTTAATTCATTCAGTCCATCACTTGTAAATTATAAATTTTTTTATATAACCCTATATTTTCCTTATAAATTGTTTCTATACATATTTATGTTCAATATTAGATAAATATTTATCCCTTCATACTTGATCAAACATGTTTATAATATAGGGAAGATGATACATGTTCTCACTCATG
This sequence comes from Viscum album, assembly GCA_963277665.1. Lineage (NCBI taxonomy): Eukaryota > Viridiplantae > Streptophyta > Magnoliopsida > Santalales > Viscaceae > Viscum > Viscum album. Next base: position 1,090,691,562 of record OY728157.1, on the reverse strand, counting down.
GCCTTTTAAGGGCCCTATAATCAATAAGGAGATGCATTAAACCATCTATCCTATTAAAAAGAATACATGTTCTCCCCATTGTTGATAACATGGTATTAATAAAACCATATCATTATTCTCCAGGAATTAATTATTTGGATATATTAATTTAATCCATACTATATTATATTGATTTTTTAATAATTTCATTGCACTATGTATGATTTATATTAAAAACAATACTTAATTATCTATAATATGACTAGAAAATACATCGATAATTATATCACACTTTTCTTGAAAAATAAAAATATCTCAAATATTTTGTTTCCCCACTATTTAAGCTTAATATAAATCATTTTATGGTAATAATGCCCATAGACATGATGTAAATTTCATAGATATTTTACATTCAAGTTTTCACTCATAGATGATCAAGGGATTATCTGGGATGTGAAATTTATTTTTATTATATTTGAAATTAATATGGTGTCACTATATATTGAGTGAATCCATGCCTTATATGACATCCAAATATCCTAATGATTGAATAATATTATTTTTTATAGGAACCTTCATATAATCTAATATACAAGTTAATGTATATATATATGGTGAAATCATAATTCCAAAAATATTTTTTTATTGAAAATAAAATATATATCCATTAGGATGTAGATTTTATAAACTTATAAAACATTATGGGTATAATGAAGTGTGTGGAAACATTAATATGCAATCCATTTATTAATTTGGTGTGGTTGATGATTTTACATTTCACAACTTCATTTTCAGGACCCTATTTTGATATTATGACTTAATAGGATATCAGTATCTCCAATATATTTGGAGGTTACTCACATCAATTTTAAGAATTAAAAAAATGGACGGATTCAAAGGTTTACATAATTACCATACTCCATATAACAAAATTGTTAGACTGTGCATGGGGAATAAATATGAGCTTTATATATATACATTTGATTATATCAACTATTTATATCTCCATGACGTTTTTGGAAATAATTCTCTTCTATTTAATACTTAAAACATATTCATATACATTTAATGAAATAAACCACATGTTTATTCTAATATTTTTTCACATTTATAAAGATAATTTTTTCCTACATTTTTTTGAGATTATATATTTTTTTTTTCATTGTTTCACTAAAATAATGATAATAATGGGAGTCTCAGATTTTGATTTGTACCTTGTGATAACATCAATCAAATTATTATTATCAACTGAAAAAATATAGAGATAATAGTATTTAGAGACATGTTTTTATGCCACTTGATAAATGATCAATATTTTTTAAAGATAAGGATAAAAAATATGTGTACCATATAATCCATGCGTTGTTCTCTTCATTGGTGCCAATAGAGTAATCCCCAACCATTATTAGCTCTAGTAATTATATAATAATTTTAGTTAAAAAATTGGTTAAAATAATTATTAAAAATATGTTATTAATATCCACCAAAACCGGAATCTTGATTTCATCCTATTTTATTCTATTTAGTCATGTTATTGATTACGTTCCACTATTAATTTTCATCATATTCCAAAGGATAAAAAACTAAAATAAGTCATGTTTACAGAATTGAGAAATGGAAATCAAATTTTTTTTGTCGATCCATTGTTAGGTTAGTTGGGTATTTGAATCCGATCCAAAAGAAGTATGAAAATTCAATATGAAATATGAATTGGAGTTTTTTCAATTCCATTGTATAAATATAAGATCAAAATTTTTCATTTTACTATTAATAGATCTATAAATTTGAGTGACGACTTCAATGAAATATTCTCTCTATCTCCCATCATGTTTTGTTACATACACTCTAAGATAGACATTGCATTATCTCTTACAGTCACTGTTAACTCAATTCATCTTGGATTTATTGAATAGAAAATACTGTAATGGTAAATGTAAGTATCAAAAAATAATAAACCATGTACGAAATTATAAAATAAGAAAAATAAATAAAACTATAACCAAAATTAAAAAACATCAATTCAACCTATGAAATTTTTATTCATTTTATATCACTTTTGGTTCAATATAGATTATTTTTTATATTTATCCATTTATTCATCAGAACCAAATACCAAATTTTAATGAAACATAACCCCTATAAAAATTGAGATGAACCAACCAGAATATATGTACATATTACATCATTTTACATGAATATCATTTAATTTAATTATAAATCACATCAGAAAAATATAGTGGATCAGTGTGTTGGAGATTAAATTTATAACCAAATCATTTTACCAACATTCATCAATATCTCCAACAAATATTCTTTATATATTATATTTTTTAAGTATATTAAACATAATACATTTTTTATAACCAAGGTACGAGAATCATAAACAAGGATGAGAATCATATATCATTGAGGGTTAAAGATAAGAGATATAAAGAAATTACCATAAGTGAGTATGAGATGATCCTCTATTAATTGAACATAATCAAGGTACATGAACATAAACAAGGAAAAATTTCTATATAAGAAATATATCTTGAATCTCAAGTAATGAAATAATGATTATTATATAATAGGACATATAATGCATTATAATTTCACACATTAATGATTATATGAAACTATTTCTAATATTAAGGACCCCTCCCATTTCCATAATTACATAGTTTCTAGAGTCTCAAAATGGATATGGATCAATCTCCAATAACATAAATGTAGTGGATAATTCACCATAGTGGATTGGGTTCAATCCTCATTCCCTTAATCATGGTGCATAGAATGTCATATAGGATTCAATTTAGTCCCCATTCCCTTTCATGTCATCCCATGAGGTATAATGTTTTATTTTAATGATTAAAGGGCTGTATAATTCTATATATATGGGTCACATAATATACAATTGTATATATATGTTAATTAAAAATAAAAATCATCAATAATTCCATCATATCATAATTATGCCCAGAAAAATGAATGGTTTTCATTAATAATGACTAATTAAGTGACAATCGGGAATCCATGGAAAGAATATTAGTGGTATTATTATATTATATTCCTAATGATATAATATTAACACAATAGTTATTTAAAAATATGAGAAACACTTAATATGGGAACTACAGAATTTCTCTAAAAAATATGTATAAATATCTTTGAATTTAAGATTAATTTTATTTTTAAAGTGAAAAATTCATTCAAATTTTTTTTATAAGAGTAAGGAGAAAGTGAAAATAATTGACATGAATAATTAATAACAATTTAATTAGTACTGTAAAAAATGAAACAAACAAAAATGGATAGAGAAAGTGATATGGAAATAAAGGTAAAAAAGACTCCTTAAAAAATAAAGGAAAATATAATTATAGAGAAAATGACCCTAAAAATCATAAAATTATATATATGGATATCCTTAAAAGAGTATGTATTTTTTCACCATTATATATATGTATATATATATTTGCTGTATTTAGAATATTTTTTCAATTTATTTTTAAGTGTAAGGTGGTTATTCATACCTAATTTTATTGTTTGTTGTATTTTTATAGAATATATAAAATTACTATGGGAAATTGCAGAATTTAGGGAAAATGATTAATTTTATCAAGATGACATGTCAGACTATGATCCAAATAATCACAACATGAAACCTAGGCAATAAATTAAAGACAAACTAAATAAAATGGGAAAATAATATTTGTTTCATTTATTTGACATCACATCGTGAATTTATTCATCCGTGCATCCACTAAAAATCATGTTGATCTATTACACCATTAATGAAATTATTCAAATTGGGGCTGATATTCATAAGGATCAAGAAAGGTTTGTGGAATAATCATTTAAACTATTATAGCTATTCTATATTTCGAATTTATGTGATAGAGTTATTTGGAATAAAGGGACCCATAATTCACTCCTTGATGCATTGTTTCATGGATAAAATCTATAAAACCCCCAATATTTTTAAGTATGCCTCATTTGTAATAAATTTAATCTCTTTGATTTCTTACACTTCATTGAACACTAATCTTAAAAAAACTCAAAAATATTATTATTATAACCTTGTCATTAATTTGGAGGTATTGAATAGTATTAACGAAATTATGAAATATATAATATTCTAATTAATCGTTAATATATTAATTAATTTTTTTGAATATGGAAATAATTTTTAGTCAAGTATTTTTTTCTTAAAATATATGTTTTCCTCAATAATTCATTTTTATTGATTTACATAAGAAAATTAATATAAATAATTTCTAATAATTTTATAAAATTTATTTTATAAAATAAACAAAAATGATAGAATCATCATGTAAAAATTATATTGGGACTGTTTTTTTCAGAATTTTCCAAAATGGTTAATATATCTATTGATAGTAAAAAATATAAAATGTTTTTTCACGAAACTCTCATTTTATTTATATATAAAATTCGTAATATGATTATTAATTGATCTCAAAGTAACATAGGTAATTTTTGTTTACGATTTAATCTGAATTGATACATTTAATTAACCATTATTCCTTATTTTTGTACATGTACATTTTTTTGTATTAAAAAACAATTTTTTTACCAAAACAATATTTGATTTCATTTTTATGGTTTTAATTTAAATTCGACTTTCCGGATTCTAAGTTTAAATTTTTTAAAAGTGGATTCCATATTTTGTATTAGGTGTAGTAAATTATGTTTTATGTTAATTTTAAAATTTTAGCAATAAAAATTTTACCGTGGGAAAAATAGTTTCTTCAACAGAGGTTAAATAACGAATAACATTAAAGATAATAGTTAAAGTTTTAAATGCCTATAAAATACAACATAAAATGATTTTTCGATGTGTTTATAAAACATAAATATAATTTACGACATTAATTATCATCCAAATTTCTTGGTTATAATTCCACCCAAATGTGGTCGACTTTAATTATAAAATATTCAATATTTATTCACTTAAACCACCCCTCCCAAAGCATAAATACCCCCACTAACCACAAAATATATCCCCAATATCCATGTAGAATATGAAATATATTCTGAAACCTATCATCATACTCTATCCTTTTAAATTTTCTTGAATTCTCACCCAAATACCAATTCCATGTTCCTTAAGGGGTCTTTCATGGTTTTGATATTAAAGGTCCAACATTATCAGAAAAATCCTATTAATTTCATTTCATTTTATACATTATCATCTCCTCATTAATACCTAAATGATTAATAACTCTATTATCATTTAGATAATTTTATTTTAGGGTTTTAACGTAATATATTTCATCCATCCATTTTATTCCCACCAATTATTCAATAAAATGAACCCATTATCCTAATTAAGGTGGTTAATCGACTCTGTGGACAATGATTTTTTGTTTTCCATTAAAACATTACATTTGGGTCAAAAAATTATATTTATGGTAAAATAATATTATAATAGGTATATTATAACCTCCTTAATGTTCTAAAACTATTATATTGACATAATATTGAATAAAAACAACTTGGTCCTCATGGTTGGAAAAAATTCTAAATTAATGTAAACATTTATCACTTACATTTTATCAAATAAATCATCCCCATGAAAGAAATAAATATGATAAATGGGATAATTATAACTGATTGAAGTTAATTAATATGATTTCATTTCACATGTGCAGTTTCATTTCAATATGATAGAAAATTACATAATTATACACAAATGAATCGATCATGATAACCATGAAAACAACAAACCCAAAACAATGAATACAATGAAATTAAATTATTTAAAGGGTTTGAAGATGTTATAAAAGTATCATATATGGTATTATAAATATTATTAATTATTGGAATATTATTGAATACCATTTTTGAACATTTATATAGTTGGATAGAGTACTAAAATGGAATGGAAAGCGTTATGTAAGGTCTTCTAATATAACTTTTACCTAAATGAGATATATTATATATTCAACACTTATTTCATGTGTGTAGGCAACATACTACCAATTGATAAATTAGATCGGGAATATCATTATCTTAATGCTAATAAAGAATTAATTTTATTATTATTACTTTTATGGGGAACATAATTGGACTGACTACTTGTTCCTCAGGAATTCTTATCAAATTTAATTTATTTCGGTTATACATTACTTCTATGAATATGTCATATAAGAATATTTGAAAATTTTATTTTTAATTTATTATGTATTATATCAACATTATTTACATTTAATTATAGTTAATAAACATATTAAATTCATTTGATTAATAATAACATCACTGATATAATATTTATAAACGAATTTCATCTAAAAATTTAACTTTTTAATGTTTCCCTTAAGACCAATTTTTTTGTCTTTGTCTATATTTTCTAAAAAAATTTCTAATATTTATATAATGTATAATTATTTTTAAAATTTATTTTTTTTATCGTGTTTTAATTTTTACAAATATGTTTTAAATGATTCTTTTTTTTGTTTTCTATAGACGTTTCTCTGTGAATTTTCATCAAAAATAAGGGCTGAATATTTTTTAAATTTTACGCCGCCAGTTGATTTTCCATATTTGATTAAACAAAAATGTATTGAAGCATGATTTTAAATATTACTAATATATTTTTAAATATAATATTTTTATTTATAATTGTTTTTCATTTTTGAAATTTGTTTCAGAACAATAAAGGGGGTTTTTCCCATAAGAATTATTTCATGTGATCATTCAATATTATTTTCCATATATGATAACATTATATTATTTTAAACATTATTTTCATGGGATATTATTTAATGATACAACCCTTATTATTTTATTTTTGACATTTTTATATGATGCAATCGTTTTTATGAAGCATGTTTCTTTTCTATGAGTTATTTTAAGATTAAATTTTTATAAAACCCAATTTATATTCATGGGGAATGATATGATTAAGATTCCATTATCATAAATATATATAGTTTAAATTATGTGAAGGGTGGGACTGATAGATCCCTCTGATTAATTTTGTGACTATATTATATCTCATGAGATAGACAGGAATGCAATGGGGTGTGAACTCAGTTATGTAATTATAGCATGGAATTGGAAGTGAGATCAATTATGTGAGGTTTCCATTATGTGAAGGGTTCGAACTATACCTCCTGATGATGAATCAATAAATTATTTATATTTCATAATATAGATATTAAATTAAGGGTATGCGAAATCAATATAGTAAAATATATTCTAATGGGGTGTTAATATAGTTCTGTAAGGGACTTTTTCCAATGTGATAGTCATTAGAGTGAAACATGGATAATATAATGGTTGGGGAAGAGAACCCATTCAAACATTACAATATTTGAAAACAAAAGTGTCTAATAATGAAATTTTTTTATATTCTAAGGTGTATTGTATAGTTACATGCCTTATGTTACGTGAAATATGATCCTGTATTATGAACATTAATGATTTATCACAAGAATCTAGTCTCAGATCTTTGATATACGAGGTATAATTTCAAAATGTTATGTTATTGTTTTTATACATTTATTCTAAGGTTATTATTTATATTTCCATCATTTATACCTACATTGAATATATAATCTTCCTTTTATTATGTTTCTATTCCCTAGGATATAAAAAAAGTTATTGAAGGTTATATGTAAAAAAGGGCTCTAGTTATAATGAATCAAGTGGGAGAAGATGTATCTATTTTATAAACCTGTTATTTTTTTGATTTTAGGAAGTCACATAATTAATATGATTTTCGTGCGGTTTTATTATTATATTTATTGAATATTCTTCTATTGAAACATAATATCTATGTATGAAAGGATTGGGTTATCAGAGTTGTTATCAGATCAAGGTTTAGTTATCAATGGAAATGAGGATGGTAAAACCTTAGATAGATCCCTAATGGTATGTCTAGGATAGAATCATATATTTTTTAACAATCAGGAATAAAATACGGTAATCTTAAGATGAAATATTTTGAAATTTTATATGTTATTTCCCCTAATTATGTGGTTTTCCTAATATGATTAGTTAAGAGGACACTATTTTTCATGGTTTTATTCAACATATTCAACAAAAAGGGATAATTTTAATACTAAAATAAATGGGAAATAAAATGATTTTCTTCCTGATAAATCTAATTTTATGGGATATTGAATGAAAAATCATATCTCTATGTTCACAGAAGACATGAATCATGATGTACATGCAAATGAGGAAAAGATGGAACAACATATTGTTGAGTCATTTATGAGGAAATGTACACCATATTTCAGTGGGTCTTTTGATTAAAAATTGGATGAGTAATGAATTAGTAGCTCTTAAGGGTTATTTGATACAATCCAATGTGTAGAACATGAGAATTTCAATTTTTTTATTTTTATCATCTGGAAATTGAAGCAGATCACTGGTGGAATCTTATCAAGAATATGAGAAAAGAGGACGAATCTACATCAATGAATTTGGATGAGTTCAAGAACGTATTTTACCTTGAAGACATTCCTCATGTACTTTATTTCAAAATGGATAAGTAATTACTTAATTTAAATAAAATGGAAGATTAATATGTTGGAACCCATAAAGAAATTATTACATGACACGCATGGTATGCTTCTGAAATTACATTCCAACTTGAAAGAAAGGTTGATAAATTATTAACTGGATTAAAACTATGTATTTATAGGGAATTATATATAGGGGTCTTTAATAAATATGAATAAATTCGTTGATGCATTCTTAAGGTAGATATGAAGAAATGGTGATTCCCATCAATCTCATGGGTTTTATAAGAATTTTTTTTAATTCAAATGGAATTCAAAAAACCTTCGAGAGAAAAAGATATGATTTAATTCACATTTAATATGTAAGAAGAAACATGGTGGAAATTGACTTTATAGAACTGTTAAATATTTTATGTGTTGATGGGTGGGTCATCGGGTAATAGAGTTCCAATATAACGTAAAGAAGTCCGTTAAAAATGAGAATAGAGATAAATCTGTAAAGAATTAACCAACCACAATCAACTGTTTCAAATGCAAAATTTTTTGGGAATTATATGAATGAAATACCCAATATAAGGGAAAAAATGGATGATAAAAAATCAATGACTAAATTAGAAGGAAAATGGGTAATATTATATGATCATGGTGGATGAAGTAAATCATGTTTATTAGGGATGATTTACCCTCCTATCTTTAGTTGGGAGTTTCCTATCCAATTTTGTTTGAGTGAGATCAATGAAAGTATTATTTTTTATCCTTGCCTAAAATTTCATGTGATTATCTCCCTCTACATTAATTCTAGAATAATAAAACAAATTATTATTATTTTACTAATGTTTTTACTTATGTAAATGAATATATATTTTTAATGTTTCTTGTAATCATGAAAACAGATTGAAGTGATTTTTTTAGAACACATGAATATATGACATATAACCGTTAATATGTGCATAATTTTAACATAATTCTATGTTAAAGAGATGTATTTTATGTCAAAATATATTAGACAGCATTAATGAACATGGATATAATTAGTAATATGTTTATATGGTAGTTTATAGATCGCGTTTATAAATTTGTTTTATTTATGGTTTGGGGAAATAGTTAATTTTAAAAATCCTATATTTTTTCACTAATGTGTTATTGTAATTTAGGTTATTACCATGATTTAAGATGATACATGATAAAAATATTCACATGTTTTTTGTGTTAAAATTATGATCTAAAACACATTTTTTGTGGATTAATGATTTTTACATTTCATAAATTTATTCAAATTTAATAAATTTTTTGGAATATACAATTTTTTTGGAAGGATTAGAATGGTAACCATATATGACATTATTTAAATTGAAACACAGATGAGGTTTTAAATTTTTAATGTATTACACAATCCTATATATATTTATTTTTATTGGATAACCTAGGAAAATCGTTTTGTTGTGATGAAAAATAGAGACATAAGAATGAAATTCCATTCCATTATGGATGTTATGATCCTCTAGATCAATTGAAAATTCAATTACCAATTCATTCCTTGGATTAAGAAGTGAATTGTAAATTGATCAAGTCATAACAATAGAGTGATATTGTACTTTTGAGATGAAATCCAACAATAATATCATATTGAATTATTTTGAAATAATTTTTTATCCAATTATAATCATTTCTAATAATATAAATGGAATTTTTATACCTATTGGGTCTACGATTTTTTGGTCATTAACCTTCACATTCTACATCAAAAAACGATAATTAGAAATATATGTCATATTTAGGTTTTTTTAAAATACACTAATATTATCCTAATCATAATACTAATTTTATGGTTATCTTATTCATTTTCATTCCATACTCTTAATAGACTGTTTCATAAACCATTTTTACGATGAGGGTTTCACAAGAATTTTTTTTCAAATATCATACTTTATTTTTGGAAATAAATTTTAAATTAAGAAGAATTTTTTAAATTCATGATAGTATCATAATGGTATCATATTAATTATTTACACTTCCATAGAATCCCTATAATGTTCATAAGGTGTTAAATGTATCTATATTAAGGATTTATAAAATAAATACTTCCCATGTACTATTATCATATATCATGTTGATTGAGAATGATCACTCCTATGATGAGAAACAGTAGAGACTATGTAAAAAAGAGATACTTTTTTTGATACTAGACCACTATCCTTTTTAATATTTCTCTATGAAACAACCAATTTGAGGAACCTTTGTTTAATCTTGAGTGTGATGAGGCATAATTATCGTCGTCTATTTATATTAGTTTAAAAAAATGAAGTAAATATTAATTGTAGAAGGTTATAATAAAAAACACCCTGATTTTAATTATATCTATGTTTTTAATAAATTTAATATATTTGATGGCTTACATTATATAGAACACCAGATATAAATGAAGTTCAAGATATTATTAGTATAAAAGTGATATTAAATTCATGGGAATTAATTTTATTAACATAAATATGAAATTAATAATTCTATAAATAATTTTTTTTTAATAATTTAATAAATTGTGAATGTTCACATAAATTTAATTAAAGACATTTTTTTCATCAAATGTGTATTTTCATTAGAATTAAATTATTATTTCTTATTATGATAAAAGAAATATAAATAATTTTTGAACAATTTATAAAATTTAATTTAAAAAATGAATATTATTTTTGAATTAATCATATTATAGTTATCTTAGGATGAATATTTTATAATTTCTTGAATATTGTAATTTTTTAGTTAATAGTCAAATAATATCCATTTTTTTAAAACCACCATTTCAATTATATTTAAAACTCATTTTATTTTTTTTTCTCTAAAATTAACATGATTAATTATTATTTAACATATAAGTTAATCAATTACATTTAAATATCATTTTTACCTTATTCTGATATAAGTACATTTGTGGGATGAAAAACACATTTGTTCAAAATCTTCTTTTCATTGTTTTAAAAATTTAATTTTAAATCGAATTTTGAAAAATATGTTCTTTGAATTTTTAATAATTGAATCCATTTTTGTAAATTGGGGGTCCAAATTATTTTTCAGTTACATTGTGATTTTAAGGTATAAAATAATTACAATAGTAAAAATACTATTTACTGCATTATTTGTAAAATAATGTAGTGGATAAAAGATAGAAGTTAAAAGTTTATGATAGAAAAAAATTAAATCATTAATGAGTTATTGATGTTTTTATAAACAATAAAATTCCTTTAAAACATTAATTATCAACCATATTATTTGGAATTAATTCCACCCAACTGTGGTTGTATTAAACAATAAAATAATTAATATTTAATAACATACGCCCCCCAAGTAGAAATTCTACCACTTTCCACACCATTTCTACTAAAAATCATTGATTCATTAAACATATAATTAGAAACCATTCCTTCCCTCTCAACGCACATAAAATTTTTTATGGTATCACATAAAATCCAATTTCATGTTCCTTATGTTGTCTTCAAGGATGTGATATTCGAGTGGAATCATTCACAAAAAACCTCTCTTAATTTCATTTATTTCTTCCTTATCATCACCTCCAAAATCCATAAAATATTAATTACCAAAATATCATATATATATATATACAATAATTTTATGTTTATAATATAATATCTTATATACATCCCTCTTATTAGACCCTCTTATTCAAAAAAATATTCCTTGTACAAATTATGGTGGTTAGTCATCCCCGTGGATAATGATTTTTCGTTTTCAATTACAACATTCAATGATGGTAAAAAAGTATTATTATTGTTAAATAATATTTTAATATGAACATTAATACATATTTCATGTTTTAATCTAATATATAGAAATTATATTAGACAAAATGAAACTAGTTTGTGATTTTTGATAAAATATACAAATTCAACTAAACATTTATCATTAACATTTTATTAGATGTATCATCCATGTGTATGAATGAAAAATTATACCTGGTATCATTTATGTATTTTGTATGTTCATTAATAACACTAAATTTCACAGATGGAGTTTAATTTTCATTTGATAATAAAATTTCTATTTATACACAAAATAACTAGCCATGAAAACCATGAATTGAATGCACCAAAAATGTCTCCTTTATCTCCCGGTGCTCCCCACTTGTTCTGCTTTGCATAGGGTTTCATCCTAAAATCCTTCATCCTGGGATCGATGATGCTTCTGAGCACTGCTCATTTTCCCACTTTACTCCTCCTCCTACCTTCTCCCCACTCCGAAGCAAAGCTCTAGTATTCTCCTCCCTTTTAGCATTCTCCTCCCCTAATTGCATAACGATGTTCATTTAGGGAATACTGTTTACATTTCTCCTCCCCTCTTTCTTCCTTATCTTGCACATCAAACCTATACATAGGGTCTATGTATATGGCCCAAGCCTTAAACATTACTTAATCATGAGTTATTTAAAGAATACACGTTGAGGATCTTTTCAGGTTTAGAGGTTTAGAGAATTAGATCATAAAACATGCATTACATTCCACATTTAAATGAAGTGGTTACATAAAATATAGTATTAATTTTTTCCCATCAAAGGAAACATATTTAAAATAAAACATGGATTCATTCTTGACACTTCTTGGACACTATCATCATATCATGTACCTTTCCCTTGACCTGTGAAAAACATTTCAAAAACATGGGATACGCATAAAAATCTCAGAAAGGGATATAGAAAAATAGAAAGGAATCATGAGTACATGTATACATAAGAATCAATGAAATCATAATTTACCCATAAAACATAAGAACTTTAACATACCTCATCAAATCATGAATAAATCATAGAAATCATAAGACATAAAGGTAACCTGAGGCTTTCATAACATTCTTACGTAGGGAGTAACCCTCTTGGTTACATTTGGAATACCCATCACATTATATTCCATAAAAAACATTGGAGAAACCTTAACGTTTAACTCCTTTGCGTTACCCAATGCATTGGAGAGCTATATCGGGCTCACCCGCCTTTACTTTATCATGGAACCACCCGTCTTCATAACAATTCCCAAGAACCATAACAAAATTGTATCACATAAAACATACATAAAAGAAACATAATATTTCCACATTTCAATCACAAGATATCAATACAACACATTGATATAATAAAAACATTATGAAAACCATTTTCAATACCAAAATAAAAGAAAAGTAAAACATGGTATTTATTTTTCATTTAAAAAAAGGTATGGCTTGTAGAGGAAGTCGAAACTCAAATAATGGTCACAGCGGCGGATAAGTCGTTGTCGCCGCATACGTACTACAAAAACATTCCCTTTTATCGTTTAGTAAAATGCTTCGTATAAAAAAGATTCCTTTTGGATAAACGTAAAAGTCAAAGGGGTTTATACACTGTATAAAAGAAGGTTGTGTATAAAAGAAAATATGCCTCAATGAAAGGAGATTGAGACGAAGTCCCATACCTCGGGTCCAACTTTTCTCGATCGTTCTTTAACCTCCTGAATAATAAACTTGAGTTAATTTATACACTCTTAAGAACATTTTTCATATTCATTATTCCTTTTATATAACTTATTACCATGTCAAGAACACTATGTAATTATTTAAGTTAATAACGGTCGTTTTAACGATCCTTGGTACTTGAGTAAAAAATAAACTATTTATAATTACAAGTTTTTCATGTATACATTATATCCAGAGTTATAATTATGATGTAGATATCATATATATCATATATATCTTGTCTATACATGCATTTATAATATTACATAACGTTTAGAGGTAAGAAATGAAATGCACCCTTCATGGAGACGGTAAGTCGTAAGTACGCATGAACGGTACATTCATTTCTATTTCGTATTTTATGGAATAGAATCATAATGATATAAAGGTATATTATACTTCCATTATAATATCATATATAATATCATTAATTACATCCTTTATACGTCCCACATATGGCATTAACGAATCAAATCTCTTTGAGGGGGTTGTTGTCCGCACTTCCTAAAATAAAGATATCGCGTTTACCAATAATGGAAACCATAAAGGTATGCCATAAATGAAAAATACAGAAGAATATGTATAACATAAACATATTATATATCATATAAAAATATAGTTTCATCTTAATGGACACTTTTGAAGGTGTTAAAAGAATATTGAACAATCATCGTTTCGTGAGGCAGAAATTCGCCATCCACGGAAATAGTATGTTCTTTAACCATTAGATATAGGTGTGTGTAAATTTATCTCGAATCCATATTATAACAACATCATAGTATATGGAAGATACTGGTGTTTTTACAAAAGAAATGAATAAAAAGAGTTTAGGAGGTTGGAAAGGCAAAATAAAACATAAGAACATAAGAGAAGACACTACCTTTAAATCGGGTAAATCTTTTTGATTTGAGCTCGAAGGCTTCCTTGGGAAGACTTCTGCCCAATGTGAGGCTTATAAGAGTTAGAGAGGGATTTGGAGAGACAAAATGGGTAGGGTTTGGCCGATACAAAGTCTTGAGAGGTGTGTGTAAGGAGGTAGAGGTGGGGTCTTTTTATAAGAGGAGAGGAGGGGCACTCTTGGAAAGTTACAAAATGTTACTTTATTTTCAAATGAGTTTCGGATTTTAAGAGTCCCACATTGATGTATTTCGAGTATAATTTGATAAGGTTTCGAAATACACCCATAAAATTGGTTTTAGACAAGTTTAGGTCTTATAGTTTACATTATATTCTCGTTTTATTTAAATCGTTAAATAATTAGGTAATCGCTGCATCATCATGGTGTCATAAATAATTTAATTTATATAATGTCTAAAAATTATTAAAAAAATACTATGATATAAGAAATATTTTTAGCTTTCCAATGACTATTTATAATAAAAATCCTACTTTTATATCCCCATTTATAAATTGTCTTAGTAAAATAACTCATGATTGTGAAATTTTTAATTTTAACATTAAATAAAAAGTTATTAAAGTCATTTTCCTTCAAAAGTGGCTCCATGGGGTCCCCATGCTTACCCATGGATTTTCATGGTTGGACATGACACTTCAAATAAGGGTAGGACATGTGTCGAGTTCATTTCATATTATTAATATTTTATTTTTACCTTAAACTACACTAATTACCTCTAATCACGATTAAAAACTTAAAAGTTACTATTCACCAAAAAATTATTTTAATCCCATCGAACCAAATTTTATTTCATAATGACAACCATGTATGTCGGATTATTGATATTCAAAACACAGAGGTGGTAAAATTTCATTTAAACGAAAAATCATTTTTAAGTACCACTTAGTGGTTTCACTTTTCATCAAAAATTGAAGTTTTTCAGAAAAATACCAAAACTTCACCCTAAGCTATATTAGATATTCCGAATTCAAAAATGATGACTATTTTAAAAAATTCAAAACATATAAGTTACATTAATTAATTTAATAATTAATTCCCGCTATCTGAGCAAATAGCGTGTTTTTATAAAACAATAAGTATCAAAAGATTGACACTAGTTTAAGTCCAATTTCAAAGTGAAATTAATTCCAATGACCACTATTGGATTAAATGGTAAAAATATATTCTAATTGAAATTTAAAACCAATTCATAAGATAATCTAATCATTAAAATAAATTAGATTAAAAACAGGTTTTTAATTAAAATAAAACATTTTTCACTATTCATTAAAAAATGAACATTATCGATAAAATACCAAAAATTTACCCAAAGTAAATTTCAATGTGCCAATCATAAAGAATAAGTTTATTTCAACAAATAGATATTATAAAATTGTAAAAGTTTTATTTAAAAATGGTTTTCCATCAAAAGGTCGTAAAATAATCTTTTAAAAAATATTAGTGTATTCCATGCTTAAGATTGGATTTATTCACATTTTAAGCATCTAAAACACTATTTAATTCATTAATAGACATAGATAAAAAATATATATTATTAATAACTTACTTGGGATGTTACATCCTTCCCCCTTTAGAAAATTGTGTCCCCGCAATTTATTTACTTATCGAATAAGTGGGGGTATTTAGCCCTCATTGCATTTTCAGATTCCCATGTTGCCTCTTCAATCATGTGGTTTTTCCACAATACGTTTACCTGATAAATCACCATATTTTGTAACACATGCTTCCTATGGCCCAGAATCTGGACCGGCTGTTCCTCATAAGATAGGTTCTCATCCAGCTGAACTACCTCTGGACTCAAAACATGAGATGGATTTGGCATATACTTTCTCATCATAGAAACATGAAAAACATTATGTACCTGAGATAAACTCGGAGGTAAATCCACTCGGGAAGCAACGGATCCAACTCTCTCAAGAATATCATATGGTCCAATGAACCTTAGACTCATCATTCTTTTCTTACCAAATCGCATCACACTTTTTCATGGTGAGACTTTGAGAAAAACATGATCACCTACGTCAAAAGTTAGATCCTTCCTCCTGTTGTCTACATAACTCTTCTGTCTGCTCTGATCGGTTCTCATGTGTTTCTATATCAGCTGAACTTTTTATGCCAACTCTTCTACCAATTCTGGTCCCATTAGCTTCCTTACAACCACTTCATCCCAGAAAGCTGGAGTTTGACACCGCTTCCCATATAACGACTCAAATGGTGCTATCTGTATACTGGAATGAAAACTGTTATTATAAGAAAACTCAACCAAAGAAATATGTTGGTCCCAACTTCCCTGATAATCCATCGAACAAGCACGTAGAATATCTTCCAATGTCTGAATTGTTCGTTCTAATTTCCCATCTGATTGAGGATGAAAATATGTACTAAAATTTAATTCAGTACCCAACGACTTCTGAAGTCCTTTCCAAAAGTTAGAAGTGAACCTGTGATCACGGTCCGATACAATGGAGAGAGGAAATCCATGTAACATGACTATCACTTTAAGATACAAATGGGAAAGTTGATCTAGGGAAAAATTATCTCGTATAGCAAGTAAATGAGAAGATTTAGTCAAGCGATCAACAATAACCCAGATTGCATTATTACCTCGAGGTGTCTTCGACAATCCCACTACGAAGTCCATTGATATATTTTTCCATTTCCACTCTGGCACTGGTAAGGGCTGAATCATCCCTTTCGGTAACTGCTGCTCTTCTTTAACCTGTTGACATGTCAAACACTTCACAGTAAAATTAGCAATATCCCTTTTCATTCCATCCCACCAGTAATACTCCCGAAGATCCCTATACATATAAGTACTTCCTGGATGAACTGAAAACGGAGAACTATGAGCTTCACATAACAAATCTCTCTTCTAATATGAATCAAAAGGCACACACAATCTCTTCCCAAATCTCAAAACACAATCATTATCAATGTTGAATTCAGGAAACTTACCCTTCTGAACAAGCTCTACCTTTTTCTGCAACTCACTGTCATGCTTCTGTGCTTGCTTGATTCTGTTTGATAGAGAAGATTTCACTAATACCTGAAACAAAACAGAAGAAAATCCTGGACCAAAAATATCTATGCCAATGTTCATAAAATCCTTAACCAAAGGATCATGTTCTAAATGCATCATTTTTAATGAAACTTTACATTTTCGACTCAAATCATCATCCACTTTATTTTCTTTTCCCGGATGGTAATGAATTATACGATCATAATCCTTGATTTATTCTAGCCATCTCCTCTGTCTTATGTTCAATTCTTTCTAAGTGAATATATAAGTTAAACTTTTGTGATCGGTATATATTTCACACTTTACTCCATACAAATGATGCCTATGAATTTTTAAATCGAAAACAACAGCAGCTAATTCCAAATCATGTGTAGGGTAATTTACCTCATGAGTTTTCAACTATCATGAAACATAAGCAATTAACTAATAATTATACATTAGGACACAACCAAGTCCTTTCAATGAAGCATCACTGTAGATAACCAACTCACCATTCCTGAAAGGAAGTGCCAAAAATGGAGCATTTACCAATCTTCTTTTCAATTCATGAAAACAATCATCACATTCTTTTGTCCAGATAAACTTAACACCCTTCCGAGTTAGCTTAGTCATTGGACTAGATAACCGTGAAAAATTTCTAACATACCTTCGGTAATATCCTACCAAACCAAGGAAGCTACTAATCTTAGTTACATTTGTGGGTCTTAGCCATTCTTTAACAACTTTTGTTTTTACAGGATAAACCGTTATCCCATATTTTGAAACAATGTGACCAATGAAGTAAATTTGTTTCAACCAAAACTCAAACATGCTGAATTTCCCATTCAATTTCTTTTCTTTTATGGTTTTCAAAATAAACCTTAAATGTCATTTATGCTCCTATTTACTTTTAGAAAAAACCAAAATATCATCAATGAAAACAACCACAAACTTATCCACGAACTCATGGAAAATTCTATTCATTATGTCCATGAATACAGAAGGTGCATTGGTTATCCCAAAAGGCATTACTACAAATTCATAATGGCCATATTTTGTTCGAAACGTTGTCTTCGGAAAATCTGCTTCCTTTACCTTCAGCTGATGGTACCCCGATCTCATGTCAATCTTTGAAAAAGACTGAGCTCCATGGAGCTTATCAAACAAATCATCAATAAGAGGAAATGGATACTTTTTCTTAATAGTGATATTATTCAAGGCTCTATATTCAATGCAAAGTCTCATAGAACAAACTTTCTTTTTAACAAATAAATCAGGAGAACCCCATGGTGATGTGCTAGGTTGAATGAAACCTTTCTCTAATAAATCTTGCAATTTCTCCTTCAACTCTAAAAGTTCAATTTGAGCCATTCGATATGGGGGTGTTGAAATTGGATTAGCATTAGGAACTAAGTCAACAGTATACTCAACTTCTCGATCTGGTATTATTCCAGGAAACTCATTAGGAAAAACATCAGGATACTCATTTACCACAGGCACATCATTAATCTGAACAGTTCCCTTGTTTTCAACAATATGTGCACGGTAACATTCATTTCCATCTTTTACAAGTTTCGCGGCATCTTGATATGTTATCAACAGTAAGGGTTCATTCTTGTACACAAACTAAAAGTATTTCTGAAATGAAACATCTTTAGCTCTACAATCTATCTTAGCATGGTAAATAGAGAGACAATCCATACCCATGATAAAATCAAACTCTATTAGAGGTAGAACAATTAGGTTTGCAAGTAGGTTCTTTCCACGGATAAGGATAGGGAGATTCTTATAAATTCTTTTTGCCTCAACATTTCCCTAAGGTGTTTTTACCAAAAGTTCAGGAGTCATTTCTTGAGATGGTATTACCATTTTACTAGAAATGTTTTTAGAGATAAAAGAATCTGTAGACCCCGAATCAAACAACACACTGGCATAATCTGAAAAAACAAACAAAGTACCTGGTACAACTTCATTTGATAGCCCGACATCAGCTGAAATAGTTGCAATGGATTTCATCACCCCTTTCTTCTTGTATTCTAACTCTTCCCATCACTCAAGCTCTTTGTCAGACACTTTTTTGCATAGTGACCCATCTCATTGCACTTAAAACATTTCACTAACTGTAAATCAAATTTGGAATTACCATCACCGTGATATTTTTCAGTGCAATCACGAGCCTTATATCCCATCTTACCACATCGGTAGCACTTTCCAGAATTCAGAAGACATTCCCCATCATGCCTTTTACCACATTTATCACAAACTGGAAACTTTGTTTTCTTACCATCAGGCTTTTTTGAAGAATTCGTTCATTTCTCCGGCCACCTCGGTCTCTTCTTCTATTGGTTGTTATAGAACAATTGATCATCGGAAAACACCATTTCCACATTCTCAGCACATCGAACAAGATTTTCATAACATTTGAACTCACGAGATGCTATAGCCCTTCGAAATTTTAGCATTAATCCTAAGTAAAAACAATTGATTTTACTATCAAGTTCTTGGATAAAATTTGGAGCACGCGTTACCAATCGAGTGAACCTTTCTTCATAGGCAGCCACTGAGTCATCCTCTTGCCTTAATTGCATGAAATTGTTTTCCATCCTAAGTCGAAAAACCTTAGGAAAATACTTCTCAAGAACCATACCTTTGAATTCATCCCAGTCAAGAGCCTCAATGTCATCAGCGTCCCTGATATTTTTAACCATCGACCACCACTAATCTGCTTCACCCTCCAAACGGTAAATAGTATGACTAACCTTTTGATTGTCTGAACACCCCTTGACATAAAAAATATTTTCCAGTGCTTTAATTCACACTTCAGCTAGCACAGGTTCAGATGATCCTATGAATGATGGGGGATGTTTCCTCATGAAATGTTCCACCACTAACATGTTCTTTTGCAGTTGATCTGGCTGATCTCGTGCATGGATACCGCCACCATTTATCGCTTGATTCAACTGCGCCATTACTGCGACAATCTGCTCAGTTCCAATTCGGACCATCTCAGGATGCTGATTCGGATGCTTATTTCCTTATGTATGCCATCCTAGAACTGGATCCATGTTTCCTCTACGGAAAACCATTTTGAACAAACATGTCTTAGATGAAGAAACATGGTAGTCTTCAAATGCTATATCATTTCAATTTGACCATAAAAAAATATTTTTGGATAATCATTTAATAAAATTATAACTCCTAAAGTTATCTAAACCGACCTCTGATACCAACTATAAGTCCCCAGCCTTAAAAATTACTTAATCTTGAGTTATTTTAAGAATACGTGTTGGGGATTTTTTTAGGTTTAGAGAATTATAGAATTAGATAATAAAACATTCATTACAGTCCACATTTAAACAAAATGGTTACATAAAAGATAGTATTCATTTTTCCCATCAACAGAAACATATTTAAAATAAAACATGGATTCTTTCTTGACACTTCCTTGACACTATCATCATTTCATGTACCATTCCCTTGACCTATGAAAAACATTTCAAAAACTTGGGATGAGCATAAAAAGCTTAATAAGGGATATAAAAATAAGGAATGGAATCATGAGTACATGTATACATAAAAATCAATGAAATCATAATTTACCCATAAAACATAAGAACCTTAACATACCTCATCACATCATGAATAAATCATAGAAATCATAAGACAAAAAGGTAACTTGAGGTATTCATAACATTCTTATGTAGGGAGTAACCCTCTTGGTTACGTTTGGAATACCCATCAGAGTATATTCCCAAAATCTCTTCGATGAAATCTTAACGGTTAACTCCTTCGCGTTATCCAATGCATTGGAGAGATATATCGGGCTCACCCGCCCTTATTTTATCACGGAACCACCCGTCTTCATAACAATTCCCAAGAACCATAAAATAATCGT
The DNA here is from genome assembly GCA_963277665.1 of Viscum album. Lineage (NCBI taxonomy): Eukaryota > Viridiplantae > Streptophyta > Magnoliopsida > Santalales > Viscaceae > Viscum > Viscum album. The sequence continues at coordinate 1,090,669,807 of OY728157.1, read as the reverse complement.
ATCACATAAAACATGCATAAAGGAAACATAACATTTCCACATTTCAATAACAAGATATCAATACAACACATTGATATAATAAAATCACTATGAAAACCATATTCAATACCAAAATAAACGAAAAGTAGATCATGGTATTTATTTTTCATTTAAAAAAAAGCTATGGCGTGTAGAGGAAGCCGAAACTCAAATAATGGTCACAGCGGCAGAGAAGTTGTTGTCTTCGCATACGTATGACAAAAACATTCCTTTTGTTGTTTAGTAAAATGCTTCGTATAAAAAAGATTCGTTTTGGATAAACGTAAATGTAAAAGGGGTTTATACACTGTATAAAAGAAGGTTGTGTATAAAACAAAATATGCCTCAATGAAAGGAGATTGAGACGAAGTCCCATACCTCGGGTCGGACGTGAATCGATCATTATTTAACCTCCTGAATAATAAACTAGAGTTAATTTATACTTTCTTAAGAATCTTTTTCAATTTAATTATTCCTTTTATATCACTTATTACCATGTCTTGAACACTATGTAATTATTTAAGTTAATAACGGTTGTTTTAATGATCCTTAGTACTTGAGTCACAAATAAACTCTTTATAATTACAGGTTGTTCATGTATCTATTATATCCAGAGTTATACTCATGATGTAGATAAAATATATATCATATATATCCAGTATATACATGCATTTATAATATTACATAACGTTTAGAGATAAGAAATGAAATCCACCGTTCATGGAGACGGTAAGCCGTACGTACGCATGAATGCTACATTCATTTCTATTTCTTATTTTATGGAATGGAATCATAATAATATAAAGTTATATTATAATTCTAGTATAATATCATATATAATATCATTAATTACATCCTTTATACATCCCACATATGTCATTAACGAATCAAATCACTTTGAGGGGGTGGTAGTCCGCACTTCCTAAAATGAAGATATCGTGTTTACCCATAATGGAAACAATAAATGTATGCCATAAATGATAAATATTGAAGATTAAGTGAAACAGAAAAATATTATATATCATATATAAATATAGTGTCATCTTAATGGCCACCTTTGATGGTGTTAAAAGAATATTGAACAATCATCATTTCGTGAGGCAGAAATTCGCCATCCACGGAAACATTATGTTTTTTAACCATTAGATGTAGGTGTGTCTAAGTGTAGCTCGAATCCTTATTATAAAAAAATCCTAGTATATGGAAGATACTGGTTTTGTTACAAATGAAATTAATAAAAATATTATAGTGGGTTGGAAAAGCAAAATAAAACATAAGATCACAACAGAAGACACTACCTTTATATCGAGTAACTCTTTTTGACTTGAGCTCGAAAGCTTCCTTGGGAAGACTTCTGCCCAATGTAAGGCTTCTAAGAGTTATATAGGGATGTGGATAGACAAAATGGGCAGGGTTTTGCCGAGCCAAAGGCTTGAGAGGTGTGTGTAAGGAGGTAGAGGTGGGGGTCTTTTATAAGATGAGAGGAGGGGCACTCTTGGAAAGTTACAAAATGTTACCTTATTTTCAAATGAGTTTCGGATTTTAAGAGTCCCAAATGGATGTATTTCGAGGATTAGGTTATAAGGGTTCTAAATTCACCAATCAGATAAGTTTTTTACAAGAGTAGGTCTTAGATTTTACATTATATTTTCATTTTATTTAAATCGTAAAATAATGAGGTAATTGTTGCATCATCATGGTGTCATAAATAATTTAATTTATTTAAAGTCTAAAAATTAATAAAAAATACAATGATTTAGCTAATATTTTTATATTTCCAATGAATATTTATAGAAAAAAAATATGACTTGTATAACCCCATTTATAAATTGTTTTAGTAAAACAACTCATGTTTGTGACATTTTTCATTTTAACATTAAATAAAAAGATATTAATGTCATTTTCCTTCAAAAGTGGCTCCATAGGGTCCCCAAGTTGACCCATGGATTGTATTGGTCGGCCATGACACATCAAATAAGGTTAGGACATGTTTCAAGTTCATTTCATATTTTTAAAACATTATTTTTACCTTAAACTACATTAATTACCTCTATTCGCGATTAAAAACATAAAAGATACTATTCACCAAAAAATTATTTTAATCCCATTGAACCAAATTTTAATTCATAATGACAACCTTGTATGTCGGATTTTTGAAATTCAAAACACAGTGGTGGTAAAATTTCATTTAAACGAAAAATCAGTTTTTTAAGTACCACTTAGTGGTTTCACTATTCATCAAAAATTGAAATTTTTAAGAAAAATATCAAAACTTCACCCTAAGATATATTTGATATTCCGAATTCCAAAATGATGTCTATTTTAAAAAATTCAAAACATATAAGTTACATTAATTAATTTAATAATTAATTCCCGCTGTCATAGCAAATAGTGTGTTTTTATGAAACAATAAGTTTTAATAGACTGACACTAGTTTAAGTCCAATTTCAAAGTGAAATTAATTCCAATGTCCACTATTAGATTAAATGGTAAAAATATATTCTAATTGAACATTAAAACCAATTCATAAGATAATATAATCATATAAATAAATTAGATTAAAAGAGGTTTTGAATTAAAATAAAACATTTTTCACTATTCATTAAAAAATGAACTTTATCGGAAAAATACCAAAAATTTACCCAAAGTAAATTTCAATGTCCCAATCATAATGGATAAGTTATTTTCGACAAATAGAGGTTATAAAATTGTCAAAAGTTTGATTTAAAAATGCTTTTCCATCAAAAGGCAGTAAAACAATCTTTTAAAAAATATCAGTGTATTCCATGATTATGATTGGATTTATTCTCATTTTAAGCCTCTAAAACACTATCTAATTCATAAATAGACATAGATAAATAATATATATTATTCATTACATACTTGGGATGTTAAACTATGTGCGAGTGATTCAGGCGGTATGGGTTGGCGACGGAAGTGGTGTTCAATGCTCTTCCTCTCCACGCCCCTGTTGTTCAACCCATCGGGCTCCACCCCATCTTTGTTGGGCTTGATGATGGTTATTAGGACAGCTTGAGATGGTTTTTGAGGGGGGTTGGCGATGGTCTCTATGAATTTCTCGGTGGTGTTGGTTTTTCTTGTCTTTTGGGATTCTTTTCTTTGGCATCTTCGGTGTTTCTATCTAGAAACATCATATTTGTTCTTCTTTCTGTTCGTTATGATTTTTTTGAGCTTTTTTGGGTGTGTTTTGTTCTTTTATTTTCCTATGGTTTTTTTTCTACTTTGGTATCCATAGGCGACGATGCCAGTGCTACATTTGTGATGGCAACGATGACCAAGATACCTGGTCAGTGATGGATACATGAAATCACTACAATCAAGTATGTTTCAGTTTTTCTATTGAGGTGTGTCTAAAATGGTGTTTTCTCCAAAGGTCAGCTCTGGTTTTTGGTTGTTGGTTCGATCGAAAGTGTTATGATGATGAAGAGGGTGTTGGTTCTTCCGGTGCTCGTGGTTTGATGCTTTGCGTGGACGTTGGCTGGTGGTTTCTTGGTTATTGGATCTATTACTTTTAGGGTGACGATGTTGACTGGTGTTAATAATGTAATATTCATTATGATGATGCATGTCAGGTACCACAGATAAAGGATCTCATGGCCCGAGGCATTTAGGTTGTGCAGTGATCATTGCGGTTGTTTAAAATTTTGAATTTGGCTCTATGGAATCCACGATTTCCGATTCATGTATTTGTTTTTATTTGACGTTCTTTATGGTTTTTTATTTGGAAATGTGAGGTTACCATTTGACCATAAAATGAATTTTTTATAATACAAAAATATGGATTCGGAGGTAATGCACCAAAAAAAATGAAAATAATGAAACATTATAATTGAACGGGATGAAAGATGTTATAAGAATTTCAGATATGGTAATATATATATTATTATTTTTCAGTAATTAATAAATAAAAACCATTAATTATTTATACATGAGGTTAAATTAAAAAAACTAATAGTAATATTGGAGAAAGTGTTTCCCATCTCACATTTACTTTTTTGAGATATAAGCTTTATTCAAGACATATTTCTTTTTGGTGGAGTATATACTGCCCTTAGACATACCATATCATTATTATTATTATCTTCATGGTATAAAATTTTTCATTTTACAATAATTAATTTTACAGATCCTACGATTCTACTGATTACTATGTGTTAGGGTAATTTATACTCAATTTTCATTCTTTGGCCTAAACATCTACTTCCTTGATTATCTATGTAGAGAACAAGCTTAATCATAACATAACATTACAAAAAAAATTAGAATATTTTATTACATTAAAAAACATATCTCTAATTAACAAATTATTCTAGTGACTTCAGAAACATGGAAACTTAAACTCTAGTAAAGAAGTGATATATATGATCTCCCACTAGGTTATTCATGACTAAGAACCTTCATAGACACATAAAAAATAATACATATAATCCAAACATGTTGAAATGAAACATGAAATGTGTGATATCATATGATCAATAAGGGTAAAAAAGAGATATATAAGCATAAAGATGAACATAAGGGTATGAGAACCTGATCATAAAATTAAACGATCAAACCCTACATATCAATGATCATAAACATGATGAATGGAATAAATATTGGAATTAAATTCGACATTAATCAAAATGGAATATATATAATAATACATGAATGAATAAAATTGGAATTATAAATTGAATTTTGGTGGATATATAAACATGTAATATCATTCACTGTAAGAAATTCCATATTTCTCAAAAATAACATGGTTCTTCATGGCGAAAACAACTATTGGGGAGGGAAAACCCAATCCACAGTCATAGTCAATTCCGTATAAGGGATAGGTTTTCCCCATATTCACATAGTGTACAAGGTTTCCACAAAATCCCATAGTTGATCTTGATTACCCATATTCCCATAGTGGATCTAGTTGTCCTATAATCAATTACCGATCAAGCCCATTGACATGAATCCAGTAATTATCTCAGGATATAAAATTATTTACCTAATTCAATGGACGAAGTTATATGTGTAAGGACCTGACCTTAAACCTTTACATAATATTGATTTTAATGAATAATTCACATTGAGGATCTTTTCATGTTTATAGTTTTAGGGAATTAGGGCACAACTATTACATTACAATTTTAATATTACAAGTAGACACTACTACTCTGTATCCATTTTTTCATAAAATAAAAACTCTTAAAAAGAAACATGTCTAGTTCAATATTTAAGACAACATGACTTTTCCATGATCCCATCCTTGACCCTATTCATCTTTATGCCATGTGTAAAACATTTCAAAAACATGGGATGAGCATAAAAAGCTCTATAAGGTTTATAAAATACCAAAAGAAAACATTATCCCATCAATAAATACATATCAATGAAGCCATAATTTTCAATCATAACATACATTATGAAATAATAAGATTTATTAATAACACACACAAATTATAAATTATAAAGATAAATTATGGAATCCATATCAATCACACGTTGTAGATATCATATCTACATAGAGAGATGCACTTGGAATACCCATCACAGTATATTCCATAAATCACTTAGGAAAACATCACGCTCACCTCTGTCACTTTACCCAATGCATTGTAGAGCTATCTCAGGCTCACCTACCCTAGGCTTATCACAGAACCACCCTTATACCTAAAAATTCCCAATAACCATAACATAATCATAAAATATAACACATGTATAAAGGAAGGATAACATTTCCACATTCTAATATGTCAAATCAAGATAATGTTTTATCAAATCATTTTCAAAACCATTTAATATGTGATTTTTGAATCAAAGTGTCCCATAAAACATTAACAATTTTACATAAATTATCATTTGAAAACATTAATGTCCATATAAATCAATCCTAAAATATATTTTGAAAACATGAAAATTAATGATAAATATTTAGAATAACAAATCCTTAAAACATTTAAAACGATCGTTTAGTTAATGAGTTTTTTAACAAAAATGATAGACGATTGAATTAAAATAATTGTGGAATAAAATTTAACAAAAAAATTATAATATCATTAGAATAAATGTATTAATGATATATTATTTCAAAGCACAGTATATACACCACATAAGAGTGAATTGGGGAATAAAAACAATGAAGTCTCAATGGAATATTAAATTGAGATTAAATCCCTTATAAAGATGGTATCCATAAATTAAGGATAAATAAATCAAATAATTATTTGTGAAAAATATAAATTCACCCAATATAATTGGATAATAAGTGTAAAACAATCATAGGTCATTCACATATATTCATAGGACGACATGTTCACAAAGTACAAGTTGAACCCAAGGAATTGAAATAGGGTTAAGAAGTTCCCTTGAAAAAATACGACAGCCTAACGACGACACATTACAATTCACCAAATGAGTTGATGAGATAAAAAGGGCTCTCATCACATATACATAAGGTTTACATCAATAAGGATGTAAAATAACATATCCAAACATAATAAGAAATATGTTAAAAGATATAAGAAAAAAGAATTTTTTAAAAAAAAGAGGAGGGTGAAAGTTTCCCTTATCAATTTGGTAACATACAAAACATATGCCACATGAAAGAAGGATCATAAAATAAATATGCAAGTACTCATAAATTAAATTATATTACCGAAAGAGTACAATCATGGGTAGTAAATACACCACACAAAAGGAAATAGTGACAAGTATAGCATGAATCTCATGGGAATAAAAAGTGAGATGAAACCCATCAACATGTTGTAATCAACTGAGTCGTATGACCAAAGGTTAATACCCACCAAATTAATTACATAATACCATGAAAACAATTAGAACCATGATAATATACATCAAATGGAAGTACACAATACACCAAATTGAATGAATAAGTGGCGAAAAATGGAAATCTCGCAGAATTAAAAGTTAGATAAGAAAATCCCATATAAAAATGCGGCAGCCTAACAACTTCACTAAAAAATTTGTAAAATGAATTTATGAGAGTAAGAGGGGGTCTCCAATAATATGAAAATAAAAATTAATGTTTGGTAAATATAAAAGAACATCCTCCAACATAAGAACATGGATCATAAAAAATGACATAAAAGAGAGTACTTGGAAATAAAGAGAGAAGTCGGATCACTTACCTCGTGTCTGACTTGACTCAGTTGTTCTTTAATATACTAAATAATAAAATAAATTTTATTTATACTTTCTCAAAAACCTTTTTAAAATTTATTATTCGTTTTAAATAACTTATTATCAAGTTATAAATATTAGGTAATCATTTCATGTTAATAATGTCCATTTTGTCGATATTTGGTAATTGAGTCATAAATGGACACCTTATATTTACCGGTTGACCATGTGGTAAATAGTTTATTATATCCAGAATTCAATTCGTTATTTAGATAACATATATATCATATATATCTAGTATATTCATGTATTTATTATAGTACATAACATTTGGATTTATGAAAGGAAATGCATCGTTCATGGAGAGGGTAAGTCATACATATGCATGAATGCTACTTCATTTCTATTTCTTATTTTAATGGAATTAAAAACATAATGATACATAGTTATATTATAATTATAGTATAATACCATATAAAATATTATTAACTCCATCCATTATACATCCCATATAAGTAATTAATGAGTCATATCACTTTGAGGGGGCGGTAGCCCGCACTTCCTTTAATGAGATTATCATATTTACCCCTATGGAAACCATAAAGGAGTTATATAAATGGGAAGTAAAGAATCATAAGGAAATCATAAATTTAATATACATCATATATAAATAATGTTACATCATAATGGACACCATGAGAGGTGGTAAGAGGTAATTGAACAATCATCATTTCGTGAGGCGTTAGTTTTCCATCAACAAAAACATTGTCTTCCTCACCCATTAGATGGAGGTGTGTGTAAATTTAGTTTCAATAATTCTTATAAAAACATCCTAGTATATTGAGGATACTGGTTTTTTTACAAAACAAATTAATAAAAAGTGTTTAGGGGTTTGATATGTAAAATAAAAGAAAACAATTTAAGAGAAACTGTTACCATTAATTTGGGTAACTCCCTTTGGATTGAATCAAAGGACTTCATGAAGTGCCTTCATCCTAAGGTAAGGCTTCTAAGGGGAGGAGTGGGATGTAGGGATATTAATTGGGCAGTGTTTGGACGATCCTAATGGCTTGAGTGGTGTAAAAAATTGGTTAGAAGTGGTCTCCTTTTATAATGGAGAGAAGGGTCTCTTTTGGAAAGTGAAAAAATATTATTTTATTATAAACATATATTAAGTTTCAAAAGGTCCAAATATCATTAGAGACGATGATATGATGACTCATGGTAGAAATAAAATTATCCAAAAGTAATTGGATAGGTTTTGGATAATATTTTTATCATTATATTCTTATTTATTTAAATGATTTATTAATGAGGTAAACACTGATCATTATTGTGTCATTAACAATTTAATTTATTCGATGTCTAAAAATTAAAAAAAACAATATCATGTAAGAAATATTTTTATATTTTGAATTAATATTTATAGAAAAAACAATTCCTTATATAACACCATATAAAAATTAATTTACGAAAATATTTCTGTTTATGTCATTTTTTCCATTATATTAAATCAATTAATCTAAAGTGTCATTATCTTTCATAAGTGGTTACATGGGGTCCCCAAATAGACCCAAATATGTCCATGGATGTCCATTAATCATCCAATAATCTTAGTACAATTGTTATGGTAATATTGAATTATTATAATATTTTTTTAACCTTTAATTACCTTATTTACCTATAACTGTGGTAAATAAAAATAAAAAGTTACTATTCACGAAAAATTATTTTAATCTTAATGAACCACATTTTACTTTTTGATAACAGTCATGTATGTCATATTTTATAAATTCAATTAAAAAAAGTGGTAAAATTTAATTTAAATGAAAAAGTCGGTTTTTTAACTTCTACTAAGTGGTATCATTATTCATAAAAAATTGATGTTTTTTCAGAAAAATAACAAAAATTCAGCCTAAGCTATATTTGATATTCCAAATTAAAAAATTATTTCTATTTTACCAAATTAAGAATATAAAAGTGTCATTAATTAATTTTAAAATTAATTCTTTTTGTTAAAACAAATACCATGTTTTTATAAAACATTAACTATAAAAATATTGACACTTGTTTAAGTCCAATTTCAAACAGAAATTAATTACAATGAACAAAATTGGATTAAATGGTAATAATATATTATAATTACACTATAAAACCAATTAAAAAGTTAATATATCCATATAAATAAATTAGATTAAAATATAGTTTTGAATTAAAATAAAATATTTACACTATTCTTAAAAAATTGATCTTATTTGGAAAAATTACAATAATTTACACAAAGTAAATTTGAATGTCCAAATTATTAAGAAAGAATTTATCTGGTCATATAAAATGTAATAAAGTGACAAAAACTATATTTAATGAGTTTTCACCATTAAAAGGCAGTAAATCGACCTTTTAATGTAAATTATGCTTAAATTTATATTCATTCACAATTTAAGCCACTGTCATTTATTGGATAAATGTAATTACATTTAACAAATACGTATAATAATATTTGAGTTAGTTTTGTTCATTCCCACCAATACAACAGCTAGGAGTCAACTACCATTTAAAATAATAATATTATATTATTAGCGTGCAACGTAAGATTTCAAGGAAACTAGTTGTTGCATATCAGGTACGCTATCGAATTTAGAAACCCCTTTAAAGTAAAATTAATATTTAATTAATTTTTTTTAATAAATATGAAATGTGTCTTATTCTTTATTTATCTATTAAGTTATATCCTTCCCCCCTATTGGGAATTGCGTCCTCGCAATTTTAAACCTAGTCTTGGAAACATCATTAAAAGCCCCTCATCAGAAAAAGAGTCAATAAAACAGTCACTTTAAAATAAAAGAAGAGAAGTACAAAGGTTACCCGAGACAACAGATACTAGGATTCAATAAAAACATGGATATCAAGGAGAAGACAAACCATCATGTTCTTATAGAGAGTGATAAAAACCATGTTTAGGAGAATGTTAACCACCATAAAATCACAAACATGTGATTGGTTAAACAGTCTTTCATTTCCCAATAAGAAAATCTAACAGACAAGGTTATTGTTTGAAGTTACTTTTCATTGAGGTATTTATTTCTGTTCTTAATTAAAACATAAGGAAACAAAATTACTTTTCATGTTGACTTTTATCCTTCACTATATTTCTAACACAACTCATATTTCCTCCATACAATGAGTATTCAGGATGACTTGTTTACATTAAAAGTGCTTTAATCAACTTAGAGAGAATAAAATAATCCAAAAAAGATAAACTACATATTTCTCTTGTATTTAGATATTAACTAAAAACAAATGGTTTAGTACAAGATCAGATAATTCCCAAAAAAGGTAAACTTTTAAATAAATATAAACTACCCTTAATCTCCAAAAATTTTCTTAACAAAACCCAATGTTCAACAAAGACCATTCAATAAACAATTGCCGCTAAAATTCTTCAAACTAATCCAAACTGTGATTGTAACCTAAATCTCATAACGATTTAATTACATAAACTTCCAAGATACATCTTAACATTTATCTCCAAGTAACACCAGATACTCATAAAGTCTCATATTGAAAAGTAATATACCTAATCACATATTCTCTATGATAGGTCAATCATTTTCATAAATAAATAGAATCACCATGTGTCCATAATAAAATCATAGATTCTTCTAAACTAAAATTTCAACAATTATTCCATAATTGAAATCCCATATTATTGTATCTTCATAGGGCATATAGTGTTTCCACAAAAGAGAGAACGTCTTCCAAAACTACCTTTATCACATAATCACTAAATCATTTTTCTATAAAATGTATATCCATTTTATAAAACATAAGTTTTAAAAATCAACTTTTTCTTATTCTATAACATTATTTTACTAAAATAATAAGTCATAATAACCAGGGACTTAAAGTAGGCTAGTGGTAGGTGATTCACCCTTGTCTCCCTTCAGATGTTGGTTTGATTCCTACAGCCTTGCCGGATGCGAGGGGTTGTCACCCATCCTATGGGTTGTCCTTTTTATAAAACTCAAAAATAACCCTAACATGTTTTAACCTCAATGGTTTTTTATTCCTTTCATTTTCATCCAAATTCATTATGATATCAACATCTTAATTCTTGAAGTCTTATTTCACCACTATATGATAAAATAAAACAATCTCAAAAATGGAATAACATCATACCTTGATCATGGTGTCCATTTGGTTTCATCGTCATCTTTTTCACAAAGGTAGAAGGTCCATGCATTACAATAATGATTTAGAGATCCTTCAAAATCATTTGCTTCCTCCATCCAAATACACCTTGTACAACATGGGTCATATGGGTGTTCACAGAAAAACAGTTTTGAAAAATAATCATGTATGACATACAATATAAAAACATCTGATAAAACTTGATTTCTATAAAACAGTCGCACCGAATTTGAGTTGAAACATTCCATTAACGGTTATTTTAAAATACCATATGTATGGGTTGGGACACAATATTTTAATATCAAATATAAATAGGTTGCGCAAGGTTCTCCCTCTTTAGTACCTCTTTTAAAATAATAATATGCTTCAAAATCTTGTGATAAGGTAAAATATATGGAAATTCCTTGATAATATTTTCCTTTCATGATAATGTGAGAAAATTGTTAAATAAGAATTTTTTAAATACAACCCATGATCCACGATGATAACGAAATATAGTGGAGTTGTGTGATATCTCAAACAACTTCTTGCAAGTGATTTGTATGCTAGAAAAATTTTCACAATCATCCGAACATGACATTGTAATAAATATTTCAAGCTTTTCATCAGAAAGAGATAAGAATGTAATTTCAGATCCTCCTCCTTACATTTGTAACAGACTTTCCTTGATCTGAAAAAGGTATAAAATATTGATTTGACTAAAATATTAGATAGCGACTAACAATATGTCTAACGAAAATTCATAATCCCTAAAGTTGTCCAAACCGACCTATGATGCAAACTATAAGGACCTGACCTTAAACCTTTACATAATAATGAATTAAATGAATAATTCACATTGAGGATCTTTTTTTGTTTATAGTTTTAGTGAATTAGGCCATAAATATTACATAACAACTTGAATATTGCAAGTAGACATTACTACTCAGTATCCATTTTTTTCATAAAATAAAAACTCTTAAAAAGAATCATGTCTAGTTCCATATTTTAGACAACATCACTTTTCTATGATCCCATCCTTGACCCTATTCGTCTTTAATTCCTGTGAAAAACCATTCAAAATTTTTGGATGATCATTAAAATCTCAGTAAGGGTTATAAAATAATAAAGGAAAACATTATCCCATCAATAAATACATATAAATGAAACCATACTTTCCAATCATAACATACCTTACGAAATCATATTATTTATGAATAACACACACAAGTCATAAATCATAAAGTTTATTTATGGCATCCGTATAAAACATACATTGTAGATATCACATCTACATATGGAGTTAAACTTGGAATGACCATCACGGTATATTCCCTAAATCTCTTAGGAGAAATATCATGTCCACCTCTATCACGTTACCCAATGCATTGGAGAGATATATCGGGCTCACCCGCCCTAGGTTTATCATGAAAACACCCATATACATAAAAAATGACAAATAACCATAACATAATCATAAAATATAACACATTTATAAATGAAATATAAAATTTACACTTTCCAATATATCAAATTAAGACAATGTTTTATCAATTCATTTTCCAAACCATTTAAATAGAGGTTTTTTAATCAAATTGCCACATACCACTTTGAAGCTTTTACATAAATTATCATTTGAGAACATTAATTTCTATATAAATAAATCGTAAAACCCATTTTTAATACATGTAAATTAATAAGAAATACTAAGAAGAATAATTCCTTAAAACATTTAAAATGATCTTTTAGTTAAAGAGATTTTTTTACAAAAAGGTGGGATGCTTAAATACAAATAATTGTCGAATAACATTTAATAATAACATTATAATTTAAGTAGAATAAATGTATTCATGATATATTATGTCAAAGGATAGTATATACACCACATAAGAGTGAATTGGTGCATAACAACAATGAAGACTCAAAGGAAATGTAAATTGAGATGAAATCCCTTATAAAGATGGTATCCTTAAATTAAGTATAAATACATCACATAATTATGTGTGAAAAATCCAAATACACACAATATAAGTGTATATTAAGTGTAAAACAATCAGAGTTCATTCACACATATTCATAGGATGACATATTCAAGATGTACAAGTTGAACACAAATAATTTTATCTATGTTAAGAACTTCCCTTTTAAAAATTTGACAGCTTAACGACGTCACTTTAAACTTCAGAAAAAGATTTGATGAGAAAAAAAAGTATCTAATCACTTGTAAATAATGTTTACATCAATAAGGCTATTAAATAACATATTCGAACATAATAATATATATTTTAAAAGACATAACAAAAAGACATATTTTAAAAAAGAGGAGGGTGAAATATTCCCTTACCGATTTGGTAACTTACAAAAAATATGCCACATGAAAGAAGCATCATAAAATAAAGATGTAAATACTCATTTATGAAAGTATATTACACAAAGAGTTCAATCATGGGAAATAAATACACCACACAATAGTAAATAGTGGCAAGTATAGCATGAATCTCATAGGAATAAAAAGTGATATGAAACTCTTTACCACGTTGTAATCAACTGAGTCGTATGACCAAATGTTAAAAAACCCCAAATGAATCATAGAATACCATGAATATATTGATAATCATGATAATATATATCAAATAGAAGTACACAATACACCACTTTAAAAGAATAAGTGGCCAAAAATGTAAATCTCGCAGAATTAAAAGTGAGATAAGAAAATCCCTGGGAAAAATTTGGCATCCTAACGACGCCACATAAAAATTCTTAAATTGAATTTATGAGAGTAAGAAGGGGTCTATCATAATATGAAAATACAAATTACAGTATGGTGAATATAAATTAACATCCTCCATCTTAAAAACAAGGAACATAAAATAAATGACATAAAATAGTGTACTTGAAAAGAAAGAGAGAAGTAAGACCCCTTACCTCATGCCTGACTTTACTCAGTCATTCTTTAATATCCTGAATAATAAAATAAATATAATTTATAATTTATTAAGAAGATTTTTCATGTTTATTATTCGTTTTATATCACTTATTTTCATATTATAAATATTATGTAATCATTTCAAGTTAATAATGTCCATTTTGTCGATATTTGGTACTTTATTCAAAAATGAACACATTATTTTTACAAGTTGTCCATGTGTTCAATAGTTCATTATATCCAGAATTAAATTAATTATTTAGATATCATATATATCATATATATCTAGTGTATACATGTACTTATAATATTACATAACATTTAGTGGTAAGAAATGAAATGCACCGTTCATGGAGAGGGTAAGTCATACGTACACATGAATGAAACTTCCATTTCTATTTCATATTTTAATGGAACTAAAAACATAGTTATACATAGTTATTTTATAATTCCTGTATAATATCATATTCAATATTATTAACTCCATCCTTTATACATCACACATAAGGCATTAACGAGTCATATCACATTGAGGGGGTAGTGGTCCGCACTTCCTCTAATGAGATTATCGTATTGACCCACTTTATAATCCATAAAACATTGATATAAATGGGATGAAATTAAGAATAAGGAAAAAATAAACATAATATATATTATATATAAATAAATTTTATCATAATGGACACCAATATAGGTGGTAAGAGATAATTGAACAATCATCATATCATGTGGCGTTATATTTTTTTCCATAGAAACATTATGTTCTTCACCAATTAGATGGAAGTGTGTGTAAGTGTAGTACGAATAATTCAAATAAAATCATTATAGTATATTGAGGATACTAGTTTTGTTACAAAATAATTTAATAAAAATATTTTATGTTTTGGATAAGTAAAATAAAAGAAAACAATTTAAGAGAAACTGTTACCCTTAATTTGGGTAACTCCTTTTGGTTTGAATCAAAGGACTTCATGAAGTGCCTTCTTCTTAAGGTAAGGCTTCTAAGGGGAGGACAGTGATGTTGGGAACTTAATTGGTCAGAGTTTGGATGAGCCTATTGTCTTGAGAGGTGTGAGGAATTTGGTAGAAGTGGTCTCCTTTTATAAGCAAGACAAGGGTCTCTTTAAGAAAGTGTGAAAATATTATTTTATTATAAACGTTTATTCGGTTTCAAAAAGTCCAAAAATCATTACAGTCGAAAAAAGATGACTCATGGTCAAAATAAAATCATCCAATAATAATTGGACCGGTTTTGGATAATATTTTAATCATTATAATCTTATTTATTTAAATGATTTATTAATGAGGTAAACACTACATCATTATTGTGTCATGAATAATTTAATTTATTTGATGTCGTAAAATTGTAAAAAAAATACTATCATGTAAGAATTAAATTCATATTTCTAATGAATATTTATATAACAAACTATTCTTTATATAACACCATATAAAAACTAATTTACTAAATGATTTTTGTTTATGTCATTTTTGCCTTTACATTAAATTAATTATTCTAAAGTGTCATTATCTTTCATAAGTGGCTCCATCGGCTCCCAGAATAGACCCAAATATTCCCATGGTCGGCCATTACTTGTCCAATAATGTTAGGAAAACTCTTAAGGCAATTTTGAATTATTATTATATTCATTTAACCTTGAATTTCCCTATTTACCTTTAACCACGGTAAATAAAAGTCCAAAGTTACTATTCCCCAAAAAATCCTCATCTTAATAAAGCACATTTTACTTCTTGATAACAACCATGTATGTTGAATTTTTTAAATTCAATTTACAGAAGTGGTAAAATTTAATTTAAATGAAATTGTCAGTTCTTTTAAGTACTAATATGTGGTTTCACTATTCATCAAAATTTGATGTTTTTCCACAAAATACCTAATATTCAGCCTAAGATATATTTGATATTACAATTTCAAAAATGATGTCTATTTTACCAAATTAAAAATGTAAAAGTTTCATTAATTAATTTTAAATTTAATTCCCGTTGTTAAAACAAATAGCAGGTTTTTAAGAAATAATAACTATCAAAAGATTGACACTTGTTTATGTCCAATTTCAAAGTGAAATTAATTCAATGACCAAAATTGGTTAGAATTGCAAAAATATATAATAATTAAATGTTAAGAGAGATTAAAAATATAATCTATACATATAAATATGTTAGATTAAAATATAGTTTTGAATTAAAATAAAATATATACACTATTCATAAAAAAATGATCTTTTTTTGAAAAATTAAAAAAATTTACAGAAAGTAAATATGGATGTCCCCATTCAAAATAAGAATTTTATATGGTCATATAGAATGTTATAAAGTGACCATAACTGTATTTAAATATGGTTCACCATTAAAAGGTTGTAAATCGACCTTTTAATGTAAATTATGCTTAAAATTTGATTCATTCACATTTTAAGCCACTAACATTTATTGGATAAATGTAAATACATTTAAAAAACATGTATAATCATTTTTTAGTTAGTTTTGTTCATTCCCAGAAATAAAATGACTAGTATTTAAATACTATATAAAATAATAATATTATATTATTAGTGTGCAACATAAGATTTCAACAAAACAAGTTGTTGCGTATCAGGTACACTATCGAACATTGAATCCTCTTTAATGTAAAATTAATATTTAATTAAAAAATAAAAAAAATAATGAAAATTGTCTTATTATTTATTTATCTAGGATTTTACATCCTTCCCCACTTTTGGGAATTGCATCCTCACAATTTTAAAGCTGGGATTGGAAACTTCATTAAAAGACCCACATCAGAAAAAGAGTCAATAAAACTATCACTTTAAAGTAAAGGAAGAGAAGTAAAGATGTTTATTCGAGATAACAGATACTAGGATTCCATGAAACCATGGATATGGAAGAGATAAAAAGACTTCATGTGCTAATGGAGAGTGATAGAAACCATGTTTAGGAGAAAGTTATCCACCATAAAATCACAAACTTTTGATGGGTTAAATAGTCTTTAATTTCCCAGTATGAAAAGTTAACAGACAAGGTTTTTTTTAAGATACTTTTCATTGAGGAATTTATTTATGTGCTTAACAAAAAACATAAGGAAACACAATTAATTTTCATGTATAATTTTATCCTTCACTAGATTTCTAACACAAACTCATATTTACTCCATACGATGAGTATTCAGGATGACTTTTTTACATTAAAAGTGCTATAATTAACTTTGAGAGAATCAAATAATCTAAAAAAGATTAAATATATATTCCCCTTGTCTTTAGATATTAACAGAAACCAAAACGTTTAGTACAAGATCAGATAATCCCCAAAAAGGATAAAATTTTACATAAAGAGAAACTACTCTTAATCTCCAAAAATTTTCATAACAAAACCCAAAGTTCAACAATGACCATTAAATAAACAATTGTCCCTAAAATTATTCAAAATTATTCCAAACTGTGATTGTAACCTAAATCTCATAAGGATTCAATTACATAGACTCCCATGACACATCTTAACATTTATCTCCAAGTAACACCAGGTAATCATAACGTCTCATATTGAAAAGTAATAAACCGAATCACATATTTTCCATGATAGCATAATCATTTTCATAAATAAATAAAATCATCATGTGTCTATAATAAAAACATAGATTCATACAAACTAAAATTTCAACAATTATTCCACAATTGAAATCCCATAATATTCTATCTTCCTTAGGCCTATAGTGTTTCCTCAAAAGAGAGAAAGTCTTCCAAAACTACCTTTATCACTTAATCACTAAATAATTTTTATATACAATGTATATCCATTTAATAAAACATAAGTTCCAAAACTCAACTTATTCTTATTTTATAAAATCATTTTACAAAAATAATAAGTCATACTAACCAGGTACATCAAGTAGGATAGTGGTAGGAGATGATCCCTTGTCGCCATTCAAATGTGGGTTCGATTCCTACAACCTTACCGGATGAGAGGGGTTGTCACCCATCCTACGGGCTGTCATTTTTAAAAAACTCAAAAAAAACACTAACATGTTTTAACCTCAATGGTTTTCTTATACCTTTCATTTTCATACAAATTCATTTTGATCTCAACATCTTAATTCATGAAGTCTTATTTCACCACCATATGATAAAGTAAAACAATCCCCAAAAATAAAATACATCATACCTTGATCATGGTGTCCATTTGGTTTCATCGTCATCTTGTTCACATATGTATAAGGTGCATGCATTGAAAAAATTATTTAGAGATCCTTCCAAATCATTTCCTTCCTCCATCCAAATACACCTTGTACAACATGGGTCAAATGGGTGTTCACAGAAAAACAGTTTTGGAAAACCATCATGTATGACATACAATTTCAAAACATCTAATAAAACCTGATTTCTATAAAACAGTCGAACCAAATTTGAGTTGAAACATTCAATTAATGGTCATTTTAAAATACCATAAGTATTTTCTAAGATACTGTATTTTAAAATCAAATATAAATAGGTTGCGCAAGGGTATCATTCTTTAGAACCATTTTAAAAATCATAATATGCTTCAAAATCATGTTCTAATGTAAAATATTTTAAAATGCCTTTATAATATTTACCTTTCATGAAAATATGAGATTATTGTTAAATGGGATTTTTTAAAATACAACCCATGATCCACAATGATAATGAGGAATAGTGGAGGTGTATGATATCTCAAACAACTACATGCATTTGAGTTGTATGCTAGGAAAATTATCACAACAATCCGTACATGACTTCGCAATAATTATTGCAAGCATGTCATCAGAAAGAGTTAGGAATGTCGTTTGAGATCCTACTCCTTCCATTTTTAACTGACATACCTTGATCTGAAAAATTTATAAAACTGTTATTTAACTGAAATATTAGATAGGGACTAAGCATATGTCTAACGAAAATTCCTAATCCCTGAAGTTGTCTAAACTAACCTCTAATACAAACTATAAGGACCCAACCTTAATCCTTTACATAATATTGAAATAAATAAATAATTTTCACTGAGGATCATTTTAGGTTTAGAGTTATAGAGAATTAGGCCATAACTATTACATAACAACTTGAATATTACATGTCGACACTACTACTCAGTATCTATTTTTTCATAAAATAAAAACTCTTAAAAAGAATCATGTTTAGTTCCATATTTTAGATAACATCACTTTTCTATGATTGCATCCATGACCCTATTCATATTTAAGTCCTGTGGAAAACATTTCAAAAACTTTGGATGAGAATAAAAAGCTCAGTAAGGGTAACATTATAATAAATGAAAACATTATCCCTTCAATAAATACATATAAATGAAACCATACTTTTCAATCATATCATACCTTATGAAATCATACGAATTATGAATAACACACACAAATCATAAATCATAAATGATACTTATGGCATCCATATCAAAGTTACATTGTATCTATCATAGTTAATTAATGAGTTACACTTGGAATACCCATCACGGTATATTCCTTATATCTGTTAGGAGAAACATCACATTCACCTCTATCAAGTTACCCAATGCATTGAAGAGCTATCTCAGGCTCACCTGCCCTAGGCTTATCACGAAACCACCCGTATACGTAAAAAATGCCCAATAACCATAACATATTCATAAAATATAACACATGTATAAAGGAAATATAAACTTTCCACTTTCCAATATATCAAATCAAGATAATGTTTTATCAAATCATTTTCAAAACCATTTAAATAGAGGTTTTTTAATCAAATTGTCCCATACCACATTGAAGCTTTAACATAAATTATCATTTGAAAACATTAATGTCCATATAAATAAATCATAAAACCCATTTTGAAAACATGTACATTAATGAAAATATTTTGAATAATAAATCTTTAAAACATTTAAAATGATATTTTTGTTAATGAGTTTTTTTTTAACAAAAAGCTGAGATGCGTAAATACATATAATTATGGAATAACATTTAATAGAAACATTATAATATCATGAGAATAAATGTATTCGTGATATATTATGTCAAAAGATAGTATATACACCACATAAGAGTGAATTGGTGCATAACAATAATGAAGTCTCAATGGAAATCTAAATTGAGATGAAATCTCTTATAAAGATGGTATCCTTAAATGAAAGATAAATCAATCACATAATTATGTGTGAAAAAAATAAATACACCCAATATTAGTGGATATTAATAGTAAAACAATCAGTGTTCATTCACACATATTCATAGGATGACATGATAATGAAGTACTAATTGAACCCAAAGAATTGAAATTGGGTTAAGAAGTTCCCTTTTAAAAAGTTGACAGCCTAACGACGTCACTTTAAAATTAAAAAAATGATTTGCTGAGATAAAAAGGGTATATCATCACTTAGAAATAAAGTTTACATCAATAAGTATATAAAAGAACATATCCCAACATAATACTATATATATTAAAAGACATAACAAAAAGACGTCTGTCAAAAAAGAGGAGGGTGAAAGATTCCCTTACCGATTTGGTAACATACAAAACATATTCTACATGAAAGAAGGATCATAGAATAAAGATGTAAATACTCATTAATAAAATTATATTACAAAAATAGTACAATCATGGGCAGTACATACACCACACAAAAGGAAATAGTGGAAAGTATAACATGAATCTCACAGGAATAAAAAGTGAGATGAAACCCTTTACCACGTTGTAATCAAATGAGTCATATGACCAAAATTTAATAACCCCAAAATGAATCACAGAATAACATGAATATAATGAGATTAATGATAATATATATCAAATGGTAGTACACAATACACCACTTTCAATGAATAAGTGCCGAAAACTGTAAATCTGGCAGAATTGAAAGTGATATAAGAAAATCCCTTACAAAAATTTGGCAGCCTAACGACGCCACTTAAAAACTCATAAAATGAGTTTATGAGAGTAATAGGGGGTCTATAATAATATTAAAATAAAATTTAAAATATTTTTAATATAAAATAACATCCTCCAACAGAAGAACATGGAGCATAAATGAAATGACATAAAAGAGAATACTTGAAAAGAATGAGAGAAGTCAGATCCCTTACCTCATGTCCTACATGACTCTGCCGTTATTTAATATCCTGAATAATACCCTAAAGATAATTTATACTTGATTAAGAACATTTTTCATATTTAGTATTAGTTTTATATCACTTATTATCATATTATAAATATGATTTAATAATTTCAACTTAATAATGTCCATTTTATCGACATTTGGTACTTGAGTAAAAAATGAACACCATATATTTACAAGTTGTCCAAGTTGTCAATAGTTCATTATATCCAGAATGAAATTAATTATTTAGATATCATAAATATCAAATGTATCCAGTATATACATTTATTTATAATAGTACATAACATTTGGAGGTAAGAAATTAAATGCACCGTTCATGGAGACAGTAAGTCGTGCGTACACATGAATGATAAGTCCATTTTTATTTCTTATTTTAATGGAATTAAAAACATAAAGATAGATAGTTATATTATAAATAAATTATAATATCATATACATTATTTTTAACTCAATCTTTTATACATCAGACATAAGGCATTAAAGAGTCATATAACTTTGAGTGGGCGGTAGTCCACACTTCCTCTAATGAGATTATCATATTTACCCACTATGGAATCCATAAAGAAGTGATTTAAATGGGAAATAAAGAAGCATAAGAAAATCCTAAAAATAATATATGTCATATATAAATAAATTTCCATCATAATGGCCACCATGAGAGGCGGTTAGAGATAATTGAACAATCATCGTTTCGTGAGGAGTTAGTTTTCCATCCACAGAAACATTATGTTCTTCACCCATTAGACGGAGGTGTGTGTAAGTGTAGTTCGAATACATCTTATAAAAACATCCTAGTATATTGATGATATTTTTTTTGGTACAAAATAAAGGAATAAAAATAGTTTTGGGTTGGATAAGTAAAATAAAAGAAAACAATTTAAGAGAAACTATTACCTTTAATTTGGGTAACTCCCTTTGGTTTGAATCAAAGGACATAATGAATTGCCTTATTACTAAGGTAAGGCTTCTAAGGGGAGGATAGGGATGTAGAAAGATTAATTTGGCAGATTTTGGTTGAGCCAAATGGCTTGAGAGGTGTGAGGAATTGGTTAAAAGTGGTCTCCTTTTATAAGGGAGAGGAGGGGATCTTTAGGAATGTGTGAAAATATTATTTTATTATAAACTTATATTCGGTTTCAAAAGGTCCAAAAATCATTAGAGTCGAATATAGGATGAATAATAGTCGAAATAAAATCATCCAATAATAATTGGACTGGTTTTGGATAATATTTTAAACATTATCATCTTATTTATTTAAATGATTTATTAATGTGGAAAACACTACATCATAATTGTGTCATGAATAATTTAATTTATTTGATGTCTAAAAAATATAATAAAAAAACTATCATGTAGGAAATATTATTTTATTACCAATTAATATTTATAGTCAAAACTATTCCTTATATAACACCATATAAAAATTATATTACTAAAATATTTTTGTTTATGTCATTTTTCCTTTAAATTAATTTAATTAATCTAAAGTGTCATTATCATTCATAACTGGCTCCATTGGGTCCCAAAAAAGACCCAAATATTCCCATGGTCGACCATTATTCATACAATAAGGTTAGTACAATTGTGAAGGTTATTTTGATTTATTATAATATTCTTTTAATGTTGAATTACCCTATTTACCTTTAACAACAGTAAATAAAAGTCAACAGTTACTAATCACCAAAAATTATTTTCATCTTAATGAACCACATTTTACTTATTGATAAAAACAATGTATCTCAGATTTTTGGAATTCAATTCATAGAAGTGCTAAAATTTAATTAAAATCAAAAAGTCAGTTTTTTTAACTACCACTATGTGGTTTCACTATTCATCAAAACTTGATGTTTTTCAGAAAAATACCAAAAAATATTCCTTATATATATTTGATATTCAAAATTCAAAAATGATGTCTATTTTACCCAATTAAAAACATAAAAATTTCATAAATTAATTTTAAAATGAATTCTCATTGTTAGAACAAATAGTGGGTTTTTAAGAAACAATAACTATCAAAATATTGACACTTGTTTATCTCTAATTTAAAAGTGAAATTAATTCCAATGACCAACATTGGATTAAACGGTAAAAATATATTCTAATTACACTTTAAACCCAATTGAAAAGATAATCTAACCATATAAATATATTATATTAAAACATAGTTTTGAATTAAAATACAATATTGACACTATTAAAGTGACCAAAACAATATTTAAAGAGGGTTCACCATTAAAAGGCTGTAAATCAACCATTTAATATAAATTATTCTTAAATTATATTTATTCACATATTAAGCCTCTAAAATTTATTGGATAAATGCATATAAATTTAACAAACATGTATAATCATATTGTAGTTTGTTTTATTCATTCCCAACAATACAACAACATGGAGTTTTCTACCATTTAAAATAATAATATTATATTATTAGTGAGAAAAATTATATTTTAAAGAAACCCTTTTTTTCATATCCTATACGCTATCGAACATAGAAACCCCTTTAAAGAAAAATTTATATTTAATTCAAAAATATTAACGAATATGAAAAGCGTCTTATTCTTTATTTATCTGTGACGTTAAAATAAGTCAAAATCATATCATAATTAAACCAAACATACATGGTCCAAAATTTAATTAAAACTAAAATCATAACCTAGGAAATGAAATTAGTGTCATAAAAAATGTAATCATATCTTTACATACAGAAAAAAGAGACTGGTTTCCAAATAATTTCCTCAAAATATAACCCATAAAAATAACTAGGTTTGATAGGAATATAAACTCTTTAATCCACCTTTTCAGGTTCCCTTTATACTTGATTTCTTTTGGGTTAATGAAAATTGAATATTTAGTATAAGCATATAACTGGTGGAAGGGAATCAGATTTCCTAAACACCATGCCATAAGAAAAAAAAATTCAAAGAATGAATATTTTTCATAACTGGGGATCATAGAATGTAATTATTAATTCAAATATATTTAATATAATATTGAATATAATTTTGAAATATCTTTTAAAATAATTTCTTGAGTTAAATATTCTTTCATCTCTGAAAAATTTGTTTTAAAACATGAAACTTTTTTAAAAACATTTTTCTTTTAAATTTTCATTAAAAACATATAATATGTGAATGAAAATACAAAAATAAAAAATTTTAGTGTACTATTTATCTGAATAGATATATCAAAATATAATTTTAAAACTATATTTTATTTTTGTTTGTATACATGATTTTTTTCAATAAAATGGGTATTCAGTAGGTGAGGAAATAAGGTCATATTTTCATAGAGAAATTATCATAATTATCTAAAGTAAAAAAAGAGTGGGAAATAGTACTAATATATTTATAAAACATGAATAACTAGAGGAGAAAAATTTACTGATTTTTTTTAAATATAGGTCATAATATTACATTATAAAAAGCACAATCATAAAATACCCTGATAAATGTTGATATTGTTGCAGAAACTTTTAGCCGTTGGTAACTTTGAATAAAACCCAAAAAGTAAGAAAATAAAAATAAATGAAGAAAAACATGTCATTAAATTTATAATATTGATTATATAACAAGTAAAAGGTTATTTTATTCACCTCATATAATAATATAGTTTCAAAACATGGCTTCTATCTGAAATAAGGAAAATTGAGACAAAATTGCTTTTCAGATATGGTATCTTTTGAAATAAATCCCGATGAAATAGAAATAATAAAATGGATATTTAAAGTCCAATAAATTTAGGAATTTTATCTGTATTATATATTCATTGGATGTATATAAACCAAAAAAATAAATTACTATTTTTAAGGAATAAATCTCATAGAAATAAAAGTGACACTTTAAATCATATTTTATTATGTCCTGACACTCATCATAGTCGTTCAAACCTCCTGTATAGTAAATATAACATTATTATAAATCCACCAAATACATTTATTCATATATATAATACCATTTATGATTTTATTAGGATAATATATTACATTTTTATTGAAAACTACATGTTAATGTTTTGTTTTGGGTAATATCCGCTTAGTTTTTCACATGCGTCTGGATTTGTAATATTTTGGGACCTCCTATTTATATCATTATTTATATAATGTAAAAATTATATAAATATCATATTTAATGAGTATCAATTTTTTTATAATAATCTATAAAATAATAATATAGAAAACAAAATACAACATTCAAGGATATGGTAGGTCATACGAATGCATGAATGATGTTTCCATTTTATTTTCATATTGAAAAAATGAAAGTAAATTAAATATTTTTATATATAATTATAAATTATAGAATAATATCTATTTAATATATATATATATTAATTTTACTAAACCCATCTTAAATAAATTCCATGTTTTTCATGAACTAATCACATCACTTTGAGGAGACGATAGTTCACACTTCCCCAAACAAACTTATCATATTTATACAAAATCGGAAGCACATAGATATGTGTTAGATAATAATTAAATAAGCATAAAGAAATCATAAAGAACATAAATATGATATAAATATATTTTTTCTATCGTAATGGTCATCTAGAAGAGGTGTTAATGGAAAAAAATAACAACATTTGTTTATGACTTATAGTCCTCCATATACAAGAATAATTAGTTCGATACACATTGAATGAAATTTTTGTATGATTAGTTAAATCCATTAGAATAAAAAATATTAAGTACATTAGGAAAACCTAGGTTATTATATAATAATGGAAAAAGAATAATTTTTATGATATAGAATGAAAATAAAACAAAGGAGTTTGAGGAAAGATATTACCTCTTCTTTGGTAAACTCATATTGGATTACACCAACAGTATTCCTTGGATAGATTTATGTGAAAATGGAGGATTCTAGGAATAATTTAGAGATTTTGGGATCTTATTTGGAAATATTTTTGGTGATCCAAAGGGGTTGATATGTTTGAATAAGTGGGAGGAGTGAGTGCCTTTTTATAGTAGAGGATGAATGGTATTCTTCTAAATTTTTTAAAAGGGATTTCTACCCATGTTTTCCCATGTCAAGTCATCCAATAATTATAAAATTTATAGTAAAGGGATTATAGGTTCAAAATAGGGACCCAAATTGGTAATTTAAAATGTTTGTAGGTCATTTTGGGCATTAAATTTGAAATGTAGTCCATTACTAATATAATTTATCTCTTATAAAATATATTTAATTTTAATGAAATTATGTTATAATTTTGGTAAGTAACTATGTTTAACATTTTAGAAATTATAAATCATATATATTTAATGTATTGAATTTTTTCAAAAAAAAATTATAATCATATAAATGGATGAAATAAAATTAAAATTTATCCTGCTGACGGGTCATGATAGTGGGGTTTCCATTCAAAATCATTAAACGAATGGATTTTGTATATATCGAATTTCAATGTGAAATTGGTTTTAATAAACTAAATTTGATTAATATATGTAAAATTAATCTCTTAAATCTTTAAAAATATTTAAAATATAATTTAACTATATAAAAAGATGGATAAAAAAGAAATTTGGAATTAAACTTCAGTATTTTTCATTATTAATCCAATAATGATGCTTTTTAGAAAAGTACCTAAAATTTACCCTTATATATTTCTGAAATTAAGAATTAAAAGAATATTTTGATTTTCTAATATTCAATTTCTATGTGTGTCTAAAATTAATTTTTTTGATGTATACAGAAGAACATGTAAAGTAATTATTTTTATTGAAATAGTATTTTCAAACATATAAAGACATCACTAAAGAATTGAATATATTATTATAAATATGATTTTTTTTATATATTATCATTAAAATTTATGTCTAAATTTTTTTATTACTATTAAAGTTACAATGTTTTGGGTCTATTTTATAACTACCCCTTTTAAAGATTTTTAATAATAATTTTTTATAGAAACACTATGTTTTGTAATGTGTAAATCAAATCCGTGTTGAGTGTAGTGCATGATTAACATGGTATATAGTATAATTAATCTTTTTACACATTGTAACATGAAATATAATAAATAAACTAAAAATAATTTATATTAGAAAAAATGGTTTATAAAAAATTAGGTTGGTATATTCTACACCCCTTAAAATGTATTTGTCCCATGAAATTCCCCATTATAATAAAAAGAAATAAGTATAAATCAACCACATCATGCCCAAGAGTTCCATAAGTACATCCACTAACTATTTATTTCTACAAAAAACATTGACTAAATGAGTGGTCTTATTTTGTAGAACATTTTTTGTATTATCCATAATTTCAACTAGTTTTTCCTCATAAGAATGATCTTACTCCTGCAGTACGACTTTTGAGTTCTGTTCCTGTGAAGGGTTAGGTATGAACTTCTCTAAGAGTGATACATGGAAAAAATCAGTTAATTGAGAGATATTTAGAGGAATTTCCAAGAGGTAATATATCATTTTGATAAAATCAAGAATCTCAATGGCTCTAATATACCTAGGAATTAGTTTCCCTTTATTCCCATTCCACATAACATTATTCCATGGATAAATTCAATAACACACGTTCTCATCAACATTAAATTTAATTTCATGATGATAGTTATCAATATAATTTTTATTTTATCTTTGAGATTAATTTATATGGTTCTAAATGTATCTCACATTATTTTCCATTTCCTTGAATATCTCAGCTCCCAAAAGATTTAATTCTCTAAATTCGTCATAATATGTTGTAGATCTATAATTCTACCCATATATGGATTTATAAGGTGACATATAAATGTTTGAGTGAAAGCTATTTTAGTAAGAAAAATCAACTATAGTAAGGTGTTTATCCCAACCACCTTTGAAATCCAATAAACAAGATCTCAACAGATCATATAGGGTTTGATTTTTTTAAAAATTGACTACCAGTTTGAGGATGATAAGTAGGATTGAAGGTCAATACTATATCATGTTTCGGTAGAATACTTCACTGAAACATTGAGGTTATCCTTGAATCCCAACCTAAAATAACAGAATTTGGTACTCCATTCAACCTTACCACCTCAATAATGTAAAATATGTAAAGTTTATCTAGGGAATAATAATTTCAGAATGAAATTGAGTATACTAACTTAATAAAGAGATTGACCATCATGCATATATAATCAGACCATATACAGGTTTCGGGGATCCTAATGACAATATCCATATTGATATTCCCCCATTTACATTTTTGTATGGGTAATAGATGTTACATCCTTCTATAATATTTTTATCCCCAACATAGTGGAATACTATGAAGCATGATAAAAACTCTGTGATAACCCACTTCATGTAACACCATTAAAAGTTCTTATTCTTATATATAGACATATTATTAATTCTAAGATTAATAGATAATGAATAGATATATTATTCATCTAAAAAACCCTTCTTCAAATTAGAAATTAAAGGAACACATATATGGTTCCAAAATCTTATAATTATATCTTGATAAAGATTTATATAACGAAAATTCCAAACCATCCTTTCATGCTCTACATATTCCGTATGAAAATTTTTAACCATTACATGGATAGAGGGTTTAATAATCAATTGAGTAAGATAATATTTATCCAATTCCATTATAACATATAGAACCATCATTTTGTAATGTAGAAATGTTGGATCTCTTGTGATCCTTATCAAGGGTAACTAGCATGATCTTTTTGATCCAAATAATTGGAAACACAGTTCACTTTTCCCTGGTGGCAATGTATTGCAACATCATAATCCTTTATATTTTCTATCCATCTTAAATGGTGCATGTTCAAATAATTTTATATTGATATATATTTTTTATATTTTTGATCAGTATATATATCACAATTTTTTCAATAAAGATAATTCATCGGTATCTTAAATGATAAAAATACCACTGCTACCTCCAAATCCTATGTTGGGTAATTTTTTCAATTGATCGTCAGCTATCACGAGTCATAAGTAAAAATCATTTTATTATACATAATAACACATACAAATCCCTCATTGGATGTATCATTATATATTATTATACCTTGTCCGCTATAAGGTAGTGTAAGAACATGTGTGATGTCTATCAATTTATTTAGTTACATGAAAGATTCCTCCCATTCATCTATCTAGAAGACTTTATAACACTTCTGAGTTAACTTTTTCAGAGTATTTGATATCTGGGTGAAATTATTCATAACCCAGTTATAATATCTAAAAAATACAGGAAATATACATATCTCAGTCACTATGGTAGGCCTCGTTAAATAGTCAATATCCACCATCATTAATGAACCTACTACTATACTATATCTTGAGATTATGTGAAAAAAATGAAAAATATTGTAGCTAAAATTACTAATTTTGAAATCTTTCATATCAATTCAGCTTTCATTGGGTTTTAAATACAATTATCATGTCATGTTTGTGATATTTATTTCTCTTTTAGTAGATTCATCTACTTAGACGAACAAAAGCCGATCGAGGTAATCTCTATATACATTATTAATCAAATCAATAAATATAGAAGAAGAATTGGGAAGACCAATAAAATTTCTATACATTAATAGTGTGAATTCCATATATGGAATTTAATCTTGGCAATGTCCTCTTTAATGACCATTAATTGATGATATCCATAACAAATTTCAATATTGGAAATGTATTGAACTCTTCTCAATTGACCAATAAGATATCAATACATGGACGATGATACTTGTTCTTAATTGTGATCTATTTGAACTAAATATAATCAATGTTGAGTAACATTAATCCATATTTGTTTTTTACGAAGATAACAGGTACATCCCAAGGTGACATACATGAATTTATTTATTCTATATCAAGGATTTACTGGACATTATTCTCCAAATCATGCAACAATTTGGGACATTCTATATGATTTCTTTGCTATTATTTTGGAACTAGGTAAGAGTTCTATCAAGATCTCAACATCATGTTTTGGTAGAAAACAAGTATACACTTATGGGAACACAACCATAAATTCTAAAAATATTAGTATATCATCAATTTCTAGTTATCCCCATCCTTTTAGGAAGAAAATGAATTATCATTGGGAATTAAAACCAATAAACTTGATGTATTCCCCACATGATGTTCATATATATCAACACATTGAAAGACAATCATATGTTTGATTAAAATATCAATCATAATTTTCATTCCATGAAATTTGATGTCAGATTTCTATTGAGAATTTCATTCCATTCCAAATAAGAAATCAAATTCAACAAGGAGAATAATGAAAATATTTTTAGGATGTAAATTCCTATAAACTACAACCAAATAGGAATCATAGACGTTAGATGAAATCATCGTACAATTAGTTGTTTTCACTGGTAATTCAACATCAAATAATATTTATAGAATCCTAATTTAAAAATTAAAATATATATACAAAAATGAGTGGGTAGATATAGAGTCAAATAACACATTATAAGTTCATTTAGTTGATGGTAAGTATACCTTTCTCTAGGTCTTTATCACACCCTCATCAGAAATTGTGATCACATAATATTTCCCCATGTCCCTTGGTTTAATTAGTTGTTGATGCTAATCATCATCAAGAACCCTTGGGTTTTGGAACATATTTGAAAAATTACCATCATAATTAAACTTGATGCACTGATGTCTGGGAGGTTCATTATATGTAGATTTTCCACTATATACATGATTGGACAACTTCTTCCCATCAATGCAGAAAATAATGGCTTGATGGAGATCCCATACACAATTAAAATTTTTATTATACCCCATATTAAAATTCCCTCCATGATTATTTCAACACATAGAGCATAATGAACGATTCATCTTATTACCTCGATGGTATTTAGATTTTCCATTGAAATCCATCATCAATTTCCTATTATAAAATGTGATTGATACATAACCCCAACCCCCATTTTATCATTCATTGCATAACTAGAATTCCACTCATAGATACTAATGTCTCAAATGGCCACACCATTCTGTTACTTCGATTTAAAATATTTAAGAACCTATCGACATTAATTTAGGGTTGGATGATTATACTATAATTATACCTAACAAATCATGTGAAATAATCCTCATAGGTACTAGTTTATTCATCACCATTTTTTCCAACTCAAGGATTTCTTTTTCAATCCTTTTAGTAGAACCTTATGAAATTACTAATTGAAGGATATGTTATTGAACTCATCCCAATTTATGGATAAAATTTCATATTTATTTCTAATATTCTTGATTAGTGTCCACCACCAATCCACATCAAGTTCTAACAGATAAATAGCAAAAATGATTTTCTCTTATTCCAATCATTAGAGAACTAATAATAACATAATTGTGGTAGTAATGAATTCTTCTACAACAAGTGTGTCGAAGGTACTATTTAATGAACTTGTATGTTTCCACACGAAGGAATCAATAGAACATACTACCATCCATTTCTGATTTGGAAGCTCAACCTTATTCATATCTTGATAAATTTTGGTAGCATAATAAGGATTTATTAAATTCTAACCCCCATAGAATTCAGATGCTCAGGAGAAGAATTGTTTCATTATAAATTTATATCACCATTAACATGGTTCCTCTGGGTTCCATCCTTTGAATAAAACCAAAAAACATTTATTAAGAAATTTTTTTCATTGTAAGGAACCACATAATCCTAAAAAAATACTTATAGGATATCTAAATTATTCCACCTTATTTAATATATGAATCCTTATATTTATGATCTGTTATTCATAGAAAACATTTATTTAAATCATTTATTATGATTCATGTATTTATTTTAAATTCCTAATTCATATTCCCCAGTAGTGTCAAACCAGGCGCTTAGTGACACCCATTGTCATGTATGAGGTTCCGCTCGAGTCAGGCTTGACACTTGTGGTCTGAGTTGTTACTCCTTGTTATATTTATTCTAGAACATTTTCCTCTTGTAGTATTAAGACGCGGGTGAATTAATAGGAAACCACTCTCTATATCCTTTATCAAAATTTTAGGAGAAATTTAAAATACATTTTATTATCGTTTGACCAATCCATATACATTAACATGAGGTTATCATTAAGGACTTCTTATTTTAGATTCTATAGGCTAACTAAACCTTTTTTCTGATTAAAAACATAGTGACCCTCACTATTCATACATTAAAATTACCTCCTTTTTGTAGAGTACATAATCCATTAAACAAAAAGACACACAAAGACCAAATTATTCAAGTGCCATCAGAAATATATAAATATAAACAAAAGTACATATGTAATATATATTATCTCCCACTAGGTTATTCATGGATAACACCCTTAATAGACACATTATACATAATATATATCTTATATACCAGGTAAATGGATACATAAAGAAGTAATGAGTTTAGATGATCTGTAAGGGTTAAAAATTAAAATATGTAAGGATGAACACAAACATGAGAATATATGAACATGATCATAACATTATATGTTCATTATTTTCATATAAAAGTTCATAAATAATAATCATGACATAAAAATTGATAGTTCATATGAAATGAATCATAACAGAATCATGATCATAATCCCTTACATAGGAATATGACTTTGAATTGTGAAAAACACATAAATATGTAATATCATTCCTTATAAGACAAGTCATATTTCCAAAACATATCTAAGAACATCATGGTGACTATATCTACTGGGTGGGACCCACCACCATCCACCTACTATGTCGTTTATTTGTAATGGATCATGTATCCACCTCATCCCAAAGTGAATCGGGTTTCACCATATTCCCATAGTGGATCAAGATTCCCCATATTAACATAGTGGATCATGTTTATCTATCATAAATAGTAGATTAAACTCATAAACCTCAATCCAATCTTCATAATATGAGATATAAATCCTTAACAAATGCATTGTAGGGAGATATTGGTCCCACCCATCACAAAATGAAATATTTCATGAATGTTCCACAAAGTCATATACAGTAATATAAAAACCCATTAATTGAAATGGATTTCATAAATGTGTAATCATGTCATAACATTTGATACATGTTTCATAATCATTTAATCAACACATGACCCCGAAAAAGTAGTGGGATTCATAAGCATATAACTGATGAAATATAAATGTGATTCGTAAGTATAATTCCATAAATAAATAAGTACATATAGACAATGAATATGAATTGAAACAATGGATAATTTAGGGGAATAAGTATCACAAAATGATTTCATCTATTATGAAAAATAATTTATAATTTTTTTTAAAAATCATTCATTGAGGGAAGTATAATTTCATTTATAAAAAATTATTTTTAAAACAGTAAACATTTTTGAATCTTTTTTATTTGAATATATCTTGAAGAACTAATAAATGAATAATTTAAAACCATATGTTTTGAGATACTATTTCCTTAAAAATTAGAAAAAAATGAATTTAAAAATCATTTTTTCAAAAACATTTTTGAAAACATCATTATTTGGAATAAAAAATTTATCTGACTGAAAGGAGAAATACTTAGATTTTCATAAAAGCATTTCACTAATTATTTAAATCACCAAAGAGTGGAAAATTGGTTTTGATACATTATGAAATCATTAATAATCATATTAGAATAAAATTCATGACTTTTCTTGAAATATTGATCACACAATTTCATTAATGATAGCATAATCACAAACAATCTTGATAAACAATGAGATTGTTGCAGAATCTTTTACAACTTGTTAACTTTGAATCAAACTACTCATGTATAAAAAAATATTAAATGAAGCTTAAAATATCATGAAATAAAATATATACATGATATAATATTATTAAGTTCAGTGTATCCACCTCGTAAGAATAATAAAGTTGCATAACATGGCATGTGTCTCAATGAAGTAAAATTGAGACAAAATTACATTACTGATTCTGTATGTTTTCAAACATAAACCACATGAAAGAGAGATAATAAAAGTGATATGTATATACCCATAATTTTCAGGATTATTACAATATAATTCATTTATTAGTAGTATATATTTCAAAAAATAAAAAAAATAGTAGTGACTAAGGAATAAATCTCACCATAATAAAATTGACACATTAAATAAACATACTTTATGTCTTAACTCTCATCATACTCATACAAAACACATGTCTAATAAATACAATTTTATAATACACATTCCACAGAATAATATAATTATATATAATACAATCTATGATCTTACTATAAATTTTAATTACCACTTTATTAATAACTTTTTATTAATGTTATGCTTTGGGTAATATCTACATTGTTTTTCACTTGTTTCTTGATTTGTTTTATTTTTGTCCTCATAATTATATCATGATTTTAAAAAAATAAACCATTATATAAATATAATATTTATTTATTTTATATTTATTTATTACAAATAATAAAATATATTAATAGAAAATGAAATACACCATTCATGGAGACGGTTGGCCGTACGTACGTATTAACATTTTTTTTGTTTTATTGTCATATTGAAAGAATGAAATTAATTGAAATATATGTTAATATATAATAATTCATGCATAATTATTATATAATATATATAATATAATTTTTCAAAATCCATCATTAATAGATTCCATGTTATCCGTGAACGAATCATATCTCTTTAAGGAGGTGGTAGTCCACACTTTCCAAAACGATAATATCATATTTTAAAAAATTGGAATCCATGGATGTATGTGATATATAATAATTACTTAAGAATAAATACATCATAAATATCATATAAAAACCTGGTTTCCGTCATAACTCCCAACAATGATATGTGGTTAGGGAAGAAGGAACATTATTTTTTCGTGAGGCGGTAGATCATCGTACATTAGAACTGTAACACCATGACCCCAGAAGCCCAGAGTAGGTGAATTATTATGTATCATTGGCATGATTAGAAAAGATCAAGTCTTGAATGACCGATTATTTTAGTAGCCTTGTAAATACTAGATATATTTATATGTTTTACATTATATCATAAAATGGAAAACTATAATAACATTGTCTCCATAGACAACACTGAGATCCCATAGACTATCCCTGGAGGTCAGTCATAATATACATCCTTGAATCCTGGGAAAGTAAAACATAAAAAGGCACTAGTTTATCTCATGAGTCCAACCATTCCATTGAGGAGATATCGTGGGCTCCAACCTTTAGTTACTATGTCCAATGCATTCCTCGTATGAACATGTTTAAACATAACAGAAAATTTCGTATTAAATCGATCTTACGAATTTCAACAATTTTGTCCACAAACCACCAATGGAATAAAAATAGCACATCTGCAATAAAAAAACTCATTAAATACAATATGTAAGATTGTATTTTAACACATTAAACTCAATCGAGAATAATGAAGGATATTGAAATAGATGAAAATAATCATTAAAAATATTAGAGAGAAATATCCCCCTTTTTCTTGAAATCATTTAAAAGTCACACTATTTGTCAAGAATCCATTTAAAAAAGATTTTTGAATCAATATGTCTCATACCACTTTGAAAATTTTAAAAAGAAATTTTAATTTTAAAACTTCAATGTCCATAAAAATAAATCCTTAAAACCATTTTTAAAACATAGACATTAATGAGAAATATTTAGAATAATAAATGTTTAAAACATTTAAAATAATATATTAGTTAGAGTTAATAACCAAAGAAGAGACACTTGAATACAAATAATTGAGGTAATCAAAACATTATAATATCATGAGAATAAAGGGATTCATGATATACTTTGTCAAAGTTCATTATATACACCATATAAATGTGAATTGGTGTTTCTCACCAATGAAGTCTCAATGGAATGTAAATTGAGATGAAATCTCTTATAAAGACTGTATCTAGAGGTTAAAGATAAACTACCAACATAATTATGCATGAAAAAATATAAATACACTCAATATGGTTGGATATTCAGTGTAAATCAATTATAGGACATTCACACATATTTATGTAAAAACAACACCAATGAATTGGATGTTTAACTCAATAAATGGAGATTGAGTTGAAATTACTCTTATCAAGTTCATATTGATGACTTTAGAATTTATCAATGGAGTTATTATGTGTATAAAAAGTATATCCATAGAAAGGGGTGTGGAAAATATAACATGAGAAAATGAATAGTGATTCTACACATAATCTTGATGTAAAATAATCAATGAAGTATGCATATAGCCGAATAAGTGGAAATTGAAATTTCAAATTCCCATATCGATTTGGTAACTTACGAAACGTACACCCATGAAATAAGGGTCATACAATTATGATGTAAGTATCCAAAAATTAAATTATATTACACAATGAATAAAATCATGGGCATTACACACACCACATGCAATAAATAAGTGGCGAACAATGGAAATCTCACAGAATTAAAAGTGATTTATGAAACCCCTTACGTTGAACATTTTCCATTATTGAGGGTAGATAAACCTCAGTTATAATGGTGAAATAATTTTTATTGAATTATTAAAAAATTATATACATTAATATGATATCATATATGATCTTTTAACATTTATTTGTTAATAATATTTTAGTATTATCATCATTTTGGGTGTTAACGAACTCATTTTCATTTATATTCATTGTTATTTGAGCCATATTTGTTATGGATGGGATGTATCATATTCATATACAGAATGATATCATATCACTAAACACTATTTTTAATCATCAAATGAAATTTATTTTTGTATGGATACGATGGGAAATTAATCTCATCACGTTCTTGGAGACGGTAATCTGTATGTACGCATGAGCGACAATATCACTCTTTAGATATTAAAATAAAATATAATTGGATGGAATATCATATATACATAATAATTATTATGTTATATTTATAATTTACATGAACTACACATCATTATTATACCCATCCAAATAATAATGTTTTGAATAACTATTACTCCATGACGTGGAGATGGTAAGACATACGTACGCATGTATGGTGACATGTCATTCAAAGGATGGATAGAATAATGAATATGGTTGTGCCATATTTATAATAAGATAACATTATATAGATGATACTAGAGTTATTATCTCAGAATGGATATAACAAAGAAAGAAGAAGTGGAAGAAGAAAAGATCTTGAAAGATGATGGTGGAATTATTACCTCATCTTCGGGTTCTTTCTTTTGATTTGATCAAAAGGGCTCATTAAGATGGCTTTCTGATCAGCAGAGCGACTCTAGGATGATTTTAGGGACGTTTAGATGATATTTGGGCAGGGGTTTGCCAAGCCAAAATGCATTGAAGGTGTGAATTATTGATTAGGGGGAGTGCCCTTTTATAAGAGAGGTGAGGGGCTCCTTAAGAAAAGCTAGAAATATTATTTTATAATAAATTCATATTCAGTTTCTAATTTCTAAAAAATGGATTATATAAAGATTAAGGTGGTTATATGTTGAAAACCACTCAACCAATAGGTTTTAGATAGGTTTGGGTCACTATATTAACATTATCTTTTTTATTTAAGTCTTAGTTAAATAGTTTGATATTTACCATGTCTCTTTGTATTTTTGTTTAATATAATTAATAAACATACTATATACTTACAAGAGACTGAAAAGTGGTAAATTAATTATTCCCCTATCATTATATAAGTCATTTTTCCTAACCATGGATTTTTAGTAATAAAATATCAATTAATAATATAATATTTGTTTTAAAAACTCATTTATGTCAATTGTGACTCTATTTAATAATTGATTTTTTTTATTCTTAATAAAATTTATTAATTCAAAAAAAATTCATTTAAAAAATTATAAAATGTCATATTAACCAATAAAACTCTTTTATTCCATCAAAAATTTAAATTTATATTTATTTTGACAATTATAATATCGATTATTTGATTCTTTCTTTAATAAGGAAAATACTACATCATTATTGTGTCATAAATAAATTTAATTATTCAATTTTTAAAAATTATAAATAAACTACACATATGTAGGAAATATTTTTATCTTTATAATTAATATTTATAGTAAAAAATATAACATATATAACCCTATGCAAAATTTTTTTTTCTAAAAGATATATGCTTATGTCATTTTTGTATTTAAATTAACATAATTAATATAAAGTGTCATTATCACATAAAAGTGGATACATGGGGTTCCAAGATCGACCCAAAGATTCTCATAATCATAAATTTATCAACCAATAGGGTTAGGATACAATTTAGGGTTATTTAATATTATTATAATATTATTGTTTTACCCGTATTTACCGGAATTACCCTTTAACCATGGTAAATAAAATATTTACCGAAATAATTATTCAAAATGTCCAAAAATAAAAGATATATATTTAAACAATTAGGACCTCATGATTCTAAATATGGAATCTATGTTTCTAAATTCAAAACACATAAGTGGCAGAAATTTATTTAAAATTAATTCCTATTGTCAAAACAAAAAGCGTGTTTTTAAGAAATAATAACTATCAAAAGTTTGGCACTTTCTTATGTCCAGTTTAAATGTGAAATTATGTTAATGTCCAATATTTAATTAAATGGTAAAAATATAATCTAATTTTACTTTAAAATAACTCAAATTCATAATTTATCACTATTAATTATTTCTATTGAAAAATTTGTTTTTAATTAATATTTAGTAATTTTCACTATAAATCATAATATGAAACTTATCAAAAAAGTACCAAAAATTCACCCTAAGCTAATTTATATATTCTGAATCCAAAAATGAATTCCATTTTGAAAGATAAAATTTATAAAATTTTAAAAAGTGGGTATTACTATTCATAATGACTAGTTTGATTGGTTGTGGTGTGTGCTAGAACTCGACGTTGCGTAAAACACACACTACTGTATTATTCAAAGGAAAGCTTACCATGGAAGCTTGGTGTGTTACATTCTAACATTCTTTAAATAATTTTTTACTTGAAATTTTTTTAAAATTGGGATTTGGAATATAATGGAAAGTCCCACATCAGAAAAAGTGTCAATAAAACTATCACTTTAAAAATAAGAAAGGGAAGTACAAAGGACACCCATGGTAACCCATAATAGGATTCCATGTAGGTAAACATGGATATGGATGATAAACTAAGTGTCATGTTCGGATGGAGATGGATAGGAAATATGATCAGGAGAAAGTAAACAATAAGAAAACCACAAACTTGTGGTGGGACAAATGGTTATTAGTCTCCCAGTGGGAAAAGTAAACGGACAACATTTTTTCTTGTTTTAAGTTGCAATACATAATGATGAAGAATTCATTTATGAGATTGACTAAGAACATAAAGATATATAGTTACATTTTAATTAGAGTTTCATTATTTTAAAAATTTATTCCACTAACTCATTTTTTTAAACAATGAGTATTGAAGAAGACATGGTCCCACTGGAAGATCTAGAATAAAATTCAATAGAATCAGATGATCCACGAAGGATAAACTATATATTAACTTGCCTTTAGAGATTAATCAAAACCAAAATGGTTAGTATAATATCTGATGTTTCCCAAAAAGGATATTCCATTAGAGAAAGAAACACAAATCTTAATATCAAAAACTAAACCAACAATAACCCAAAGTTAAATAAATACCATTCAATAAACAATTTTCCTTAAAATCCATCAACATAATCCAAACTTAAATTGAATCCCAAAACATAGAATAATTTGGTAATGTAGTCTTCCACATTAAATTATATCTCCAATTGACATCAACTACTCATAAAGTCACATACTTAAAAGTAATTTACGTGACAACATATTCTCTATTATTGGTTAATAATTTCCATAAATAACCCAAATCACTATAAATCCACAATAAAATCAATGATAAAAATCCACCATTACTCCTCAAATGAAATCCCATAATATTCTATTTTCCTTAGTCATATATTGTTCCCAAGAAATAGAACATCTTCCAAAATAATATTTATCACATAAACAATGAATCATTTCCCTATAATAAGGGTATTCATTTGATAAGACATAAGATTCCTAATCAATTTATTATCGATCAGTAAAATCATTTAACTAAAAAAAATTAGTCACACTAACCAGTAACATCACATAGTCTAGTGGTAGGCGATAAATTCCAATCACACTTTGGTTGTGGGTTCAATTCCCACAGCTTTGTCCGACACGATGGGTTGTCACATGGTCTGCGTGTTGTCATTTTTCAAAAACTATATTTTATATCATTACCAAAATGAGATAAATTACTCAAAATAACCATAACATAATTTAACCAAAAATGTTATCTCATTCCTTGAAATTTTATCCCAAAATATAATAACTTGTAATTTCCTCAAACTCAATGATCATATAAAACCAAAAGGTTATTTATAACTATATCCACAAGAGAAAAGATAAGTCTCACGAAAATATCACATTCACATGACAAACTGCAGGATTACAAATACAAGAGAAAAATATTCTAATGTGATCCCATCAACAAGGTGTACTGGTACTTTTAAAAACATCTCCAACCATTTATTTCCACATAGCTTCTTCTTTGACCAATAAAATATCCTATAGAATAAGGCATTCATTTGGGTAATGGCCAGTTCCCTACATATACAACAAATGAGTGTAAATGGATTCTTGGAACCATTTTTATTTTTTTCCATAGTACTGTTCATTTTTCCTCGAAAATTCTTCACACTATGTCCTTCTTTCCCACACATAAATAATTTCTTTTTTCCATTGAGACACTTTCCTGGGTGTCTCCTTCCACATTTCGTTCATGACGGAAATTGAGGATTCTTTTTTCCATGGTCTCCATTGCTGGAGCTATTATCATTCATCAATTTTCTCTTCTTTGTTGAGTCCAGGAGTTGGTTAATAAATATGTTATTGATCATATTTTTGGAAAACTAATTTGGCATGAACACAATATCTATTAAACCTATCAACATTACATTTTTTTTCTTATTTCCACCAATGTTCCCACCATGTACATCATTCTCAAATATATTATGACTTCCTTGGAATCCAACCATTGACTAAAACCAGACAGCATTATGTGAGTAACAATAGTCATAAAATATTTTAGAGAATATCCTGAAACCATATTCTTAATTTGAAACACCTTACGATTAACCAAGGTCATTTACTCTCATCTTATATTAAAATACTTTAAATCGGTTTGTAAATGAAAAGTTATTTATCCTAAGCATATCCCCCGGGAGTTTCGTAACTGAGAGTGCAACAAGGCATGTTGTCATGCACCAGTTCTCATTTGAGTCTAGCTCAAAGAGGTGTTTTTGGGTTTTACACCTAGGTACATCTGTGCCAGAGCCTCCTCTACCTTCTTGTATCCAGACGGTGATATATTTCCCGGAAAACTCACAAAATCTCAACAATACCGAAATTCTAGGATGTTCTTCTATACTAATCCTCAATGTCTATCTTAGGTCTATGTGATTTAATCATACTTTATCTAAATTTAGTTTCTAATGATTGTACTAAACTTCCTCTGATACCAATTG
The DNA here is from genome assembly GCA_963277665.1 of Viscum album. NCBI lineage: Eukaryota > Viridiplantae > Streptophyta > Magnoliopsida > Santalales > Viscaceae > Viscum > Viscum album. The sequence continues at coordinate 1,090,627,967 of OY728157.1, read as the reverse complement.
TAACGCCACGACCTCAAAAGCCAAGAGTTGGTGCATTATTATGTATCATTGGAATGATCATAAAAGATCAATTCTCAGAAGACCGATTAGTTTAGTAGCTTTGGAAGTACTAGATACATTCATATGGTTTACATTACATCATAAAATGGAAAACATGAACAAAATTTTCTCAATAGACAACACTGAGATCCCATAATCTATCCATAGAGGTCAGTCATAATATAATTCATTGCATCCTGGGAAAATAAAACATAGAAAGAGGTGAGCTCAGATGCTCAGTAAGGATAACATAATAGAGAAAACATTTATAAATAATCATACACATTTAAGGCAGTATATAAGATAATAACAAAATCCTTCTAAACATGAACATCAACATAATATTGAAAATATAAAATCAAAGAATGCCATTTACTTATTCACATGGATATTATACTAGTAGAATGATCACAAGAAATATTAATAACGACTATCATAATGACGGAATGTAAAATGCCAGACTATCATAACCACATAGTCAAGGCCTTGTGTGAAGACTACAAATAATATTTTGTCAAGGCCTTGTGAAAAGACAATAGTTTGTCTCATAAGACCTATTAATGCATCAAGGAGCTATAGCAGGATCCACTCATCACTTACTAAGTCCAACGCATTCCTCGTATGAATAGGTTTAGACATAACATAAACATTCGTATTAAATATAGCATACGTAATGTCAATACTATATCAACAAACCGTGTTTGGAATAAAAATAGCACATCCATGGTCAAACATAACTCATTCAATAAAATATGGAAGATTTTATTGTAACATATTAACCTCAATCGAGAATAATTAAAGATATTGACAGAGATGAAAATAATCATCAAAACTATTAGAGAGAACTATCCCCCGTTTCATGAAATAATTTAAAAGTCACAATATTTCTCAAGAAGACATTTAAAAATAGATTTTTGAATAAAAGTGTCCCATAACACATTGAAACTTTTAAAATGAATTTTAATTATAAAACATCAATTTTAATATAAATAATCCTTAAAACCATTTTTAAAGCATGGACATTAATGAGAAATATTTAGAATAATAAATAATTCAAACATTTAAAATGATATTTTAGTTAGTGTTCCTAAGCAAAAGAGAGACACTTGAATGAAAATAATTGAGGTAATAAAAACATTATAATATTATGAGAATAAAAGAATTCATGACATACTATGTCAACGTACATTATATACACCATATAGAAGAGAATTGGTGTATGACAACAATGATGTCTCAATGGATTGTAAATTGAGATGAAATCTCTTATAAAGACAGTATCCTTAGGTTAAGGATAAACCAAAGACATAATTTTGTGTGAAAAAATATAAATACACACAATATTATTGGATATTCATTGTAAATCAATAAGAGGTAATTCACATGTATTCTTGTAAAAACAACACCAATGAATTGGATGTTTAACTCTATAAAAGGATATTGAGTTAAAATTACACTTATCAAGTTCATATCGATGAGTTGAGAATTTTTCAATCGAGTGATTATGTGTATCAAAATTATATCAACAGAAAGGGGAGTGGAAATTATGACATAAGAAAATCAATAGTGATTCCACACATAATCGTGAAGTAAAATAATCAATTATGTATGCGTAAAACCGAATGAGTGGAAATTTAAATTTCAAATTCCCTTATCAATTCGGTAACATACGAAACTTACACCCATGAAATAAGAATCATAAAATTATAATGTAAGTATCCATAAATTAAATTATATTACACAATGAATACAATCATGGGCAGTACACAGACCACATGCAATAAATAAGTAGCGAACATTGGAAATCTCACAGAATTAAACGTGAGATAAGAAAACCCTTACTTTGTACTTTTTCCTTGGTAGAGGGTAGGTTAACATCATGTTTAATGGTAAAATAATTTTTATTGAAAAATGAAATAATTATATAAATTAATAAAATATCATATATTATCTTTTATCATTGATTTGTTAATAATATCTTAGTATTATCGTCGTTTCGGGTGTTAAGGGATTCATTTAACTTTATATTTTTGTTATGTGAGACATATTTCTTATGGATGGGGTGTAAATTATTCATATACAGAATTAAATAATGTCTCTAAACATTATTTTTTATCATCAAATTAAATTTAGTCTTGAATGAATACGATGGGGAATGAATCTCATCGCGTTCGTGGAGACCGTATTCCGTAAGTACACACGAGCGACGATATCACTCTTCTTATATTAAAATAAAATATAATTGTATGGTATATCATATATACAGAATCATTATTATGTTATATTTATTATTTACATGAATTACATATCATTATTATACCCATCCAAATAATAATGTTGTGATTCACAATAACACGACGACTTGGAGACGGTAAGCCGTACGTACACATGTATGGTGACATGTCATTCAAAGGATGGATGTAATAATGATTATGGTTGTACCATATTTATAATGAAATCATAGTATATAGAAGATACTGGATTTATTATTTTAGAGTGTATTTAACAAAAAATTGATGAAGAGGAAGAATAAAAGAACTTGAAAGAGGGTGGTGGAATTATTACCTCTTATTCGGGTTATTCCTTTTGATTTGATCAGAAGGGATCTTTACGATGGCTTTATAACCAAAGGAGGGCCTCTAGGATGAAGTGATGGATGTTTAGAGGATACTTGATCAGGGTTTGGTAGATCCAAAAGGCTCTGAAGGTGTGAATTTGTGAGTAGGGGGACTGGCCTTTTATAAAAGCGGTGACAGGCATCTTAAAAAAAGATGGAAATATTATTTTATAATAAATTCATATTCCATTTATAATTGCTCCAAAGTGGATTATTTAAAAGTTATTATGGGGATATGTCTAAAACCACTCAAACAATAGTTTTTATAAATGTTTGGGTCAGTATATTAACTTTATATTTTTTTTACTCTGTTATATAGATAGATATTTATCATATCTCCTTGTATTTTTATATTATTAGTTAATAAACATACTATATACATCGAAGATACCCCCAAGTGATACATTAATGATACACCAATCATTATATAAGTACTTTGGAAGGACCTCAAGTTTTTAGGAATAGAACATCAACAAATAAAATCATATTTGTTTTAAAAACTCATTTATATCAATTGTGACACTATTTAATAATTGATTTTTTAAAGTCTTAAATAATTTATTAATTTGAACCAAAAAAATGTAAGAAATTTTAACATGTTATATTAAGCAATAAAACTCGTGGATGTCATTAAAACGTTCAAATTAGATTTATTTTAACATTTATAATACCAATTATTTGATTCTTTCATTAATAAGGAAAATAATACATCATTATTGCATCATAAATAAATATAATTATCCAAGGTCTAAAAATTATAAATAAAATACAATTATGTAGGAAATATTTTTTTATTTTTAATAATATTTATAGTTGAAAATATAACATATATAACCCTATGTAAAATTTTTTTTGCTAAAAGATATATGCTTATGTCATTTTTGTATTTACTTTAAATTAATTAATATAATGTGTCATTATCACTTACAATTGTCTTCATGGGGTCCATAAATCGACCAAAAGATTTACATGATAAGACATGTATCAACCAATAAGGTTATGATACGTTTTAGGTTAATTTAATATTATTATAATATTATTTTTTTAGCCTTATCTACCGGATTTATCATTTAACCATGGTAAATAAAATATTTACCGATGTAATTATTCAAAATGTCTAAAAATTGAAGTTACTTATTTACACAATTTGAACCTCCTGATTCTAAATATAGAATCCATTTTTTTATATTCAAATCACAAAATTTGCATAAATTAATTTAAAATTAATTTCTATTGTCAAAACAAATAGTGTGTTTTTATGAAATAATAACTATCAAAAGTTTCGCACTTGCTTATGTTTAGTTTAAATGTGAAATTATGTCCAATAACCAAAATTGGATTAAATGGTAAAAATATAATCTAATTATACATTAAAATCACTCAAATTCATAATTTATCACTATTAATTATTTTTATTAGAAATTTTTTTTTTAATTAAAATTTATAAATTTTCACTATTCATCATAATATGATAGTTATCAGAAAAGTACCCAAAATTCACCCTAAGCTTATTTCGATATTCCAAATACAAAAATGAACTCCATTTTGAAAGATAAAATTTATAAAATTTCAAAAATTAGTTATTACTATTCATAATGGCTAGTTCGATTGGTTGTGGTGTATGTTAGAACTCGAAGTTGCATACAAAACATGCTACAGTATTATTCAAAGGGAAATGTACCATGGATGCTTGGGGTGTTACAAGAACGGTATTTTCACTACCCGTTAGATGGATGAATGTTCATATTTAGATAAAATCAATATAAAATGTATCATAATAGTGAGTGTATTTGGGTTTATATATAATAATATAATTAGAATTGTTGTGGTGGTGGATAATGAAAATAATAAAAAGGATAACGAGGAAGGATATTACACTCTTCATTGGGTAGCTCCTTTTGTTTTTCACAAAACAGATTCCTTGGATAGATTTCTTCCCAATAGGAAGAATCTATGATTTATAGAGGGAAATTGGGATATTATATTTGGATAGTATGGGATAGACAAATGGATTTAGAGGAGTGAATACATGGGGGGGATGAGTACATATTTATAATTGAGGAAGGGGTGTTCTTGTATATTTTGAAAAGGGAATTACACCCATATTTATACAAAGTAAGGTGGATCATATAATTGTAATAATTATATATAAGGGAGTATATGGTCTAAATATGATCATTAAATACATATTGTTCAAGTGACTAGTTGATTCTACGCCATATATTTGTGGTCAAGTCCATTGTAGAGATGATGTTTCTCATAAGAGCGATAATTAATTTTAGTCAAATTCACCAATATTATTGGTAAAAAATTAATTTAACATTATTATAAATTATATATTATGGAAATTTAAACTATTGATTTTTCTCAAATTCTAATAACATAAGTGGAAGAAAATAATTTAAATTTAATTTCACGGATGGTCCATGAGAGCAGGGTTTCTGAATTCAAGGTGATTTAATGTTTCGAATGGATTGATATCCAATTTCAATATAAAATTCATTAAAATGACCTAAATTGGATTAATTAATGTAAAATTTATATCAAAAATTAAATCAAAATTAAAACATATTATAAATATAAATATTAATTATATGGAAAGTCTTTTTTGAAATAGAATTCAGTACTTTTCACTATTCACCCATAAATTATGTTTTTCCAAAAAATAAAAAAATTAACCATAAGATAATTTTGACATTATTAATTAAGAAAGGATGTAAATTTTATCATATTAAAATTTATAAATGTGCATAAATTATTTTTAATATTTTTTACAGAAGGATGTAAAAAGTAGTTTTTTTAAGAAAATTGTACTTTCAAACATATAACGACTTTACTAAAAAAGGTATGTCTTATTATAAATATGATTATTTATATGAAACCATTATAAATTATTTATTTATATTCATATTAATATGTTCAACTTCTTGTTTACAAATATACCATTTAAATAATTATAATAAAAAAATTTGTTTCGTAAAAACTCAGTGTAGTGTGTAAATTAATCAATGTCTTCATTATGTGTATCACAAGTTTAACTTGGTATTTATTATATAAAATGATTTATTAATAAAGTGTGTAATTAATTGCCTAAAATAAAATTTGTTTATTGAAAAAAAATGGTTCCTAAAATTTTGGGTTGTTACATTCTACCACCCTTAAAATCAATCCCCCACTCAAAATTCGTTATGCTGTTAAAAAATGAGCATAGTTGAGACACATTATATCCTCAAGATCTTAATTTTTTTCCTATAAGTGGTGATTTATCCTAAAAATATTAAATATGTGAGTGGTCTAGTTTCATACAACATTCTCTATACTGTCCATTATTTTAATTGGTTGTTCCACATATGAATGATCTTTCTCTAGTGGTATGAATTTTGTGTTGAGAACTTATGAAGTGACATGAATGTATGTCCTTAGGGTAGATAAATGAAACATATCATGTAATTGAGAGGGAGTTTTAGGAAGTTCCAATATATAGGATACCATTTCGATAATACCATGAATCTCAAAGGGAAACATACACCTATTTTTTCACTTTCTCTATGAACCACATAATCTTATTACATGGATAAAATAATAGAAACAACTTCTCATGAAAATAAAATTCATATCAAACTAATTGTTATTAGAAAAATTTTTGTGCTAACATTGAACGTCATTGATATGTTACTAATTGGTTCTAACCTCCCCTTCCATTTAAGTAGATATCTGGGGCCCAATATCATTCTTTCTCTAACTTCATCATAGAAAGATGGATTCTATATTTATTCATGCAGAGTGATTCATAAGGATTTATATTAATGATTGAGTGAAAGTTATTTTTATAAGATAAATAAACTATAGGAAGCTATTGTTCTCGATCATAATGGATATTCAATGAATTATATATCAAAATATCCTCTAGGATTTTTTTTATTTCTGATTGACCATTCATCTAAAGATGATATATAGTACTGAAACACAATTCTATGTTGAGTACTTGATGATTAATTTTATAGAACATTGAGAAAATCCTTATATCCTTTTTATAAACAATGTAATATTGTAATACATGAAACTTTACCACTTCTGTAATGTATAACATGGAATGCTGATCTAGATAGATGTCTTCTCTAATAGAAATAATGTGTGTTAACATTTTAGTTTGATTGAATACCACATGTATAACATTAATGACTTTAGTGGTTTTGGCGAGTCTAATGGAAAATTCCACAGTGATTTGCCCCCATTAAATTTTTGGTATGGTTAATTATTGAAACCTCCCGTTTATAATTTTTACATTCATGATTCTCTTTTTGTAATACCATGTAATAGGATAAAAACTGTATTATATCAAACTTAATTCCATCCCATCAGATGTATTTCTTCAAATAACTATACATCTTTGTACTTCTTAGATGAATAGGGAATGAAAAACTATGAGCTTACTATAATTTTTTTTCTATTATGGTAATAAAGTAACACATAAAATTTTTGAAAACAATATCATTCCATCATGCTCATTCTTAAACACAACATGAATATATCCTTATTTTTTTTCAGATCTTCAATATCCTTCTACAACACACAGATCATCACATTAATATAGGGTTGAACATTCAATTAATCAAAATATCATTTATCCCCTTCCATAATGATTTATATATATTCATCCATTTAAATTCCATTAATATTGTATATTTTGAGATCCTCATCATGGATAAGCTAGCATGATAATTTTATGTTAAATCATTGGACACCTTGTCTACATTCTCTTAGAGGTAATGTATTGAGCTGTCACAATCCATTATGAGTCCTAGATATACTCTATAGAAATTTTTCAACTCCTTCATTGTGAAAATATATTTTAATTTTTATGATTTTAATATATATCACACTTTTGTCTATAAAGATAATGGCTACATATCTTTATTGAAAAAATTACAGCTACTAACTCTAAATCAGGAGTTTGGTAATTTTGATCGTGGATCCTCAAATTACATGAGTGATATGCAATAATTGTGTTACTTATCCTATGAACACATCACAATATATTCTTGGTTAATCACAATATATTAAAAACCCTTCTCCACAACATAATATTATAAGTAAAGGTGCACTGACCAACCACCACTTTAGTTCCATGATATATTCGTCCCATATATTTTCATGGAAGAACTTATCACCCTTATGAGTTAATTGGGTCAGCTGATTTCATAGAAATTATAAGTTAACCACAAACCACTGATATTATATTGTTATTTGAATATAACTACATATCTCAGTCACAATGGTTATTCTATTCCAACATTCAATACCCTCTGAATTAGATGGATGTATTGATATACAATATCGTGATATTAAGTGACCAAAAAATGAAACCTTTTCTATAAAAACATTACATTTTGTAAAATTTTCAACTATTTTATCCTTACTTGGGGTATTTATTGAAATTATCAAGTGGTATTCATGCACTTAAATTCTTTTTGAAAAGATAATTTAATCATCTTTAAACACTACCAAAAATTGGATGAGGTAATATCAAAATATTATATTCATCAAATCCAAGAAGATATCAAGAGATTAGGAACACAAAAAGGAATCATAATATATTAATAGTGTCTATACTTTTTAAATAATTTTTTCTTGAATATATCATATTTCCTAACTGAAAATTGATTATATTCATAATGAAGGAAAATCTTTGAAATGTATTGAGCTCCATGCAGTTGATCAAAGAAGACATACATATCGGGAAGATGATATTTGTTCTTGATAATGAACTTCTACAACTACCTATAATCAATAAAGTGGAGCATGGATAAATATTAATTTTTTGTAATGATAATAGGTGTACCCTAAGGTTACACACATGGCTGTATGAATCCATTATCAATGATTTGTTTGAGTTTCTTATTCAATTTCTTCAACTCAATAGTGTCAATTTTGGAGGGATTCTTTGAAATTTGAGTGGAAACTAGTATGGGTTATATCAACAAGTCAACATAAAATTTTTGTGAAAAACAAGGAAACTCTTATGAGAACACATCCATAAAAATCTAAATTTTTGGAATATCTTAAATGGATTTTTTCTCCATTAATATTTAAGACAATCATGCCTTTTGAATGGAAATTAAAACCTCTATAGTGGATGTAATCTCCATTGGACATTCATACATATCATCACAATGATATAAATCATAGGTTGGTTTTAATTATTAAAATTAACATTTTTTCCGTGAAATTTTATGTATTTGTTATACATATAAAGCCAATTTATGCATAATATACCATCAAATTCATCCATAAAAAGAAGGAAAATATTTACAAGAAGTATATTCCCACAAACACAAACTAGATACGAATCATTGACATGAGATGAAATCATCTTTCCATTAGTGTATTTTACTAAATATTCAATATATAATAATTTAGGTGAAAACATAACAGACTTAGACAATTCATTATATATGAAAGAGTGGGTAGATAAAGAATCCAATAAGACATTAGTAGTTTTATAGAGAATGATAACTATTCCTTTCACCACATTATTGTCACACCACTCGTCAGAAACAATGATCGATTGAGATTTACCCTTTTCAATAAGTTTAATAGGATTCTGAATTCAATCATCATCACAAACCCTTGGTTTTGTAAAATGGTAAGTATAATTCACATCATCCTTTAACTTGAGTCACTAATCTAGGGGAGGTTTTTTTTTCAGATTATCATTTTATAAATTTGAAACATTGTCCATATTATATCTATCAATGAGGAAATTAATTTCTCAATAACCATCCATTCCAAACTTAAAAAGACTTATTATATCCCATAAGATATTTCCATCCATCATTCTTTCCATACATATAGAATAAAGGAAGAACTATATTCCTATCTCCATGGTTTTTAGATTCCATTTTGAACTATAAATTCATTTTAATGTAATAACCATGAGATTGATATGTAACTCCATCCTTTATTTCTATTTTTATTTCACAACACACAATATCATCATACCTAATAAATTATATTTTGATCTACTCACTTATGATACTTGGAACTAAAAGACTAAATATCCTATCGACATTATGACTGGCTTAGATGATAATACAAGAAGCTTAGCTCAAATGTCTTAAGAAATTAGCCTTATAGGTACTGACAGATTCACCATCCTTTTTTTTATCTCAAAAAATCATATTCCACCCTCAAACCAAGAAAAAAAGAATATTAATTATAGATATATAAGTTCATCAACTCATACTAATCCATGGATTCAATTTCATCTAACATTCTTTTAATCTTGATTAGAGTCTAGCACCAGTGTGCTCCATCTTCCAACTGATAAACATCCAGCATGACATTCACATGTTCTGAAATATTGGGGAGAGGATAATATATTTTTAGTTGTAATAATCTAGTGTTCAAAAATAATTTGATTACAAAACTCACTGAAAGAAGGTAGATGTTGACAAATGAAGGACTTAGTAGAATTTTGTTCACACTTTTATTGTTAGGAGGATTATCACGATTCATAGATTGATAAATATGGGTGTGTATAACAATGTGATTTTTCCCTCTATATTTGATTACATTTAGATGCTCATGAGGAAAAGCCTTGATCTTTTTGTTTCAATAAATATTAACAGGCTTCCTTTGGGTTCCGGTCATTGGCCAAAACAATAAATCATATAATAATAAGCATTTTTCACAGTGAGGAATCACATAATCATGAAATCCTAATTATTGGAGGTCTAAATTATGACCAAATATTAATCTATGACAAATTAGTTTTATCATAGGTTATTCATAGCCAATATATATTTAAATCCCTCATGATGGGTCGTGAATAGTTTGTGATTTCGTAAAGCATATCCTCTAGGAGTGTCAATCTAGGTGAAAAGTAAGGTCCATTTTAATATACCCAGTTACGCTCAAGTCAAGCCTGGTGCGCCCTGTTAGATTTGATACTCTTAGGAAAATATGTTCCTAAACCATATCCACCTATATTATTTATAAATGCATTTATTTCAAGGAATCCAATTTCATTATCCTTTACCAAATTTCCAAAACTTTGTCCTATACATTTCATTATAATTATACATATCCATAGACATATCCTTACGGTTCTCACTGTGGATTTCACATCATAGTTTCAAAATATTAACTAAAATTTTTCTTCGAGACCATATATATCAACCCTTTATTTTCACAAAGTAACAATACATCATTTTTTAAGAATACATGGTTAATTTCATGAACAGATGCCCAATGAATGTATTAGCCTAGTGCATTCACAATAGTGGAAAAGTAAAAATGGTACATAACTGAGATTTGTTACCACACATTAGGTTTTTCATTCTTATCACCCTTAAATTCCACATCCAATATAATACATATCTTGATAACCTAGGTAGAGGAAACATAAAAATGGGTGAGATCAGATACTCAGTAAGGGTAAATAAGGTAAATTTGAATGCATAAAATGACCATAATGTTATAAGTACATTATCATAAAAATAGAAAACAAAACCCTCCATATAAAATATCATAATGATGAATCATGGAACAAATATCTACATTTGAAAATAAATTAATCATAAGGGAATAAACAGAATAAACCCTAAAAGAATAAATTAAAAATAATAAATAGAATTTTCGAAGACACATAAACATGTAATATCATTACCTATAAGTCAAGGAGGATTATAAAAACATAACATGACACTTAAATGGGACTACACCAAATAGTAATTTCACAAAACCATCCTCAGTCATAGTCCATTTCTTTTAAGGGATAGGGTTTCACCAAATTCCCAATGTGGTCTGGGTTTCCCCATATTCCTATAGTGTATCATGTTTCCCCATATTCCCACAATTGATTGTGTATCCCTATATTACATTCTGGAACAATCCCATAGAAAAGAATCCAACAATTATCTCATGATATAAAAATATTTACCCAATTCATTATAGTGATATATTGGTCACACCCATCACTTAATTAAATAATACATACATATGCCATAAATTAAAAAAAACAAAATCATGTCCAATGAAATTAAATGGTTGTAATAAAATCATAACCTATGAAAAAATGTTTTAGGTCTCATAATAATTTCATCCAAACATAAACTGTGAAAATAAGTGGGTTTCATAAGAATATAACTCATGGTAGAGAAACAGATTTCATGAACAAATGCCATAAAAACACAAACAATTCATTGAAATATTACGAATAATAACATTTGACCATATAAAGGCATTATTTACTCTATGGGATGTAAATAATATTTAATATAATTTGTTAAAATATTTTAAAAACATTTCATGAGTAAAATATTCGTTCTTCTCTTGAAAATTCTTTTTAAAACATGAAACATTTCTGAAAACAATTTTTTCTAAAATAGATTTTAAAAAATATAACATAATAAATGAAATAAAAAAATATCTAAAATAATTCTTCACTGAAAATTATATGAAAATATCATTTTAAATGGATTTTTATTAAAACATGTGTTTTATCAAAAAAACATATTATTCAATCGAAGAGATAAATAAGCTCATATTTTATTAGAATCATTTTCTAAATAATCTCTATTAAGAAATAGTTTAAAATGGTCTAATATATAAATAGATTGTGAATAACTAGAGGATAAAATAATCGTGAGATTTCATGAAATATGGATCATAATATTACATCATCGAAAGCATAATAATAAACAATCCCAATAAATGAGGAGATTGTTGCAATAACATTTACACATTGCTAAATTTGAATCAAACTCCACATGTATGAAAAGGAAATTACATGAAGAAATAATGTCAGTAAAATAATAATATTCATTAAATAACATGTCAAATTGAAGTGCATTAACCTTGTAAAATTATATTTGTGAAAAACATGGCATGTGCCTCAAAAACGGAAAATCGAGGAAAAATAACTTTACTGATATGGTAACATTTGATAAAAAAACACCATTAAATAAAGATCATAATATAGACATGTAAATAAAATAAAATTTTATTATGTTAACCAAAGAATATATTCATTGGAATTATATAGACCAAAAAACAATCAATGGTTGTTAAGGAATAGATCTTATAGAAAAAAAGGTCGATTATACATCCCCTTACTTTTGGTCTTGACTCTCATTATAGTCATTCAAACATCCTGTATATTAAATATAAGTTTATTTTAAATATACCAAAGAATGTTATTCATATATTTAATATCATATATTATTATATTGTGAATTTATATTATATTTTTATTGAAAACTGTTTTTTAATTTTATGTTATGGGTAATATCAATTTTTTTATGTGAGATTATTTGTTATATTTTTGGACATCATAATTATATCATGATTTAAAGAATGTATAAAGTGAAGTAAATATAATATTTATTCTGTATATATGTTTTATAATAATCTATAAAATTATAAAATAAAAAAACTAAAACTTGAATAGAGAGGTAGGTCGTACAAATGCATGAATATTATTACAATTTTAATGTCATAATAAAAGAAAGAAAGTAAATGAAATATTTGAATATATACATATAAATTATATAATAATTTTAATTTCATATATATCATAAATGTCTATAAAACCCATCCTTAATAAATTCTATGTTATGCATGAACAAATCACATCACTTTGAATAGGTGGTAGTCCATATTTCCACAAACACAATTATCATAATTACACAAAATGGAATGCATGAAGTTTTTTGTTGGGTAATAATAAAAGGAGAATAAATTAAACTGAAATTTCCTAAATATGTTATAAATATAGTGTTTCAATCATAATGACCAACCATGAGAGGGTTTAACTGAAAAAATAACAACATCGTTTCTTGAGGCGGTAGTTCTCCAAACACCAGAATGATTAGTTCAATACCAATTAGATGGAAATGTGTGTATGTTATGTTAAGACCATTATAATAAAAAAGTATCATAATATTATGGATAATAATTTTATTATATAATCATGGAATAAAAAATTTATGGTAGATAATTAAAATAAAAATAAGGATTTTGAGGATGGATATTACTTTTTTATTAGGTAACTCATATTAGTTTACCCCAAAAGGTGATACATGGATGGATTAATGTAAAAATGGAGGCTTTTAGGAATACTTCATGGAATTTGGAGTCATATTTAGGAATATTTTTTGTGATTCAATGGGCTTGATAGGTGTGAATAAGTGGGATATGTGAGTTCGTTTTATTGTCGAGGAGGAGTAACATTAATGTAAATGTTTGAAAAGAAAATTTTATCTATGTTTTCCCATGTCATGTCCTCTAATTATTTTTAAAATTACACTAATATGATTATAGGGCCAAATTATGGATGTAAAATTGAAATGGAAGATGTTTTTAGGTCATTTGGTTCTTATATTTAATGTTTAGCATTTTTGTATGATAATTTATCTCTTAATCACTATAATTAATTTTAGTCATTTTCACTAATCATTTTCGTAAATAACAAAATTGATCTTACTAGAAAATATAAATCATATTGAGTTAAAATATTTAATCTTTTTTCAATTAAGAATAATATTAATAGAAGTAATTAATTTTGAATTTATCCCATAGAAGTGTCATGCGAGCCAGTTTTGGGGAAAACATGTTTAATAGATTGGATTATTTTGATATAAAATTTCATTGTGATGTTGGATCTAATAACCTAAATTTTATTTATATAAGGACAATTAATATAATTAAAATTTAAAACCAAATTATAATATAATTTAACTATATAAGAATTTTGATTAAAAATAAGTTTTGAATTTAAATTCAGTATTTTTCCCTATTAACCTAGAGATGAAGCTTGTTAGAAATGGCCCTAAAATTTACTCATAGATAATTTTGAAATTATTGATTATAAATTGAATTTAATTTTATCATATTCAATTTATAAGTTTCTAAAATTAAATTTATTAATGTTCATAGATGAACATCAAAAGAAATTCTTTTCAAATCATATTATTTTTGAACATATAAATGCATTGCTCTAAAATGTATATTTTATTATAAATATATTTTATTTAAATAAATCAAATATAAATTATGATTAAAATTTTGGTGTTACTATTCATATTATTATGTTTAATTTTTTTTATAACTATCCTATTTAATTAATTTTAATTAAAAAAATTTTTTTATACGAACTCAGTGTTGTGTGAAATGTAAATCAAGTCAATGTTCCATGTAGCATAAGATTAACTTGGTATAGAGTATAAATAAATTTTTAATTAGTGAATAATGCAATATAATACATTATTCATAAATAATTTATTTGAGAACAAAATATTTATAAAAATTCGAGTTGTTATGTTCTACACCACTTAAAATGAATTTTTTTCTTGAAATTAAACATTATTATAAATAAATATGTATACATATACCTCTTTATATCCTAAAGACACAACATTACTTAAATTAACTATTTATTTATCCAAAAAAACACTGACCATTTGAGTTGTATAAATTTTTAGAACACTCTTTGTATTATCCATAATTTCAACTAGTTCTACTTCATAAGAATGATCCTTCTCCAGCATTGCGACTTCTATGTTCAGTAACTATGAAGAGTCAGGTATGATATTACTTAAGAGAGATGTATGGGACACATCATGTGCTTGAGAGATATTTGGTTGAATATACAAGAGGTTTTATACAATTTTTACACTATCAAAAATCTCAAAGGGTCTAATATACCTGGGGTTTAGTTTCCCATTCTTCATGAGCCACATAACCATATTCCATTGAAAATTTCTTAGAAACACCTCCCCAAAACATTAAATTCTAAGTCACGATGATAGTTATTAGCATAATTTCTATTTTACCTTTGAGTTTCGTTTATATGATTCTAAATGTTTCAAACATTATCTTCCATTTCCTCAAATATCTCAGGTCCCAAAATCATTCTTTCCATAAATTATTCCATGTATAACGTAGCTCTATAATTATCCCTATATATTTATTCATAAGGTCGAAACTAAATACATTGTTGAAATCTAGCGTTTTACGGAAAATATACTAGAGGAAGGAGTTTATCCCAACCAGGTTTGAAATCCAATGAACAATATCCCATCATATCCTATAGGGGTTCAATTGTTTTTTCTGATTGACCAAATGTATAAAGATTATAAGTAGGGATGAATATCAATTATATATGAAGGTATTGTTGAAGACTTCCCCTAAAATTTGAATTAAACCTTGGATACCTATAAAAAAATGGAATGTGGTACTAATTTTTTCATTACGACTTCCTTAATGTATAACTTGGAATGATGATCTAGATGGAAGTATTTTTTAAATAAATGCTATTTACTAAATTAGTATGTAGACCAAGCACAACATATATAGAATAAGACAACATATATTTTTGGGAGAGTCCAATACAAAATTCTATAGTGATATTCTGCCATTTACATTTTGGTATGGGTAATAGCTGAAAAATAACCTTATAATTTTTTCATTCATCCATAATATAATGGAACACTAAGCAATAGGATACAAAATCTCTTATACCCCTCTTTGTTCCATCCCACTAGAAGTATTTCTTCAAATCACTATACATATTTCATACTTCTAGGATTAAAATAGAATGATGAAATATGATCTTCCCCTAATAAATCCCTCTTAAAATATGGTTTGGAAAGAACATATACATGGTTCTTAATTCTTATCATTCTCTCTTGATAAATTTTGAACTAAGAAACATTTCTAAACTCCCTTTGATGCTCTATATATTTTTTCTACAACTGTTTGACCATTACATGGATATTGGGTTGAACATTATATTGAGGAAGATAAGATTTATCGAATTCCATTATGACTTCTCAAGCCATCCTTCTCAATTCTAGAACTATTGGATCTTTACGGATCTGTGTCATGTATAAGCTAGAATTATCCTTTCATCTCAAAGCATCACCCACCCTATTCACCTTCCCATGGTCGAAATCTATTTACAAGTCCTAATCCATTATATTCTCTAACCATCATGTCTGGTGCATTTTCTACTCCTTCTATGTGAATATATATATTATAATTTTATGATCAGAATATATATCACTATTTTCTCCATAATGAAAATTCATATGTCTCTTTAATGCTAAAATTACAACTGCTATCTCCAAATCATAAGTTTGGTAATTTCAGACATGGATCATGAACTATTGTGAGTCATAAGTGAATGTCATGTTCTTTTGAATAATAACACATCATTATCCCTTTTTGAATGTATAACATTATATTATAAAATATTTTTCACTATAGGGTACTTTTAGAACATGTGTGATGTTGAACCTTTTTATTAGTTTCTTGATATTTTCCTCACATTCATATATCAACATGAACATAGAACACATCCATGTTAACTTGGTAAAAGTATTTGATATTTGGGAGAAACTATCCATAATCTATTTATAATATCAAACTGATGAAAGAAAAATACAAATCTCAGTCACCATGGATTGTATATGCCAATATTCAATAGCCTCATTCATTGAGAAATATACTATTATACAATTTCCTGAGATCATGTGATTCAAAAATGAAAAAATTTACAGCCAAAATTTCCACTTTGTAAATATTTCATATATTTTACCCTTATTAATTAGTATTTAATTCCATTATAAAGTGATCATGACGATCTTCCATACACTTTGAGTAGATAAGGATGTCAAATATAATGACAAAAAAAACTAGTCGAAGGGGAATTAGTAAGACCAAAATGAAAAACTATATATTCATAGTATTAATTCCATATATGAAATGTCATCATGGATATATCCTCTCTAATAAACCTAAATTAATGATCTCCAAAACAAATTAAATATCTTGGAAATGTATTGACCTACTCTCAATTGATCAAATAAGACATAAAAATGGGGAAGATAATGCTTTTTCTTAATTTTGATCTTGTTAAACATATGATAATCATGCACGTGTAAGATTGATCCAAATTTATTTTTAATAGAGTCGGTGCACTGCTTTGAGATATACATGGAAGAATATATCCCATACTAATTTTTTCTTGGAGTCTCTTTCCAATTTCTGTATCTCAATTGGGGACATTCTTAGAGAGTAATTGAAATTGTTTTGGAACTAGGTATGAGTACTATCATGAAATCATCTTTATGTTTTGGTGGGAAACTAGGATTATTATATGGAAACAAATCCATAAATTAAAAAAATGAATATCCTCAATGATGTGTTTCTCCCCGAACATTTAAGACAAAAATTAATTATGAATCGGAATTAAGACCCATAAAGCGGTTGTTATCCCCATATGTTGTTTATACATATAATGACATTAATAGATGATCTTAGGTTAATTTTATATATCAAATGTAATTTTATTTCCTTGAAATTTGGTGTAGGATTTATGTAAAGAAAACCATTATATTCCTAATATGACATAAAATTATACAAGGGGAAGAATGAAAGTGTTTTCAGGAAGAATATTCCAACAAACTACAACTAGGGATGAATCATATACATGAGATCCAATCATATTACAATTATGGGTTTTCATTGATAATTACACATCTAATCATTTTTATAGGCACTTAATGACCATATAAGTTTATTTATATACAAAAGAGTGGGTATATATATCATCAAATAATATATTATAAGATCAATAGTCATTGGAATGTGTACCTTTAACAACATCATTATCACAACCCTCATCCAAAACATTGATAATGTAAGATTTCCCCATGTCACATTGTATAAGATGTTGTTGATGCCGATCACCATCACCTGCCCTTCAGTTTTGAGAAATCATTAAAATAATTCACATCATCCTAATTCTTGAAACAATTATGTGTGGGTGGTGAATTATGTATATATTTTCATCTATTTACATGATTGAACAACTTCTTCCCATCAATGTAGATATAAATTACCCGATGTCCTTCTATTCAACAATTAAAACAATTATTAGGCCCATTAACAAAATTAACTCTAGGATTATTTCAACACTTAGATAATATTGGAAGGCGCATCATCATCCCTACATTGTATTTATATTTTCTATTGAAATCCATATTCATTTTGTTGTTATCACAATGATATTGAAATGTAACACAAACCACTATTACAACTTTAGTTTCACAATGAAAAATATATTCATAGATTTTAATGTATCATATGTCCAAAAACATTATTTTTTTGATTTAATCCACTTAAGTATCTATCTATATTAATTTCTGGTTGGATGATACTAGAATAAAACCTCACAAGACTTTTGAAATTATCCACATAGGTACTGAGAGATTCATTACCCTTTCCCTTCAACATAAGGAACTCATTTTCAATATTTGTATGAAGAATGTTAGGAAAGTACTTATTAAAGAATATGTTCTTGAACTAATCACAATCTATGCATTAAATTTCACCTTTCTTCCTTATATTCTTGATTAGAGTCCACCACCTGTCTACATCAACATCCAACTGCCAAATCACTGAAATGAAATTCTCATATTCCAAACACTAGAGAATATATAATATCTTTTTAGTGGCACTGATGTAGTTATCCAAAAAAAGTGTATCAGATGATGTGTTTAAATATGTTTTATATTTCCTTATTAAGGAATAAATTGAACATTATTCCTTCCATTTATCATTTTGAATCTCAACATTATTAAAATCTTTAGAAATATGGGTGTGCAATGTAATGAGATGATTCATTCCATCTTCAATAGAGTTCATATTCTCAAGAGAATTTTTTTTTAATTTTCCACTCCCATCCCCATTGAAATGGTTCATTTGGGATCCATCCATTTACATGAACAAAAAATAATTGATTAAGAAACAATTTTCATATCGAGGTACCACAATAGCATAAAAAACACTTATTAGATTTCAAAATTATAACAACTTTTTAAATATATGACACCTTAGGTTTATCATAGGATATTCATAGACAACATATATTTTCATCTTTTTAAATTTTTCATGAAGAGAATCTAAATTCAAAATGTATATCTTTAAAACTCCAATAATTTCTTTAATAATTTTAAATAATTTAAAATTATTCATTTTAATTAATAATAATACTTATAAATAATAATAAATCATAACTTTCAAATTAAAAAACCAGTACTATTATATTGTGTGGAAGAATATTTTAATATAAATATATATATTTGGTCAATAGTTTTTTTAATTAAATATTTTAATGATCAATACATATATTTACTATTATAATTTTTTTGGATATATACTAAGTTATGTTACAAACATTTTTAATATTTATATGAAATCCCAAGATTTTATGGAATGTTATTCTAAAATAATTTTAATTATTTAGATAGATTATATGAGAAAAACTCTAAGTCATTATGACGAAACACTTTGTTATAACATATCCAATGAATGTTATTTTTTCACTTTTGTGATTTGAATTTTGAAAAACATACATACACTGTTTTGACTAGTCTGTTTTTTAGAGTCTAATAGGATCAGTATAATTTTCTGGTGAATAATAACATGACCCTTATGAATAGTAATATACTGTTATGAATAGTAACATTACCCATATGAATAGTCATGTGACATTATGAATAGTAACATCATATATATAAGTATAAATGAAATTTAGGAACCTTACTAAAGAAGTAGAGTATTTTATAAATTAATGATTAAGTATTCATATTCTTGTGAGCGATAAATATTTAATAAAAATTTTAAATTAATAATTTCATTCATTATCATAAAATGGATTTCTAAATGAATCTTTTGTTATCTTGTGATTTTAGAATAATTTATAACTACCTTCGTTAATTATTCAGTATATTATAAAACAAGTGTTGGTTTTAAAACTTTATTTTTCATGAAAAAATGATTCTAATTAAAAATTAATTTATCATATATAGATATTTATTTTGATAAAATGGAGTACATTATTTGATTTTTCCTAACAAAAAATGTCTATGGTAAATGTTTTGGGATTTTTCTAAATATATCTAAATTTTTATTGAATAGTGAAATACGTTAATTTACTGTATATATACATTATTGGTGAAACACACTATTCATTACATCATGTCTGATGTAAGAAACGATTAGTGAGAAATCACATGCACACATTACTATTTATAGTTAGACAAATCAATAATACACATTTTCTTGAGAATAATATTAAAATAATGAACAAGATATTAAAAAATCACACATCTCTTCCACTATAACCCCTATCACTTATTCATCTCTTAATTACTCCCATGCCTTGTGCCTTGTATAAATTATGATAAAATATCCTCCCATGGGTGATAACCCCCCACCCACATACATTATCCTGTGGTTCATAAAATAACTAAAAACCTATCCCCTAATAAGGCTCTCAGTGGTGATAACTTAAAGAGGAAAATTCCACTTTTCATTTTTTTATTTCATGTTCCGTTATTTATTCTTCTTTCCTCAAATCCATTCATCAAAATGTTATGATAAATACAGTACCTTACATATATTTTAATTTCGTTATTATAATGGAAGAAATCATCATCATCTCCTCTTTCCCCTTTTTTATACTACAAATGGAAACACTATCCGAGATGCATTAATTTATCTCATTCAAGGGAAACAGTTTTTCAATTTCAATTTCCATATTAAAAACTAGACATGAATTCAGATTGATGGTTTAAACAGAGTATACTATATTTATTGTGACCTATATGAGGTTCTGGAATATTTTTTTTTATACTTGATATTAATTTATATATTATTGTTGTGATAAAAAACCACCAATTAACACAATTAATTACCATTAATGTTTTATATATTGATTCATCTTCATTCCCAATAATCAAACGAATTTTACGATCATGTAATCTTTAAGATGATAAAAAATTAAATAAAAATTCTTTTTTGGACATCCATTCTCATTTGAAATTTGTATCCTTATGTGTAATGTGATCATTGACACCAATGAAGTAACACTCCCAAATAATAAAATAGATCCTTTTAAACCCATCAAGAAGGCCATGGATGAACATAATAAGGCTATAATAAATCAACTAAAAAATAAATTAGTTCTGGAAATATTAATTAATGAATTTAATTCTATTTTTTAAGACCCTAATTCTATGTGACGATCATCATCATACATAAGGAAAGTGTTTCTTCATTTCACTCTCGTTTTTATGAGATACTCTTTAATCAACAATATTTATTGTATATGATGTATCTATACTGAAGATTGATGTATCATATAAAAAATATAATAATTTTAATAGTATGAAATTTATAAATTTATGATCATTAATTTTGGGGAATACAATTCAATTGATTGAAAATTTGTAAGGGTTTTCTACCCAAACATTCATTTTCATTCAGATAACTCTTATCCTCTACATACCTCAATTAAATTGTTTTTCATTCACATGTACTGATAATAAATTCACCTTGAATGTTATATTTATGTGTATCAACCAGAATCCTACTTTCATTTATGCGGAGTTATATTTTTATAATGATTTTTTGAAAATTCATCCTCAAATATAAGCCTAATTCAAGGGAATTCCACATATTTTTACCTATTTTCAAGGGAACTCTATGATCTGTTTTTAGAAACCATTATATTAGTGAAATAGAAAAGTTTATTATGAAAATAATTACTTAATTCGCTTCTGGTTTTATAAAAATATTTTTCCAGAAGAACTCTTATTTTCAATGTAAAAAAGTATTTATGGCAAGAATTACCGGATGATTGTATAATAGTGAATTAATCTATATCAACATTATTGTTGGTTAATATGTAATATTGGGATTTATATTTAATTATATCATCTACCATTTTAAATTGAATGTTTTATGATTAGTTTTAATATGGATGCTCTATCTTAAAACCATTTACTAATTTACTTAAAATGGTTATTGTTTATGCTTTATGATTGGGGAAAGTTGTTTTCCTTCAATATTTTAGATTCAATATGAATTTATATGTTTTATATGTTTATCCCCATTCAAATGGAGATTGAATTGGTCTAATTATGTGATAGGAAGGGCCTGTTATATCCCCTAGATGAATCGGTAGGTCTTATGAGACAAATTATTGTATTGAATTGAGGCCTTCACAAAATGGTTACTTATGGTCTGGGCACAAGGCCATGAAAGTATGGTTATGATGTCCAAAATATTGAATTACCTCATTATAATACTAGTAATTGAATGTTCATGTGGTTAGTTGACTGTTATAATATCCATGATTATTTTTTATTATGGAACAATTTATTCAGATCTCATTCCTTCCACAATGTGTTCATGTTCATTCATAAAGGCATGTGTTTTTAGTTATTCCATTTGCCTAATGTTTATGTTCAAGATATATTATATTATATAACAAACATTTACTAAGAATTTGAGCTCACCCATTTCTATTGTTTTATTTTACTATGAAATGAAGAGGTATATTATTAATGATATGCAGAGATAACATACATGTTATGGATGTTGTCAAAGGAATTTCTATATTGTATTTCATTTCATGTTGTAATGATCACCTTATGTATGCTTCTAATATTCAAATATTTATAAAAGGATTTTTCCTTTGGGATTTGATTCATTCTAATTAGGTTAATGTGATAAAATAATGCACTAACTTTAGGTTCTAGGGTCAGGGTGTTATAATAACCCCAAAGAGTTTCAAACTAAGTACTCGGTAAGGCTCGTTTTCATATAGCATGTTACGCTCGAGTTAGGCCCGAAACAACTTGCCTGATTTATTACTCCAAGGTATATTAGTGCCTGAATGAACTCCACTTTTAGTATCTAGATATAAATTTATTTCATGGAAACAACTTGATCTATCATATATCATAATTCAAGTACATTTTACTATTATTTTTCTTATCATTATACTAATCCTTATACATTTATATAGGGTTCTAAAAAGGGATTTCTCATTTTAGTTTCCATAGGGTAACTAAAACGTTTCTCCGATCACAACCATTGTAAACATCACTTTTCATAAATTAAAATTTCCTCATTTTTATGAATACATAATACATTACAGAAAAGGATCCCGAAAGACTGTATTATTTTTGTGCCTTTGAAAACATAAAAATAAAAAAATGGCTACATAATTAAGATATATTATCTCACACAAGGTTCTTCATGACTTGAACCATTTTTAGACACATTATACATAATATATATCTTCATAACTAGAGAAATCGTATCATAAAAAGGTTTAAACTGATATCACATGAAGGATAAGGAATGGAGATATGTATGCACAAACAGGAAAATAATGGTAAAAGAACATGATCATAATATTATAAGTTCATACCTTTCATATAAATGATCATAAATATGAATCATAAAATAAATATTACCAGTTCACAAGACAAGAATCATAAGAGAATCATGATCATAAGCTTCTAAAGTATAACATAGGAATATTACATTAAATTATGAAATAATAATGAAAATATAATATCATTCCCTATAAGTTAATTCCTATTTCATGAAAATATGTGTGAAATTCATAGGGTCTATAACTTCTGGGCGTGACACACCACCATCCCTATATGTTGTCCTTTCTTTGTAAGGGGTTTGTTTTCCCCATCATCCCATAGTGCACCGAGTTTCATCATATTCCAATAATGGCTCTGTATTCTCTATATTTCCATAGTTGATCAGGTTTCCCAATCATCCATAGTAGATTAATCCCATCAATATTAATCTCATCATCTTCATAGAAGATATAAATGTTTACCATGTTCATTGGAGGGAGATATCGGTCCCACCAATCTCATAATGAAATCATACATTAATGTTCCAAAAAGTTATGAACAATCACATCAAAAACCATTATGTTAAATGTATTTCAAAAATATATAATCATATTTTAATGGAGGTACATGTCTCATGATATTTTCTTTAGAACTTAACCCGTTAAAAGAATTGGGCTTCATAAGAATATATCTTATGGAAGAGAAATGACTTTCATACGTATCATTCTATCAATGAAAAACTCATAGATAGAAATAATATTAGTAGAATTATCAGATCATTGAACGGAATATTTAACACAAAATGACATAATATTATATTTAATATAATTTAGCTATATGTTTTAAAAACATTTCATGAGGAAAATATACTGTATTCTTTTATTTTCTTTCAAAACATGAAACATTTTTTAAAACATTTTTATTTTGAAAGATCTTGAAAAAATTTTAAATGAATTAATTAAAAGTATATTTTATTAAATACCATTCCCTTAAAAATTATATAAAAAATCATTTCAAAATCTTTTTTGGAGAATATTTTTGAAAATATCATTTTTTTTACAAAACAAATATACGACCGAAAAGAGAAATATGATGAGATGTTACTAAAAGAATTTAATTAATTAACTCGAACATCGATGTCACGACCCCCTCCCCACAAAGTGTACCCCTCTTGGGCCGGCAATGTGAGAAGAGAGATAATGACCCCCCGAGTCCCGCCTCCAGTAGGCCCCGGGTTGGCGACTAGCACCGAGGATATAATAAACATACAAATGGGAGGCATTACCCTCTAAGAGAACACATGCAGAAGAGAGAGATAGAATAGACTCCAAGCAACTCCAACTCAGAACTGGAATATAAAAGAAATCCAAGTACATATATGAAATGTCATGGAAAAGTACTCCAACTGAAAGGGGAAACTAAAAGTACCAAAAAGAAAGTAAAACGGCAGCGACCACAAGCCCAAACAGCTCCCCCTCCAACCACAAGCTAGTTGTAACCAACTAGATCCCCAAACTGCTCCATGTGACCTGAAAAACAGTTTATATATACATAGGGTGAGTATAACAGTATACTCAGTAGGATCCTCCCCAAGCCTCTTGTGGAAAAGTAAAGAAAGCATGTTAAAGCCCAGTGAACAACAAGTGAAACTAACTCGTCACGTAAACAGGTTTACTAAGTTCCCAACCTCACCATGGCTACTCTCACCAAGTAATGCATACAAGAATATATAATATAGTAAAGAATCTCAAGGGTACCCCGCTACTACTTCCCTACCGGTTTGCCGCTTTACCCCAACGACATACGTCCTGTGCATCTCTCTCCAAAGGCTTGCCCGCAGACACCTGGGCTCAGCTCCACAATCTGCACCTCGTGCACCACAAAGGCCTACCCTTAAACACCTGGGTGAAGCACCACACCATCCTCACAACCAATAGCAACCAGGTATGTTCTGGGTGCCACCATTGCCCGTATAACGTGTATCATACATCGGGTATTATACCTCAAGCCGTTATAGCCCATACACCGAGTAGGGATCCTCAAGCCATGAAAACATATACACATTACACCTATAGTAGTCCATAGGATACTATATCTAGAATATATTTTTATGAAATAACCACAAGCCATTACAGCCCTCCACACACATATATGGGGAAACTAACAGTTGTGCCTCTTGGAACATGTATCAACCAAGAGAAGAGAGCGGGGCCAAAAGGGGGAAGCCAGCCATTCGTCCTCCCATCAGAATGTTGGGGAAAACACCCCCCCCCCCCAGGGCTCAGAATCCCCAGGGTGTCAATTGCCCTTACTGACAGGGTGGAGTAGCGTATATAAACACAAAAAGTACAAAATATATATACAACTCACATCCACACTATGGGCATTACCTATTCTTAGACACAACTACAGCTAACGTCTCTCAGACTCCAGGCTGCTACTTCTAAGACTAGGTGTCCTATAAGAACACAACATTTGAAGAGCTTTATTAGATTACTCCATTCTCATTTTATCAGTTCCATTGTACGTTAATTAATTATTTAAACATTAATTAGCCAGGAACAATTCCACATTAAACTGAATTGGCATCACATTCAAAATCAACTGCTCCTTTTAAGATTCACATCACCTTTAAATTCTAGTATCTCCCTCCCCGTGGATTTTCACCATTTAATCAAACATTCATTACAGAATTACTTTTCCATATTCCTAGGCATTCTAGAAAAGCATCCTATGCTTCTAAACACAAAGGAGGCTCAACACAGTGAGTAGATATACTACCCGTCGAGTATTTGCTGCCTATAGAAAGAGCATAGACCCATTCTCCCTCGAGAGACTAAACACGGAAAGCACGTGGCATACCCCGCGCATCTTCGTCTCCTTCGGAAGAAGGGCAGAAAGACCAGCTACCTTGAGTAGTGGGGAAATGCAAAACAAATTAACATTCAATGAAAATCACAAGCATCCAGCAACCACATCCATCCCATTCCATCACCCCTGGTGTCCTCCCCGACACCCACATGCTTAAACCGATGCATCTCGCCACTCTAGGCGTCATCTGCTGCCACCACCACAAGTCCTCTATGCCTCCACATATCACAACAACCATCCAGACTCACAACACAGCACAAGCAGGAGGAAAACAACAATCACAACCATGGGCACTTGACCCTTTAACAAACAAGAGGGTAACTGAGAACCCTTATTGAAATTCCTACATAATATGTTCTTTAATCCATATTGAATTAGCAGATTTGTTATTCGTAGGTTTCAATTACGAGATACCTAATCAGTAATCTATCACAATTAAATAACCATGCTTACTTACCTAATTTGATTATCCTTATATTAGAACAACTACAACAACGACAATAACCAGATTAATTTACATGCCTCTATATATGTAGCCAATTAATTAACAATTAATTCCGGCTTTACGTTCATTATCAATTTCTATCATGAACGAACAAAAAATCAATGAGATCATAGATATCACTCTATCTAGAAAAACATGAGGCAAACTGTTATCACGGTATAAGGTAACAACATGCGATCAACCAATTCTTTTAATCCGGTTCAAGTATTAAATTAGGTCAATTTCATTGTGATCCAAAGGACTAAATCTTGATAATTCTACGATTGCACATATACAATTAGAGAAGCCATGAATCCCCTACCTTGAAGAGTTCTTCACGTCCTTTATCCACACAACGGGTCACAATCCTCCTCTCGCAACAACTGCATCCACCCGAGGATTCCATGGTACGTCCGCACCAACCAAAACCCAAGAAAACCCCATTAGAAGCTTGGAGATTACATGCTAATATGGAAAGGGGAACAAGAGAAGATGACCCACGAAGGAATGATGATAAACATACCATATATTGAAGAATGATCGACACAGCTTGGTTGCATCAAAATAAAGGGGAACTGATCAGAGGAGTAAAGTTTGATTGTGAAACTCCTATGGGAAGGATTGAAAGGTTTTAGCATGTCATAGCTGAGAACAAAGAGGAAGAACAGGGGAGAATGATATCTCGTCCCTTTTTTTATGGTTTAATGGAGCGACGGTTTAAGATCCGGTTAATTCTCCATTAAAAACAGATCGCATTAACCCACGTAGTTTGACCAAGTATATACATCCCGGCCTTAGGAATAATTAATATATGATTTATGGCATTTGAATCGGCCTTAAGAGTCCTTAAAACATGGCTTTAAATGTATTTTACGTCAAAGTAAACGTCAAAGGGGCGAAACTGTAGGAAGGTGGAAACACTGTGCAAGTCTATAGTTAGAATGTCACCGTTAGAAGGTTACTGTTCTGGAATCACTGTTCAAGTCTACCGTTAGAAGTCCACCGATAGAAGGTTACCGTTCTGGAAACACTGTTCATGTCTACCGTTAGAAGGTCACTATTAGAAGGTTACCGTTCTGGAAACATTGTTCAAGTCTACCCTTAGAAGTCCACCGATAGAGGGTTATCGTTCTGGAAACACTGTTCAAGTCTACCGTTAGAAGGTCACCGTTAGAAGGTTGCCATTCTGGAAACACTGTTCAAGTCTACCGTTAGAAGTCTACCGATAGAAGGTTCCCTTCTGGAAAGACTATTCAAGTGTACCGTTAGAAGGTCACCGTTAGAATGTTACCGTTCTAGAAACACTGTTCAAGTCTACCGTTAGAAGTCTACTGATAGAAGGTTACCGTTCTGGAAACACTGTTCAAGTCAACCGATACTGTTCATAAAACTGGAATCACTGTTCACAGAACTGGAAATTTTGCAAAGTATTGGGGATAAGTCACCTTGACCTCTCAGAACACCTCCAACACCACATTTTCACAAAGTAATGGACTAGAGAGGTCCAGTAAATTACATTAGATACCTCTCAAAACATTCTCATCCTCGAGAATTAAAAACCAACCCAAAACAAAAGAGGGGTCCGAACAACCACCCCATAAGATACCTCTCAGGGGAAAACCACCATGAGTTGTTCGAAAGCTGGAACAAAACTACGACATCCGAGAGTGTGGGAACAAACAATCCATATCCGATCAAATCAATAATAACATCACCTCAAATGTACATAAATAAAACATGAAGGTTCTAACCATAAACAAAACATCATTACATGAAAGGAGTTAAACATTAAACAACTCTGGGTACTGAGCAAGTATCTGTGACTCACGCTCCCATGTACTCTCCTCCATGCCACCGTGTCGCCACAAGACACGAACTAAGGGGATAGAACACCCACGCAACACCTTCTCCTTTCGGTCTGGGATCTCCACAGGTCGCTTCTCGAAGGTTTCATCATTATCAATATCGATCTCTCCCCAATCGATAACATGACATTCATCATGAAGATAACGACGGAGCTGTGATACATGGAAAACATCATGTATCCGACTCATCTGAGGTGGGAGTGATACTTGATACGCCACAGCTCCAACACAAGCTAACACCTCGAAAGGCCCAACAAACCGGGGAGAAATCTTACTTCCACGACCAAACCTTCGCTGCCCTCGACAGGGAGTCACCTTCAGAAACACATGATCCCCAACATTAAACTCTATGGGTCTCCTTCTTTGATCAGCGTATGATTTCTGATGATCTTGTGCTGTCTTCATCCTCTCACGAATCAGCTGAACCATCTCTGTTGTATTCTGCACAAGTTCTGGTCTGAGAATTGCTGACTCTCCGACCCCAGTCCAGCACAATGGAGAATGGCATGGCCGGCCATACAAGGCTTCGAACGGCGCCATACCGATGGTAGAGTGAAAACTATTATTGTAATAGAACTCTACCATGGGTATGTGCATTATCCATGAACCTCCAAAATCAAGAACACAAGAGCGTAACATGTTTTCAAGAGTCTGGATAGTTCGCTCTGTCTGACCATTTGTTTGAGGATGAAAAGCAGTCCTAAGGCACAGTTGAGAGCCAAAAGAATGCTGGAGACCTCTCGACACCCTGGAGGTAAAACGAGTATCTCGATCAGAAATGATCGCCCTAGGTACTCCAGGAAGTCTCACCACCTCCTCTAGATACTGCCTCGAAAAAACATCCACTGAGCTCGACTCCTTGATCATTATGAAGTGGGCCGAATTTGTTAAATGATCCACTACCACCCATATAACATCATATCCTCATGGAGCTCAAGGTAAACCTGTAACAAAGTCCATTGATATGTCCTCCCACTTCAACTGAGGAATCTCTAATTGCTGGAGAAGACCACCAGAAAAACGGTGTTCGACCATCACCTTCTGGCAGACTAAACATCGAGACACACACTCGGCAACCGCACGCTTCAGCCCAGGCCACCAAAACTGACTCTTCAAGGATCGGTACATCTTCATCACACCAGGATGTACTGCCAAGGGTGAACTATGGAACTCTCGGAGAACCGTCTTACGCATCTTCAAGGGAACAAAAAGCCTGCCATGATACAACACTCGGTGTTGTTCATCCTCCGACAACCATCAGGGGCCTCACCACAAAAAACTCTGTCTCTCCAAACTTCCACATCTAGATCACCCAACTGAGACTCTTCCACCTTCTGCATCAGGGATGACTGCACAGTCATCTGTAAAAGACAACCTCTACTCCCAACTTCTCCCAAATCAAGATACAAAGCTAATAGCTCTTCCATCACTCTCCAGGAATCACCAGATTCAGTCACAAGATAATTACATGACTTTCGGCTTAGTGCATCAGCTACAACATTCCCTTTTCCAGGTGTATACAATATTTCAAAGTCATATTCCTGCAAGAACTCCATCCACCGACGCTGCCTCAAGTTCAAGTCACGTTGGGAGAAAACATACCTCAAACTCTTATGATCGGTGAAAACCACAAAGTGATCACCAATGAGGTAATGTCTCCACAACATCAGATAAAATACCACGGCTGCCAACATAAGATCATGGGTGGCATAGTTGCATTCATGGGGATGCAACTGTCGAGACCCATAATAAGCAACTGACCTCTGTAGCATGAGAACACAGCCTATCCCAAGATGAGAAGCATCACAGAAAACAACAAACTTGACTCCCTCTGCTGGAAGACAAAGGACTGGAGCACTTACCAACTTCTCCTTTAGATACTTGAAAGCTGCCTGACACTGATCAGTCCATATGAACGCTTGATTATTTCTGGACAAAGCTGTCAGAGGAGTCGCAACTCGGGAGAAATTGGCTACAAACCTCCTATAATAGCCTGCAAGACCAAGGAAAGTTCTCACCTCTGACACGGTCTTGGGGGATGCCCAAGACACCACTGCTTCTATCTTTGACGGATCCACAGCTACTCCCTTTTGGGACACAACATGCCCCAAGAAACGAACTTCTCAAGCCCAAAACTCACACTTGGACAACTTCCCAAACAACTGATGTTGGCGAAGAACTCCCAAAACAGCTCGTAGATGCTCTGCATGCTTTTCTTCAGATGTGGAGTACACAAGGATGTCGTCGATGAAAACCACAAAAAACTTGTCCAGGAATTCACGGAACACAGCATTCATCAACCCCATGAAAACAGCTGGAGCATTCGTCACGCCGAATGGCATTACAAAAAACTCATAATGCCCATGACGACAACGGAAAGCAGTCTTCAGGATATCCTCATCCTTTACACGCATCTGATGATATATTGACCACAATTTGATCTTTGAGAACCAACTTGAACCCTTCAGTTGATCGAATAGGTCATCAATCCGTGGAAGAGGATAGCAGTTCTTTATTGTCACTTTGTTTAATCGACGATAATCGACACACAACCGCAAACTGCCGTCAGCCTTTTTCACAAACAAAACTGGCGCTCCCCACGGTGACACACTTGGCCGAACAAAACCGCTCTGCAACCAACCATCAAGCTGAATACGTAGCTCTCGTAACTTAGAAGGGGCCATCCTATACGGAGACATAGAGATAGGAGACGATCTTGGATGTAGCTCGATCCCAAACTCGATCTCTTGTCGAGGGGGTAAGGATACAACCTTTTCTGGAAATACGTCAGGGTACTCCTGTACGACCCTATGAAACGCCAACTGTTGAACCTCTGAAGAACTCAGCATCATCCCAGCCATCGTGGATGATAAGGTTGGAACTCGTCTATGACTCATCCGAGGATCTCTCTCACCAACAAACACCACTTTCTCTCCATCTGCATCAATGAAAATGATCTTCTTCTTGTAGCAATCCACAATAGCCTGCACCGAATACAACCAATCCATGCTGAGAATGACATCAAATGGTTGTATTTGTAAACATAGGAAATATCCCCAAGAGCGGTGTTCCCCAACACTAGCTCACAGTCTCTACATACTTCAAACATGTCGTCTCAACCTCCAACTGGCGTAGTCAACGCCAAGGGCACTGGAAGCCTCTCTACCTCAAGTCCCAAAGCATGGACAAGGGTTGGTGATATGAAGGAGTGTGTTGCTCCGGAATCAAACAAGGCATACACTAAGGTAGAAAACAAGCAAAGGGTACTCGAACGACATATGGCTCTCCTGGGGCTGGCAACGCTAGAGCATAAAGCTGACCACAACCTCCTCCACGGCCTCTCTGACCCTGATGACGACCACCACCACCACCGCGCTCTGCTCTCTGAGGACGGGGAGCGTCATGGTGATGTCCTCTGCCTGCTCCATCTACCCTCGAGTGATCTAAAGCTGGTGAAACCTGCTGCTGCTGCCTCGGCTGGAACTGCCTCAACGGAGGAACCTGGAGTGGAGCGCCCGGTGCACGATGACTGCTCTGAAAAGTCGGGCACTCCCGCTGCTGATGACCATGACCACAACTAGAAAAAAAAGCGCCTGATCCCTTGGTATAGGCCTGAGAGATACTGCCTCCAGAGAAACGAGAGGGGAAGGGCTAGGACCTACCCCCAGATGAACGGAAACTCTTCTTCCCTGAAAACCAGGATCCTCGGACCACATCTATGCTTTGTGAGGAATCATGACGATTCCCCTCTCGTGACGATCCGGTCCTAGCCAAAGTCCTCTCAACAACCTATGCCCTTGCCAGCACCTCAAGATATGTCTTTAGCATAAATGGGGTGACATGGTGCTGGATCTCTGGACGCAAAGCCTCCTCGAAATGCCTCACCCTGGATTCCTCATCTGGTAATAGGTCTAAAGCATATCGTAGAAGGTTCCTAAAACGGATTCCAAATTCTCGAACAATGGAGCTCCCCTGTCGAAGGGTAAGAAGCTCCTGGTGACTGGACACCTTCGCAGTCGAAGAAAGCAACTCGACTCTAAACCTGTCTCGAAACTCCTCCTATGAGATCGCTGACTCCTCATGATCCTCGAGGAACAAGAACCACAACTGCCTCGCTGCTCCACGCAGCATCGTCACAACCAAGGGCACCCAGTGTTCCTTCCAAGCACGAATCGAACTGAATCCTATCTCAACCTCCTCCAACCAGTCTTCTGTGACTGCATCTAAAACGGAGCACTCGTACTTCTGTAGACTCTGGCGCTGAAACTCTCAGAGTGTATTCCTCCAAGTGTCATCGTCGTCAACCTCTACCCGGCGGCGATCTGCTGGAATAGCCTGCTCGGCATCTTCTACGCAAACCTGACGAGGACGTCAACCTGGAGCCATACCTGTAAAATAACAACAGTTAGAGATCCTAAGCCTGGAATATGGAAGACTCAACATTAATTAATTAATTGTTTTGTTTTATTAAAAAAAATTAGGTCACCTATCCCATGGTCTACCCATTCAAACACAGGCGCAAAGAATAATGATGCATGATCCATTCCTAGGTCTCTACCCCGCAACCAGTATCACTTTGTTTAGTAGCCATCGTAAACTTAAAGGTCCGTGCAACAGATCATAGGGGGCCCTAAACGCCTATGTCTCTGCCGGTCTCCAGTGATTACCCCACTTTCTAAACATGAATGACATCATTGCCCTACCATCCCATGCATCCTTACCTATGCCTAACTCCAAACTCCATCCTATCCCTCAACCAGACCTCTGATACCACTCTGTCACGACCCCTCCCTACAAAGTGTACCCCTCCTGGGCCGGCAATGTGAGAAGAGAGATAATGACCCCTGAGTCACGCCTCCAGTAGGCCCCGGGTTGGAGACTAGCACCGAGGGTATAATAAACATACAAATGGGAGGAATTACACTCTAAGAGAACACATGGAGAAGAGAGAGATAGAATAGACTCCAAGAAACTCCAAATCAGAACTGAAATATAAAAGAAATCCAAGTACATATATGAAATGTCATGAAAAAGTACTACAACTGAAAGGGGAAACTAAAAGTACCCAAAAGAAAGTAAAACGGCAGCGACCACATGCCCAAACAGCTCCTCCTCAAACCACAAGCTAGTAGTAACCAACTTGATCCCCAACCTGCTCCATGTGACCTGAAAAACTATTTATATATACATAGGGTGAGTATAACAGTATACTCAGTAGGATCCTCCCCAAGCCTCTCATGCAAAAGTATAGAAAGCATGCTAAAGCCCAGTGAACAACAAGTGAAACTAACTCGTCACCTAAACAGGTATACTAAGTTCCCAACCTCACCATGGCTACTCTCACCATGTAATGCATACAAGAATATATAATATAGTAAAGAATCTCAAGGGTACCTCGCTACTACATCCCTACTGGTTATCTGATTTTCCCCAACGACATACGTCATGTGCATCTCTCTCCAAAGGATTGCCCGTAGACACCTGGGCTAAGCTCCACAATCTGCACCTCGTGCACCACAAAGGCTTGCCCGCAGACACCTGGGCGAAGCACCACACCATCCTCACAACCAACAGTAACCAGGTATGTTCCGGGATCCACCACAGCCCGCATAACGTGTATCATACATCGGGTATTATACCTTAAGCCATTATAGCCCATACACCGAGTAGGGATCCTCAAGCCATGACAGCCTATACACATTACACCTATAGTAGTCCATAGGATACTATATCCAGAATATATGTGTGTGAAATAACCACAAGCCATTTCAGCCCTCTACACACGTATATGGGGAAACTAACAGTTGTGCCTGTTGGCACATGTATCTACCAAGAGAAGAGAGCGGGGCCAAAAGGTGGTAGCCAGCCATTCGACCTCCCATCAGAATGATGGGGAAAACACACCCCCAGGGCTCAGAACCCCCGGGGTGTAAATTTCCCTTACCGACAGGGTGGAGTAGCGTATAGAAACACAAAAAGTACAGAATATATATGTAACTCACATCCACACTATGGGCATTACCTATTCTTAGATACAACTACAGCTAACGTCTCTCAGACTCCATGCTGCTACTTCTAAGACTAGGTGTCCTATAAGCACACAACATTTGAAGAGCTTTATTAGATTACTCCATTCTCCTTTTATCAGTTCCACTGTACGTTAATTAATTATTTAAACATTAATTAACCATGAACAATTCCACATTAAACTGAATTGGCATCACATTCAAAATCAACTGCTCCTTTTAAGATTCACATCACCTTTAAATTCTAGTATCTCCCTCCCCGTGGATTTTCACCATTTAATCAAACATTCATTACAGAATTACTTTTCCATATTCCTAGTCATTCTAGAAAAGCATCCTATGCTTCTAAACACAAAGGATGCTCAACACGGTGAGTAGATATACTACCCGTCGAGTCTTTTCCGCATATAGAAAGAGCATAGACCCATTCTCCCTCGAGAGGCTAAACACGGAAACCACGTGGCATACCCCGCGCGTCTTCACCTTCTTCGGAAGAAGGGCAGCAAGACCAGCTTCCTTGAGCAGTGGGGAAAAGCAAATCAGATTAACATTCAATGAAAACCACATGCATCCATCAACCACATCCATCCCATTCCAACACCCACGGTGTCCTCCCCGACACCCACATGCATAAACCAATGCATCTCGCCACTCTAGGCGTCATCTTCTGCCACCACCACAAGGCCTCCATGCATCCACATATCACAACAGCCATCTAGGCTCACATCACAACACATGAAGCTGGAAAACAACAATCACAACCATGTTCTCTTGACCCTTTAACAAACAAGAGGGTAACTCAAAACCCTTTTTGAAATTCCTACATAATATGTTCTTTAATCCATATTGAATTAGTAGATTTGTTATTCGTAGGTTCCAATTACGGGATACCTAATCAGTAAGCTATCACAATTAAATAACCATGCTTACTTCTCTAATTTTATTAACCTTAAATTAGAACAACTACAACAATGACAATAACTAGATTAATTTACATGCCTCTTTATCTTTAGCCAATTAATTAACAATTAATTCCGGATTTACGTTCATTATCAATTTCTATCATGAACGAACAACAAATCAATGAGATCATAGATATCACTCTATCTAGAAAAACATGAGGCAAACCGTTATCACGGTATAAGGTAACAACATTCGATCAACCAATTATTTTAATCCGGTTCAAGTATTTAATTAGGTCAATTTAATTGTGATCCAAAGGACTAAATCATGCTAATTCTATGATTGCACATATACAATTAGAGAAGCCATGAATCCCCTACCTCGAAGAGTTCTTGACGTCCTTTATCCACACAACAGGTCACAATCCTCCTCTTGCGACAACTGCATCCACCCGAGGATGCCACGATACATCTGCTCCAACCAAACCCCATGAAAACCCCATTAGAATAATGAAAATTACATGCTAATATGGAAAGGAGAACAAGATAAGATTACCCACGAAGAAATGATGATAAACATACCTTATATCGAAGAATGATCGACACATCTTGGTTGCCTCAAAACAGAGTGGAAATGATCGGAGGAGTAAAGACTGATTGTGAAACTCCTATGGGAAAGAATGAAAGGTTTTAGCATCTCATAGCCGAGAACAAAGAGGAAGAACAGGGGAGAAGGATATCTCGTCCCTTTTTTTATGGTTTAATGGAGCAACGATTTAAGATCCGGTTAATTCTCCATTAAAAACGGATCATATTAACCCACACGGTTTGACCAAGTAAATACATCCCGGCCTTAGGAATAATTAATATAGGATTTATGGCATTTGAATCGGCCTTAAGAGTCCTTAAAACAAGGCTTCAAATGTATTTTACATCAAAGGAAACGTCAAAGGGGCGAAACTGTAGGAAGCTGGAAACACTGTTCAAGTCAACCGTTAGAAGGATACCATTCTGGAAACACTGTTCATGTATACCGTTAGAAGGCCACTGTTAGAAGGTTACCGTTCTGGAAACACTGTTCAAGTCTACCGTCAGAAGTCCACCAATAGAAGGTTACCGTTCTGGAAACACAGTTCAAGTCTACCGTTTGAAGGTCACCGTTAGAAGGTTACCGTTCTGGAAACACGGTTCAAGTCTTCCGTTAGAAGTCTACCGATAGAAGGTTACCGTTCTGGAAACACTATTCAAGTCTACCGTTAGAAGGTCACCGTTAGAAGGTCACCGTTCTGGAAACACTGTTCAAGTCTACCGTTAGAAGTCTACCGATAGAAGGTTACCGTTCTGGAAACACTGTTCATGTCTAACGATACTGTTCATAAAACTGGAATCAATGTTCACAGAACTGGAAATTTGGAAAAGTGTTGGGGATAAGTCACCTTGACCTCCCTGAACACCTCCAACACCACATTTTCACAAAGTAATGGACCGGAGAGGTCCGGGCCATTACAATCAAGGAGTGGAAAAATTTTATGTATAAATTAATATATCATTACTAACCTGAGGAAAAGAAATATTATTATTGTCCTTGAAATAGGTCTCAAAATATATAATCAATGAGGGAATAATCATAAACAATCATGATAGACAATGCAATTATTGTAGTAGTTTTTACCAGTTAGTAACTTCGTATTAGACTCCCCATATATTAAAACATATTAAATTATCCCTAAAATATCATTAATTTTTTTATATTCATGATATACCATTTCAAAGTGTAGTATATACAACTCCTAGAATAATATAGGTCCATAACTTGTAACATGACCAAAAAAAGAAAAATGATACATAAGTAATTTTAAAAAAATTAATAAAATTCAAACATAAACCTAATGAAAGAGAGTTCATTAAATTGATATGTAGATACTGAAAAATATATTAATGATAACTATATATCATATTCATGGTATTTAAATATACCACACAAATGAGACAAGTGGTAACTCAAGAATAAATCTCCCAAAAATAATATTGATACCATAAATACCCTTACCTTATGTCATAACTCTCATCATACTCATTCAAACATCATGTATAATAAATATATTTTTATAAAAAATCATACATATAATCATATTATTATATATAGTACCATACACGATCTTACTATGAATTTAGATTGCATGTTTATTAACAAATCATAATAATATTGCACTTTAGGTACTATCTGCTTTGGTTTTCACTTGTTTCTTGATTTGTTATAATTCTAGTCATCATATATATGTCCTGATTTTTTAAATTTAAACTAATATATTAATATAATATATATTCAGTATATATGTCTTCTTAGGAATTAAAAATATATATTAATAGAAAACAAAATACATCGTTCATTGAGACGGTAGGCCGTACGTACGAATGAACACTATTTCCTATTTATTGTCATATTGAAAGAAATAATGTAAATTAATTATATATATATAATAGTTATATTAGAAATATTAAATAATATATATCATATTATATTACAAAACCGATCCTTAATACCATCCTTGTTCTGTGTGAACGAATCACATCTATTTGAGGTGGCGGCAGTCCACACTTCCCCAAATGAAAAAATTGTATTTACACGAATTGAAAAACATGAATGTATGCATTATATAATAATAAGAGAAGTATTAAAATAGCCGAAATATCATATATATCATATAAAAACCAAGTTAACCTTGTAATTCAAAACCTTGAGCGGAGGTTAAGGAAAAAATTGCACCATCATTTTGGGAGGCGGTGGTTCGCCATACTTAAAAGGGTATGTCTGTTACCAATTAGATGAATGTTTGTGTATTTTATGGTATAAAAAATAAAATAATATCATTATATTTTAGATATTTAGGTTATTAGATATGAATTTAATACGAATAATTTCAGTGGGGGATAGTGAAAATAAAAGAAAGGATCTTGAGGATGGATGTTACATCTTAATTTGGTATCTCCTTCTGGTTTTCACCAAAGGGATTCCTTGGATGGATTTATTTTCAATGGGATGATTTTGAGATGGAATGTGGAATGTTGGGAGCTTAAATGAGGGGTGTTTTATAAATCCAATAGGATTTATAGGGGTGAATAAGTGAGAGGGTTGAGATTATTTTTAAAGTAGAAGAGGAGTTGTATTCTTCTAATTTTTTGAAAAGGGGATTCCACCCATATTTTTACAATGTAAGGTGGATCCAATTTTTTTAAAAATTAGATAAAAGGGTGTATAGGGTTTAAATATAGACATAAAATTTATTATGTACAAGTGACTAGTTGATTTTGGGACATATAATGGTGGTTTGGTCCTTTGTAGACCAAATTTCTCTCTAAATCACTATAATTAATTTTAACCACATTCACCAATAAATTTAGAAAAACATTATTTATCCTCATTGGAAATTATATATAGTGATATTTTAATACATGGAATCTACTATTCCAAATTCTAATCACAGAATTTCCAGACACTAATTTAAATTTAATCACATAGACGGATCATGATAATAGGTTTTTTAAGACAATAATATTAAATTTTTTTAATAGATTAATATCCAATTTCAATGTGAAATTAATTAAAAGTTTATAATTTCATAATTGAATTAAAAATGATTTCAGACATTAAAATAAAATTTAAATATAATATAACTATAATAATAAATCAATTGAAAATTCAGTTTTGAATTTAAATTTAGTATTTTTCAGTATTCATCCAAAAATTATGTCTTCTAAAAAAATCCAAAAAACTGACCCTAAAATATTGTTGAAATTATGGATTAAAAAATGAAGTTAATTTTGAAATATTAAATTTCTAAATGTGACTAAAATTATTTTTATTATTATTAACACAGGTACATAATAATTAGTTCTTTTAAGGAAATGGTATTTTCAAACATATAGTGACTTTACTAAATTATGTATGAATTATTATAAATATGTTTATTTACATTAAATAATTATAAATTATATTGTGTAATTAGTTATTAATATTAATATTAATATTTTTCACTTATAGGTTATAAATATCCTATTTAATAATTATTAAAACTAAATTTTTTTAGAAGAAACCTAGTGTTTCTGGTAAACAAGATAAGTCACCATTGTGTGTAGCCTAAGACTAACTGGGTATAGAGTGTAAAGATTGTTTTATTTGTCTATTGTGTAATGAAATAAATAAAATAAAATAAATTTATTCAAGGTATAAAAGTTCATGCCAAAAAGGGTTGTTACATTCAACCACTCTTAAAATGAATATCCCCCATTAAGTGAATCATTCTAAAAAAGATTATAATAATTCAGCCTTATCATATCCTCAAGATCCCAGGATGTATTCTCTAATGGCTGATTTATACACAAATGTTTTACCAGGTGAGTGGTCTTCTTAGGTAGAATATTCTCTATAAATTCAAAGATTTCAACTAGTTATTCCTCTTATGAATGATCTTTCTCTAATAGTATG
This sequence comes from Viscum album, assembly GCA_963277665.1. Lineage (NCBI taxonomy): Eukaryota > Viridiplantae > Streptophyta > Magnoliopsida > Santalales > Viscaceae > Viscum > Viscum album. The sequence goes on along the minus strand of OY728157.1, from coordinate 1,090,587,438 downwards.
AATTCCAGTATCGGTACATGAGAATGGTCATGCATGTACTTCCTCAGGATATATACACAAAACGTATCATGGAATTGAGAGAGTTTTTCAGGAAGTTAAAATATATGGGGTACTATTTCGATAAGATCAAGAATCTCAGAGGAATAGATATTCCAAGAGCTTAGTTTCCATTTCTCCAAGAACCTCATAATCTTATTCCAGGGATAAATTAATAGAAACACCTTCTCACAAACATCAGCTTCTAGGTCAAACCAGTTTTAATTAGTATAATTTTATTCTCACTTTGATATTCCATGGTATGTTCTTGAATTATTTTAACCTCTTATTACATTTCGTCAGATATATTGGGTCAAAATATCATTAATTCTCCAACATATTTCGGGAAAGTTGGATAATATATTTATTCACAAAAAGGTCTTCATAAGGAGTAATATGAATTATTGAGTGATAGATTTTATTGTAAGAAAACTGAACTAGATGAAGATTTGTATCCTGAATACATTTGAAATCCAATGAATAAGTTCTCAATATATCCTCTAGGATTTAATTGTTATTTATGTTTGACCTACCATTTGAGGAAGATATGTAGTGCTGGACCTCAATTCTGTTTCAACTCATTGACAATGAATTTTCCAGAAAATTGAGATAAAACCCCTATCCAGAATAGAATCAATGGAATGTGGTACTCCATGCAAAATTTCCTCCTCTATAATGTATAACCAAAATTATGATACAGTGAGAAGTCTTTTCCAATATAAATTAAGTGTGCTAACTTATTAGGTTGGATGAATACCACCCATATAACATTAATCCATTTAGAGGTTTTGGAGGGTCTAATGAAAAATTCTATTGTTATGTCCTCCCATATAAATTATAACATGTTTAATGGATGAAACCTTCCATTTAGACTTTTTTCATTCATGATTACCTTTTTAGAAAACCATATACTATGATACAAATTTTTTGATACCACTCTTCATTCCATCCCACTGGATATATTTCATCCAATTAATATACATCTTTGAAATTCGTGTATTAATAGAGAATGTAAAACTATGATCTTACTCTCATAACTCCATCATAAAATTTGGTATGAAAGTATCAGATACACGGTTCGAGAACCATATCATTCCACCAAATTCATGGTTAAACCCATCATGTTTTCTATCATGGTTTTTTATCATTATATTGACCTTCCACACCAATTTTATATTCACTTGGATATAGTTTTTACCATTTAATTTAGCATAAAGTATTTTTTACCTTAGATTAGGGTTTATTGATCCATCCTTTTAAAATACATAAATATTGGATCCTTTTTTATCCACATCATGGATAATCTGGCATGCTTCTTTTTACTCAGAGCATCAGCCACAATATCTGCTTCAAAAGAGTGGAAATCCATTGATGGGTCATAATACATTAGCAGATCTAGACATATTCAATAAAAGATGGTGAAAAACTTATTTGTGAATATATATTTTATAATTTTATGAATAGAATATATATAACACTTTTTTATATAAACATAATTCTTCCATGTCTTTATTTCAATAAATAACTACTGCTAACTCTAAATCTTGAGTTTTTAAATTTTCCACATATATCATTAAATGTTTTTGAAGAATAAGAAACAACCATTATTATTTTCATAAGAACACATTAAATAAATTTATTAGATACATCACTATGGATTAAAAATCCTTCCCCACTACATGTAATTTTTTGCACAAGTGCACTGACCAACCATCACATTAGTTCCTTGAAATACTCTACACATTCATTCATATAGAAGAACATGTAACCCTTCATAACTGACTTGGTCAACTGATTTTATAGTCATGAGAAATTAACCACAAACTACAAATAATTTCTAGTTAATCTATGAAAATAAAAAATCTCAGACCATATGGAGGGTATATTCCAATAGTCAATACCCTTCGTATTACAATGATGTACTTCTATACCATCTCTTGAGATTATGTAACACTATTAGTATATCTTTTCCACCACAAAGTCTCATTTGTTTGTTTTTTCAAATATTTTACCCTTCCCCATTGTATTTAGTATAATTGTCAATTTTTCTTCATGATTTTTTGTTCACTTTTAATAGATAAGGATATCATCATTAAATACCACCTCACACTAATCGAGGTAATCACTAAATAATATATTCTTCAAATCCATGAAAATATCATGATATTTAGTAAGAACAAAAATCATCACTACATATTCATAGTGTCCATACCATGTGCATAATATCATCTTGGACATATCCTCTTTAATGACCATCAATTGATGACATCCATAATGATGGACAAACATTTAAATGTACTGAGAACCACACAGATGATCAAACAAGTCATCCATATTGGGAAGATGATATTTTTTCATGATAGTGATCTTTTGAAACTCCCAATATTCACTGAAGAGTTCCATTGATTATATTTCATTTTCATGATGAGAATAGGTGCACCAAATGGTGACACACATGGATGAATGAATCCCTTAACAATGATTTCTGGGAGTTTATTCTTCAATTAATGCAACTCAATCGAGGAAATTCTATATAGTTTCATTTAATGTCTAGTGGATCCTATTTTGGGTTATATTGAGATATCATCTTCACATTTTTTTTCAAAAAACCAGGGAACTATTCTCGTTAAACATCCTGAAATTACAAAACAATAGTAATATCATTGATGACGATTTTCTCCCAAACTGTTTGAGACAAATATGATTTATAAATAGAAATTAAGACCCATACACATGATGAAATATCTATAGGATGTTCATACATATCTTTACAATGATATATAGTCACGTATTGGTTTTAATTATTAAATGTTACTTCATTTCATAAAAAAAATTTTGGTCCTTATACATAGAAAGCCAATCCATGCCTCAGATAACATCAAATTCCTCCATGGGAAGAATGATAAAATTTATAGGTAGTATAATCACAAAATATAAAACCAGTGAAGAATCATATACATGAGATGAAATTATTATACCATTAGTGTTTTTCACTACTAATTATATATATAATAATTTGGGTGGAATCATAACACAATTAGACAATTCATTAGATATGAAAGAATGGGTAGATCCTGAATCCAAAAAGAGATTATGTGTTCTAGGGTGGATGGTAAGTATATATTTCACCACTTAATCTCCACAACCCTTGTCAGAAATAGTGACCAATTAATACATCCACTTTTCTATGAATTTAGGAGGATTATGAAGCCAATCATCATCACTAATTTTTTTCAACACTAGTAATTATAATTCCCATAATTCTTTCATTTAAAGAACTGAATTGTTGGACGTGTATTATGAGTATTCATTACTGTATTTGTAACTTTAGATAACTTCATCTTATCAATGTGGAAATAAATTTCTCAAAAGCCTTCCATTCTGTACATAAAACTCTTATTAGATCGCATAATACAATTCAATCTAGGATTCATTACAAACTTTGGGAATAAATAAAGAATAAACATTAAATCTCCTTGGTTTTTATATTTTCATTTGTTCTATATATTCCTTTTCTTATTATAACCATAATATTTTTACGTAATTCCATCCTCCATTTAAAATTTGATTTCACAAGAGACAATATCAATATACCTAATGAATTATTTGATGATCAACTCCCTTATGAAACATGGAACTAAGAGACTAAATAACCTATTGAAGTTACTCTTTTGTGGATGATAATACCAGAAGTGTGCCTTGAAAGTCCTATGAAATTTGCCTTGTAGGTACTAACAAATTCCTTATCCTTTTTCTTTATCTCAGGAAACTCATATTAAATACTCATAGTAGGAAAAATAGTAATGTACTTATTGGTATATAATTTCATAAATTCATCCAAATCCATGGATTAAATTTCATTTTACATCATTCTATTTCTTATTAGACACAATCACAAGTATTTTTCACCATCCAAACAATAAAAAACCATTATGAATTTCAAATGTAATGAAAAATAGAGAAGGATAATATCATTTCATTGGTACTGATCCAATGTTCATCTAAAATTAGATTAGAATCCCAACTGAAATAAGGTGGATGTTTTTTCATGAGGGACTCAAAAAAATTTGTTCATTCTTTATCATGATTAGAGGATCATCATGATCCATATATTGAGACTGTTGGGTGTTTAGATTAATGTGATTTTACATTAAATATTTGATATCATTTAGAAGATCAAGAGTAAAATTGTTTCATTGACAATTGTATTCACTACTAATTAGATTAATTTTGTTTCTATCCATTATCTATTTCAAAAATTCATATATTAAGAAATAATTGTCATAATTATGAACCACATAATCATGAAATAATATTTATTATATGTCTAAATTATGAATCATTATCTAAAAATAAAAATGTTAGTTTATCCTAGGTTATTCATAGACAACATATATTTAAATAGATCATGATGGTTCATGTATAGTTTTTTAATTCTTAAAGCATATCACCTAGGAGTGTCAAACCAGGTGCATATTATCGTCGGTTTTCTTGAACCCGGTTACGCTCGAGTCAGGCCCGATGCACCATGTCAGAGTTTTTACTCCTAGGTACGTATGTTACTGAACCACATCCACATGTCTTATCTAGAAAATGATTAATTTCTAGGAAACAACTGTCTTTATACATTATGAAAATTCTAAGATATTTTCCTATACATTTTTTATTGTTATACTTATCCATAGACATTACCTTTGGGTTCACACTATGGATTTCTCATCCTAGTTTTAAAATTTTACGTAAAATTATTCTTGGATATCATATATAGTAATCATTTCTTATCACACATTAACAATGAATAATGTTTTCATAATAAATAATAAATTAAATGAATAGATTCATAAAGAACATATTAGTCTGGTGCCTTTGGGAACATAGAAATGTAATCACAAATACATATTTATATTTATTATCTAAAATTTGTTTTTTGATGACTATATCCCTTATAATAAACATCATATATAATACATATCATTATAAATATGTTACGTAAACATTAAAAGGGGTGAGCTCAGGTTCTTAGTGATGATAAACAAGGGAGATTTGTATGAATAAAATGAATATAAGGTTATGAGATCATGATCATAAAATTAGAAAAAATCTATACATATAAAAGATCATAAATATGAATCATGGAATAAAAATTTGTAGTTCATAAGAAATTAATCATAAGTGAATGAAGAGCCTAATCCATGAAATCATAACATAAGAGTTAGTTATTGAATTTTTGTAGACACATAAATATATAATATCATTCACAATTAGACATGTTGTATTTAAAAATAATTATAGGAAACTTCATATAGACTAAATCTAATGGGAAAGACACACCACCATACCCAGTCATAGTTCTTTCGTAGTATGTTTCAGATTTTTCCATTTTCCAGTAGTGGATCGCATTTTCTCCATTATCCTATAGTGGTTCAGGTTTCCCAACATTCCCATAGTCGAACGGGTTTCCCAATCTTTCCATAGTGGATAGGTTTTCTAATCATCCATAGTTGACCAATCAATTAAACTATAATCCCATAATTATATTATGAGATATAAATATTTACCCAATTCATTGGAGGTAGATATAGGTCCCACCCATCTCATTATTAAATCACATATACATACTCCAATATGTCATAAAAAATTATATAACAACACAGGAAAAAAATGGGTGTCAAAAAAATTTAATAATATATTAACCTTTTAAAAAATATAAATGTTTCAAAATCAATTGATAAAAATATAACCCAAGAAAATTATTAGGTTTTATAGGCATATATCCCATGGAAGTGAAATGGGTTTCATAAACCCAATCCATTAATACATTAACCATTTTTAGAATGAATGTGAATGGTAACCCTATTTCATAGAATGGAATGTACAACAACAAATAATTTAATAATATATGGTAAATAATTTATAAATACTTTTTTAATAACATTTCTTGAGTAAAATAACATTTATTTTTACGAAACTTCTCTTTAAAACCTAAAATATTTTTGATAATTCTTTTCTTTAAAAATATGTTGAAAAACCTATAAATTGAGATTTAGAATCCATAAGAAAATAATTACTTATTCCTTGAAAATGATTTAAAAATTTCATAATAAAATATATTTTGGAAATTTTTTTTTGAAAACATGGATTTTTGAAAATAAAATATGTACCCGAAAAAAGAGAGAAATAATGTAGAATTTTCATCAAAATATTTTCCCAATTATATGACGTACCAGTTAGTGGAATAATTATAATAATAAATTAATAAATTATTAATAACAATATGAGATTAAAATTAATTAGTGTTCTTGAAATATGTATTATAATATTTCATTGATTAAAACATAATCACAAACATTTTTATATACGATCAGACTGTTCCAATATCTTTGAATAGTTGGTAACATTAAATTAAATGCAACCTAAAAGAAAATAAACAAAAATAATGATTAAAATACCATTAATGTATATATATATATATATATATATATTAATTATTTATCATGTAAATGTATGGTGTATACACCACTTAGAAGAATATAGGTTCATAACAGAAAATGTGTAACAAATAAGGAAAATTTTGACAATATTAATATACCAATTTGGTAACCTCTGAATCATAATCCCCAACAAAGAGAGATCATAAAATGTGTTCATAAATAAAAATAAATTTAATTATTGTAACCATATAATATATTCTGGGATAGTATATACACCACAAAAAAATAAAAGAGTGGTGATTAAGGAAAAAATCTCATAGAAATAAATGTGAGACTGTGAATCCCTTTACCATATTTCTCGACTCTCACCATAAACATTCATACCTCTTGTATAATAAATATTTGTTTATATTAAATATAACACATAATAACATTCATATATGTAATTCAATATATGATTTTATTGTGACTTTATATTTTTCATTTTTTAACAAGTCCATTTTAATGTTACATTTCATGTAATATCTAATTTTTTCACATGTTTCTTGATTTCTTATATTTTGTGTCCTCATAATTATATCATGATTTAAAGAATTTAAACCATGATAAAAATATTATATATATTAATTATATATATATATATTTAAAATAACATAAAAATTATTTAAATAGTGAACGAAATACAACATTCATGGAGATGGTGGGCCCTACACACATGAATGATGTCTTCATTTGATTGTTGTATTGAATGAATAATAGTAAATGAATTATATGTTTATATATATTTTAAATAAAGTAAAATAATAATTTCAAATATATAATATAATTTTTATAAATATATCCTTAATACATTACACATTATTTGTGAATGAGTCACATCACTTTTAGGAGGTTGTAGTCCACACTACGCGAAACAAAATTACTCTATTTACACAAAATAGAAAACACGAAGGTATGTATTATAAAATATTTCAAGAAGAATAATGAAATATTAATATATAATATATATGACATAAAAATATTGTGTTCATCATAATGACCATCTATGAGAGGGGGTAAATTAAAAACAAACAACATCATTTCTTGAGGTAGTAGTTTATCGTACAGAAAAACAATATTTTATTTACCGATTAGATGGAAGTGTGTGTAAGTATAGGTGGTAATATTAGAATAAACACGTCAAATTATATTAATTATAATTTATTTATTATATAATTATTTAATAAAATAATTTATGTGATGGAGAATGAAAATAAAACATGTTTTCTTAAAGAAGAATGTTCGATCTTCTTTAGGTAACTCCTTTTGGTTTGACCAAAGGGATTATTGGGATAGATTTAGGCCAAAATAGAGAACTATAAGATTATGTTATGTATGTTGGGAGATTATTTTTGAAGATTTTGGGTGATCCAAAGGGATTTATAGGTGTGAATAAGTGGGAGGGGTCATTTCCTTTTTAGAGTGGAAGAGGATTTATATTCATAAAATTTACAGAAAAATGAATGTAAAACTACTTTTTCGCTTGTCTAGTGGATCCAATAAAAGTATAAATTTAGTAAAAGGTTTTATATGGTATAAATATTAACCATAAAGGTATTTTGGACGTGTTTCTAGATCATTTTGGGGCTTAAGTTCATGGTTTAGTCATTTCTTCTGCTAATATTTCTATTAATCATTGTAATTAATTTTATTCACATTCACTAATCATTTTGTTAAAAAAATTGAGATTATTATACATTATAAATATATATTATTTCAAATTTGGAATCCATTTTTAAAAATTCTAACTAGATAATGGGTATAAATTAATTAAAATTTAATACCATAGATGGGTTAGGACAATTTGTTTTTTTGTTAAAATGTTTAAAAGTTTGGAATGATTTGAAATCCAATTTCATAGATAAACTAGTTCCAATAAACTTAATTAGATTAATTCATGTAATAGACATATCATTAACCATTAAAAACATTTTATAATATAATTTATCTATATATATATATTATTTGAAAAGAAGTGTCGAATTATAATTCATTCTATTTCACAATTCATCCAAAAATTATGTTTTTCTAACAAAATCCAAAACAATTCACCGTATGATCATTTTGAAATTATGAAGTCAAAAAATATTTTCATTTTATCATATTAAATATATACAAGTGTCCAAATTTAATATTATTATTGTTCAAAAAATTACATAAAAAGTAGTTCTTAAAAATAATAGTATTTTCAAACAAATGATGACTTTACTAAAAAATATTTTTCTTATTATAAAACAGTTTTATTAATATAAAACTTTTAAAAAATAAATTTTAAAATAATTTATCACTATTAATATTTGATAAATTGAACTACAATGTTATAACTATCTCATTTAAATGATAATAATTTAAAAAATAATAATTTTATAGAAAGTCGGTATTGCGTGTTACAAAAGATAAGTTAGTATCATGTGTAGTGAATGATTATCATGGTATAGAGTATAATTATATTTTCTTAGTGTAATTTTAAGTGAAATAATTCAATTAGTTTATAATCATTTTATTATAAAAGGTTCATAAAAACTCTAGGTGTTCCAATGTCATATTTAGATTATTATTGAAGTTAATTTTGAAAATATAATGTGTAATTTCCACTTTTTTGTCAATGATATTAATTTACATATAAAATTAATTTGATTAATAGTCACATCAATGTTATGATATATATATAATGGATTTTTTTTTAAAATATTAATGTTTCAATTAAAACACTCTTTTTCTTACATGTCCATGTTGAATAAAAATTTTATTATTTTGTTACGATTCTATTTTGACTGTTTAATTATATTTGATTCATGTTTTAATTTTTATAAGAACTATTTATATGGTTTTTTTTGTTTTTATATAAGTGAGTTTCGTTGTAAATTTAATGACCAAAATACAAAAGGAATCCTTTTTTCCATGAAAAGTATGTGCATATTTTCCCATTGTCTTGAGGCATTAATTTCATGAATATTCTATTAAAATTACGAAAAAATATTTTCAATTAAAATAATTTATTTTATAATTTCATCTAAATTAAGAGAAATTATTTCAAAATTGTAATGGATTTTATATCTTCAATAATAATTTCTATTGATCATTTAAAATTATTTTTCATCTGTGATAACATTATTTTATGTAGCTTTGTTTTCTTGGGGATATTATTATAGGATAAAATTCTTATTCTACTTACGGTTGACTTATGTTTATTAATAATTATGTAAAATAATCTTATTTCATTTTCAAAGGATATGCTATGATGGAATATTCGTGGAATCCAATATCATATCTTGGGTGCCGATATGACATATATTATTTCAAAATATAAATTATGATTATTATTATGTGATGGAATTGACCTATATCTCCCTCCAATTCATTGGGTAATGATATAATATCTCATGATATAGACATGAATGAAATGGGGAGTGATATTTGTTCATTAATAAAAGAATATAATGGGAAGTATTCTTGGTTCAGTATGGTTTTCATATTGTGATAGGTTTAACTAACATTTACCTTCAATAACATAGGTAATGATTTGTATCTCATTATATAGAGAAAAATTAAATTAGTTTTAAACTCCGATCAGTACGACTAGACTAGAATGGGGAGTGAATTGGGTTCAATATGGGGCTTTTTCCTCCATGATATAATTTGGGGTGAATATTGACTACTATAATGGTTTTTCAAGTGAACTCAGTCCACAATGGTTATATTGGAAAATATCCTTGACTACCATTGATATTATTTTTATTCTTATTTTCACTCCACAATTCCATGTATTATGATTCATTCCTTATGAAAAACTATGGTTTATTAAATGACTCAATATTATGATCACTTTTTTGGAAGATATAATTTCCAATTGTTATGTTATTCCATTATGCCTTTAGGTCTATTTTATGGTTGATAACTCCCTTATTCACCCTTATTTAGAATCTGAGGTCACTATTTTCTTATTTTTATTTTTACCAATATTAAAAGAAAGGGATTATGCATGTTATGTCAGAATGGGTTCTAGATAGTAATTAACAAGTTGGAGAAGATGTAGATATTTTAAGAAGCATTAGTTTTTGTTACCATTTTTGTAAAGACACTAAAACCATAACATTATAGATTGGTTTTGTGAGGTCATATAATGAGTATTTATCTACTTAGAATTAATATCTATGTATTTAAATAATTGGTAATCATAGAACCCATAGAATAAATAAAACATAATGATAAAATCATAAATGATTTAATATAAATTTTATAATCATCTTACAAGAAATAAGTGATTTGACATGGAGGAATTTAAATATTGGATTCCATAGCCATGTTGGGGATCATTAAAGTACTAGTTAGAATATACTTCTAGGGTTATAAAAATATTATCAGTCATAAATTTTAGGGTTTTCATTATGATTTTCTATCTACTAAATAATTATTAAATTATTTATAGTTTTATGGTGCATTTATTACCTTCTCTTCGTTATAGAAAATTTTTTATAGGGATGGATTCGATGTTATGGGGAATTGTACATTAAGGAATTATTAATCTTACATTGTGATTTTAGTTGGGTGAGGAATTGGATTGGTAACCAATTCACTATCACATCATTCTCCATGATCCATCATATGTTATTTTATTGGGGGGGAATCTACAATATTATTGAGATAATGGATCTCTAAATATTAAATCATATATTTTATCAAAAATCAGAGTTGAGTTTTACATGCCTATGATAGAAAAATATTGCTGGACCATGTGATAGGGACTAACATTGGAAGAATCAACTGAATTTACCATATACATTTTAATACCATTTAATAAATTTATGGCCAATTCTACTAAAATAATCCATGTTCCATATACTGGTGTCCTAGGAGTACATCCCATTAATTTTATTTGTAGTAAATACATTTATCATTTTGATTATATCCATTCAATATTTATTTAGTTTTAATTACTTTAAAGATAAGGTAAATATTTAAAATAATAAAACTATGTGCTTCATTAATAATAATATCATGATGACCAAACTATTAATAAAATTATTTATTATTCTTCCAAATTCTCCAATAGATTGATATCATAATTTCACTACTATATGACTTTGTATTTTATACAGTTCATGAAAATATTAATTTCTAATTTTGATTAGAAAATTGTTTTTAACGAAATCATAATGAATTTTGAAATATTGGTGGAATTGTTGGGGAGAAAATGATTTCTTTTAATAAATGAAAATCAATTTAATAGGTAAAAAATTATTATATTATCCCACTTTTTGTTATTTTAGTTTATGTTATTTCATTTGTAGATTTTATTTTCTATTCTATTTATTTGGTAGTTACTGGTGTTTTTAACGTTGAAATGCATTTCATATGAGTCCAATGTTTCTCCACGAGTAGAGTATAATGGATACCATGTAGATTCCAACACGTCAGAAACATTGAATTGATAATGGTGGTCTCATAAAGGAAGTTGGTGGAGTGATACATATTATTATGGGTATGATACGTTCTAGCTCTAGAAGTAGATTGAAACCTATAATAAATCCTATAATGGATATAAAAGATATGGTAATTATCTAGTTGAATCCTATATTTTCCATTTCAATAATGAATAACCAAACTTCCAATCATCAAAATAGCTAGAATCACAAGATAATTTTTTTTAGTTTCTCGTGATGTACATTTATATCATGGATAAGACAGAGGATGGCCTTGATTTACAACTCAAAGAATATTGAAAAATTATAAATATCACTATTTTACATTGAATACATAAAATTAACTTACAAATAAACTATTAATTTACGATTTAGATAAACAATAAGATATGTGATATTAATTTGTTTATGAAAATATTGTCGTTCAAATAACTAATGAAGAATAAATGAAGTAGGGTGAAAAGGTTGTGTATTTGAAGTAGGATACAATCTATGAAATGGAAAACCTAAAACATATGAATTTATAGAAGGTGAAATGTGGGAAATAATTTTTAACTTGCAATAAGAAAAAAATAAAATACATTAAACTTTCCTATAATTCCCTGAATAGAAATAATGGATTATGATGTAATTAATCAATTAAATGATCGATAGAAGAGATACAAAATACCGTTCTAAATAATTTAATAGATTAGAAGAGTTTACCTCATATGGTCGGAGTATAATCTCAACACCAGTGACATAAAAATTTTGGTTGAAGAGAAAGGACCATTAACACTTACAGTAGATAAAGAAAGTATCATCAACATGACTAGAACCCCCACACCACAAGGAAGTTGAATTGAATATGAATGATAAGAATTAAGATTCAAGAAAAATTTTGATGCAATTATTGTTCAAACCCTAATGACTACATTATGAAATTCGAACTAGGAACTTCTGATCAAATCCCAATGTATAAAATAGTTTATTAGTATTTTTAAACCATACAAATAATTGAGTTTCACGTATTTTTGATAACGCGGGATAAAATTAACTCATTTCTTTTTAGAATCCCATTTTCCCCATACCATATCGATAAATATAGATTATAAAACAATTTTGGAATCATAGAAAAAATAAAACATTATAAATGGGTGAGACTAGATGACAAATAAGGGTGTCTGTACATGGGAAACTATCATTTATCAATAATCATAATCAATATTTTATTGTTAGTAAAAAACACAAGCCATTTAATTAATAATGTGTGCCCAATATGAAATAAATAAACAATTATCAAATAAATCCATATATATCATACTGTAATATTGAATATAATCAATGGATATTATAAAAATAGAATAATAACACAAAAAAAATAAATTATCTAATAATGAGGTAATGTATATTCTTATTCATCTAAAGCTATCAAGGCCTCTCAAAATATTGATGATATCTTTGTATTGAATTTTTTTTAATTTGGCCAACTAATTTGTCTCATGATGCCTGTGGATTCATCAAGAGGATATCTATAGCTGGGAGTCAACCATCACAAAATAATCTTAATTAATTCATTATATTAATGGGAAAAAAAAAATCAATATAAAAATTCATATTGAAAACTATCATAAATTTTTTTAATACATACCCCCAATCAATTTAAAAAAATCATAAACCATCCAATGAAGTGTGGTGAATGGAAATAAAATTTTCATTACTTTGTCAAACTAAACATATTCCATTAAAATAATGAATTAAGATTATATCAACACAACATAAACCCATTTTAATAAAAAGTACAATAAATTTTTTTTTCAATTTTTGATTTGAAATACAATAAAAATTTCCCTAAACACATGTTTGATGAAAATAACCCTTCCACATTGATTATATTATTATTACTAAATTTTTGAAATTAAATATTAAAATAATTTCCATTTATAATAATACTTGAATCTTATAAAATAATTTTTTAAAACATTTACTGGTAATGAATTAATGAAATTCGACTCATGTTGCACATGTGAAAACAAATATTCCCTTCACATTTTGATAAAATCAATATGATAATTATTTTGAATAAAATAATATTCTTTAAAAAAAACATAAAAATTAAAAAGTGGCCAAAAATTTCAATAAAAAATAATTTTTATATATTCAAAAAAATTAATTAAAAAATAATTTAATGATATTGATTTTGATTAAAATGGTTTTTCTATCGAAGATAGAAATAATTTCTGATTTTCATAAAAAATATTTTCACAATAATATTGATTATAGGAGTGGATAATTGGTATAATTAATTGATAATAATGGTTTAACTTGTAAAAACCTGGAAATTTAAGGAATTTTTTTTTCATAAATACATTGAAATTTTGTGATCTTGTGGTTTCTTACGGCACTTAATTACGAGACCCGGTGTGCCTGTAATCAATTCCAGAAGATTAGTTCGGGTACGTTCAGTAAACATACATGCATGTTTTTCTATCTTTTGAACTGGTACTCATAATTGAAATCTGAGGACACCGATAAAATCACAATGCCGGTAATTGCGGAAATGGACCTTACCGTAGTTGAGTTTTATGCGGGTTGAAAGTTAAAAATTGGGGTTTAATAAAAAAGATAAATAAAATTTATTAGAACAATTTTATATATCTATGGAAGTTATTTTCTCCCATGAGAAGATATTGGTGGGGCCCACAGCCACCTAACTTCTCATGTGTGAATATTTGATAGGTGGGGCCCACACGAGCCCCAACCTTTCATCGTCTAAAACTCTCTTCAAACTCCCCAATTGTTTTCCCTTCCTAAAATGTGACAACCCCCCCTAATTATGAGAACTCTTCCACTCCCTATATCCTTGTTTAATTTTTGCCAACACATGGTAATCAATGAATTCTATCTCTTCAATTAATTAAATTATGTTTTTTGAATTTTGAATTACATGTGTGAATAACATAATAACATAGCAATTATTTTATGGTGGCAGTTGTTGTGTTGAAATTTGGGGGAGCTCTAGGGAAATAGAGAATAATATCACCCTCTTCGATGAAGAATGACTTCGATGGAAAACGAAACTCTCTTCGACGAAAAAAGACAAATCTACGAAGGACGAAAACATTACTTCTTTTATTTTCTTCGTGGAAATAGTGGAGACACCACTTCTTCGTTGGGTACACTTTGAGGGCGACAAAATCAATACAGTCATCTACGATGCTCGACTACATCAAATATTTTCCAAGGTAGGGGGATTATGTTCAATTTTAATGGATTAAAATTATGCCTCATTCATCATTGAATATATTTGTTGGTCTCGTACATTTGCTATCGCTTATCGCAGAGGGTGTGGGACGAACGAACATGGCTTGACGACCCTCCGCTGGATCTTGATTATTTTTTGGGATCGGCGATCGGAGGCAGAAAGCAGAAGAGGCCAGCGGTGCTAGGGCCACCGTCACACACGCAATGAAATGCAGGGGCCATGTGGGTCGTGGCGGAGGAAGCTGGCGCCACCGCGCCAGCTGTGCGAATGGAACTGCGACCTGCATCGAGAGCTGCTTCGTTAGGAGAACTGGCGGACTTTTCAGCTGGACAGGCGGAGGAAAGCCTCTGCACTAGAAGGGAACCGTGCTGGAGAACCTGCGGCCCGCTCGTGCAGGCCGTTTGTGCAATGAAGGCCGACTGACATCGTCCGACCAGTTAGGGAGAGCGGAGCCACTTTGCACCGCTGGCTCAGGCAGCCGGGGGGCCATGCCCCCTGCCATGGACTGCTCAGACCGTTCAGGATGGGCCGCGCCAGGCCGGGACGGGCCGCAATCCGCCGGGTCGGGCCGTGTCCCTCAGGGTCAGGCTGTGCCTGCCTTCGGGCCAGTCCGTTCCTGCCACCGGGCTGGGTCACGTTTCATTAGGCTAGGCTGACACCCCATTCTAGGTTTGACCCACCGAACAAGGTCAGACCGACCCGCCAACCCACTAGGCCTAATGGGCTGGGCCCATATGCTTAAATGTGAATATCATCACGACCGTGCGTCCGATCGACGCACCGTCTAAACAAATGGGACACTCGTGACGAGGCCGTCCTTTTGAGATACACTATGTGAGTTTTGGATGACATTGGAAAATGGCTGGGTTTGGAATGTGTGTAATTCCAACCGGGCCCTCGAAGCGGAAACACGTATAACTTAAGAACCGGACGTCCGATTTATGTGTCGTCGACTATGTTGAATTTCTTTTTATGTTAGAATTATTTTGGCATACTCCACTTGAGGTTTGGACAATGTTGGAGTATGGACGGGTTGGATTGTACCTGAAATCCAACCGTACCTGAAATCCAACCAGACGCCTAGAAAATAAATGCTAATAACTCACAGATCGGGAATCTGATTGAAGCATCTTCTATTGTGTTGATACCCCTATGATGAGGCGGTCCTTTTATCTACCACCACGTGTGATTACATGAAACATGGAAGTATCGATTAGTAGCTTGTGGAACAGATCCTCCTAGAGAAAAGGTATAGAGTATGGAGTCCTTTCAGCTGGCAGAGACCTGATGACTGCTTGTCTGATTCGATTCAGAGTGACATGACTAGCCTAGTGGGGAGCACTACTATGTTCGGGAGATAGAACGATGGTGGAGGATCACTAATGTGTTGGGGTGGAAGACCCATGGTACTCAACAGAAGGCGTACCTCTGTAGGCAATTAGGGGAACCACTACTATGTTGTGGTGACAGACCCATGGCGGGGAGCGCTCCTGTGTCGGGGCGACAGACACACGGTACATAATAGGAGGAGTACCTCAACAGTCTAAGGATAGTGAGTAGCACCTCGGAGTCGTGTTAGAACTATTGCGCTTGATAGTGGAGGAGTTCTCTAGTAGACGTGATTTCAACATCAAGCATAAAATCCTAGATTGAGCTGAGTCAATGACTTTTTTGTTTTTCTCATGATTGAGATGAGTTACTTGATAACTTAATTATATGTATTAGCATATACATAAGTAATCGTTATCTGTTGAGATCGTTCATTGTGGGCTATACTTGTTGGATTTTGTGATAACTTGAGGGTCTTTGGGTCCCTACTGATTATCGTTATACTCACCCCTGCATAGGCTATGCCCACACCTCGTTGTGTTAAATACAGACGACGTACAACGATGAACGAGGATTAGTGTACAAGGACTGTATTGTACCTGGAGGTGGACACTCGGCATGACGACACACTGAGTAGACCAATAGATGCGAAGTACTAAGGAGGAAATTCATACCTACCATTCAGGTAGGAACTCAGAGGATGTTCCAGGAGATGCTTCCATCTTTCAGCTGTTTGTCTTTTCAATTGTAATTTCTTTCATTTGTAGCTATACCTTTCTATTGGGATTGTATTTCCGATCCCTTTGTACTTTCAGCACACTTGTTATACTGCTTTACATAGTGTTTTCTTCTGGTTGTACTCTTTTTTTGTGTGTTTACATTTCATAAAGGAAATGCCTTCCCATTTTAATTGGGATTTACTCCTTTGGTTCTAATCGACATCCCATGGCCTATCGAAGGCGGACTTGGGGTAGTCACGGCATAGGCCCCGAGGATGGGTCGTGAGAAATTAGTATCAAAGGTGTCGATTCTACCGCAGAACTTAGGAATGTAATATTTCTTTCTGTGAAGTAATTGTGTTGTGTGTACAATGTGTGGTTTTTAGTTCAGGGAGTCCAGTGTTGGTGCGGGCGGCTGACATATCCATACACCAGGACCCTTACATCTGATTTCCGACTCAATTCACGAAAACATTGATTTCATGTGTGCTTTGATAAGATTTTTTTATGTATGCTCATACCAGGTCAGTTCAGCAGGTATAGTCTTTGACCGTGTTGAATCTGTTTCTTTCCGGATGCCTCCCCACGGACGACTAGCTAGAGCCCCGAGAGTTGTATGTACTTATAGGCCGCTGAGCGATGAGGCCCTAGGACATGGCCCACATCCAGTTGAGGCCCCATCGGAGGCACCAGTGGTACTACCACTCGTTGGGCCACCGATACCACCAGCTCTAGCAGCAGGCAATGCAAGCCGCTTGAGCGCACTGCACGAGTTCCAACGCCATAGGCCACCCAGGTTCCGGGGAGAGACGGACCCACAGGCGACTGAGGATTGGCTGGAGGCTGTGGTGAGAGTCTTCAAGCTAGTATGGAAACAAGAAGAACTTATGGTGATCCTTGCTGCTAGCCTCCTTCAAACAACAGCAGGTAGATGGTGGATCCTGATGTTCCAGATGCATGATGAGATGACACTTCAATGGGCATACTTCGAGAGCTTGTTATGGGGAGAGTTTGTACCAGACACCCTTCGAGTGGTGCGTATATAGGTGCTACTACATCTTCATCGGAGTAGCATGATGGTGGCGCAATACTCAGTGAGGTTCACTGACCTCTCGCGCTACTCCACCGATATGGTACATGACCCATCCTTCAATGCTCAGACCTTTGAGCAGAGACTTAGGCGAGAGATTAGAGATTAAGTTGTCTCTCACAGCATCCTGACGTAGACGGGGGTGTTGGAGTGATCCCTCTTAGTGGAGAGTTTCCTTGCTGAGCTGTCTCCAGCAGTGTGACCCACCACTTGACGGCATGCAGCAGATTCATCTGCAGCTGGTAGTAGATAGATGATGCAGAGGTCCAAGAGGACCATACCTACAAGTGGTCGACCACACGACTCAAGGTCTGTAGTGCGGGGCACCCAGGGTGGAGACAGAGCCAGACCTGCTATGTTGTGTTACTCATGAAGAGGAAAGGGTCAAATTGCTCGTGAAAATCCAACCCAATGTGTAGAAGATCACTAGATAGAAGAAGGACCTCCCAGGCAGTGGACGAGGTTCGATCAAGGCAGACTGAAAGGAGTAGGACACTGAGGCAGAGGAGCTGTCCGTGTAGATAGTGGTGGATGAAAATTCAAGGTGTTGCCACTACCACCACTAGGAGGTCCATCCCGACCATAGGGAACTGGTGGAAATGTGATATTAGAGCTTCAGGCAGCTAAAGAATATGACTATGGGGCTTTAGAAATAGGTGGACATGAGAGGGACTAGTTCTTGGCTTGAAGGCCATTGTTCTGGGTGATTCTAGTTTCCATTTTGTTGTTGTTTGTTGTTGTTATGTGTCTTTGTACTTTGATCTGCATTAATAAAAGACACTTGTCCATGTGATGTTTTCTTTCATTCATTTTTGTGTACTAAGAGGTTCCAGTTTAAACTGTTGACATGACCCTCGCTTTTGAGATTCCTACTGGAGGAGACCGAGTGACCACACTCTGATGCCGACAGTGTGACTCGACCCTTGGAGGGGAGAGTTACATTTGGATATCTTAGTAGCTGCGTCGAGGCCTTACGACATCATCCATGACATGAATTGTACCGTTCATTTCAGAAATGACTGTATTAGGCAAAGGATGTGGTTCCTCCAGGGGATGAGACCAGATTCCCTTTTCATCAAAGGAGAGATCTTAGCAGCTCTTGTAGAACGTTGGTGAAGATGGGTGAAGAAACATTCTTACAATTGGCTAGTCTCAGCAATAGTTCATTGAGCAAACGGTTTGCAGTTTACCCTAATCTAAATAGTCTCAGGCGTGTCTTCTTTTAGAAGAATCTAAACATGAGATATTGGCGAGGGATTTAGTTCCTACGGGACTATGACTTTGAGGTATTCTATACTCCTGGGAAGGGGAACGTAGTAGCATATGCGCTCAGCAGGAGGACTCGTATTTAGCTGCTAGGGGAGGCGACAGAGCAGCTGGATGCCTTACATATATCCTTTGTGGATAGAGATAGTGCAACCTAACTTCAGTCTCTTACAGTCACTCCTCCACTTCATCATCAGAGTAAGCAAGGTCTCATGCCGCCTGTCACTTCCATATCAGTTGCACTGGGTGTACGACGTTATCTACGTATCACAGTTGAGGAGATGCATGCTCAGTACCACCTTTTTCTTCCCTAGGGTATATTGTAGCATTACAGGGATGAAAATACCTGAGGTGAGAGTAATTTAATGACTGATAAATTTCAATGAAATTTTTTCCCATAAATACTTTGGAATTTTGCGAGTCTACGGTTTCTGACGACCCTTGATTCCGAGTACCAGTGTTCCCGGAATCAATTTCCGAAGTTTTATTCCAGTACATTTAGTAAACCTAGGTGCAAGTTTTTCTATCACTGGAACCAGTACTCGGTATTGTAATCCTAGGACATCGATGAACTCGCAGCTCTAGAAATTGCATAAGTGGACCTTTATCGTAGTTTCATTTTATGCGGGTTGAACGCTAAAAATTGGGGTTTAATTAAGAAGATAAATAAAATTTTTTAGAAAATTTTTATATATCTATGTAAGATATTTTCTCCCATGGGAAGTTAATGGTGGGGCCGACACCCACCTAACATCCCATGTGTGGATATTTTAGAGGTGGGGCCCACACGAGCCCCTTTCTTTCATCTCCCATAACTCTCTTAAAACTACCCAATTGTATTCCCTTATATTTATGCGACAAACCCCCATTAATTATGAGAACTCTTCCTCTCGCTTTGTCCCTCTTTAATGATTGCCAACACATGGTAATCAATGAATTCTATCTCTTCAATTAATTATATTAATTTGATTTAATTTTGAATTACTTGTGTGAATAAAATAATATCCTAGCTATTATATTATGGTGTCACTTGTTGTGTTGGAATTTGTGGGATCTCTTGAGAAATAGAGAAGAACACCACCCTCTTCGAAGAAGAACAACTTCAACAGAGAACGACACACTTTTCGACGATGAATTCCAAATCAACAAAGGACGATGACAGACCTTCTTTTATTTTATATGTGACAAGAGAGGAGACACCACTTATTCTTTGGGTACACTTTGACGATGGCAGAATCTATTTATTCATCCATGACACTCGACTACCGTGAATCTTTTCCATGGTAGGGGGCTTATGTTCAATTTTAATGGAATAAAATTGATCCTAATGTGTCTTTGAATACCTTTGTTTGTCATGGAATACTGCTATCACCTAACGCGGAGGGCGCGAGCTAAACAATCACAGCCCGGTGACCCTCTGCTAGATCTTGATTATTTATGGAATCAGTGTCCGAAGGCGGAATGCGTAAGAGGATGGCGGTGCAAGGGCTTCTATTGCACACGCCAAAAAAATCCATGGCTGAGCAGGCCATGGAGGAGGAAACATGGAGCCGCCAGGATGGGCCGAGGATGTGGAGCCGCAGCTAGGGCAGGTTGCGGCTAAGGAAGACGACGTCGTCGTGCCGGCTATGCAGAAATAACTGTGGGCCGCTTCATGGGCCGCTTTGGTAGGAGAACTGGCCGGCTTGTCGGCTGGCCGGGTGGAGGAAAGTCGCGTCTCCAGGAGGGCACAATGCTAGAGAACCCACGGCCTGCCCAAGCGGGTCGCTTGCTACATGAAGGCCTATGGGCTTCGACTGGACGTTTAGGGAGGGTGGAGCCGCATGGAGCCACAGGTTCGGGTAGCTGGGGGCTGTGCCCCCTCATCACGGACCGCTCGGCCACTTCGGGCCGAGCCACGGCCGGCCATGCCGCGCCGCACTAGGCCGCGCCCCGCCGGGCCGGGCCACGCCGCTCCAGGCGGTGACATGCCTACCACGCAGCTAGGTCACGTTTCATTAGGTCGGGCCGACACCCCATGTCGGGTTTGACCCGCTGAACCGGGTCAAACCGACCCGCCAGCCCACTGGGACTAACAGGCCGTGCCCGTACGCTTAAATGTGAATATC
This sequence comes from Viscum album, assembly GCA_963277665.1. Taxonomy (NCBI): domain Eukaryota; kingdom Viridiplantae; phylum Streptophyta; class Magnoliopsida; order Santalales; family Viscaceae; genus Viscum; species Viscum album. The sequence goes on along the minus strand of OY728157.1, from coordinate 1,090,565,753 downwards.
ATCATGACCGTGCATCCGATCAATGCATTGTCTGCATAACTAGGACCCTCACGATGAGGAATTCTTTTTAAGATACTATATGTGAGTTTTGGATGACATTGGAAAACGGTCGGGATTGGAACGAGCGTAATTCTAACCAGGCCCTCGGAGTAGAAATACTTATAACATAAGGACCAGAAGATTGATTGACGTTTCGTCGACTATGTTGAATTTGTTTTGATTTTTAAGTTATTTTGGAATACCCCATTTGAGGTTTGTACACAGTTGGAGTATGGATGGTCTGGATTGTAACTGAAATCCAACCGGGCACCTGGAACAGAAATGCTAATAACTCATAGACCAGACATCTGATTGACGCGCCGTCTATTGCGTTGAGACACCTATGATGAGGCAGTACTTTGAGATACTTCCATGTGAGATTACGTGACACTTGATAGTATCGACCAGTAGCTCATGGAGTTGATCCTCCTGGAGATGGGCGTACAGCGTATGGAGACCTTATAGATGGCTGAGACCCGATGAATGCTCATCCGATTCGATTCAGAGTAACTTGACTAGCCCAGTGGGGAGCGCTACTGCGTTGGGGAGACAGACCAATGGCAGAGGAGTGCTACTGTGTTGGGGCTGAAGACCCATGGTACTCGACAGAAGGAGTACTTCTATAGGCTATTAGGGGAACCGCTATGTGTTGGGGTGGCAGACCCATGGTGGGGAGCACTACTGGTATGGGGCGATAGACCCGCGATACTCAACAGGAGGAGTACCTCAGCAGTCTATGGTTAGTGAGTATCATCTCGGAGTCGTGTTAGAACTATTGTGCTTGACGAAGTAGGAGTTCTCCAGCAGCCATTATTTCGACCTCATGCATAAAATCTTGGTTTGAGCTGAGTCAATAACCCTTGTGTTTTCTCATGATTGAGATGGGTTACTTGATAACTTAGGTATATGTATGGAAAGATACCTTAGTAAAGGTTATATGTTTAGATCTTTCTTTGTGGTTTATCCTTATTGAATTTTGTGAGACCTTGAGGGTCTCAGGGTCCCTACTGAATATTGTTATACTCACCCCTACACAGGCTATGGAAACACCTCATTGTGTTGGATGTAGATGGCAGACAGCGTTGAGAGACGCAGAGTGTACGTGGACTATATGGTACCCAGAGGAGGACACTCGGCATGAAATCACACGGAGCGGACCGATAGACACGATGTGCTGAGGAGTACATCTGTATCTACCCTTCAGTTAAGAACCTGGAGGATGATCAATGAGCAGCTTCCAACATCCAGCTATTTGCTTTTTCAATTGCACTTTCTTTCAGTTGTAGCAGTACCTTTCTATTGGGCTTGTATTTCTAAACCCTTTTTACTTTCAACACACTTGTTATACTGCTTTACTTAGTGTTTTCTTCCTCTTGTACTCTGTTTATGTATTTTTACGTTTCATAAAGGCAATGCCTTCCGTTTTTTATCGGGATTTACGCCTTTGGTGTTAGTCGCCAGCCCCTAGCCTATGGAAGGCGGGATTGGGGTAGTCATGGCACGGGCCCTGAAGACAGTTCATGACATTACCAGTGGATAAGAAAATTTAGTAATTTTGAGGTAGAATTATCAAATTATTCCCCAAAGGGATACATAAATAAAAAAAATCATTAATAATGATTGATTGAAAATTAAACCCTGTTACATTGGTAACTTGTTAATTATAAGCACCATGAAATAAATAAAATAAATAAAATAATTAAATAAATTTATGTGAAACTGATTTTGGATAAAATATAACAATATTAGAAGTAAATACATCATATAAAGAAATAAATGGTGAATATAGAATATGTCTCACGGAAGTAAAAGTGGTGCTAAAAATCCATGTTCCATGTTTGAATTCTTTTATATGTGTGAAAACATCATGTATCATAAATATAGATATATTATAAATATATTAAAACCATTTGAAAATATGTAAATATATTCTATGTATGATTTATTTATAGTCTTTTATCAAGATTTTTTAACAATACTTTATTAAAGTCACAGTTTCGTGTGATAATTTCATTGTCCTTCTTGTATGTTTTAGTTCAGAAATTCAGGTCCATTAAATTTGATCATCGTAATAGCATTGGTATAATAATTTCCATGATATAAATTTTATATATATTAATTATATATTTTTTATTATAATTTATTAACTTCAAATATGGAAAATGGATTTCACTATTAATGGAGCTATTGTGTCGTATGTAAGCATGAATGCCTATTACATATTTATCGATTGGTAGAAGGAAAAGAAAATAAATAATAATTCCATTTTCCATAATCATTATTATCATTTATATTACTAAATTCCATCCTTATTACCATTGCTATAAAAAAATGGAAAACATTACACATTACTATGTTGAGGCAGTAGTCTACACCTAAACCACAATTATGTTATTATTTTCTAATTTATTAGATTATAATAAGTTATATTTAATATTATAATTTTATATGCATAGATAGATGTTAAATATAATATATATTCCTTATTAATATCCTTACTACCATACATGAAAATTGTAATTGAAATTTTAATCAAATCGCTTCAAGAGTCGTTAGTCTTCCATACACATGAGCAATGTTATCGTATCCATAATTGAATTGAAGGTATGATAGTATATGTTATATGATAATCCCAAAAGTATAATAATATCATAAATATATTATATATAAATATATATGTCGAATTTATAATAATGTCAAACCATGATGGAAGTATATAGATATTTGGAGTATTATATTAAAATAACAACATCTCAGTATATATGAGATACAGAGGTGTTAGTCTATTATCCCTGTTCATTATGGTTTTAGGGATGTGGAAGGAGAAATTAAAAAATACACACATTTAATAATATTACATATTCTTTAGATATTTTCTTTAGGTTTAAACCAAATTCCTGTTATGGAGGTATTTTTAATAAATCTATAGAATATATAATATTGGAATGAAATTAACAAAGTGATTTTTATAGTTCCTAAATAAAATAATGAGTTTTGGAAGTGTGAATAAGGGATGTACGGGGTGGCCTTTTTTTATTGGGGGAGATTTCACACATAAAATTTTTTAATATTAAAATTTATATCCACTATTATCTTATAAAAAATCATAGAAAATTTTCCATTCCCAAACCGTAGAGATTATATTTTTGAAATATTTCCATAAATTGGTAGTTGGATAATTTTTATGTCATTGATAACCAATTCTGACTTAATTTTACCCATATTAAACCCAGTTTTACCTTCAAAATGGAAATTAAATTTTACTATTAACACTATTTTTTGTGGTTAAAAAATTAATTTTACTATATTAGACAGTAAAAATTATTCTAATTTCAAATTGGAATTTATTTTAAAAACTTCAGTTCCATGAAGTAAAATAACTAAACATTAAAATAAAAAGAATATGTGACGAATGTATGAATTACCAAAGAGATAATTCCCATTTATATAGAATAATTTAATATCACCATATAATTTTAAATCACCTCCAATGAAATCATATTGTTAAATTTTAATATATTTTAATAAATTATAATTTATATCCAAATTAAAATATAATTTAACTTTGTAAATAATTTTAATGTAATTTTAGTTTTCAATAAAAATCAATATTGGCACTATTAAAGATGAAAATAATATTTCCAAAAAAATTATAAAAAATTATTCTAAATATATTATTCACTTATATAATTAAAATATTAATTCTGTTTTTCTAATAAATTTTTTAAAGGGGTTAAAAATAATTTTAAAATGATGAGAGTAAAGCGTGTAAAAAACACATTTTAGAAGACCCTTGTTTTATGAAAAATGTATTTTTCATTCAAATGATTATTATTTTATTTAGAAAAAATATATAGGAATTTAATTTATTTTATACACATGCAAAACCAATAATTTTATTAATTTAGTTATTACTATTCATACCTACCAACTTAATGTCATTGATATATTTATAATGTTTAAAGAATAATATTTTAGCATTATGTCATGTTATATTGAAACTCAATGATCTCTGCGTCGTATTCTATCAAAAAGAATTAATTTTTCTAAAAATAAATATATCATAATGCCATGGGATGTTATATTTTTTACTATGCATTGTGTTTCATTTCATATATGCTATCAAAGATAATGTTCCTATTTTAAAATATTGTTGTATAAGATTCTAGACCCATAAATAACTTGGGTACAAACAATATAATCAAAATATTTGCAAATAAGGGTTTGACATTTCAAAATAATATTGTTGGAAACCCGCATCATAAAAAATTAGTTAATATTAATTCCACTTCATAATATAGGAATGGAAGTAAAAATATCATCCAGAATAACACATTAATAGGTTTCTGAGTATGATAAATTTAGTGGGAAATGAAAAATGTACATATAATAGAATAATGATACCTAATGATTAATAAGGATTGATAGATAACATAGTAATTATAAAGATAAACATTAAAAAAAACAGACCCCATTGATGATTTAAATGACCATTGATTCAATAAAAATGAATATAATAGTAAAACTTTTTTTTCTCATGATTTTGTTACAAACATTGAGGAATATTTATACCATTATGATATGGAAAAACAAAAAATATGCATTCAATGTCTTCATTTGGTTGTGATTTTATCAATTCCTACATATCCTCTTACTCTAATGATTGAAATTCAATAGGAATGATAGTTCTTGATGCACAAAAAAAATATTTAGTAGATCAACAACTCATAAAAATAGTAACAAGTCATTCATCCTATATCTTGATATTTGTTAAGAGGAAAATATTTCAATCCAAATTAGAGTTCAAAATTACTAGAAGGGAGGCCACTAAATAATGATTATATTCTCTTATCAATAATAATTGTATCAAAATTTAACATTATAAATATGTGAATACATTTATCATATAGAGACCCAAGATTTTCATACATCGATATTTAATATTTTATTTTTTAAAAAACTTACATTACAAAAACACATGTTTGAGGTAGATAATGGATTAGTGCCTTTTGAAACATGGAACACAATCATCATAATTCATCAATTATATTTGATGTCTCCCAGAAATAGATTTTCCTTTATTACTTATACATAAAACAAATATTTGTATGATTAAAAAAGGAAGCATAATAAATGGTGATCCCTAATGCTCACTATAGGTAAAAAGGGAGATAAGTAAGTTTATTTTGAGAGTAATGGTATGATAACATTAACAATAAACTTCTAAATAACACCAGAGAAATCAATTATCATACTCATGTTTCATGACAAAATGAATGGTGGTTTATAGGACATGAGTCAAATGAAAAATAATGAAAATATTGCATGACAGCATAATATTGGTGTAATATATATAATTATGTCATATAGATTATCATAGAAGAAATTATGCTATGGATACCCATGAAATCATGAGTATTATTCTTGTATTGGTCTAACCACTGATGTACCTACAAATTGTTTCAGATATCCTCATTAGTACCCTCTTTCGAGATTGGATAACCTTTTGTGTTCCCTCAATTTTGAACATGGGGTAACCACTTATGTACCCCCTGAGATTGTAAAAAATTTCTCATTAAAAAACTCTTTATAGGGGCACATTTACGCCACCCAACAAAAAATCAATATAATAGACATGTTTTCAAAGAGATTATAAAAAACTCATCATACCAAACCATTGAAATGAGGTGAGTTTCATAAATATTTCCTAATATCCTAACATGTGGAAAATATAGATTCATAATAATCATTTCAATATTTAATCATAGAATAAACCATGGGAAACAATTGCTTTTTATTTTAATTATATCATGGTATAACCTTTGAAAGAAAATATGTTTTCGTAAACATATTTTCAAATCCAGAAAAGGAATATAAAAGTTAGACTTAGTTCATATACCAAGTAAATCATAGGTAACATTAGAAGATTTTATCTTAGATAGAATTTTTTTTAAAATGTACCTAAAACAATTATTTAGGAAAATAAAATTTAATTGAAAATTATTTTTCAAAAACATAAATCGTATTGAAAATCAATTTCCATGAGAAAAAATGTGAAATATTTTAACGAATTATTTATAAATACTTAAAAAAATATTGTGGAAAAAATCATTTCTTATTTGAAAAATATATTTTAAAACATAAAACATTTTTAAAATGACTAAATTCTAAAAAAATAAGAAATAATATAATGGATTCTTAAAATAAAATAATTACCATGATGATGGGATGTTTCTTTTAGGGACTACAAGTTAAAAGAAACATTTCCATCACATTTTATGTAAGTGTCAATCATTAATTATTGGAAAAATAATATAACAAATCAATTATAAAAATATTATTAAAAATAAATTTTTTTAAAAAAATTTCTTTTTCAAATCACACGAGAATATTAAAACAATTTTATGAAAACATAATATTTGAACAAAACAAAAGTTCTGACCAAAACGAAATGTAAAATCATATTTTCATAAAAATAAGTTCACAATTATTTAATGTACCAAATAGTAAATAAACTATAGAATTTTTATGATTAATAATAATAGTATAATAAAATTTACTATTTTCTTGAGAAATGGATAATAAATTTTTTTCCTAAGAATGATAATAATAATCAATATCAATAAATGATTGGATAATACCATAAAAATTTTACCACATCGATGATGTTGAAATAAAAGAAATATGATATAATGTCATTAAATGAAACATAAAATATCATAGGATAAATATATTCATATTATTACAATTCAATGTTGTTTTATATACACTTTGTAATGGTATATACATGCATAACATAACATATTTCTAGAATAAGATAAATTAAGTAGAAAATCCATTTATACTTGGGTTACGTTTAAAACCTATACCCCATTAAATAGAGATCCTTAAATGGATATGTATATCCTTATAAAATTATGAATAATAATCATAAAAATATAGTCATTTCCATCATATACACGACATAAAATAATTATTTGGTCAATATTTATTGTGTTTCATGATGTAAAAAGTGACACACCAATCTATTACCACATTGGTAACCTTTTAGATCGTAATCTCCAATAAGGAATTAAAACCAATGAATATTTAATTATTAGTAAAATTTGTAGATTTATGATATAAAATTTAAAAGGATAACTATATACAGTAAATAAAAGTAATGTGTGGGTAATTTTTATATGTCACCAAGAAATAAAAGAGAGACTAGAAATACCTTACCTGAAGTCTCAAATAATTTTATACATGTTAAAATATATTATTTAATGAAAATAATTTAATTATATAGCTATTAATGATTCATAATGATATATATAATATGATAAATTATTTATTTATGTCCATTTATTACAAAATTATAAACAATTCCATGTTTAATTCATTATTTGGGTATTTGGTGATTTATTTATTGTATATGTTTTTATTTTCTATTTCTGACCCTCATCCATTGATCATTGTTTCATAATATCTCTAATTTAAACCATAAAATAAATATCATATTAATTCATTATGTATGTATTTATTGTAATCCAAAAAATATAGTGATAGAAATTTAAATACACCATTCATGGAGATGGTAGGTCGTATATACCATGAACATTGTTTTCAATTTTTTTGTATTGAAATAAAAAATGGTAAATGATATTTTATCACTACATAATAATATTTAGGTAATAAATAACAAATATTTTTTTATTGAAACCATACTTATTTGTTTCAATTTAATGAATGAATGAAACATGTCACTTTTAGATGTGGTAGTCTACCAAACACATGAGCAATGTAATCATATTCCCAAAAATTAGAACTCATCATGATATGAGAGATATAATAAGTCCATGAGAATAATAATATCATAGATATAACATAAAAACAAATCATTTAACATTATATGAATCCATGAGAGGTGTTGATTGAAAATTTAATGACATTAGCTAGTGAGGTAGTAGCCTATTATATGAACAGAGGATGATTTCATAACCCATTTAGTGGAATTGGAAAAAGTTGTAGATCATTACCATAACATAAAGATATATTGGTATATAGAAGAAATTTATTTTTTAATATCTGCATGGTATATTATTAATTTAATTATGTGGATAATTAAATAAATCTAAAATGCTCGTTGATAAGTGTTACTTATTCTTTAGGTATCCTCTTTATTGTTGCACCAAAATCCTTCATAGGTTGGGTTTATGTCCAAAATTAGTCTTCTAGGATGACCGTATGGATGATTTAATGTGATATAAGTTGATATTTTTATCAAATAAAACGGTTTTATGTTATTAATAAGAGAGAAGAGTGGTTTTCTATTATAAGTGGCTTTAGTGGCACATTTTTAATTTTTTAAAAGGAATGTTATACAAATATTTTTAAATTAAACTCAACGAATATTTTAATAGAGTTTTTAAAATATACATGGGGAAATATTTAATTTTATCTTATTAGAAAAAATAAAACATACTAATTAAAATATTTAATCCATTTTTATATATATTTTATTTGAATAAGTTGAAAAATGTGATCTAAAATTAATCAAGCATAAGTCATGAGATATGTGGTTTTCAAAGAAAAAATGATAAAATTTTTACAACGTTTTAATATCAAATTTCATGATGAAATTTATTAAAATGATATAAATTATACTAATATATTTATAATTAAACTTATTTTACTAGAAATAATATTTTATATACAACTTATCTTTATAAATAATTTAAATGAAATGTTAGTTTTCAATTAAAGTTTGGTGTTTTCCACTATTCATCAACAATTTAATCATTATAGAAAAATACCAAAACATCACCCTAATACAATTGAGAGAATATAAGAAAAAAAATTTAGATTATTTTATAAAATTTATTCCCTAAATTTTTAGAACTCATGTTTATTTAAATTACACAAAAATGACGACAAAAAAGTTTTTTTAAATACTATTTTTTAGAATAAAATCCGATATATTATGATAGCATAATTAGAAATAACATATCTTGACCATAAAATAGTTAATTTAATATATTATATTCAAATTTCTTTAAAATTATTCACCATGAGTGGTTTTATTAATTTATTGAGGTAAAACATGTTTTTCCTCATTATAGTTTTAAAGAAAAATATTTCAATTATATTCAAATATATTTTAAATTTATTTTTAGTTAATTTTCCCCATGTAATTAATTATATATACATGTGTAAATCATATATTTTAATTATTTTTTTAATCATATTTATACCCTCCATTTTAATGTCTAAGGGGTAAATATCAAATTAAATAATAATATATCAATAATATGGCACATTTCTCTTATACGTATTTTCATGTGTAATGCATGATAAACATAGTGTCACATGTATCACATACCAAAAATAGTATTTATTTAAGATATGTGAAAATAATTATTCCATGTAATGGAATAAAAAAATAGTTTTTTATATAATAAAAAAATATCGAAATGATTAAATTTTTTTAGAAAAAAATATTTCACAAAATCTCATGATGATATATTCTAACCACCATAAAATCAATTTCTCCATCAAAATTTTAATAAATTTACTAAAAATTAAGGAAAATTATACCTCATTACATCAGTAGTTTCCACATAGCTTCTTCATGATGGTGGGTTTTCCACAAAACACTAAATATGTGAGTGGAATTGTTTTATTGAAATTTATTTTCTCAATTCATAATCTATATATCTTGTTCGCTATAAAAAATATCAAGATACAGTAGTATGACATATGTTAAAAGTACATGTGATAAATTAGGTATATTCTTTCTCATAAAGGATACAATGAACACATTATGAACCAAAGAGTGTATGGTGGAAGTGCCAAATGATAAGGTATCCTCCTAGTATGATCAAGAATTTCCAAGGGACTAATTTACATAGGTTTTTGTTTTTCATTACATTATTCCATTAATAAATTTATATAAATAACTTCTCACAAAATGAAAATTTTAGATTATTTCAATTGCTATATGTATAAAATTTTAGTAAACTTTTTTCTTCCCTTACACTCTACTTAAGAAATCTAACCATATCTATAATCCCATTATCATTCTTAAGAATAAATATATTTTTTTATGAAACAACATTCAATAACGTTGAAGTTATAGAATATTTTCCCTAAAGGACATCATAAGGTTACTTTTTAATATTTTACTGATTGATATTTTTAATGAAAAAATTTACTTGAGGAAGGTGTTGTTCCCAAACACCTTTAAAATCAATAGTATAAGATATTAGCATAAAATCTCGGGATTGAACTATTCTCTCAGAATTAACATCTATCTATGTATTATCAGACATGATGATAATCAGAAATCTATCAAGATATTACTAATTAATTCTCCAAATATTTTAGGCAATCGTCTGATCATGATCATGTACAATTGAATTTGGAACTCTTTGCACCCTTAAAACTTCTTTAATGTATATCCTGTAAAAACTTTCCCATGAGAAATATATTTAAAGAATAATGACTTATGATAAATTTTTATAATGAATGAATACAAACCAAACATTATGATTACATATAGATGTTTTGTGGAGTGAAATGATAAATCCCATTGTGATTCCTTCCCATTTTCTTTTTGATATGGATAATTTCCAGAGAATCCTTTTTGGAAATTATCAATTAGCCTTGACATGATTAATTACATGGAATAAATATGTATTCCTAGAAACATATCTCATTATATTTTACCATCAAAATTAATCTTTTATATATTCTAGTGGTAGTAACTATACCCTTGTCCCCTATCTATTTGGGGTTCAATACCCACCTTCTTTCTTGATACAACATGTTATAGCATTGTATGTGGGTTAAATTTTTTTCTTAGAATATATTAATAAATATTTCAAAATTTAAATGACCCATAATTACCATAGAAACTATTATATGATAAAACCTAATTCCTACCAATACCATTAATCATATATCCATAATGGCATTATTACTAAAAATATATTGTTTTTTTCGATACATTCCTCCTATAATATCTTTATCATCATAATATAGTGTCACATAAATCCTCATGAGGTGTTTCTATGACTTTGAACTTTTGACCAACCACAATCTTATAAACCAATGATGGAATCCATAAAATTACCTTAATATTACAAGTGAAAATATATTCTTCTTGAAAAAACATAATCCTTTGGTGCTTCCATATTCTTACAGAACAAATACCATTTGAAAAATATATCTATAATATAATCCATGAATCCCAAAACATAATTATGTAAATCATTTCATTTCAATGATTAACATGTAATAGTTATTTCTTTTTTCAATAGGCTAATTCTAATATCAGGGCATTATGTTGGATAATTTCATTATTCCCCACAAATAATACAATGAACATCAGGAAAATCATTGACTTTTGGACCATATTTTCCCCACAGTTAACATCATCCCTTACATATGGGATATTCCTCTAGGTTCTTATTCCTACATTCTTGATATATAATAAATTGAATCATTTTTCTTCCATGGCCTCTATTACCCAAAATCATATAAAACATTATACATATTTTTTTGTGAGATTGGGATTTAGTTAATTTTCACGCTTTTAATCATTTTTATGTTAACTTATTAGTAATAAACTTAATATCCATTACTCCAGTCATCACCCTATTTTAATTCTCATAAAAGAAAATTCTATCACTTTCTATGTTAACCTAGTTATTTCTTGTCCCACTATTTAATAAAACTAAAATATTTGTGTGAGAAACACTAATCATACTATGAATGAAAATGTCCTAATAATTCACCTATAGCATGCCTAATTCATGAGACCTTCTTTGTGATATCTAAAACATTAGGTATAAACATTGTTAACAATTTTTATTACCTATTGAAATTATTCACGATGTTTCTTGAAGAGTGTGTGAATAGCCAAAGCATGTACCACATTGTTTCAAACAACTTTTGTATCACGGAATGTTTTCATTCACTAGATGATGATTAAGTCCTCAATTTTCTTTTTACTGGATTCATTTCCCCTACATATGCTTATATGAGAGCCACATACTCCTATAGAAACTAGATAAGGATGTAATTTCATATAGACCACTAAATCTATCCATTATGAAAATTAATGAAAATTTTCCTATATTTTTTATAAAAACAAAGGACTGTCATAGGAAATATACCATGTAACATCACAAGATATATCTCAAGGTATTTCACTATAGTTTTAACATCATAGTTTCCACGATTCAAAAATCAATTCCTTTGATACCCACTATAATGATATTAAATTATTTATATTTAACTATATTTGATTACATTTAAGAAACTACTTGGGTGGATACACCTCATAGGATGGACACACCACAATCCTAATGGATAACATTTCATCATGTATCCATTGGACAATTACTCTCCTTGTCCAGTTATCCCACATGAGAGTTCCCCTAGAATAGGTTTTCTTCTATGTTCCTTTGATAACAATTATTGAAACCCAAGATTATCATTCAATTATATTTATCTTTTTAGGGGAATCATCATCTCAATACATAAACACACATATGAGGTATGTAATATTTTTGTTCATTTGGTAATATGGAACAAAATATTCTTAATTAATTAAATATATCCAATATTACCCAAAAAGATATTTTCCATTAGTACTACTACATAGAACAATTATTCAGAACATGTGGAATGGAAAAATAAGAAAGAGTGAGTTAAAATTATTATTAATATTTAATAAGGGATATAACAATGTATAAAATGAGCATAATGATATGAAAACATGAAAATTTCATTTTAAAATAATACCGTCTATATCAAAGATCCTAATATTGATTCATTGCATAAATATTGGTATTTCATAAGACATAATTCATATGAAAATAAAATAACAATTGATATGATATCATAACATTTGTGTAAGAGATATAATTGAGGCATAAACCTAAGCATATAAAATAATAATTCCTGGATAATCATGATGATATTGATAAAATTTCAGGCTTGGGATAACCACATGTTTACCAAATTTGGTCTTATGAATAACTTTTATATATGTTCTTTTGGGTTTAGGAAGACCAACCATGTACCCTCAAAGCTCATAGAAAAATTATCATTACAAATTAATTAGTCGGAGATATAGGTCCCACCAGTCAAATTATAAAAATATACACATGTGTTCCACTAAATTAATAAACATTAATCATACCATTAATCATGAAATGAAATGGGATCCATAAACATTTTATCATCACATAAATAATATAAAAGAGATATGATTCATAATTATTTCATAATTTCATCATATAATATCCCCAAGAAAAGAAAATAGTTTTATGGGAACTCTATCGAGGTATATAAAGTGTAAGTGAAATGGGTTTTATAAAAATATAATCATAATAAACCATTCCTAAAAATAATAATAATTGTATCCGTGGTTAAAATCTATAGTAAATAATAAGTAACATCAAAAGATTTCATATAATATTAACAATTATATTAGAAGATCATATTATACAGTTGTTGTGAAAAATAAAAAAATTTGAGGATCATTTATGTAAAACCTACAACCTTTTTAAAATCCATTTATTTGAAAACAACCTTGAAACATAGTAAAGGAAGCATTAAAAATCATTTAAAAATTTTTCTGAGGAAAATCGCCTTCACATATTGAAAAAAAAATTAAAACGTATTTTTTTGGATAAACAGTTTATTTGAAAATAACCTTGAAATATTTTTAAAGGAGATTAAAATAAAAAAAAATTAATGATGATTGAATGTTTTGTTTTTTCCATAAAAAATAAAACAATGATTCCTTTAATATTTTCTATAAAATCTATGAGAGATTATTTGTAAAATGACATGAATATTATGTTAACAAAATTTATATAATGTAAATCATGCGTAAAAATTCCTTGTAAAAATAAATGTAGTATTGTAAAATATTTTGGAGATATTTTTTTGGAAAACATGGTTTTCGGAGATAACATATTTCTGAAATAAATAGAGAATTATTTTTTTATTTTCATAAATATAGTTTCTCAATTATTTTTTGTGCCAATGAGTGTGTAAATTGTACTATTAATATCATGAATAACTATAGTATATGAAAATTCAACAGTTTTTTGAGAAATGGATCATATGATTTCATCATTAGAAACATAATCATAAACAATCCTGAAAAACGATGAAGTTGTAACATAAATATTTACATCTTAAAAAACATTGAAACATAAGAGTAGTGAAGGAACATCATTAAATGAAAAATAAAATTTTATAAGGAAAAATAATTTCAAGATATAATTTTTCAATGGGTATTTATATACGTTTTGAAAAGGAATAAATGTTCATATCATCACAATTGTCTCAAAGAAGATAAATTAAAACAAAAATCCATTAATAATTTCATAACTATAGAACACAATACCCTCTGAATGTGATATCCTTAAATTGATATGTAAATAACCATAATTTAGTTATAGTAATAATACAATACATTAATAGTCAGTATATAAAACATTTCTTATACATATGTGGTGAATATGATATGTGTCTCAAGGATGTAAAATTTTAGGTAGAATTCCCATACCTCTTTAGTAATATTTTAAATTAGAAGATGAAATAAATAATAACATAATATGAAACAGTAAGTAATATTTAGAAATCGATATTTATGATATAAATTTTTTTATATGATTTATATGCACCACAAAAAGCAAACTAATGGTGAATATCAATATGCCTCCAAGAAATAAAAGCGATACTAGATATCCATTTACATAAGTCTCAAATTCCATAAAACATGTTTGAACATCAAGTATAATAGATATATGATTATTAAAAATCTATTATATATACATAATTGTATATAATACCATATATTATTTAATTATATCAATTTATTTCCTGTTTATTAAAAAATCCATGTTATGGTCATATATTGGGTAAAAATAGGTCTTTTTCATATATGTTTTGATTTATTATATTTGGCCCTATAAATTTGAAAATGGTTTCCTAATATCCCTAATTTTACACATGGTTAAAATATCCAATTAATTTATAATTTTTTTATTTTGGGTAATCAATAAAAATTAGTGATATGAAATAAAATACATCGTTCATAGAGAAGGTAGGTCATATGTATACATGAACTCAGTTCCCATTTTCATGTCATGCTAAAACAAAGAAAGAAAAATGATATATTATTATTAAAAATAATTTTTATTTAATATATATCACATATTTTTATTATTCCTATCCAAATTTAATTTTATGTGGATCTTGAATGAATCACATTGCATCATAAGGCTGTAGTCTATTGTACACCCAATAAACATTGTCATATTATAAAAATTGAATCCATGAAGGTAAGTTTGGTATAATAATTTAAAAATCTTAATAACTTCCTAAGAATAATATATATAAAATAAATCCAAAACCATTTCAAATTGAGACAGGTTGAAATTTAAATATATATCTACGGTTCGGGAGGCAGTAGTCTTCCGTACATAGTAATGATGATTTCATATACCATTTTATGGAAGTGTATATCGTTGATGGTTATTCTAAATAAATTGAAACATCTATGTATATTGAATATAATGAAATTATTATATCATCATGTCATATAAATTATTTATGGTGTTGGAGTATGAAAAAAAACAAAAATGCTAATTTATGATTGTTACCTCTTCTGTAGACATCCTTCATAGGTTAGCAATAAAACCCATAATAGGATGGTTTTAATTTGAAAAAAGTATTCTATGATTTTATTAAGGAATCTATGAAGTTATTTTGTAATTTATTGTCCCAAAAGATGGTTTTATGGTGTGAATAAGAGAGGAGAGTGGGTTTCCTTTTATAAGTTCAGTATGTGGCACACTTATGATTTTCTAAAAAGAAAAAGGTTCAATAAACATTTTTTCATTAAAAAATGCTCCATCAAACCTATAAAAAATTTCCTAAATGAGGACATAAAAATAGTGTTGAAAATTTTTGGGTCTTTTATAAAACATATCGGTATAGTTTAACTACGAAAAAGACTAATTTTGACATTTATCGTGGTAAATAATGTTTACTATTATTATTAATATATTTTATACAAAATTATTTTGAGATTAATAGTTAATATAAATATTTATAATATAAAATATATAATCTATTTTTTAAAATTTAATTCACACAAGTAGAAAAATATGATTAAAATTTAATCTTACATACATGATGAGAAAACGTATTTTAAAAATCTATATGTTCAAATGTTTATAATGTTATTCTATCAAATTTCAATACTAAATTTTTTATAGGGAAAAATTTCGAATTAATATATTTAATATTTAACTAATATTCCATTATAACCAATTTATAATATAATTTTAATTTATAAGTAATTTAAGATAAAATGAAATTTTAAATATGAATTAGGTATTTTTTTACTAGTAATTATAAACTTGATTTTTCTAGAAAGTTACCAAAAAATTATCCCTAATATAAATTTAATATTATTATTTATAAATTTTTGATTTCATTAGAAAATTAATTTTATAATAATTTAAAAAAAAATTCGTATAATTTTGAAAAAAGCCGGCATAATTTATTTTTAGAAAAATATAGTGTCACACATAAAATTGGGTTTATTTTTATTAATTTTCAAGAAAACACATATCATGATTGATAAAATATATATTAAATATAAACTATATGATTTGATTAAAATCATTCACCAAATTTTATTTCTTTATTTGATTGAGGTAAAAATATGTTTTTTCCATAATATTTTTTTCAAAAACATATTTCCATTATTTTCATATAATTTTTTTATTTTTAATTAATTTTTCACTCAATACTTCATCATATATACATGGGTTACCATATATTTTCATAATTTATGTAATCATTTTCATAACCACCATTCCAAAGGCTAGGCGATAACTATCATATTAAATAATATTATTTTAATAATATTTCATTTTCTATTTAAACATAGTGTTGCATGTAACATTAGGTTAACTAAATTTTACGTGTAATTTAAGACAAACATAGTATTGGGTATAAAACAATGTAAACATAGTGTTATTTACAATGAAAGATATACTCAATGTTTTGTGTAGTGAAAAATATAGAAAAGATTAAATTTATTAGAAAAAATATATTATGTAATATCACAGGGTGTAACAAATCACCATAAAGCCATAAGTAAAATAGGAATGCTTCATAAAATAAAATTTTAATTTGATGAATATACTATATAATTTAAAACATAAAATAAACTCCAGAATAGATAACATAAACTATCAAATGACTACCCAATATAAAGGTCACCAATAATATAATATAATTATAAATTTATGATTATTATCTCAACATAGAAAAAATATATAATATGTTTTTACCACAATATTTCATTTTAAAAGATGTTCAACATGCCACTGGTCACTATTCTTGTTAATTGGTAACATTCAACATATTCTATCAATTCCATAAATGAAAATTACTAAAATAAAATCCAAACACATTCCTTAATTCATATAAACAATCATTTATAAAAAATAATATTATAATTAATTTTCAACTCTAAATAGAATAAAATTAATTATTCAACAAAATATGTAGTAATAGAATATGTGTGAGCTTGTTCTCTTAGATTCGTCTGAGGTTTATTCCCTTGAATAATAGGTAATTATTTTGTAAACATCCCCATATTATTATATTTAATTCATTGTATTTTAAGGAATTATAACTTACCCTTTCATTCATTATAATGATGTCCTTCTTCTACTCACTTGAATAAATTTTTTTTCCTTTTAGTTGGGTACGATGTTTTTTATTTAAATAATTATCACATATTGGGAAATTTCAAAATTTCAATTTCCCCCTATATTTATCTTATTCTATTTTGTCCCATTTAAGACAAATGCCATGAATAATTTTTTCTCCATCATGCTAATGCTTTATATTATGTCCCATTTTGATGATGGTTTTTTGGAGACTAGTTCCCTTTGAAATATTATCATAATCCCAGAAAAAATTGATCATTCATACTTATTGAATTATATAAACATATATGATTGCAATTAATTAAAATAATACCCTTTTCTAAACAATGGAATTCATAATATTAGATTATAAAACTATTATTTTAAATATATTATCACAAAACATTGGAAAAATATAAAATTAAGTTAAATAATTATTAATTGTTTATCTTGTAATCATTATCATGGATTCAAAGGGAATTTTTTCAAATAATAAAATTAATTTGATACCCTATATTATATTATGTAATAAAAATATGAATTAAACAATGTAGATCCTTAGTATTATCAAACAAGGTGCATGGTAAGGACCATTTTTTAATTATATGTACTATTAATTTAAATATTAATGATTATTTTTAGTTTTATTACCCCTTGTACATCATTTCCAGAACCATATTCACTTTTTTAATCAATAAATTGATGAATTTATTTATTAAAACTAGACAATATTTATATTAAAAAAATTTATTGTTCTTATACACCTATATTCAATTCATCCTGGGGTTTTGTTCACTAATATATGTTTTTCAAAATCTAGTTCACATGGTTTCTACTATATGTGTTATGATACTAACAATAACAACCTAGACTCTAGTATCCTAGAGGGTTAAAATCCCAAATGACCAAATAGATTAGTATTATTGGTACACTAGATACAAACAATAATTTCACATACATTTTAGAACCTAAAATAAAATAAAATAATTCAATTTAGTACACCCTTAGTCCCTTTAGCATATTCATTCATATCAATCATAAACACTTCCTGGTATCATGGGAAAAATAAAACATATTAAAGGGGAGATCATAAAATCTCTATAAGCTTATGGTTATAATAGAGTATATCGCTAATAAATATGTGTAATAAATATCGAATGGAAAATAAAAAAAATTCCAATTTTCTAATAAACCAACCATAATTTTGATGAAATAATCCATGACTAAATAATTTAATTAAAATAACCACATGATCATAAAACATATCCATATATATTCAATCTGATTGAATAATAACATGGAAATTATTTAATGACCTCATAATGAGGGAATCCATATTTCTAGATATATGAAACTGTCAAGAACTTTCACAATATAGTTTAAATCTATATTTATATAACCAAAAAACTTGGCCAATGGATTTTCCTCATGTGATGTGTCACTACATGAAGAGGACATCTAAAAAATTCCCCACTCACATCATTATAATTCCAATGAATTACACATATTAATAGGGTGAATAATTATCAGAATAAACACTTTTATCATAAAACTAACACGGTAAATGTAAATAAATACCCCAAACTAATAAAGTTTATCATACACATCCAAGAGTAAAATGAATAATATAAATAAAACTGTAAATATGTAGAAAAACCGATCATAAACCATCCACATAAAAAATAGGGATTATAATAATAAATCATGTGCATAGAGGATCATGATTACTATAAAGGTATGATGTCATTAATGAATAAATTTGACATAAAAATAACTTTTTTTACAAAAATAACCTTTTGAATATGATATTTATTAAAATTAAACGTTTAAAAAATAATTTTACAACAACCTTCCAGACTTATGAAATAATAATAAAAATTTGATTTGTCATGATTTCATGGAATTTAGTTTATTTAGTATAGGTTAAAAAAACATTACTTTCACTTTTTCATTAAATGACAAAGATTCATGGTTTTAAAATTGACATAATTATTCCATTGATATTTGGTTGTAATAAATAAATTGGGAAAAAATATATGTAGTTAATCATTCATAAAATTCACAAACGTTTTTGAAAATATCTTTATAAAAAATTATTTGGATGAAAAAGTATTTTTAACGAAAGAGAAAATTAATGTCAGGTTATCATAAAAATATTTTCTGAATAATTATAATTTCTAAACAGTTTAAAACTTGTATTAAAATATGAAAAAATAATTAATATCCATTTTTTAAGGTCATATATTTATTTTAATAATTAAATATTATATTTTTCTCTAAATAGAGGCTTAAAAACAGTCTCAAAAAATGATGAGATTGAGAAATAAACCCATACCAGTTCAGTTACATTTGAATCATAATCCCCATAAATAAAATTACATTTAATTAAACTATAAATTAAATAATTTGAAATATACTGATGATATATATTATCAAAAGTGGTTGTATATAACACAAAAGGAATGCATGTTGAATATGGTGTTTTTCTCATGAATGTAAATGTGATACTTGAAACCCTTACCTTAGGTTCATCTTCCTTAGTATGTTTCTAAATAAATTTTATAATAATTATTGTATTATTAAAAAATATAAAACATTAATCATATTTATCATATAATAGACAACTCATTTACATTTTTTCATCCCCAATTAATTAACATTTTTTTGGATAAAATCATTATTTCATGTGATAATGTCTTTGTTATTCATCAAAGTATTAGTTTGGTAATTTAGGTAATTATACATTAATTTTGAGCAATTAATCAATATAATGTATAAAATCATATAATCATTATATGAATTAATAATATATAACATTCTAGTGATCTATTATTGTAATAAATATAAAATGGGTTACTCCATTCTTGGAAATGGTAGGTAGTAAATACACAAGACCACTGTTTACATTTTCACAATAGATAGAATGAATGGAAAATAAATATAAATTCACATTTATAATATAATATTAGGTTATATATATATATACCATTTATATTTATAAAACACATAATTATTACAATCCTAGATAATTGAAAATGGAAAATATTTCATATTGCTGCGTAGGGGATGGGTATTCAAGTATGCACGAGAGAAGTTATTTTCATCCAAAAGATTGTTAGGAAATATGTTATATGTGATCATTTATTTTCATAAGTTTTTTTATAACATTATTATCAGGTATATTAATTAAATTTTATCTTTCTACCTTACATGTAAAATGTAAGCAAAAAATAAATCACAACCCTTCATGAGGTGGTAGTCCAACATAGACACAAGAGATGACATCATATCCCATGTAGAATGGTAGCTTAGATTGTATATGTGATATAATTGCTGCATATGTTTAATAATTTCATACATATATTTATAAATTTAGATCAATATTCATATACATCATTTAAAGGAGGTGGTGGAAAATAATAACATCAGTTCCCATGGTTGGAGTCCTCTGTACATACAATCGAAAATTTCATTTACCATTTGACAGGCATGGAGATGAATATAAGTTATTATAATACAATAATAAGATATCATTATATATGATAAACTAATCTTTTATTTTATCATAGTTTAATAGGGACTCAAGGAGGTGGAATATGAAATAAACAAAAAACGCATGTTTAAGAATTTTACCTCATCTTCAGTGAGCATCTTTTGATTTATACAAAAATCCAACATATTTGTGATTCCTAATAACAATAAGGCATATAGGATGTGGTGAAAATATTAACAAACCTGTTTGGCTATTTCTTGGAATACCCAATGGTTTTGGTAACCATAAATAAGGGAGAAGAGTTGTGGTTTCTTATAAGTGGCAGAGACAACAAACGATGAATATTTGAACAGATATAGTGATACCCACATTTTTCTCAAAAAACAAGCCTAAAATATATTAATTTTTGATCCTTAGATAATATATAGTAAAAATATTGTCTAGAAATGGGTTCTTGAAATTTAATATTTCATTTTTACTCATATCTATTTAGCCTTACTCCCAGTAAACCCAATTTTACTTTATTTACGGTAATTAATTTTTACATTTTTTACTATTTATTATTTTGAAATATTATTCTTTAATTATTATATAATGTAAATTATTCTTATTAAAAATATAGAAACATTTTCTCAAAATTATATTCAAATATCTAGAAAAATTAAATTTAATGGTAAACCATATATGTGATTAAGGATCTTTTTTCCGAAGTGAAAATTATCAAAAAATATAATTTTTTTAATATCAAAATTAAATTTATAATTGATTATACTAATATAAATTATGTAAATTTTAATTTAATTAAAATAATTTTACATTAAATTCATATGGGAAAGTAATTGCATTTTTAAATAACATTAATACAATTGTAGTTTTCAATAAAAACCTGTATTTTACACTATTCATAAAATACATTCGCTTTAAATTTCTCACAAAATCACCCAAATATAATTTTGACATATATATTTCAAAATTTTTGTTTAAAATTTCAAATAAATTTTCTACAATAGGTGTATAATAATTTTAAATTATTTTTTAAAATCACTAATTAGAAACCTTTTTATAAAAATATCTTCTTTCCATAATTTTTTTTTCAATCAAGTGATTTTTATTTTATTTATAATCCATAGATAACTATTAAATTTTTTTATGAATTATGAAACAATATAATTTTTATAATTTTTTTATTCATTCCTGACTACATAATGTCTATTTTATAATTGAAATGTTTACATAATAAAATTTCAATAGATTATTGTGTTACATTCAAAACCGATGTTTCATGCATCACAAGGTATTAGAGAGATTGAATTTATTTATAAAGAAATATTCAGTAACGTCTTAGTGTATTATATTCACTTTTTTATCTTTATGTTATGTGTCATATATGCTATCGAAGATGATGTTCCCCCTTTAGAATCCCAAGGCCATAAAAGAATGAAATTATTTGTAATGATTTCATTTTAAAGATGTTATCATTAAATAATTCACCAATATAATAGAAACTGCAGGTTAAAGTAAAGATATATCAACAGAAATAATAGTGAACATGTATGTTATATGAGAATCAACTAAAATCAATTTTGATACTAGACCAGGTAATATGATTCAATTTTCCAATTACGTGACAAAGAGTTGAAGGTATAACATATGGGTAATAAAGAAAATGTATCAAAGAGGAAAATTGTTTTTTTATTACTTTCTATAAAGTAGTTTTATAAAATATGATTAATTAGGTTCAATCATAGGGACCAACTTATAGGATCTAAATAATGATGTAGATGCTCAATATACAAGAGGGGGGCTGAATTGTATACTTTAAAAATTCCTTTGGAACCTTAAAGTTAGTTATGAATAACTATTCCTTAAGCAAAGGAAAGGGCTCAGTTTAACAAAGTTAAACTCAAGAAAATTCACAACACCCCTAGTACCAAATGAAAACTTGGAAAGTGTATTCCGAAAGAAGGTTCCAGAAATACGGTTCCAGAAATTGAAACATAACAAAAGTTTACAATATGAGATTCTACCTTAAAGAGTATAGAATATAAATGAAACAGAGTACAAGTAAGGAAGTATAAGAGAATTATACTTTCCTTATAATACATAATGCAGAGGAAATAAACAAAGTAGTAAAACTACAAGTAACAAGATATAGGTCTTTTAACCCAAAGAGAAGGTTATCCAACAACCTTGGATAAAGGTCCCTTGATTTATACTTTCAAGAAATTATATCTTACCCACACCAGGGTAAGCCCTCGATATGAAGATCGGAGCCTCTTTCTTGCTATCCCCGCAAGTCCTCAACTTCAAGGTAGTTGGCCACCTCTGTCTTCCTCAGTAAGGAAGCCCTAAACATCAAGGTAGTCGGCACCTCTGTCTTCCTATCCCCAGAAGTCCTCAAATGTAATCACCAACATTCGGAGTCGCACGAAGGAAAAACTGAACGAGCGGTTCAGTACGCACAAGTCATGAAAAGATTTCCCTCTCTAGAAATCACCTTAGCAGCGTGTGGTCTCTAGATTGATCAACTTCTCTGTGTATGGAGCTCTTTCAAATGAGCTCCTATTTATAGGCAAATTTTCAACGGTCTGCTCCCTCCTCCAACGGTCATATTTTCCATGAAACACGGAGGGACCTGTACACGTGTAACTCAACCAATGGTTAATTAGAAACAGAAAAGACAACATCATTTTATGACAGACTATGTATAACTGAATGTACGACATCGTTTTGAAATAAAGCAAATGTATGTAAAATCTAGTCAATATATCAGAGTGTAAGTAAGTCAAAAGTTCGGAGTCTAATCAAAATGAAGTTCGGAGCCTATGTTATGAAATGTTCGGATTCTGTTTTATAGGAATTCGGAGTCTGATTTCACCAGAGACCGGATTCTGAACCTATAGAGTTCGGAGTCGAATTTTTTAAGAGTTCAGAGTCGAACTTCTTAAATGTTCGGAGTCAAACTTCTTAAGAGTTCGGAGTCGAGCTTCTTAAGATTTCGGAGTCGATCTTCTTCAGAGTTCAGAGTCGAAAAACAAAAGAGTTTGGAGTCGAGCTTCTTCTGAGTTCGGAGTTGAGCTTCTTCAGAGTTCGGAGTCGAACTACAAAAGAGTTCAGAGTCAAACTTCATCAGAGTTCAGAGTCAAACTAAAAAAGAGTTCGGAGTCGAACATCTTTAGAGTTCGGAGTCGAACTGCTTAAGAGTTCGGAGTCGAACTGCGTAAGAGTTCGAAGTCGAACTTCTTCAGAGTTCGGAATCCCGAATTCGGATTAGAACTACATTACAGATCACATCCAGAATTCGGATCCTAAAAATAGAATAATTCAAATAATTTCATTATATGGCTCTGGAAATTTGGTTATGAATCCTGTTTTTGAATTTAAGAATAATATTACTATGTATAAGAAAATCTAGGTTAAGGTAAATTTCCTTAAAGAATCAAATTTTCCTTATGGGGGTAAAAATAATATTTGCTTAAGTATAAGGTGTTTGTGATTTTAAAAACAAGAAGGAATGGAAAAGTCATAAGGAAAACCTTATTGACTCAACAATCTCCCCCTTTTTGGAAAGCACAAATATCCTTTTGAAAAAGTATATAAGGATTTTGAAAATTTTCATTATACTTTGAAAATAAAAACTTATCTCCCTTTTTCATAGATAGAAGTGAATACAACTAACTCCCCCTTAGGCATTGAAACTCTAAGGATTATATTCTGGGTTTTCAGAGTATAGTTTTCATTATTGTACGAATGAAAAAAAACATCGTAGTGGGAAACTCCCCCTTTCTTTAAGGATATTTCTCTTAGAAATTTTTCCTTTCTCCTCCTTAGGAATGGTTCTTTTTCCTTCTCCCCCTTTGTGATTTTCAAAAAAAATTGAAGGGAATGGAAAACAAAGTATACTACCTAAAACATTAATATATAGCAAGATACAAACCAACCAGATAACCATTTCATTAGAGTTGGGGAAAAAATACAAGGAATGACAACTACAACAAAAGATCGGATTGGATTCATTTGTCTTCCTTTTCCTTCGGAATGAGCTGCTTCAACAAGGATTTGAGTTTCTTCAAGTCTCTTTGATCTTCCTCTCGTTGCCTCTCCAAGGATTTTACCTTTTCTTCTTGAGCTTTTAAAGCCTCTGCCTGAGCCTCCAAGGATTCTTTTTGAAACTTCAACAACTCATCTTGCTTTTAAATCTTCTATTGAAACTCAATCTGGAAATCTCTTTCAGTTTTTCAATTTTGAGTTACTGAGTTAAGCTTCCCATTCAGATCCCTGACCTGTTGATTCCGGAAATTTTGCTCCTGGGTTAACTTCTCAAATATCTCATTAACCTTTTTATCCTCCATTTCAAAGGCATTTTGAACTTCAGCCTGAAAATTCTCAAAGTGAACTAAATCTTCATCAACTCTCCTAGAACACTTCGTTACTTTACTGTAGGACTTACTATGCACATCATAATCGATCAGAAAACTTTTCTGTTCAGCTTCAAACTTCACAAATTTATCCATTACCATAGATAAAGAATCTGATTTTTGATTCATAAATTATTGCAGCAACTGGCATCTAGAATCTATTGTTGGAAGAATCAGAATTGTGTCCACCAACTTTCTCAGAGATTGAACCACAAAATCATGCCCGTGGGATGATGATTCCGAATCAGAAACTTCTTTATGAGATTCCTCTTCTTCAACTTGCATCAGCTTCCTTCTGGAGGTACCACCAACATCTTTCTTTCTGATGATATATTTAATAGGTGTCTCCATTAAAGTTTTCTTCCCTTTATCGGATTTTGGAATGGATTGCACATTTGGAGATACTCCCTTAGATTCAAAAACTCGAACAATCTGATCCTCATCTGGTTTCTGTCTTTCTTGTCCTTCCACAAGAAAGTTCCTCTCATAGGATTCTTCTTTACCAAACAGCTCATTCACTTCTTCTTCTTCTTCTGGATATTGCTTGCTATCTTCCTCATCTCCCTTTCCTGAGGTAACTATCTTTGCGGATTCAGCCTTATCTTTGTAGTCATGTACTTGCTTGATGAAGGTATCCAGATCTTCACTCTCCTCTTCTTATTCTTCTTCTTCCTCTACTACTTCAGAAACCTCATTCTCAGCTTCTATTACAAGTTCTTTTCCCTTGTCCTTTTCTGGAGTGACATAGTTTTTCGCTGGATTTTCTGGTAAAGAAGGATCAACACCGAAAGTTTCCGGAACTGGAAGCCTTTCGGAAGCTAACTCTGTATCTTTTTGCAAAGATTGCACTAGTTCAGCTTCAGATATCTTCTTTCTCATCTTCTTTTCCTTCACTTTCCTTTCTAGCTCCTCAGTAGCTTTTTCTTTTAATGCCTTGTCCTCAGCAGGGTCCTGTCCGAATTGAGGATCCCCTTCCTTCCTCATTTCTTTATCTTTCCTCCACTTTGCAGCTACTTCATCTTTATATATTTTCTGCTTCTTCGGCTTGGGTGGTGTGGATTCAGTTTCCTTAGGCTGAGGAACATCTTCACCAGTAACTACTTCCTTAGACATTCTCTTCTTCCTTTGATTTTTTGAAGGTTTCGGAGATTCTTTTCAGCTGTTTCAAATTCCTCCACGGATAAGGGTAAAATTCTCTGGATTCACTAGAAAATCCTATCTTCATTCTCTTAAGCGTATCATCACTGACAAGCATGAGCTTGCAATTCCGGATCTTTGATTTTCAGGAAACTTTGAAAGATTCTAAGCATCGAACAATCAACTTAGACAGTAAGGCAAGAATCATCATAATCTGATCTCATAGATTTCCTTCTATAATATTCCTGATTGTAACCAAGACATGCCTTATCAGATTTATCTTTCTTAGATTTACCAAGAAATCTAAGACATAGATATCACTCTTCATCAGATTGTCTTTATCTCCTCTTCTCAAAACTAGAAACACTTGCACCCATAGTTGAAGTATTCTATTATTCGGAGTGAGCCGAGAAATCTTAGTTGTTGAACCATCCTTAAGACCAAGACACTTCAGTGCCTTCTCCTTATTGAAACTTCCTTGCACATCAGGATGTTTGTGGGAACCGAATTCAGCTTCTCCCTCATATGCTATACCAACCAGGCTTGCTGCCTTAGTGTAATAAAGTTTATATGTTTTCCCATAGGACATGAAAGAAAACCGTTCTCTTCCATCTTCCACCAGGAAGGAAACAGACTCATAAAACTCTATCAACAAGTCAGTATAAACCGGATCCTATTTATCTAAATTACCTATGCAGATATCTTCCCATCCATTCAGTCTAATATTCTTAGAAATAATAGAATCATGATTATAAAAATCCAGATGAAATAACCTTTATATGTAAACTAAC
Source organism: Viscum album (assembly GCA_963277665.1). NCBI lineage: Eukaryota > Viridiplantae > Streptophyta > Magnoliopsida > Santalales > Viscaceae > Viscum > Viscum album. Next base: position 1,090,538,140 of record OY728157.1, on the reverse strand, counting down.
CACTTTGAAATTGGTTTGATAGTTGACATATCTTGAGAGGATGCTTCAACAGACATTCGGAATGAAATAAACTGTACGATTTGGATTGGCTTCACATGATTCGGAACCATCCTTATAAGGATCAGCAGAGCTTCAAGACGCAATATCTTGGAAAACCAATGTGGGATGAGTCTCGGGACCCCCTTTTTATAGGCAAAGAATTTGACCGTTGGTCTTCCAAAAGTCATCCAATGGTTGAAACTACTTTGATCTGATCTGACGGTTGAGAAAAATTCCGAAAGGAAAAAAAATTTGACTCCGATATTTTCTGGTTTTTTAAAGAAAACATTCAGATTTGAGGAAAAAACTAGAATCCAAACTAAACAAGGAAGATACAAGTAAGAAAAATTTGATTACAAAACTATAAGTAGGAAAATCATAACTTACGGATTGACAAGAAATATTATTCGAAATTTGTAATATTCTTCTTGAAGGGGAAAAACAACATTACAAAAGTTCCAGTACGAAAATACTCATTACGAAAACCCCAGTCCAAAAATATCCATTCCGAAAATTATTAGTACGAAAATTCCTTTCTAGAAGTTTTCAATACGAAAAATTTCCGTTCCGGAAAATTTCAGTTCCGGAAATTTCCATTATGGAAATCTTAGTTCCGAAAAGTTTAAAAAAAATTTAAAAAATGTACTCCCCCTATGAAAAGGAGTTTATTACTGTTAGGAGAATTGTTCAACAAGAAGTCAATGAAGAATTATTACCTTACGGTTATCATTCCTAACTATTGTTTAATATATTCAAATCAATCGTAGGGTAATGATTTTGTGAAGATATCAGCAAGTTGATCTTGTGTTCCGATAAACTGAAGAATAATATCTCATTTTTTTGTTTGATCCCTAAGAAAGTGATGCCTTATATCTATGTTTTTTTTTCGATAGTGATGTGCAGTGTTCTTACTTAAGGAAATAGAACTTGTGTTACCACACAGAATTTGAGTTTTAGTAAAGCTCAAGCCATAGTCTGTGAGTGTGTGTTGCATACACAATACTTGAGCATAACAACTTCCAGCTGCTACATATTCTGCTTCAGCAGTGGAAAGTGCAACAGAATGTTGCTTCTTTCATGACTAAGAAACTAATAATTCTCGTAAGAAATGAAAAGTTCCGGATGTACTGTTTCTATACATTCTACATCCACCAATGTCAGCATCAGAAAATCTTTTTAGAACAAAAACATTTCCAGAAGTATAAAATAATCCTAGATCCATGGTTCCCTTAAGGTTGCGAAAAATTATTTTTACTTCCATTAAGTGATATTCTTTAGGATTGGATTGACATCATGCACATAAGCATACTGAGAACATTAATTCTGGTCGACTAGCTGTTAAGTAATGTAAACTTCTTATCATACCTTTAAAAAAATTTTGATCTACTAGTTTCCCAGCTTCATCAACATCTAATGAGTTTGTGGTACCAATAAGAGTACTTATACTGCTAGTATTGTCATAACCATTATTTTTGAGAAGATCTTTAATATACTTATGTTGAGATATGTAGGTTCTTTCTGGTTTTTGAGAAATTTGAAAACCAAGGAAATATGTTAACTCACCCATCATACTCATTTCAAACTCAGATTTCATTAGACTTACAAAGGAGTCGGTTAAATATTGCTGAGTTGAACCAAATATGATGTCATCAAAATAAATTTTAATAATGAAAACATTTTTCTTATCCCTTTTTATAAAAAGGTTTGGATCTTCATTTCCCTTAACATAGTTATTTTGAAGCAAAAATCAAGTGAGTCTATCATACCAGGCTCATGGGGCTTGTTTAAGACCATACAAAGCTTTGTTAAGTCTAAAAACATGATAAGGATGTTTTGTATCTTTAAAGTCAGGAGGTTGTTCAAAAAAAAACTTCCTCTTGGACATAACCATTAAGAAAATCACATTTCACATCCATTTGGAAATGTTTGAAATTAAAGAATGCTACGAAGGAAAGTAGAATACAGATAGATTCAAGTCTAGCTACTGGAGCGTAGGTTTCTTCACAGTCTATCCCCTCTTGGTGATTATAACCTTTAGCAACAAGTCTAGCTTTATTTCTTACTATGACTCCATTTTCATCACATTTATTTCTGAAAACCCATTTTACTCCAATAACAGAAGTTTCCATAGGTCTTTCAACCATGATCCATACTTTGTTCCTTTCGAATTCATTTAGTTCATCTTGCATTGCTTTGATCCAATCATCATCACCTAAAGATTCATCAGTGATTTTTTTTCTAATTGAGAATGAAATGCTAGATGTTCTATTTCATTTCTTAAGGAACCTCTAGTTATTATAGGTTTATTTACATCACCAATGATACTATCACTAGGATGATTCTTAAGAAACACCTGATTTGGGTTTTGTAAAACCTGTTTATCAACATAGGGTAGAAAGTCTTCTGGGGTAAATGTTTCAGATGTATCTTATTGAACATTTTCCTTATCAGAAGGTTCTTCTATCAAATGTTGACAATCAGTTTTTGAAAACACATCTGAGGATGTAGGTTGGGATGGTTTAAAAACAAAATGATCAGACTTGTAAAATTTTACTTGTACTGTTTCTTCAACAGTACAAGTATTTTTATTAAAAACTCTATAAGCATTAGAAGTTGTGGAGTAGCCTAATAAAATTCCTTTATCGGATTTTGGTGCAAATTTATGTAAGTTATCTTTAGTATTCAAAATGAATACTTTGCAACCAAAAACCTTGAAGTAGGATAGTCTTGGTTTTCTACTATTCCATAACTCATAAAGAGTTTTATTAAGAAAAGGTCTAATGAAAACTCGATTTATAGTATAGCAAGCAGTACATACAGCTTCAGCCCAGAAATGTCTAGCTATAAAATATTCACTCAACATGGTTCTAGTTATCTCTTGAAGAATCCTATTTCTTCTCTCAACTACACCATTTTGTTGAGGAGTTCTAGGTTCTGAAAAAATGTTAATAATACCTTTTCTACTACAAAAAGTTTCAAAATCAGAATTTTGAAATTCTCCTCCATGATCACTATGAATAGTTTTCATTGGAAGGTTTTTCTCATTTTTAACTTGAGCACTAAAACTTTTGAAATAAGAAAAAGCTTCAGATTTCCTTGCTATAAAATAAACCCAAGTAAATCTAGTGTAATCATCAACTAGAACAAGCACATAGTATTTGTCTCCAATACTTCCAGTTTGTGTTGGACCAAAAAGATCCATGTACACTAACTGTAATGCATCAGTTGTTGAGACTTCACCGATTGATTTAAAACTAAATTAATGTTTCTTGCCATACTGACAAGGATCACAAACTTTAGAAGAATCAAATATAAGCTCCCGTAGATCCTTAACTACTTTCTTCATAGAGAGTTTACATAGGTTTCTAAGGTTACAGTGACCTAATCTTCTATTCCATAACCAGGAATGACCATCCATCGCAATTAGACGAGGTAGATCTTGCCTCCTGAGGTCTTCTAGGTTCAAAGTGTAAACATTATCTTGCCTATTGGCTGAGAGAATAAATTCTTCCTTGGAATTGCTAACTAAACACTTATCATTCCTAAAATTAACAAGGTACTCTTCATCACATAACTAACTTACTCTAATGAGGTTGTGCCTAAGACCCTTAACAAAAAGAACATTTGAAATCAATTTTTTTCCTAAAAGAACAATATTACCAATGCCAACTATCTCTCCCTTAGCATTGTATCTGAAAGTTACCTTTCCACCTTTCGTTTTGATAATCTTTTCAAAACAGCTTTTGTTACCATTCATGTGCCGGGAACATCCACTATCCATGTACCATGTATTGTTGCTGCTGGTACTCTCTTTATTTTCCTGAAATCAAGAAGAGAATTAAACATTTTGAATCCAAACTTGTTTGGATCCGAGATTACTAGATAACAAAATTTTATGTACCCACATCTTCTTTGAGAAATAAGCTTTATGAAAACCTAAGGATTGGGTTTGGTTTAAGGAACAATTCATTGCCCAATGACCACCACATTGACACTTGGTACAAAATGGGGCACTTTGAGGAACAAAATAATTGTTACTAAAAATTGGTTTTTCATGGGTATAACCAAATCCGGATTTATTTCTTAAAGGTCGTATTTGGGAATACAATTTATCAAAATTTTCCTTACCATGGGTAAAGTTTGATAAACACTTCTTTAAGGAAAAAATTTCGGACTTGAGTTTTGTAACCAAGTTTTTATCCTCAAAATCATTAGTTTTAGAACTGGGGCTACGCTCGAAAATATTTTTCTTAGAAAATACTTTTTCTAACTCTTTAGAAAGTTGGTTCTTCTCAGAAAATATTTTCTCAAGATTTTTTGAAATATTTTCAAAATCAGAATTTTTCCTATCATGATCTTTAGAAAGATCTGATATCTCTTTTGTAAGAATAGAATTCCTGGAGTTTTTTTTATCATGTTTTTTATTGAGTTTGGAATTCTCAATTGCAAGAAGATCAACAAACCTAGAGACTTATTTATAATTAGGTAAAGTATTTTCTTCATCAGAAGAGGTTTTTTCATCAGAAGAGTTATAATAATTAAAATCATTAGAATTTGAAGAAACATTGATCAATGATTCAGCATTTCGTTCTTTAGCCATAAAGCAATGACTATCAATAGGTAATCTGGCTATAAGACCAATATTCTTCTGTCCTGAAGATTCATAATCCGAAAATTCAACTGAAGAGTCACCACCACTGGCACTGCAGGTATCATTAGCTTTCAAAACATTCTTAGCTTTGGCTTTATAATACTTCTTTCTATTCCTGTCTGAATGCCTTTCTTCCCTTTCTTTCTTTTTGAGAAAAGGTCAATCTGGTCTAATATGTCTAGCTTTCTTGCATTCATAACAAGTAACTTCTCCATCTTTTCTATCTTTCCTATCCTTTTTCATATACTTGGATTGGAAATTTCTCTGGCAAGCTATCTTGTTCATCGTTCGAGCAAGATTTTCTAATTCATTTTCTGATATTTCTATCTCACTAGAATCTGATTGAAGCACCATTTTCTTAGACTTGGATATGGTTACTCTCTCAGGAGTCTTAGCTTTCACATGATTTGATGTTGTTGTAAAAGAAACGGTACCATTTCCATTTTTATTTTCGATGTTGTCAGCATCTCTCTTCATTCTGTTTTCATGTAGGAGAAGAGTTCCAAATAACTCATCAAGAGAAATTTGAGTGACCTTCATGTTCTCATCTATAGCAGTTCTTTTGGATTCCCACTCATTGGGCATAATATCAATTATCTTATCCACAACTGCTTCATCATCTAAACCTTTTTCTCCCATAGACTCTAAGTTATTGACTATAGTCATAAACCTCTGTTGAACATTACATATTGGTTCTCCATAAAGAAAATTAAAGCCATGATATTCATCTCTAAGCATAGCTCTCCTAGTCTCAATCACTTTAGAAGTTCCAAAGTGTGTAACCTCTAACTTCTTCCAGATACAATTAACTGCTTCACAAGAACAAATTTGGATATATATATTTCTAGTCATTGAACAAAGTAAAGTATTTTGTACCTTATAATTGAGTTGGTACTCTTTCTTTTCCTGGTTAGTGAAAGTTCTTACTTCCATATCAGGAATTTTATAATCACCAGTAAGCATAAAAAAGTTGTCCACTTCAGTATAGATAACAAAAGTCTTCATTAGATCTCTCCAGTACTCATAGTCATTATCATCAAAGATTGGCAGTCTTGTAGGATTTAGATTATCAATAGAACCAACATTTATTCTTGCCATACTTAAAACAACCTTTGGCACACAAACTTGTTAGAAAAAAAGATTCGTAATAACAATGTTCGGAATGATAAATTTCGGAATGACAATGTTCGGAATGAATAGTTCGGAATGAAAAAGTGAGAAGGAAAACATATAAGTGAGTACATGTATTTCAGAGACCTGCTCTGATACCAATTGTAGGATCGAAATAATGATGTAGATGCTCAATATACAAGAGGGGGCGGTGAATTGTATACTTTAAAAAAAATTTGGAACCTTTAAAGTTAGTAATGAATAACTATTCCTTAATCAAAGGAAAGCGCTCAATTTAACAATGTTGAACTTAAGCAAATTCACAACACCTCTATACCAAATGAAAACTTGGAAAGAGTATTCCGAAAGAAGGTTCCAAAAATACGGTTCCGGAAATTGAAACTTAACAAAAGTTTACAATATGAGATTATACCTTAAAGCGTATAGAATATAAATGAAACAGATTACAAGTAAAGAAGTATAAAATAATTATACATTCCTTATAATACAAAATGCAGCGGAAATAAACAAGTAGTAAAACTATAAGTAACAAGATATAAGTCTTTTAACCCAAAGAGAAGGGTATCCAACAACCTTGGATAAAGGTCCCTTGATTTATACTTTCAAGCAAGTCTTTCTTACCCACTCCAGGGTAATCCCTCGATACGAAGATCAGAGCCTCTGCCTTGCTATCCCCGCAAGTCGTCAACTTCGAGGTAGTTGGCCACCTCTGTCTTCCTCAGCAAGGAAGCCCTCAACTTCAAGGTAGACGGCACCTCTGTCTTCCTATCCCCGAAAGTTCTCAAATGTAATCACCAACATTCGGAGTCGCACGAAGCAAAAACTGAACGAGCGGTTCAGTACGCACAAGGCATGAACAGCTTTCTCTCTCTAGAAATCACCTTAGCAGCGTGTGGTCTCTAGATTGATCAACTTCTCTGTGTATGGAGCTCGTTCAAATGAGCTCCTATTTATAGGAAAAATTCCAACGGTCTGCTCCCTCCTCCAATGGTCATATTTTCCATGAAACTCGGAGGGTCCTGTACATGTGTAACTCAACCAACGGTTAATTAGAAACAGAAAAGACGACATTTTTTTATAACAGACTATGTATAACTGAGTGTACGACATCATTTTGAAATGAAGAAAATATAAGTAAAAGCTTGTAAATATATCAGAGTGTAAGTAAGTCAAATGTTCGGAGTCTAATCAAAATGAAGTTCGGAGCCTATGTTAAGAAATGTTCGGATTCTGTTTTATAGGAATTCGGAGTCTGGTTTCACCAGAGATCAGATTCTGAACTTGTAGAGTTCAGAGTAGAATTTCTTAAGAGTTCGGAGTCGAACTGCTTAAAAGATCGGAGTCGAAATTCTTAAGATTTCGGATTCGAGCTTCTTAAGAGTTTGGAGTCAATATTCTTCAGAGTTCGGAGTCGAACTACAAAAGTGTTCGGAGTTGAACTTCTTTTGAGTTCAGAGTCGATCTTCTTCAGAGTTCGGAGTCGAACTACAAACGAGTTCGGAGTCGAACTTCGTTAGAGTTCTAAGTCAAACTACTTAAGAGTTCGGAGTTGAACAGCTTAAGAGTTCGAAGTTGAACTTCTTCAGAATTCGGAATCCCGAATTCGGATTAGAACTACATTACAGATCACATCCAGAATTCGGATCCTAAAAACGGAATACTTCAAATATTTTCATATATGGCTCCGGAAATTTGGTTATGAATCCGGTTTTTGAATTTAAGAATAATATTACTATGTATAAGAAAATCTAGGTTAAGGTAAATTTCCTTAAAGAAGTAAATTTCCCTTATGGGGGTAAAAATAATATTTTCTTATGTATAAGGTGTTTGTGATTTTTAAAACAATAAGGAATGGAAAAGTCATAAATAAACCTTATTGACTCAACACAACTTTCTTTACATCTTTATCATAATTTTGTTGGGCCTTATACATTCACACCGTTGTTTTTAACATTTAGGTTTAAAATTAAAAGAGAATTTCTTAAAAAATATATATAGGATATGAAGAAAAATAAAAGAGGAAGTGAATAGGTAAAATCACAAATGCTTCATTAATAAGTGGAGTACAATTCCTAATTTCATTTAAATGCCTTAAAAAAAATTATTATCAAATTCATAAAAACAATTTACATTTTTCATTAGTTGAACTAAATTAGATTTAGCTATTACTTGAGATTTTTGAATTGTTTCTATTGTTCAAGGATATATCACCACATAAGAATTTTTTTTGCGTTATAGTAAAATATTTATTCATCATTCCTATAATTTATAGGATATGAATGTGGATGTCTGAGTATTTATTTAATTATTCATATTCTAAATATTTGAAAATGATTTATGACATGATTATGGTTTTAGATGATGATTCATAGAATCTTTCATTAGTGAGCTATTTTTTATTAATTACATGACCTGATTTTCTCATTTATATATTCCCCATTGTTGAGATACTTTTAATCAATATTTCATAGTATTTGTGAGAATATTTCTTTATAGATGCGTGGGGCATGTAATGATATTAGAAAAAGAATTAATTTCACTTATAAGGAATGATTTTTCATTATCACTTTTAATATGACTAATAATTATTTATTCTAACCTTTTTTATCATTGAATATATCATGTAAATTAATTCTATATAGCTTATAGAATCCCTATATGACATGTTAGGCAAGAGCTACCCCAAGACATATATTATCCTTTACAATCTTATAATTTCTATTTTTATGGATGTCAATTAAATTTTTATGGGGATATTAATATTGGATATGGATATTATATATTGATATAGTGTTGGATATTCTAGATGAATTTGGGAGGGTTCATCCGCACTCAATAATTGTATATAATTAATTATCCCTCTATATGTGAAAATGAATAATAAATGTGGAAATAAATAAAAAATGGGACGTGTCTTGGGTAGAAAATAATAACCAATACTAGAATGATGATCATAAAATAATATGTGGTTAATTAGGCAATGTGATACTTGTATAAAATATAGATATTGAAAAGTAAATATAAAAGTGATAAGAATAATTCCTTATAGATTGTTATGGGAAATAATAAACATTACATGACCAATGAACATGCATCATTTGGTTTTTGATGGTGGATGTGTGATACTTCCCATGAATAAATTTAAAAAATAAAATAAATAAATGAAATGATAAAAACACAAAATATGGGGGTTTCATTAATTGTGGTTTAATATTTACCAAGAATCTACATTATACTTTGATGATTATGGGATCTGATATTCTATATTAAATAAGAGTATGTCAAACCAATTCTCTTTTGAATATAATGTATTATTCCAAAGAATGAAACATCCATTATGGCCATTATATTCTTTTAAACATAATTTTATTCCATTCCTAATCATTGTAGACATTTCTATCCTCAATATTAAGACATTATGATTAATTTTGATATTTTCCTTTACATGGATTAAATATGGATATAATGAAGGCTTGTGGTATGGAACATGTAATTTTTATTGTGTATAAATCCAAATATAAGTTCTTGAGTGATTTGTTAATTACATTCTTGGTGCGGTAAATCATAACTTGCATAACATTTAATGAGAGGTTTGGTTTTTTATGTGGATGTGGAAAAATGTCTTCAATTGGTAATTACAAATAAAGCATGATTTGGTATTAATTTTTCAATTTAACTTTTTGTTACTACTCTAAAATATAACTATATTTTATTGAGCATCATGATTTGAAAATTTCTTTATTGAACATCCGAACATTTGTGTTTAGATGTAGAGATTTTGATCTAGGATAAAAAATGGGTTGACTATGGGGGAGGGGTGGAATCTATATTATTTATTTATTTTTGTTGTATTTGATACATATTTTTATTGAATTATTCAATGTTAAATGGATACCACTACCTAATTTTATTTTTATTCCTTTTCATGTCACATCCATAATAGTTTTTTAATATTTTTCTATATAGAAGAAATTGTCTCATTTTATAAAGCATAGACTTTGTTTCCAAGAAAATCCTCTCAGTTTGAAATCATATGATTAATGAGAACAAAAATGGATGAAAATGTTAAAAATAGGTTTTATTTCATTAGTATAAAGTGACACCAGGAGTGTATTAAGATATAAATCCACTAGAAATCCTTTTTTTCAATCACACCATGAATGTGAATTTTCATGTCATGGATGAGATACATAACTGTCAAGGAATGGCTATCGAAGGTTCATTGATTTCATGACAAATATTCCATGTCCAAAATTTTTTATACAAAGGAATTTTGAATAAATTGCATAATCATTCATTATATTTAAAATTTGTTTAAGGCATGATTTCTTGCAAATAAAAAAATTAATTATCTCATATTCCATGATTTTTAACTGATTTGATACTTATTTGACTAGGAAACCTTTGTGATAATTGGTGGTATAAAAATTTTCAACTCAACAACAATCTAAGGGATTTTTTGCACACTTGTGGGTATTTTTCACTACTTCATTACCCATATAATGTTAAACATAGTTTGTTTTTTGTTTCTACATTTCAATTTAAATTGTAATTGTTGAAATATTTCTAGTTTAATGGAAATATTCTTCACATAACTCTATTCAAGATGATTCCTTAAAGGGAAAGTACTATACAGTAGATTTAAATAATATTTACTGATTAATTAATATAAACTGGTATGTTCACATGCGATAAGAATAATATTGGAAACCAATTCACTATTACATAGTTTTCCAAGATTCATTCCATGTTATTTTACAAGGATAAAAACAATAGTATAATTGATATTATGGGTTTCTGACCATTAGAAATAAAATAATTTATATTTTTTTTATTTTAATTGTGAATTAATATGAATGAAGATATTTTGTGACCATGGTATAGTCAATAAATTATGTAGAATCGATAGATTTAAAAATAGAAATTTATTTTCCTTCCAAATTTTTTTTCCAAAACCTCTTGGCTAATACATAGATGAAATAATAATATACTATGAATGCATAATATAAATTTGATTCCATATCCATGATTTTATCATAGTAATTTAATCTATTTAATTACATTTTATTTTCATTATATTGTGATAAATATTAACAATTCAAATCAATAAATCGTGTGTAGTGATCCCGACATGATCATGACAACAAAACTATTAGTAAAGAGTTATCATTGTGCTTCAACATTCTCAATGAGTCTATACTTTTACATTCATTATTCAAGGACATTATAGTTAGTGTATTTCAGTAATATTATAAATTTATAATTTTTTATCTTTGTGGATAATTTAATAATTCGTTTTGGGATTATCAAATAATATGAACATTGAGGAGAAACATTCTTGAATGAAAATAAGAGATATTGATTTATCCACATAAAACCATTTATTTAATTTAATGTTGAACCAAAGGGAGATGAAATCATTTTAATATTGGTAAAAAAATAAATAAGTTTATAATAATAAAATATATTGGGGTTTTCTGTGAAATTATATACCATTTTCCCAAATCAATATATGTAAAAATTGATTCTAAATTTCAAAGTAAGATTTTATAAGACCTAATTACCTTAGACATTCAAGTAGATTTAATTTACAAAAAAATATATAAAATTTCCATGATTATAATTAATATTTATAATAAACTTATTCATATTAATTTACTTAATACGATTCATATATAATTCAATATTGCACACATATTAATTTTTTATTAAAAGTAATTTTTGTTGTTAATTTTTTTCTCTCGCATGATCTAGTTTTGATATTTTGGTACTCACTATATGAAAATGGGATAATAAAATAAATAATTATAAATAATATTTAATGTTTTTTATATATTATTGAGGTCCCATTGTAATTTCATATAAGTTATGTTGACAGTTCTCTTATAAGGATAAAAAATATGATTTGGGTGATTATTGAATTATTAAAAGTGTTTGTTTGATTATTTAATATACATTGGAATATTTTTAATAAATAAATATTAAAATATCATAAAATAGTAATTAGTTTTTCATAGTATGAGTACTTTTATTACTTATTCATTCGTGATATAGAATTTATAACATTGTACGTGTTGGTGAAAAAGCATGCCTAAAGAAGAACACATTATAATATTTTAATGATAAAGGAAATGATGTTGTAGAGTAATAATTTGGAATTTACTAAAGTGTAATGATTTATAAAAATTATTAATTATTAAACAATATTTTATATTAATTTGATTTTGACCATAAAGAAAAATGGGCCAGGAAAGGATAACAATTACATTGATGAATTGAATATTCTCTTAGAGGGCCTCCAAGAAATAATTTATTTGAGACTCTTTATTATGACTATAGGTTTTTAATTGCTATATAGGATTCTTATATGTATAATTTTTGTGGGTATTTAATTGAAATAAATCCAAAGGTTCTAAGTTTTGGTGGGGAGAGGAGTTCAATTTATAAGCTATAATCGTTGAAATTTCACAAATACACATTTATTAATGTGTAATAAATATCATTCTACATGGAAAGTGGCTATAATATAGAACCATGATAGATATGTTACAAGTATATATAGATAAATACACAATTCACCCTTTTATAGGAATTTTTTTCAATATTTTATTACTTTACTAATTATTATAATCCTTTTACTTCATTTAACTTTTACCATGGTGGATTACATTTTACTCGATAACATCATACTATTCCAAAAAATAAAGATGACATTCTTTTTTTATTTTAACAATATAATAAAAAATTTATTTCAATTTAATCTCAAAAATGTTATATATATTAGATATTTAACTTTTAATGTTAATTAGAAAATATATTGAAATAATTATTTTTGTAGAAAATTATATTTTTAAACATTAATAATTCATATTATGATATCATATCAATTACTAAGTAAATGAGTGATAATATAATTAAATAAAATAAATTAACAAAATAATCCTATAAATGTGATCAATTTAATTTATTATAAAAAAATACATAACACATATGGATGAAATTCTATGGATGACAAATATTTTTAAATTATTTAACACAATCCCTTTATTTATCTTTTGACCATTATGTTTTCTATAACAATAATATTATATATTTTTTAATTTTATTAACACATAATATCATAATTGAATTATATACATATATATGCACAATAAAAATAACTTTTTTAATAATAATATTTTTAATTAAAGAAAATTTGAATTTCATTATATAATTATTAATTATTAGTATATTGTATAATTATTATATGATACTAAAAAATAAAAAGATCTAATTCATATATTTTAAAAAAGTATATCCATTGACCAAATATCCAAAAACAATATATCTAACAATCATATACCTAATGACCATATAAATACTTATCATATTACATTCCAAAATATTGCCTCACACACATCTATTCAATCATTCAATATATTCGATGATTTCTTTTTCAATGTGATTATCATATTTCAAATGTGTTTTATTATTTATATTGTTTTTATCAGTGTTATGATATTCATGGAAGGTCATGATGATGAAAATATAATAATTTTAGTATTTTTATTTACATTTAGTTTGATTCCTTTTGTAATTTAACTAATTATGTTTCTGTTAGTTATCTCACAGTTTGTTTAATATTCAACCATAATGAAATATATAATTGACCATTTTAGTTTAGTGTTCTATGTATCAAAAGATATGATAAAAATGTTTATTTAGTTTGAAGTATACTAATCTAGTGAGGTATTATAAGATGTGAGATATTAATACTCCACTACTCTTTCAATAACATACACTCCAATTTTCCATGATGTTAATCAATTATATCTGACACTTGATATATCTTTTCCTAAAATTGGAAAAAAATTCATTATTGATTTTCTAAAATGATATACCATATAATTATATTTTTAGGATCTCAAAGTCCATCATTTCTTTATATACATTATTAGTGGAATATTCTTCAGTTTCCTTGGTAATAAATAACTGCCTGCTATGATCACAGGGTACTGAATCCTCTTTAATTAACACATACAGAAACTCTCTTTCATCTACATGTGAAAAAGAAATTATTATCATGATTTTAGAGTAGATCATTGTATTTCCCTTAAACGATATATTATTCTTAATACATATAATTGTTTTCTTCTAAGAGAGAACCCTTGAAAGAACATATTTATTTTCACTATCCTATTCTCAAAACATCAATAAGTTATTAGCGAACGTTCCAATTACTTAAATGTCCAAAAATATATAATGTGGTTAGTATCTAGAATTCCCATTTTAGAGATTTATTGTGATAAGAAATAGGATGTAATCAAATATCATATCAATATCACTATTAGAGTACAAATCATTAATTTCTTCTTTGACCAACAAAGAAGGATTAAAATTATTCAAGTCTTTGAAGTATATTTTTCCACACCATTACTTATTTTCTGGAAAGAATTACCTTTACTCATATAATATATGAACAAAATGTTGGGAAATTCAACAAGTTTAAATTCATTAAAATCTTGGTGTTTAGGAGATGAACCATTGATATCAATAATATCCGCACTAGAAATTTGAACATTATATTTACAATTGAATCCCAAAGAGTTTCTATAAATAATTTAATTGAGTAGAAAATATAACTAACTAATGTGAATAAATCAATTAAGTAATATTCATTAGTATATGAATTTATTCAAATTCATTATGCTCGATTTGAAAATTTTAAACATTCACTCTAAAATTCACTTTGTTAACGTTTTATAAAAATTACAAGAATTATTTTTACTTATTGGTCATTTATTTATAAAATACATTATTGAAATTGATTCTAAGATAGAATTCATTAAATTAACTTAAATCAAAAAAGTATTATTATAATATGTAGTTATCATGGAACCTTTCTATAATTGAGTAAAACCATTGATTATAATGTTTATAACCTCAATACATATTGTGAAAAAGTAAAACCATATCCTCTATTTTCAAAAATTCTAATTTTTTAAATAAAATATCCATAATAATTTTAAATTAAATAAATATATTTGATCCATGTTCTATATATGTAATTATAAAATAATTAATGACCTTATAAATATATACTGAAAAAATATTCAAACAATATTAAAGTCATAATAGTGAATCCACAAGAAAAATACTAATTATAATGGACACTACCAATAATATAGTATGGTCCCATATCATGTATTGAATTTCAAGATGGGGTTAATCAATTAATGAACATCATTTTCTATTATTCAAATAATAATTATTTTTTATTAATTTTTTTGTAGAAAAAATATTTTACTCATTATTAATTCTCACTAACCAACACATTTTATATTAATCATATTCATTGACTTATTTCATTTATAAATTTTCAAAAAACAATGATGTTAAGAACAATGTAAAGGGATGACTGGTCAAAATGAATAAAAAGAAGCTTTCTTTCACTTGGTTTCAGAAATTTTTATTATATCCACTAGAAATGTGAAATGGATTTAAAATTATTTAGGATTATCATTATAAATAATCCATTTATAAATTCTCTTGATTAATTGAATTTCCATATAAACACATTCAAAGAAACAATGATAATATTATTCTCATATAAATATGATTTCTAGAATTTTCAATCTATATAATATCATCTCATCATCTTTTTATTTCTAAATAATTGAAATTCTACAATTGAACACATTCTCTAGACTACCAAATAACATTTTCACTATTGAACATCGAATTCCCAAATTATCGGTAATAATATTATCATTAAAAACCAATAATAAAATCAGAATTTAAATGTTTAATAGCTATTGTGATTCATATTTAGAAATACTAGTTAGGTGTTAATAGTCCAAATATTACACTTAATGGTCATTTAATTATAATTAAAAATTCATTAACTCTTAATGTGTATCCATATTCTCACCCACATCTATATTATCAGTTAATGCTACAATTATTTTTTTCACAAACTATCTAAATAAAAAATCATTTTCCCAATTATCATATTTATATTTTGAATTAAAATTTAAATTACTAAGTTAAATAACTTATCTATATATTGCTGGATTAATCTTTCTTTTTCCATAACATATAATATGAATTAGTGATACGATAGAGATTGTTTGACTAGCCTATTCTTTACAAATGAAACCATATCATTAGTATCTCTCAAAACTAGATTATTAACACACATTAAGATATTATGTTGAGATTTATGATGCAAGTTATGTGTTTTTATTTAATAAATCATAAATAATTCTCTATATTTTTTAGTACTATGGTGTGCCCTATATATATTAAAACAAAATATATTAGATCAGATTACCTATATCATGATAAAACTTTTATTAAAAATAATTATAAACGAATTTGTTTCTCAAAAGTCATACATTATCCAACATGGTGTGATTATGATTCCTTAAAATTTTTTTGTCAAAATGAAAAAAGAAATACCACTAAATTATTGTATTCATGTGATGAAATACATGAAAAAAAATCATAAAATTTTTGATTAAAATAATTTTTTTTGCACTATCATTGTTGTATGATCAATAATATCTTACAAGTATCTTAATAATACACACAAACATCATTAAATGATAGAATCTCATAAAGAATTAGCTACATTATATTTATAAAAACATATCATATATTCTCTATTTAACATTGAACTACATTGAAACTAGGAAAACAATATTAATTCATCAAAATATAATGAATTCAATGTAGTCAAAATGCGGATAATGTGATGAAATGTGTGTTAATAATAAATGGAATCACCTGTACCACAATATGTTTATATCTCAAATCTAATTCAAATATTATTTCTCTCTATTTGAATATCAACTATTTCAATACAATACCTTTTCAATCAAACACATTAATTATATAAACACTGTTAATATCAAAAATTACAAGTTATGATTCTTCCAATGGACTCCTCCATCATTTCAAATTGAGTAATCCCAGTCAAAATTCTAGAATAGTGATAAAAATAAAATTTTGATATAAAAACATTGTTGAACTATCTCAACCTAATTATGGGAAGTGATAAGATAAACTAATTCATTTTGTGTTTGTCCACATCATGGTTCCATGAATAATTAAATACATATTAAATGACAATATGTAATTTTTTAATTCTTCATCCCAAGAAATCATGTTTATTTTTATTATCATGTAATAGTTATGGGATAAGCTCGCAATGAATCCAACTTCCAAGTGTTCATGTTGAAGCACTTTCTTGTTTCCAGTCTACCCGACCCAAATTATAGTTTTTGTTGGACTTCAATAATGGGTCATGTAATGGATTCTCGTGGAGATTTCAAATAGACCAAAGCTCGTATCTTCGATGGTCATGTGTTAGGAGTCATGGTGTTCATTTTTGGGTGGTGTTTGGAAAATAGTATTTCTCCTCAGTATAATATCTTGACTGATTATTTAGATATTTTTTCTTGTCAGATGTTTCTTTTGGATTTTTGTATTCTTTTGAGGATGCTCTTCTAGTTTTTTAGAATAATCCATAGTTTCAAATTTTGAATGGCATTGAGTATTTGTTCATTGTTCTATGAGTCCTTAGTTTTTTTCAATGTTGTAAATCATCCTTGCTTTGGATTTGATCTACCAAATATCTTGGGACTTTCTAGGGGTTCAAAGTGTCAGGATGGGGTGAATTGTAACACCCCGAACCGACACATCGAGGTTATTTTATTTATTATTAATTTCAATTTAATTTTATTATTTTTTGAGTATTTTATTTAAAATAAATTGAATTATAATAAATATAAAATTAAATAGATCCTAACCTAATCCCTCCCCGGACCTCAAGGCCACCCCCATCTTCTTGTATTTATGCAGTCGACCCCCCCCCCATTCTTCTTGTTACATGAAGCATACCCCCCCCCCCACATTTCCCCATTGGCTACTGTAAAAGCCCATATTTTCCAAGAACTATCTTTTGTAAAAATCCAATGTTTAGGGTGTTTTGGGAGGCAATGGTGGCTCATTTCAGGAGTTTTCCAAATTTCTAGTTTCCCATAGGAAACTCAGTGCATCGGCGCCGGCATATTAGTGCATCGACTTGTTACTACATTATTATGTCATTGTGACGGCATGTCAGTGTGTCAGTGATTCGAGGGAATCGACATTAGTGATTCGAGGGAGATGTCATTGATGATTCGAGGGTGTCGGTAGGTCTGGGAATCGGTTGGTCGAGGCGTCAGTAGTTCATTGTGTCAGTATGATGTTGAATCAGTAGCTCAGAGTCAGTGGTGCAGTATCGGTATGTCATGTCGGTAGCTCACCCATCGATGGATCAAATTCGTTGACTCACCCATTTATGACTCGTTTTCTTTTTTCCCAGTTTTCCTAGTTTTCCAGTCTCACTCCTCTTACATTTTATTTAATGTAAACCATCATTAAAGAATAGTTCGTGAATTTTTTATGGGAATTTCAAATGGTATTAATTATATAATTAAATAATCTAATGTCCTAGGATATTTGAGATAACAAAACCGTGTAACCATAATCGTGATCCATCTTTAAAGTATTTGAAATCAGTTCATACTTTAAAATAGGATCCAACTATTAAAGTTTATGACCTTCCCATCCTTGGGTGTTTTTCATTTCCCCATGGTGTTCATTGATCATTCCCCCTATATGATTTATGCTCCTATTATAGTGCCCCTCCTACTCGATTTTCTTAGAGTTCTTCCCTACTTCCTGTGAAACCCCTATTAATGGCGCAAGGAGGGACTTTAATTATTTGATCATTTGGTAGGTATTTATTTTTCTTCTCTATAATTTTGAATCATAAAAGGTGTGTATGATAATGAATCCTAGAGTGAAAAATATGAATAACTTTCCTAGAAACAAGAGATATACGAGTACTGAATTTGATCAAAAAAATTACACTGGTAAATAAAATATCAGACAGAGAGTGGTTTGATGTTAATCATCTAATTTATATGTAATATATGATTCTGATGTGGTTTTCATGTCCATATGACTTCGTAAATATCGTGGTCGTTGGTGGTCTTTTCTTGCTCACAATTAATGTTCTGTTATGTATAGATGCATGAATAAATGACTGGAACATGAAATATTCATAATTAAGTATACATGGTAAAATAAATAAATTCCCTCAGATCAAGCCCATTGTGTGATCACTCCAATTATAATTAAGATTAATTAATGAACTGTTACTGGTTAAATATGTATGTATATACATCTTATGGATTGGTGGGGCTGAGTGTTGTGTTCTATTGCATTGTGTAGCGTCGTGTGAGTTTTTTAGTGTTGTAGTTAGAAGCATGGTTGTGGTTTTATTGTTGTTTTCGTGGGTTCTGTGTGTGGGGAAGTACATTGGGTGTGTTGGTATCATAGTCTGAGAGATTTATTGATTTTGGAATGGATGAACATGTATGTATCTGAACTGCCATTGTTGTTTTGTGGCTTTGGAACAATTTTGGGCAGTGGGACTACGTCTAGAAATTGTTGGCGCAGTGAGGCTCTAGGTCTATGATGTGGGAGGAGGATTGTGTGTTATAATTTTGATAGATTATTGTGGTTCATTGGGAGTGCTGTTTGGTTTTCCATGTTTTTATAGTATATATGTGTTTGGAAGATTCTCGGTAGTGCGGGAGTAACATAAAGTGTATCCCTAAAATAATAAATTAGAAGTTGTTAAATGAAAAAGGGGATGGGTTATGATCATAATTGGGTGGTTTTTTGGTTATGAATATATGCTTAGCAGCACAAGTGGTTCATGTGGGATCATTTTTTTGGTTTTATGAAACCCATATGTTGGGATGAGTGTCTTCTTACAGATATATATAAAACATCTAGTTCCTTGAGATTTCTAAATCCACCCCAACCTTATTGAGCACTATGTTTCAAACTAATCCATTTTATGGGGGAGTGTGACTTTTCAAACATCCTAGTTAGACGATGGATGTCTGCTTACTGACTTTCTTCCTCGCACCCACCATCAGGTTCTCACGGCTCGAGCATATCTGGGGAAGCTGTATTGACTTGAGGCTTACCGTATCCCAAGATCATATGAGCAAGGGTTTTTTGTGGATGATAGAACTAGGTGTTTGGGTTCTAGGACAGTCTTCCCAAGTTCCTTTAGGATGAGTCTCGGTGTGGTTGGTATAGTTGTGTGGTTTTTATTGGTCATGTGACTATGGATGGGGATATGTGTGGTCTGAGGAACATGTGAGTGGGGGGTGAGTAGTGGAAATGGAACCGTGTAAGGGAAGAGTGGTAGCATAAAGACGTTAGCTTTTAGAGATGAGTAGTTAACTAGTGGGAATTTTTGGAGGGGTACAGATATATATATGTTTTTACCCTATTACATTACATAACTTACATTATTTTCATTATTAGATGTGGATGACCAGCACATATCATTCAATAGAGAGAATTTTTTTAATGAGGTTAACATTTGTGTTGAGCCTCTTCTTTCATTGTTAGCTGAGTTGTCACCAGAATCAGTAGATACAGATATGGTGGAGGTTTCGGGAATCATTAATGAGTTCCTGGATGTATTCCATGAAGAGGTTGTGTCTCTACCCCCTCGATGTGATTTTGGGTTCGGGATAGACGTGAAACCCAGTGACCATCTAATTTCGATAGATCCCTATCGTATGGTACCATTTGAGTTGCAGATTTAGGTTGATGACCTGATGAATAAGGGTTTTATCTGGACAACCATGTTGAAATGTGGTTCTTTAGACTTTTTCATAAAGAAATAGGATGGTGGTATGAGACTGTGTACAGACTACTGAAGACTGAATTAGATGATGGTCAGGAACTATTAACACTTCAAAGGATCAATGAGCTTTTTGACTGGTTAAATTGGGATGGTTGGTTCTATAAGATCAAATGGGTGTTTTTATATAATTATTTGAAGGTAGAGGAGTGTGACATCCTGAAAAATAGTTTTAGGTGCAGGTATCAAGAATTTTGAGTTTCTGGTCTGCCCTTCAGTGTCACGAATGCACCAGCCATGTTCATGGAGCTCATGTACTCTATTATACATGAGTACTTGGACCATTTTGTCGTCTTGTTCAAAAATGATATCCTAATCTACTCAAGGTTAGAGGAGGACCATGTCGGGTATCTGAGGACTATCATAGAGGTCCTTATACACCACTATCTCTTTGGAAAATTTTCCAAGTGAAATATCTAGATGTGATTGTTGTTATTACTCAGACACATGGTGTCTCAGTGAGGGATAGAGTTGGAACTGTCCAATGTAGAAGCGGTTGTTTCTAGGGAATCACCCTATAAAGTGATGGATTTTCATAGTTTCTGGGGTGTGGCATGGTACTATCAGAGTTTCATACATGACTTCTCTCATGATGCAGCTCCATTTACATCTTTGATCATAAAAGACAAGAGATTCATGTAGTGTGAGAAGTTTCATGATGATTTCATTAATCATAATGGGAAACTGGTCAGTGCCCGGGTGCATAGGTTTCCAGAGGAAGGAGTGATAATCAATGTGTGTTTGTGACACATTCGGCCTTGGATTGGGATTTGTGCTAATGTAGTAGTGAAGAGTAATGTCTTATTGGTCTAGGAAGTTATGTCCTCATGAACATAAATATGTCACCAATGACCTAGAGATTGTATTAGTCTTGTTCGCGGAAAATTTTTGGTGATATTACCTCATCGGAGAGGGCTTTGGGATCTACTTAGATCCCCTCATCTTAATGAATATGTTTTCCCAACAAGACCTACACTTATGGGAGTTAAGGTGGATGACGTTTCTCTATGATTATGAGTTCAAAATCTCAAACACCCCATGAAAGGGGAACTTGGTGGATAATTCTTTGAATATGAAGGTACAGAAAAAATTAGGCCAGAAATCCATGGATTCTTGGAAGGTGAGGGAGGAGTTTGCCTCTTTTGTGCTTCGATACTAAGGATGACAGTGGGATATGATATTTGTTTTAAATGAATGTGGGGTATTCCATAGTGGGACTAGTAAATGATTCACAGACACAGAGGCTAAAGTGATGCATGATCACGTTATCCAGGGTGATGTTATAGAAGGATGGTCGTAGTATATCTATAATCAGATGTTGTTCCATGGGAAACTATTTGTCTTAATGGGAATTCACAATGTATTTCTCCATGAGTTCCATATCTCACTCTTGGAAGTGCATTCAAGAGTCTATAAGATGTACCAAGGCAT
This sequence comes from Viscum album, assembly GCA_963277665.1. Taxonomy (NCBI): domain Eukaryota; kingdom Viridiplantae; phylum Streptophyta; class Magnoliopsida; order Santalales; family Viscaceae; genus Viscum; species Viscum album. Next base: position 1,090,516,127 of record OY728157.1, on the reverse strand, counting down.
GAGAGAATATTTTTGGTGGCGCTGGGTGATGCGGGATGTGGCTAAGTTTTAGGAATGATGCCTAGTGTGTGAGTAGGTGAACGCCGAGCACCGTATTCCTGGAGGTCTGTTGCAGCCTTTGGATGTTCCCAAGTGGAAGTGGGGTGACATCTAGAAGTATTTTTTCACTGGGTTACCTATGGACTGTGGATGATGTGATGATCTTTGGGTAGTGGGGGATAGATTGATGAAATCATCTCACTTCCTACCAATCAAGGAGTTCAGCGTTGTAGATGTCTTAGCACCAAGGTACATATGCAATGTGGTGAAGCTACATGGTGTTCCATGATCCATTTTCTTTGATTTAGGTACACGGTTTACATCATGAGTCTCGAGGGTATTGAATCTTTCCTTTGGAACCCAGTTACAACATAGTACGACATTCCACCCTTCTATTGATGGGCATATAGAGAGGACCATCCATACATTGGCGAATATGATGTGGGAATGTGCCTTGGAATTTAGAGGTTCAGTGGTATGACAGATTCCCATAGTAGAGTTTTATTATAATAATAGCTATCACTCTACCGTTGTCATGACCCCATTCTAAGCCTTTTATGGATGAACTTTTCCTTTACCTTTGTGCTAGATAATGGTAGGGAAATCAACCCTTCATGGGCCATAGGTAGTGTAGAGCACAACGAAGAAGGTTTAGCTTGTGCACGAGAGGGGGATGGCGGCTTAGGACTGACAGAAGTTGTATATCGATCATAGTATGAGGCCATTGGTGTTTGATATTAGTGACCATATATTCATAAAGGATTCCCCCTTGCATGGAATGTGGAGGATTGGTAGAGGAAACAAGCTTTCCCCACATATTATTGGACCTTTTGAGCTATTGGGACGTGTGGGAATGGTGGAATAATAGCTGGAATTTCCACCATGGTTGTAGAGGATCCATGACGTCATCCATTTCACATAGCATCGTGAGTATCTACGTGATGACTACCACATCCTATACTATGGAGAGTTGGATATCCTGGATGACATAAAAGTCTTGGAATGACAAATATGGATCAAGGATACTGAGAATATGGTTTTGTGTGGACGACCCATAACATTAGTTTATGTGTTATGGAGGAATGATGGCCTCGAGGAGAGTACATGGGAACGAGAGGAACAGATGTGTTCCCAATACCTGGAGAATTTCAATGCTTTCTCTTATATTTTTCCTTATACCTTTCTATTGATGTAATATTTGACCACCCTTGTAGTATGATAAGTGGTTTCTCAATTCACTATTTTAGAAAAAATTTATGTCTATGGGGAGGGGAGCACTTGATCAATAATTTAGATGCATTATTATTTATGAGATTAAACCCATGCAAGAGTGACAGTGGAAAAACTTGTGGATAGTATTTCTACATGAAGGAAAGATCTCCCTAAACAATCTGTCTAGATGGTGTGACCTTAGTGTTGTGTTGTTTTTTGGTGTAGTGGAGCGTTATTGTTTCTAAAGTTTTTCAAGAGATAGATGACATGGAGTTGTTCTCGGATGTAATGTTTTTCACCTAAGAATTAGAACAATGCAAGTTGGTTTACCCATGATAGGTATCTTAAGGAGTGTTTGTTCAGACCCACTTTCTTCTATTTTACTTTTGAATTCTCGAGTACCAGAATACTTTTATAGGCACTTGATGCAACAACCTAGATATTCCTTGACATATCCGTTGTTAAAATATAGGGTATATGGTGTTTAAAGAGACAATGGTTTTACATTTTAGGATTTATACAAATTTCTATTTTTCCTTTGGTAACTCTATTTATTGGCATTTTAATGTTAGTTTATAGGCATGTCAGTTTGTCCGAATGTCAGTATGAAAACGTGTAAGTGCATCGACATGTCAGTGTGTCAGCATGTATGAGTGTCGGTGAGTTGAGTGCATCAGCATTGGTCAATCGAGGATGTTGACATCAGTGAGTTGAATGAATCAACATCAGTGATTCGATGGCATCAAAATTTGTAGATCAGGGCATCAGTAGGTTTGGGTTTCAGTAGTTCTGGGCATCAGAAGGTCAATTTTTTGGTTGGTCATGGAATCAATAGATTAGGATCAGTGGCTTATCAAGGTAGGTCATGTCCGTAGCTCACTCGTTGGTGATCCAGCATCGGCGACTCACACATGAGTGAACTCATTTTCCATTTTCCAAGTTGTTCCCATTTTTCTAGTTTCACCCTCTTACATTTTATTTCACTTGAACCATGATTATAGAATTTTTATGGAATTTTAAGGGGTTTTCTATGGGTATTAATTATATCTCTAAATCTCCATTTTTCCATGGTGATTTGAGATACTCAAACTGCATAATCTTGACCATGATCCCACATTAATGTCTTTTAAAATCATTCTTCCATTTAAATTTTATTAGACTCTTTAAGGATGGTATCTTCCCTTCCTTATGTATTTTTCTTTTCCCCTTAGTATGCCTAGGTACATCCTCCCCAAACAATTCGTGCACCTATTCTAGATCCCCTCATACTTAGTTTTCTGGGAGTTCTTCACAGTGGTGTGTGCTACCCCAATTCTTGGTGAAAGGGGGAATTTCGATCCTTTTATCATTTGATAGGGATTTGTTTTTATTCTCTTTAATTATTCATCATGTGGAGTGGGTATGATAATGAATCCTTTATAGGAATGTCTAAAAAAACTTCATAGAAACATCATAGAGATGATTATAGAATTTGATCAAGAGATAACATGAGTAAATAAAATAATAAGAAGAGAGTGGTTTTATGTTAATGTATTTCATTATTTTTTATTTTTTATTCATCTATGATTTTTGTGGGAACGTCTATTTTTAAAATCACAGTCGTTGGTTTTATTTACTTGCACACAAATATATTTTTGTTCTGTGGATATGCTTGATTAAATTTATAGAACATGAAATCTGCCTAATTACGTATACTATGTTAAATAAATGAAATCCCTAGGATCAAACCCATCATGTAATATCCCTGGTAACAATTACCTAGAATTAATGAATATATGATGGTTAAATATGAATTTATATACATTTTATTGATAATTGGGGATGATTGTTCTGTTCTATTGCATTGTGTGACCTTGTGTGAGGTGTCTAGTGCAGATGTTAGGAGTAGGGTTGGTGGGTAACAGTAGTTGATAGTGGAACTATATTTGGGTATGTACATGGGGTGAGTTTGTATCCCAGTTGAAGAGATTGACTAATTTTGTAATGGATAAACTTTTGGGAACTAAAATTCCTTTTTTATGATGTGGTCATCGAACGGTATTGGGAAGTGGGAATACATCTTGAAATAGTTTTGGTAGTGGGGCTGTGGGACTGGGATGTGGGAGGAGGATTGTGTGATATATTTTTTAAGGATATTTGTGGTTAAATGGGACTGTAGGTTGGTTTTTCTTGTTGTCATGGTATAGTTGTGGTTGGTACTTGATTTTTTGTGAAATAGTTACATAAAGTCAATCCATAAAATAATTATTGAAAACTAGTTGAATGAAAAAGTGGATGGATTATGCTTTGTAGAGGGTGTTGTGTTATAATTCATATAGAGTAGCAGCAAAAAGTAGTACTGGTGGGATTGTTTGTTTTCTTGTCTAAAAGCCATAGGTATGGCGGTTTTTTTTCTTACACACATATATATAAGTATTAGTTCCTTTAAATTTCTAAATGCACCCACCCTTGTTGATCACTATGTGAAAAACACCTATATTTCATTGGGGAGGGTGTCTTTCCCAACATCCGAGTGGTAGGATGGGTGGCTAGTTACTGAATTTCTACCTCACACCCTCTTCTGGGTTTATACCACTTGAGCGTATCTAGGGCATGTTATAAGGGCTTGAGGCTTTCCATCTCCCAAGATCCTTTAGGCAAGGGTTTGATGTGCATGAGAGGCCATGGTTTTTGCATACCATGATTTTTCACCATGTTTCTTTGTGATGAAGCCCAGGTGTCTTCAAAAGAGAGACGTGGTTGTTGTGGAACATGAGTTTGCATGATGGGTTATGCATTGTTTGAGGAACATGTGAGTGTAGGCGGGTTGCGGAAGTTGGACTGTGTATTGGAAGATTGGTTTCTCCAATATTTTAGCCATTCGGTATAAGAATTTTACCATAATAGAAGTTGTGTAGGGTACCCAAATATCAATGTTCATATAATATTACATTAATTGACTTGCGTTATTTTGTGAGTTTTCCTTGGTGAGGCTGGGCTGTTTAGTATTCTTAGTAGGTTTATTGAGGTTCTATTGTTTCTCATAAGGACATTAGTATGTTGCCACACTTGTGAAGAAGTGAAATTAGTTTTTTTACAGGGTATACTTGTATACTTATCCAACAACTATTAAACTGTTTTCAGGATTCTAGGAGGAATTTGAGGATTGTGACGAACATTACAAGCTCGGGCATCAGGATGAGTAGTTGTTGCATCCTAGTCTCTTTTCTTTTGGTACATTATATTGATGTTGTTTTGTACATTTCATCAGTTTTACATTTGATCACGCGTGTTGGAAAATGATTTCTATTTGATATAAATTTACTATTGGTATTTGGTGTTTCTTGGGATTTACAATCTTGTCTCCCGATCATGTTTAAAGAATAAGGGAAATTCCTTCCATATTGTGTGAGATTAAATTCCCATCCTATTAGTCTCTAGTCTAGGGCCTATTGAAGGTGGGACTCATCTGTCATTATCTCTCCTTCATTTTGAGGAAGGAATGGCATGACACTTTTCTTCCCCTTCCCTCATCTTGAAGAAGGAGGGTTGTGACATCTGAGCATGCTCTCCCCTTGCGGCTAGCCACCTCTCCACAACTCCTCCAATTTTCCTTCAGTTTTTTCTTCTTTGACCATGTTTTTTCCTTTAATTATTTCTTCATGCATTTTTATGGTATTTTTTCCTCTTTCTACGGCCCATGTTGTCTCGACTGAACCCTAGGTCATGGTTTTATTGGGTTTTTGTAATTTCTCCCATTTTTTTGGTGTGTGTTGGGCCACCCATATCTTCCTCTTGTAGGATTCATCATCCAGTTCCAAAGGAGATGTGCATTAGTCAATTACAGTTCTTCCACTGCCATTTTTGGATTTTAGCTTCTACCATTGATTTTTACCTCAATTTTAATTAGAATATATTGGGATTTCGGGGTCCTTATAGGGTAATTAGATTGTTTGGTAGCTCTTTGAAGGTTAGAACGCACATAAATATGTATGTATATTTATATATGTATATATATAAATCCTTTGTGCACATATTCCGTCATGGCATGTGGAATATGTTCATTGGATTAAGGGGTGTATATATATATATGAGTGTGTGATCCTGAAATTATCGAATGGTCTTTGTCAATGGCATTGAGTGATAAATTGCTCAGCTTGGTTCTATCCACTTGAGGTAGGGTTTCCCTATAGATTAGCCTCTATATTTAATGAATTATTGATTTCATGACTTTTTCTCCCTTATATAATGCTAATTACTAATGTATGGTTCTCAGAATAAATTCTTGTTGTGAAACAGAGTGATTTCTTCTGTCTATTTGAATAACATAAAATTCTTTAGTGAATGTTCATTAAATGTGTTTATTAAATTTCCCAGTTGTCCTTGTAATGTAAATTTAGTTTTTTATGATAGGATTGGGTTTCAAATGTTTGTGAGTTTCTCAAATATATTATTTTAAATGGGATCCAAATCGTTTTGAAATTATAATTAATTGTTATTTAGTTCATTGGAAATAATTTATGGGGGTGAAAATTAGTTATTTCTCCTTTATTTTTAGATAAAAGCAATTGGTTTGTAAAATGTTTCACACCAAGTGTATGATGAAATATATTTTTGTTTTTTGTGATTACTATGCAATATGCAAACAATTATTTCAACTTCTAAATGTGTGACATGAATAATTGTTTTGGGTTTCTTGAATTATTTTTCCAAGTTGTTGTTGATTTAATTAAAATGTGTAGTTTTGGGTTGAAAAATGGTTTGGCATGTTTTAGTGGTGCACATTTGGATCACCGTCTTTATACATATTGTAATAGTGACCTACTATAGTGAGAAAATTTTGATGAATTATTTCTATAGTAATTTAGATTACGCACTAGCAAGTGGCCATAATGGGGGTTATATTTTGTTATTATTTCTATGGGATTGGGCCCCTCAGTCAATCCATGTAGGGAAGAGATCAGGAGTTTGGGTGTTATGATTTCATTAGGTAGGAAATGACTTTGGGTTGAGTCTTATGTATAGTATGTTCTTGATTATTCACGATCTCATACTTTTCACCCATTTCTACTGGCACGAATGTTAAGACACATTGTTGGATAGATACTCTTATATATTATTTTCTCATATCCCTTATTGTATAACTGTTGATATTTCTTCTAGAAATTTGTGGATTATTGGTTAAAATGATAATGTGTTTTTTCATATGGTTGTTGAAAAAGGTTTGCGAAATGTTTTATACTCACTCGCTCTTTTATAACTGAAATTTCATCTTACTTTTAAAATGCTTTTGGTCCCTCCATAGGTAAGAACATGGTTTTCAATGGTAAAAAGGGAAATGGACTGTGTTTTTTTAAGGGAAAGAGTGTGGAAAACTTAATCTTATATATTATAGTTAACACCGTAAATGAATGTTTATTTTGTTTAAAGTTAATGCATTTAAGAATATGATTAGTTGGGAACACCTACTACATTTTAATAGTCACACCTATACTTTATTATTTTATTTACTCCAATTTTGGGTTTCATCCTAATCTCGATCGTCGTGGGTGATTTTGAGTCTTGGCATTGGGGATTTATCCACAGGGTCACATGGGGTGTTTTTAGTCATTAGGTTCAAATAGTTTTTCTTTTAATTTCATTTTTAGTAGTTTTGTTTAGTTTGTTAATTTTTGGTATTCTCTTTTTTTGTTCCCCTATATATGTTTATTTTATACTTAGTGAAATCATTTCCATCTTCAGTATGTTGATTCCCATGGAACTTTTTATCCTACCAAAAAGTATCATGATTGCCTCTCAAGCCACGTATTGGGCCCTCTCAGGTGACCGATTTAGGGTCGCACCAGGTTTTTTTTTCTGGCAATGAAATTTTGAATGCATGATCCTTCTCTTTCAAATGAGTGATTCCTTTATCAAAGTCCTCATTGTACAAATATATATCACTTCTTTGAAGCTGACCATTCAATGATTTAATTTAAGATTGATTTATGTAAATTCATGACAAAATCCTTTATTTTTAGAACCCTATGTTTAAAATATATGTATATATTTATTTATTTATATTTATATTTAAATATATATTACTCTTTCATGACATTATTTTCAAATAACGCCATGAATAAATCAACTATCATATACTCTGGGTAAAATATTATTAAATTTAATTATTATTTCTACACCATTTGATTTTTTAGGTTTGAATTAGTTTAATAAAATTATGAAATATATATGTATAAATTTTTTCCTTAATGAATAAGTTTTTATTAATTTGAATTAAATATGTTCTCGATTCTAATTGTTTAAATTATAATTTTATTATGTTATAATTTTTTTTAAGGAATATATTTTTTAATTATTATGTTTTTTAATAGATGACGAAATATATATTTGATGGAAAATATGAAATTGAATTTGAATAAAGTAATAATAATTCATACAAATATTTTAAATTGTTTACAAATAAAGATAAATTTATTTAATGGTAAAAATAATTGATTTTTAAGAAAACTTTCTTTATTGTACGCACTTCATTTTGTCATAATAAATTTAATTAATTAGTATATAAAAGATTTTAACAAAATACATTGATAAATAATTAATTATAATATATTTTCATTCATTTAATGTTTACTACTAGGGAAGGAATTGGAAATAATTCATCTATATTCTCAAAAATTCATTTTCATAAATATCGTTTTCATTGAGTTTTAATTTTTTTTTAAAAATAAATTTATGACACTTATAAAAATATAATTTTATAAAATTTATTACTTATTTGGATCCATATTTTTTGAATTGTTTAATATGGACATTTTTTTGTTATTATTAATTTTATTGATGTAAAAATTCATTTATTCGGGGAAGGATTAATGGCTTATTAATGGGTTAAACTAAATAGATAAGGGTTTAAATGGCCTAAAACTTATCTATATCCTATAGGATAAATTTATTCTGATCCCATTTCATATTATATCTTTACTTGAGACACTTTGGTGCCAAATTCCCCTCATATGGACTTTTTTATATCATAATATCTTAAATAATAACTAGTGTGTCACTCCTCTCACTTATACAAGGCCATTTATTTCCTCTATTCCAGATGATAAATTCATATTAATTAATAACATTAAAAATAAAATTATAAAATTCATTCCTATGTATTGGTGGAACTGGTCTTTCCAAAATACCCACCGAAGAATCTGTATGGTTATTTTCAAAGGAGCATGCCTAATAAAGAGGTACATATTATAACTAATTTTTTCCATTTTTCAATTTTCATAATCTACATATAAATTTTCTATAACCATATTCATATTATTGAATATATAAATTTAACATTATAAGTTGTTTAATATTAATTTTCATTCCATTTTATTTCTCTATTCTATTACCTAAAATATTACAATGTCTCTCTTTCAAACACGTTGTATACCACATCCACGATGTGATGTGGTTAGTTTTTCATTTAATATTTTCATGGTTAGTAATAATGAATAATTTAACAAATATATAAGATATTTATAATATAATTATATTTTTTATGTTCAATTATTATATAACATTCTTTTGATTCATCCATCAAAATTTAAACACATTGCACATCCATATGTATGGATTATCATCTCCACAAAGTGATGTAGTTCATTTATCATCACCACATTATATGAATGGTTATAAAAGTTAATTAAATGAATAAACATGGCACTTATAAAACTATTAATATTAATGATATATTGAAACCATGAAAAATGCGAACGTATTGGAACTGTAGAACAGAAACATGCATGAAAAATAGACTAGTTTTCACCTGAATGTTCACTATAATGGTGAATTATTAATAATACAGAATTTGAAAATTATAAGGGGAGGATATATTATATGATATATAGGAATATATTTCATTAATAAATGAATAATAAATCAATATTTACTATATTAGTAAATTGATTTTGTATGAAGTAAGACAGGTCCTAACAAAAGATTTTCGCGTCTCATGTTTATTTTTATAAGATGAATTCCACATTCATTAATTATTTATTTTTTGTTATTTTTTAGATACCCATGAACGTATTTAATGACTAATATCTTTATAATTATGGTTATTAACAAATATATTTAAATTTCACTATTTTTTGATGTTCTGATCAATGATTACAAAAACTGTAAGGGTTCTGCATCTCCATATTTATTTATTATGTCATGATTCATGTTGTGATCATATTTTTGTTAATATGGTTTTTATTAATCCCATTTGAGATATTATTTATGGAAAATACTTTTATTAATTTTATTTAATGGTTCAATTAAATTTATTTCTTTCAATTGAATTATGATACAATCTATTTCTTTTTTGTGGTTATATATGTTAACATTCCATTGGGGGGAAAATTATGAAAATTATTTTGTAAAACACATATATAATATCATCATATACCTATTACTATAATTTTCAATTATTAGTTATAATTTCCAATGACTAGTAATTAAAATTATATATAATATGATTGAAAACCCCAAACATGTTTCATCTCTAGCAGATAAATGTTTTACTCCATGTCTAGGTTATTATAGGTAACATCTCATTACCATTATCATAGGTATGTCATAAACATTTTCATGGTTTTCCATTTATACATAAGGGTTGAGTTTGGGTTGGTAGGATACCTATAATTGTAATGTATGAATTTTTTTTGATTTTTCAACATTATACAATGTGATTTTGTAATCGAATAAGGAATTACACCTCGTGAACTGATGTAACATGGCGTTTAATTTCTCATAGGGTACAATCCATAAAAGAGTAATTCACGTTGTGAAGGTTTTCATGCCAAGAACTGTGTTTAAAATTTTTAAGAAAGTGAGAGATAATTCTTTTAACTCAAATGTTATAATTTAATGCATGGCGATATGTTTTATTCCCATGACCACAATAATTAAGGATTTTTGGATGTGTAATATTTTACATGTCGTGTAATACCCATAAAAATCCTATAATATAAGAAATGCAATTTCTTTTTATCTCTTAGTCTACTCTTGTTTTCTCTCCCACAACCTAAATAATTCCCTAATTATCCTTAGAGCCTTCCAACCCTTCTAGATCCACTCCTTTGGTGATAAATATTTATTTCATTGGTGGTTGATATCCTAGTAAGTGATCTTCATTGTTATTCATATATATATATATATATATCTTTCTCCTATTTTAAGATCTCAATGGATCATCCAAAAATTTATGTATTTTCCCCCTTGACGTTGGATCACACTTCTAGTTTGGGTCTCTATATCTTCTATGCCTTCTTTCTCTTTGACAGGAGTGGTTGCGAGTGTCAGGTTTTTCGAAAGAAGTTGGTGGTTTTTTCCGGATTATCCAAATAGATTATTCATTATAGTTCATGATTTATATAAATTGTTTATTTAAATTCAACAACACAAACATCATATCAATTAAATTTATAAAAACCTAGTTCTAATGAATTTAGAAAATTGAAATGGTTTTTGCATCGAAATTTGGAAAACCCCAATTACATTTAATTTCTATGTGCTTATAGAAATTGGTTTATTTAAATTCGTTAAATTAAATTTTGGATTCGGTGGAAAATTGTTAAATGAAATTGTCTTATTTAATTGTTGAAATGAATTATAAAATCGATGGAATTGGTTTTGATAGGATTTCAATCTTTTAAAAATGGATTTAAAATGATTTGACAGATACCTAGTTGTTTTATAATGCTGAATGGGTATAATTTTTTATTAAAAAGCATTATAGTTTTAAATGGATACAAATTGAAATTTTTGAAATGGAAGAATTGGATTTAATTTTATTTTAATATGTCTTAAGATAAAATTTGCATCTTGTAAGAGCACGTGCAGGCCTTAGGTCATTGATGAGTTATTTGGATACACTATACACTTTTACAATGTTCTAAAACATAACTATGGCGTGTCACATACCCTATGAGAGGTTGAAGAGTTGCATATGGCTAGTGTTAAGGGGATGTGAGTGTAATAATTTTTCTATGATCACATAGATTGTGTGGAATCCTCTAGTTGGTTAAACATATCCTAGCTACTTGTACGATGACCATGTTTCTCACTTTAATTATTTATATATGAAATATAAATGTATTATAATGTTATAAGACTAATTTTCATGCCTTTTATGGATTTACATAAACTATTTTATGTAAATTTTTTATTTAAGTCATTGTTTTTGTGATATTCCATCTCTTTTAATGTAATTTATATGCAATATATGTATTTTCCATCATTTCGAAAATGTATTGAAGGTTCTGTTTAAATATGAATCTTGAATTTAGAATCCTTTTTATTGAAAATTGAAATCCTATTAATTAGATAATCTATATTTGGCATCTGTAATGGAATATATGGTGGTATCCTTCTTGGAATAGGTCATCACCCAACATTTGCATTTAGATTTATGCAGACTTTCCCCTTTCCAGTTCATGAAATGGGATGGGATCCCTTGGGGGTAGATCCAACTCTTCAGCTATGTAACTGGATACTTTTTTCTTTAGGGACATTTGTGATGTTTTCTATAATTTTAGTTCTTGGGTTGTAGTACATTTTTCTTTTAATTACTTCATGTAATATGTCACATTAGTCCTAGTAGAGCTTCTTTAATATTCATAATGTCTTATTTCTTTAGATTCAACAATTATTTTGTGGAAAATTCATTCCCTTTTTCTTTTTTTATGATTCCATTTGCTAGTTTCTTACCCATGGGGATCAAGGATGACCATCAAGCTATGTCATGGATAGTTTGGTTATTAGGAAACCAGGGTACTCGGGCTGGTTTGTGTAAATGTTTTATAAAACGAGGCTATTAAGAATAATTCCATTATTATTGTATGAATTTGAGTATTCTTTTTGGGAAATAAGCGGTACATGTGATTGATTTCGTGGCCAGATCTGATAGTAATGAAAATTATGCCACCATGGGTATATAGGGAAAGATATTTTGTGGATTAGTTCTTCTATTTTCAATATTTTTTATTTAGATGGAGTGAAATCCAATTAATATTTTCCAATATTTTGGGATTTTTGTCTACCTCATTTCTATATTTGATCATTCTCGAATGGTTATGTGATGATTTTTGGTAGGACCATGTTTTTGAGAAAATGTTAGAATTAAATCTAGGAGGAGGCTGCTATTGAGAAACACTAATAGAATCATCTAGTGGACCCCAATATAATTGAAGAGATCATTCACACTATCCATGCTTTGGGATATGCAACACCTCTAGTACCTATTTAGTCTCCAACCATGAACCCTTCGTAGAATGTTATTAGGATTCATTACGAAGAGTTCTGTCCCCACAAGCCACCAGTTTTTAATGGCTCAACCAGTACTCAACATGATGAGGAATGATTGAGTAAGAAGGAATGTCTGTTTCAGTTCTTCGAGACACCATACACGATAAAGGTGAAGTGAAGGGTGTCCCTCATCTCTTTCATGGAGAATGAGACCTAAAGTCATGAAATTCCAGACCCTCTTATTCAAACATGAGGAAATTGAAATCGGTATTTTTTATTGACCAGGAGCATGATTCAATGAGTGGTGATATCACTCTTATTATTATCTAGTATCATGACATGTTTCCTTCTGAATTATCTGGTTTACTGCCTAAAAGGGAGGTCTAATTTTTCATTTACTTTTTTCCTGGTAATCATCCAATTTCAATTCCTTCATACCACATGGCAGTTTCTAAACTTAAAGTGGTGAAGACCCGGTTTGACAATAGTCTTGAGATATGATTTATATGGCCAATTGTGTCACCCTGATCATTCGCTTTTCATATGTGTTTATTACCAAAAGATAAATTGATTTATATTTAAGAACAAGTATATAATGTCATGGATTGATGATCTGTTTGATCAGTTGAAAGGGTTAAAGTTGTTTCCAATGACTGAAAATTGATATGGTTACCATCAGTTGAGGATCATGGAATCTCACATTTAGAGAATAACCTTTTTGAGAATGTATGGTCATTATCAGTACCTTATTATATCATTTGGTTAGAAAAAATGCTCACATTTTTTTAATGTCATTGATTAAAGATATTTTACTCAAGTATCTAGATAACATTGTTTTAGTCTTTATGGATGACATCCTCATTTACACTATATTTTAGGAGGATCACATGCAACATCTGAGAACTATGATGGGTCTTCTGAGAGACCACTAACTTTAATTCAAGCTTTCTATGTGTGATTTCTTTATTTGGGATATGGTATTATTAGGACATGTTATTTATAAATAGGTTATATCAGTTGATCATGAAAATTTAATGGTTTTTATGATGTGGGAGAAACCATGAAACAGCTTGGAGATGTAGTATTTCTTGGTCTTATACGGATATTATGACAGATTCATGAAAGACTTCTCAATGTTTTCTTATCTGATGACCGCTCTAACTCAGAAGGGGTGATGTTTTCTTGGAATGATAATTACCAAAGTTCTTTGGTTGAGATGAAATGTCTTTTTACTACTATGTCAGTGATGACTCTTCCAGAGGCTGACTAAGACTATGAGGTCTTACTAAATGCATCAGGATTAGGTTTGTGTTGTGTTATTATTCAAGGTAATCATGTTGTGGACAATGGATCTCATTATTATATTCCTCCTGAGAAGAATTATCCAACCCATGACCTTGAACAGTCATCGAAATTGAAAATTCATAAGTTTTAGAGAAATTAACTATTCAGAGAAAGTTTTATCTTGTGTGGATACCACACAAGTTTGAGTTATATATTATCAATAAAAGATGAAAATATCCTCCAGATACATTGTGTGGAGTACCTGCAATACTTCTATTATAACATAACCTATACTATAGGGAAAGAGAATTCCAATGTAGATGCATTAATTAGGAAACTTCCAACCCTAGAAGTGGAAGAATTAGTAGAAGAGTGAAATTTTGTGGCTCTCTTTACATAGTTCCTTATTAGAGATTAGTAGAAAGGGGACGATGTTTCTTTAGCTATCATTCATTTGAAATATTCTCATCTCTAGATGATTCCTCAAGAACAATACTATGGTGATGAATTTTGAAGAATTGTAAAAGTTTTTATGGTGGGAAGAACATTTTCCACTGGTCATTCTCCAATGAGTGTGTTCTTTGATATTGGAACCACTTCGTTGCTCCATTTGCAGTAAGGAAGGTTGGGATGGGGTACTGTCAAAATTTCCAATGGGTAGTGCACCCATGATTGGGTAAATTTTTTTATGATATGTTGCAGCAGCTCTGGTGGGTGGGTGTGATATGGGTTATTACTGAGTTTGTTTCCCATTTCTATACATTACATTAGGTGAAAGCTGAGAACCGGAAACCTACGGGTTATATTCAACCACTTATAGTCCATACTTTTAAGTGGGATGAAATCTCTATAGGTATTTTTGTTGGGATTCCTCCTACCTAGAGAATGAATAAGGTGATCTTGGTTGGGATTGATAGGCCGACCATGTCATCTCAATTTATACACATTTGATATAAATCCAATGTTGAGGAGTTGGGAAGATTTTATGTGAAATAGATTGTATGTATGAAAGGTGTTCCATCTTCAATAGTTTTTCATTGGGAACCTCAATTCACTTCCTAATTTTGGAGAGTCCATCAGGAGGATCTAGGATCAAAAGTTAGTTTTATCATGGCCTACCATCCGCAGTAGGGTGGAAAGACAGATAGAGTTATAAATATTATTGAGGATATGATTCACTCTTGTGTTCTTGACATTGGCGGGGATTGGATGATCACATGCGACTAGTTGAGTTCACTTATAACAATAGATACTATTATGTAATCAAAATTGATGAATTTGAGGCCTTCAAAAGATGTTCATTTAAATATCCATCGTGTTGGATGGAAATTAATTAGTGTTCCTCAGTTAGAGAATGTTTGGGGCAAGAGACAACAACAAAAATTCAGTTGAATCATCATGATAATTTTTTTCTGCACAAATCCAAAATAAATCTAATTTTTACCTTCACTGTAGAACTATGAAATTTTTTGTTGGTGAATTTGTATTCTTGATGTTTTAATCTTAGATGGTTCGAAGATGACTTGGGTGGAAAAAGAAGCATGCAACTCATTTTGTGGGACCATTCAAGGTTGTTGATCATTTTGGAATGTTTCTTATCATTTAGCACTAACACCATAGAAGAAATCGATACATAACATGTTCCAGGTGTGAAACCATAGAAATTATCCATCTGATCAATCTCACAATATGAGCTGGAGTGATCTTGATATTGAGCCTTATTTAACTTTTAATGAGCGACTAGTCAGTATATTTGATTCTAAGTCCATGGTACTTCGTGGGAAAATAATACCATTGGTTCGTGTGTTTTGGAATCATGGTTATAATATACATCATGAACCAAGGATAATTTACTTGTAAGTTATTGCAGGGTAAAAGCTGTGAAAGGGGAATTAATGCTGTGAAGGGTTTCACAGTGTGAAACATGTTTACATTTCCAAAAAAAGTGAAAAACCCCTCCTCTAAATCACAATTTGACCTTGAATTCTTGGCAACAAGTTTTTGTAGGACCCTGAGACACCCTAAGAGGGGAGGGGAGAATCAGGGTGTCAACTTTTTATTTTAATGTGATGGATCTTGTTCCCACGTTGGTAGGAACTTGTTAAACCTGTATGATGGATATGATTAGTAATCGAATATTCACATGGAATGAGATGACACAACACATTTACTTGGTTCACCACAAAGGGATACATCCATGGAGCATACGCCGACAGGTTGTTGGTCGTACAAAATTTCACTATTCTTCACTAGTTATAGATTACAATGTTTTGGGCACTCTTACCCTTTTCTAAGCTCTCTGCCTTTACAAATGTTTTGGGATAGCTCATTGCATCCCTCAGGTCACTCCCATTGACACCCCTGGTTCATTTCTTTAGGTGATGTCCCACTTAGTTTATAGATGTGATGTAATCTTCAAGAGATAATCCTGGAAGTCATTGTCTTCTGTTTAGAATGAGAAAATGATTACATCGGAGTTCAAAATTGATGATCTTTTGTATTCAACCATCTAATTTTGTGTAATAACTGAATATACCAAATATCCTTCTTCTCTTCATTTACATCCCAAATACTGACACCTTAGTGTATCATTATACTTCTATTGTTCTGTTTAGATCTGATTATAGTTGCATGAATCACTCTTCTTCTCATCGCAAAGAACAACGAGGGTGTTGAACCCCAGTCATGTGTGTGTGGTACTAATTTCTCTTTGTAAAACCGAATGGTTCACTGTAATTCCTTCAACGCAAAGTAATTATGATATTGATAAGCACCTGTCAATGGCCTATGGGACCCCTAAATTTTTCACGCACCCATCTAGGTTATTGCGCCTAAAATTCATGTCTTGTTCCTAAAAACTGCTTTTGTCATGAAAATGTTTTTCGCACAACTCTTCTTCTTTAGCGCAGAACCTCCTTTTTTTGCCACACACTTTCCTTTTCGTGCAATACTTTTTATTTTCACGAACCACTCTACACTTCATTTTTTTAACCTCAATGGTCGGGATTTTTCTATGTGTTTATCACTAGTAAATTGAAGGGGGTCACCTAATTTTTAAAGGCGTTTTTGACCATGCATGTGAAACCCCTTCCTGCATGTAAAAATCCATTATGGGCATAAAAATCTTTCTTGCACATAAAACAGTCAATCACGTGTTTATATTGCGTGCACATTCTTTTATTTTCATGCAAAACTTGTATTTTTCATGCACCTCATGACCTTTCCATTTTTCATCATTCAGAACATTAATCCTCATTTTCACGTTAAACATCAAACCCACATTTTGCACACAACCAATTTTTACGCGCTCAAGTCTTTTGTTCTGTGCACATTGCGTGAACATCTCTGATTTTCGTGCACCCTTTCCTTTTTCATTTTTTGAATTTCTAATCACAATGCACCAATTGCGTGCCAAATTTCACACAACATTCCATATTGCGTTCAAGCCAAATCTTTCCCACGACCTCTTTTTCACGTACTTTGCCCAATTTTTTGTGCACTCTATGCCATTTTCATTTCTCGATGTTCTGACCTCGAATCATGCCATGCGAGAAAAATTATAATACATCTTTAAAATTGCACAGAACATCCTTTTCCAAAAACACCTTTCTCCATCTCCCAATTTTAAAGACTAAAAATCTGTCAAACAATGGAAATCAGTGCCAAATTAAAATGTTCTTTTGTGCTGCCTCCAAATCATCCATTCCTTAGCTTTCATCATGAACTCCACTATCATGATATGTATCCTTTCATCGAACATCTTTTTCATCTTCAGAGTTTCCATGGAATGTACAATATCATCCTTGTCGTCCACTAGCATCTTTCCTTTCAACAAGGCTTGCATTATAGGTTCTATTGACTTTTTATAGTTGTGAAATACAAATCATAAAAGCATCATCTAATTTAGATACAATGTGATATTCATGGTCATATTAGAATGCCAAGCCCTTTTGCACTATCTCTTCTTCATCAAACATCATTCTCTACATCATGCACATCATATAATTTTATTCTTCATGTAATCTCTTGAATGGTTCTAATAAAATAATGAATAATTGAATGGTTTTATTCTTTATTTATCCGTAGATATATGATACCTCAAAATTCTCCCATTTCATTAGAGTTCTAATAAATCTCCTTCACTTGGATCTTCATTGACAACAATTGGCAAAAAAATACAAACTTATAC
Source organism: Viscum album (assembly GCA_963277665.1). Classification (NCBI taxonomy): domain Eukaryota; kingdom Viridiplantae; phylum Streptophyta; class Magnoliopsida; order Santalales; family Viscaceae; genus Viscum; species Viscum album. The sequence goes on along the minus strand of OY728157.1, from coordinate 1,090,498,150 downwards.
ACAAAGTGGTCCCAATAATTTCTTCCCACGACTACATTACTTATAGATTTCAAGATGTGTAATATAATACACATCATGTAATAACCCTAAATTTACCTAGAATGGTAACAATGTGCTTGTAATTTCTCTCTTCCACTTTTCAGATTTCCAATCCCAAAACCCAAATCCTTTAATATCCATTTCTGGAACCTTCAAAATCATTCAAATCATTTCCTTTAGAGATCATTCTATAATACTTTTACTGGTGATATCCGGGTAAGAGTTCTTTATCGTTCATCATTTATCTCTATTTCTAATCTTTTTTGATTTTAATGGATCATTCTAAAAATGATGGAACAAACCCTGATGATGTTGAATCTCAATTCTAGTTTGATTTTTGATATCTTGTACACCTTCTTTCTCCTTTATAAGTGATATTGTGAGTGTTGTGTTTCAGGAAAGAGGTAAGTGGTTCCTTGTCGATTAGCCAAATTGATTATTCCTTGTATTGAATGATTTATTTCAATTTTTGATCTAAAATATAATAATCAAATTTCTTTTCATGTAAATTGATAAAATCCTAATTCTAATAAATCAGAATATTTGAAATGTTTTTGGCATGGAAGTTTTGAAAACCCCCAACTTCTATGGAATTCATGTGTGTTAATGTAAATTGGATGATTTAAATTATGTATTTGATGGAAATGTTTTCAATTAATAATTTTAATTTAATTGTGGAAATGAATTTTCAATAAGATAGAATTTTTTTAGAAAGGATTTCAAAATTTTCAAAATGTAATAAATATGATTTTATAGAAACCATGTGGTTCTATATTGTGTGACGTGCATGTTTTTTTATTACAACCCTTTTTGTTTTAACTTTAAAGTAATTAAAATTTTTTAAATTGAAGAATTGGATTTAACTATATTTAAATTAGTCTTAAAAGAAATTTCTCATCATGTAAGATCACATACATTACTTAGGTAGTCGGTCAATTATTTGGATACACTCAACACTATTACAATGTTCGAAGATATACCTATGGTGGGTCACATCCTTGAAGGTATCGTGACGTGTCACCTCTGGAATGCGTCACGGGGACATGAGTATACACATTTTTCTATGATCACATAGAGATTGTGGAACCCTATAGAAAATTAATACTATCTTCCCTACATGTCAGATAACCATGTTTCTTGCTTATTTATTTATATATGATATATAGGTGTATGCCAATATTGTCAAACAAATTTACAAGACATTTCTAGATTTAAATAAACCATTTTATGTAACAATTTTATTTGATCAATTGTTCTAGAAATATTCCATCTCTTGTTATGTAAATCATATACTTTAGAAGTATCTTTCATCATTTGTAAAATGTAAATCATGTTTTATTTAAATATGATTTTTTAATTTAAAAACATGTTTATTTTGAAAATTATATTATTTTTCTTTGGATAATATATATTAGGAATCTAATATGAAATATTTGGTGGTATCCTATTAGGTATTGGATCACGCCCTGATTTTGGCATAAGGATTGTTTATCCTTTTATTTCCAGGTTGGAGTAAAATGAACATATCACTTTGAGGTAGATCAAACTGTTGTGCTTTGGACTTTATGTGTAACACCCCAAGATTTAATAGTGTGTTATTTCTTCAAAATAATTCAATAACTTGCACTACACGCAACACCGAGTTAAAGCACACCATGACTTACCAAACAAGCTGTTCAAAAGAGGTTACGAATAGTATTAACTAAATTTTAAAGTTTATATAATCCTTATAAATTTCTAATACATATTAAGAGTTTCATAGAAATAATCTAAGAACAAATTCTTTTTTTTTCAGATAAAAGAAGTATTTTTCAAAAATGCACTTTTACCAACTTTAATAGTGAACCTTTTTTAAATCCAATATTTTAATCTTTTATATATTGAATTTGACTAAATAAATTTATTATTTAGAATGGGGAAATAAAAAAAATTACAATGTAACACCCCAATCTTCCTCAGTACGCTTTTCTTTGAATAATACTGTAGCGTGTGTTGTAGACAACTTCGAGTTCTAACACACACTACCACCAATCAAACTAGCCGTAATGAATAGAAATACCTACTTTTTAATTTTTTTAAATTTTATCTTTCAAAATGTACTTCATTTTTTGGATTCTAAATATCGAATTTAGCCTAGGGTTAAATTTTGGTACTTTTTTGGATAACTTTTATATTTTGATGAATAGTGAAAATTACTAAATTGTAATTAAAAACAAATTTTTTAATCAAAATAATTAGTAGTGATAAATTATGAATTTGAGTGGTTTTAAAGTATATTTAGAATATATTTTTACCATTTAATACAATTTTGGTCATTGGAAAAATTTTCACAATTAAACCGAACATAATCAAGTGTCAATCTTTTGATAGTTATTATCTATTAAAAACACGTTTTTTGATTTAACAACGGTAATTAATTTTAAATTAATTTCTGCCACTTATGTCTTTTGAATTTGAAAAAATGGATTCCATATTTGGAATCAGGATGTTAAAATTGTGTAAATAAGTAACTTTTATTTTTAGACATTTTGAATAATTACTTTGGTAAATATTTTATTTACCATGGTTAAATGGTAAATCTGGTAAATAAGGGTTAAAAAATAATATTATAATAATAAAAAATTACCCTAAAACGTGTCCTAACCTTATTGTTTGATACAAGTCCGACCATGGGCATCGTTGGGTCGATTATGGGACCCCATGGAGCCACTTGTAAGTGATAGGGACACTTTATTTTTATTTAAGATAAAATGAATACAAAAAATGACACAAGCATATATCTTTTAGAAAAACAATTTCTAAATAGGGTTATATATGTTGTATTTTCAACTATAAATATTAATTGGAAAGGTAAAAAAATTTAATACATACTAGTATTTTATTTATAATTTTTAGACATTAAATAATTTAATTTATTTATGACACAATGGTGATGCAGTAATTACCATAATAGTGAAAAATTAGAATAATTGATATTATAAATACCCAAATAAATTTAATTTGAGACTTTTAATAAATACCAATAATTTTCTAGGTTAATATGAAATGTTATTATTTAATTAATTAACTTATTTTGAAGTAATAATTATTTTATAAGTTTTACAAAAATCAATTATTGAATAGTGTCAAAATTGACATAAAAGAGTTTTTAAAACAAATATTATATTATTAATTGATATTAAATTCCAAAAAATATAAGGATATTCCAAGAGACATATATAATGATATGTGTATAATTAATGGACCACTTGGTGGTCACTTGGATGTATATAGTACGTTTATTAACCATATAATATAAAAATACAAAGATACATTGTAAAAGTGAAAATAATTAACTATGAGTTAATACATAAAGATAAGGTTAATATAGTTACCCAAACCTGTATTAATTCTATTGGTTCAGTTATTTTCGACCCTTCCCCACCTTAAACATTAAATAATCCACTTTGGATCCATTAGAAACCGAATATAAATGTATTATAAAATAACATTTCTAGCTTTTCCAAAGGTGCCCCTCACCCCTCTTATAAAAGGGCACTCCCCCTTCTCACTAATTCACACATTCAAATCCTTTTGGTTCGGACAAACCCTACAAAAATACTCTCTCAACTTCCCTAAAGTCATCCTAGAGGCCTTACTTTGGTCAGAAAGCTATCCTAAAGAGGCCTTTTGATAAAATCAAAAGGAAGAACCCGAAGAAGAGGTAATGATTTCACCACCCTTTTTCATGTTCCTTTATTCTTCCACTTATTCTTTATTTGTTATTACCATTCTAAAATAATTACTACAGTATATTATATAAACATGTTACAACCATATTTCAGTATTCTATCCATCCTTTTAATGACATGTCACCATACGTGCGTACGTACGGCTTACAGTCTCCATGTCGTGGTGTAATTGTTATTCGAAACATTATTATTTGGATGGGTATAGTAATGATGTGTAATTCATGTAAATAATAAATATAACATGATAATTATTCTGTATATATGATATAACATCTAATTATATATTACTTTAATATCAAAAGAATGATATTGTCGCTCGTGCGTACGTACGGACTACCGTCTCTACGAACGCGATGATATTCATTCTCTATCGTATCCATTCAAGTATAATTATCATTTGATAATTTTAAAATAATGTTTAAGGATGGATATGAATACTATACAACCTATCCATGACAACCACGACTTGCGTAACAAGACATATAAAAGAAAATGAGTATGTTAACACCCGAAACGAGGATAATACTAAGATATTATTAACAATGAAATGTTAAAAGATAATATATGATATCATATTAAAGTATATGAATCTTGTATAATTTAATAACAATTATTTAAACATTTTATAGGAGTTTAACCTACCCCCAAACAACTAAAAGTACAAGGTAAGGGGTTTTCATTTCACTCCTTATTCCCGTGAGATTCATGTCATATTTCCACTATTAACTTTTGTGTGGTGTATGTACTTCCCATAATTGTATTCTTTATATAATACAAATTAATTTACGTCTATTGACATATTAATTTTATGATACCTCTTTCATGGGGTGTATGTTTCGTATGTTTCCAAATTGGTAAGGGTTTATTTCACAATCTCTTCATTATCCGAGGTTGTTTATACGTAATAATCGACTGGGATTTCTTTATCATCTACATCTATGTTTCTTCGAAATTTATTTCAAAACATTTTTACTATTTACATAGAATATGGGTTAAAGTCATTTATAACCTTGTTTGAATTTTTATAAGAGGTTTATAAAGGAATATTTCCTTCATTTTTCAAACTAGGTGCTTTTATCCTTTTCGACAATATTAAGGTAAGAATTTTTTTTAACATATACGGCGGGTGCGGCTATTCCCCACCGTTATAAAATCGTTGAAACTTACCTTACAGTATTATAAGAATATTTTCAAAGTAAAGGTTTTATTTTATAATTATGTGACATTAAATGATTTAAAAATGATTATTTTAAGAATTTGTGAAAGGTACTCTTTATCAAGATCATTATTTTAAATGTTTTAATGATTTATCTTTCTAAATATTTTAATTAATTTCCATGTTTTCAAAATGATTTTAAGGATTTTTTATATGGACATGAATTTTTTGAAATGATACTTCTTTTCAAAAGTTTCAAAGTGGTATGGGACACTTTGATTCATAAATCTCTTTTAAATTACTTCCTTTATAAATGTGTGACTTTTCAATGATTTTGAGAAAAGAGATATTCCTCTCAAATTGTTTTTTTTTCATCCATGTCAACATCCTTTGATGGATTTTATGCTTATTTGAAGCTGATTGATTATACAAAACTTATTTATTGTATTGAAGGTTTTGTGATATGTTTTACTGTGGATGTGTTATTTTTATACCATTCATGGTTTACGGAGAATGTATTGACATTTCTTATGCTAGTTTTAATACGAATGTTTATGTTATGTTTAAACATTTTCATATGGGAATGAATTGGACTTATTAAGTGATGGGTGGAGCCCGCTATAGCTCCTCGATACATCGGTAGGTCTCATGAGACAAACTAGTGTCTTGGAACAAGGCCTTGGCGAGATCTTATTTGTAGTCTTGGCACGAGACCTTGGCTATGTGGTTATGATAGTCTGGCATTATGCATTACATCATTATGAAAGTGGTTATTGATATTGCATGTGATTATTCGACGAGTGGAATATCCATGTGAATAAGAAAAAGACATTGTTTCATTTTATCATTTCCATATTATGTTGAAGTTCAAGTTTTAATGGATTTTGTGTTAGTTATACATTGCCTCAAATGTTTATGCTTATTTCTAAAAGTATCTAATGTATTGCTTACCCTTACTGAGCGTTTGAGCTCACCCCTTTGTATGTTTTATTTTTCCTAGGATTCCAAGAAGTGTATGGTGATTGATATGCAGGGTTAAGACAAGGGAATAATGGAATTCATAAAGGATTATATATGTTGTTTTTTATGTTATGAAGTGTAATGTAACATTCATGTATGTAATCTATTTTCCAATACTGTTAAACTGATCGGTTCGTCGGGACATGATTCTGTGTAATCATGCCAATGTATTAAAATAATGCACCGACTCTGGGTCACTAGGGTCGGGGCGTTACAGTTGGTATCAGAGGAAGTTTAGCAATAAACTTGGAAACTAGATATAGATAAACTCTGATTAGAGCACATTGCCCTAAGATAGACTTTGAGGACTAGTATATAAGAACTTCCTAGAATTTTGGTATTGTAGAGATTTTGTGAGTTTTCTGAGCAATACATCCCTGTCTGGATACGAGCAGGTAGAGGCGGCTCTGGCAGAGATGTACCTAGGGGTAAAACCTGAAAACACCGCTTTGAGCTAGACTCGAACGGGAACTGGTGCACGACAATGGGCTTTGCTGCACTCTTGGTTACGAAACTTCCGAGGGATATGCTTAGGATAAATGTCATTTTATTTACAAACCATTATGAAGGGCTCATGAGTATATACTTACTCAAAGAAATTTTTTTTATGATTATGGATTATATCCATAAACTGTTCAATTTGCATTAGGAAATATTTATTGCAATTCATAAATTGGCCTAGTTTATGCTATTGTATTGAAATGGTGCCCAATAGATGGAATGTGATCTCCAGTAATACGTATGATCCAAATAGTAATAAGGATCGTATCTTTCATGTTATTAAGAAATCATTTAGAAGGGAAATAGTCTCCCACGTATTATCATCATATGAAGAAATAGTATCATGTGTGGATAAGATAACTAAAGAGTTTACTGAGTCCTATGGCTTTGAAGGGAAGCAAGAGAAGAAAAGGATGGAAGAGAGAAAGATGGATAAAGGGAAGAGGGAAAATAAAATTTCCCCATATGTGATAACTACTGTTAGAAACACCCTGGAACTTGCCTGAAAAGAATGAGAGTTTGTTATAAGTTTGAAGGAAAAGGTCACAAAGTACGTGACTGTAACGGTAACAAAATTGTTTCAAATGTACAATGCTTCATTTGCAAGGAGTTTGGTCACTATGTGAACCTATGTCCTAGTCATCAGACTATGCCACAAATGATGCTATTGGATAATAATCAAGTTATGATACTACCACAGATGAATAGGAATGATTAGATTTCTTATGTTGATTATGTCATTTGAGTGTTTTATCAACAATGTACTTGTTATAATAATTATGGAGTATATAAGGATTCTACTGTAGTACTATTCATTAAGGACTTGAGATTGTGTGGAACAATGAAAAGTGACTCAATAGTAGGATAAATTTTTGGAAAATATATGGTTGAGAGAATGATAAACCATAATATAGTTCTGATACTGAGGTAGTGATTTTAGAATAATACATGATTGATTTGCATAAATTATATTGGATATTTTTGAATAACTTGAAACTGATTAATGATTTGTATATTCCATCATTGTTGGGGTTTACAACAGTTTTGGATTGAAGGAGTATATCCATTATTATTTAAGGAATAAGGGTTCATGAATGTAATCAATAAGGTTTTATGGTATTTCAGCATGTTGCAGTGTTTTAAAAGAATACATAATGAAGGTGTTCACATGTTATTACGCAGAAAAACGGATCTTCATTTTTGGACTAAATCATTTTGGATAGTTCTAGTTTGTATTATTTTTGGATTTCCATAAAAGGAAAACCCAGAGGTTGGGTGACAACCCGTCGCATCCGTCAAGGCCGCGAGACTTGAACCCACAACTGAAGGGCGACAAGGGTGTATCACCTACCACTGGCCCATGTAATGTCCGGGATTAAATAATGTAGTTTTTTAAAAGATATGGTAGATGAATTATAAATTTGTTTTTTTTTGAACCCTATATGAATAGGATAAATAGAAAATTTTTTAACGTTCTATTATCTTTTAGAGTGAATGACGAGTTTGTGGTATAAATTAGTTAAAGGATGGAACTCTACATGTCAAGAATATATTTTCTTCTTCTTTTATTCTATAAAGAAATTAATTCGTATACATTATTTAAGGAATCCTAATGCAAAAAATGTGTTATCCTAATACCCTATGTTTTGTTGAACCGATGGTATTTCAAATCATCATAGATTGATGAATTTAAGGACCTCAATTTTACACTTGTTTGTTATTGATGACCTCAATCACTACCAATAAATATTTACATTTTTCCTCCAATTATATGTCTCTAATTTCCACCAATGTTCTCTGAATCAAGATCATAATTTGGTGGTGACCCTTTCATTTCTCTTTTCCTCATATTAAGACTAAATTTTAGTAACCCAATTTCTGATATGGGTTTTCCCACAAAGATATTTTCTATTTTCAACCTTCTATTTTTTCTGAAAATTTTCAAATTGCGAGGAGGAAATTTATTGAAGGAGGGGAGAATGTAACACCTCATGATTTCATAGTGTGTTATTTCTTCAAAATAATTCAATAACTTGCACTACACGCAACACCGAGTTCAAGCGCACCATGGCTTACCAAACAAGCCTTCAAAAAAGGTTATGAATAGTATTAACTAAATGTTAAACTTAATATAATCCTTATAATTTTAGAATCCATATTAAGAGTTTCTTAGACATAATGTAAGAAAACATTCCTTTTTTTCAGATAAAAGAAGGATTTTTCAAAAATGCACTTTTACCAACTTTAATAGTGAACCCTTTTTAAATCCAATATTTTAAACTTTTGTATATTGAATTTTACTAAATATATTTATTCTTTAGAACGAGGAGATAAAAAAAATTACAATGTAACACCCCAAGCTTCCACGGTATGCTTCTCTTTGAATAATACAGTAGTGTGTGGTGTACGCAACTTCGAGTTCTAACACACACTACAACCAATCAAACTAGCCCTAATGAATAGAAATACCTAATTTTATAAATTTTATAAATTTTATCTCTCCAAATGGACTTAATTTTTGGATTCTAAATATCGAATTTATCCTAGGGTGAAATTTTGGTACTTTTTCAGATAACTTTTATATTTTGATGAATAGTGGAAATTACTAAATTTTAATTAAAAACCACTTTTTCAATCAAAATAATTAGTAGTGATAAATTATGAATTTGAGTGGTTTTAAAGTATATTTATAATATATTTTTACCATTTAATAAAATGTTGGTCATTGGACAAATTTTCACAATTAATCCGGACATAAACAAGTGTCAATCTTTTGATAGTTATTATCTCGTAAAAACACGCTTTTTTTAGCAACGTGAATTAATTTTAAATTAATTTCTGCCACTTCTGTGTTTTGAATTTGAAAAAAATTGATTCCATATTTGGAATAAGGATGTTAAATTTTTTTAAATAGGTAACTTTTATTTTTAGACATTTTGAATAATAATTTCAGAAAATATTTTATTTACCATGGTTAAAGGGTAAATCCGGTAAATAATGGTTAAAAAATAATATTATAATAATAAAAAAGTACCCTAAAACGTGTCCTAACCTTATTGGATGATGAATTTCCAACCATGGGAATCTTTGGGACGATTTTGGGAACCCATGGAGCCACTTGTAAGTGATAGGGACACTTTATTTTAATTAAGTTAAAATGAATACAAAAAATGACACAAGCATATATATTTTAGAAAAAAAATTTTTACATACGGTTATATATGTTGGAATTTCAGCTATAAATATTCATTAGAAATCTACAATGATTTACTACAGAAGGTTATTTTATTTATAATTTTTAGACTTTAAATAATTTAATTTATTTATGACACAATGGTGATGCAGTAATTACCGTAATAGTGAAGCATTATAATAATTGATATTATAAATACCCAAATAAATTTAATTTGAGACTTTTTATAAATAAAAATAATTTTCTAGGTTAATATGAAATGTTAGGTTTTATTTAATTTACTTTTTTAGAAGTAATAATTCTGTTATGAGTTTTAAAAAAATAAATTATTGAATAGTGTCAAAATTGACATAAAAGTGTTTTTAAAACAAATATTATATTATTAATTGATATTAAATTCTTAAAAATCTAAGGATCATCCAAGAGACTTATATCATGATAGTTGAATCATTAATGGACCACTTGGTGATCTTTTGGATGTATATAGTCAGTTTATTAACCATATAAAATAAAAATACAAAGAGACATTGTAAAAGTGAAACTAATTAACTAAGAGTTAATATTTAAAGATAAGGTTAATATAGTGACCCAAACCTGTCTAAATTCTATTGGTTGAGTAATTTTAGACACATACCCACATTAACCTTTAAATAATCGACTTTGGAGCCATTAGAAACCGAATATGAATTTATTATAAAATAATATTTCTAGCTTTTCCAAAGGTTCCCCTCACCCCTCTTATAAAAGGGCACTCCCCCTTCTCACTAATTCACACATTAAAAGCATTTTGGTTTGGCCATCCCCTGCCCAAATACTCTCTCAACTTCCCTCACTTAATCCTAGATGCCTTCCTTTAGTCAGAAAGCTAACCTAAGGAGGCCTTTTGATCAAATCAAAAGGAATAACCCAAAAAGAGGTAATGATTTCACCACCCTTTTTCAAGTTCCTTTCTTCTTCCACTTCTTCTTTCATTGTTATTACCATTATAAAATAATAACTACAGTATATTATATAAACATTTTACAACCATATTTCAGTATTATGTCCACCCTTTTAATGACATGTCACCATACGTGTGTACGTACGGCTTACGGTCTCCACGTCATGGTGTAATTGTAATTCAAAACATTATTATTTGGATGGGTATAATAATGATGTGTAATTCATGTAAATAATAAATATAACATGATAATTATTCTTTATATATGATATAACATCCAATTGTATATTATTTTAAAATCAAAAGAATGATATTGTCGCTCGTGCATATATACGGACTACCGTCTCCACAAACACGAATGGATTCATTCCCTATCGTATCCATTCAAGTATAATTATCATTTGATTATTTATAAATAATGTTTAAGGACTTGATATCATTCTCGATATGAATAATATACAACCTATCCATGAAAACCACGGCTTACGTCACAAAACATATAAAAGAATACGAGTAAGTCAACACCCGAAATGACGATAATACTAAGATATTATTAACAAAGCAATGTTAAAAGGTAATATATGATATCATATTAATGTATATGATTCTTGTATAATTTAATAACGATTATCTCACCATTATACAGGAGGTTAACCTACCCCCAACCAAGGAAATTTAAAAGGTAAGGGGTTTTCATTTCACTCCTTATTCCTGTGAGATTCATGTCATATTTCCACTATTACCTTTTGTGTGGTGTATGTACTTCCTATAATTGTATTCTTTATGTAATACACATTAAATTATATTTATTTACATATTCATTGTACGGTATGCCTTTCATGGGGTGTATGTTTCGTAAGTTACCAAATTGGTAAGGGTTTATTTCACAATCTCTTCATTTTTTGAGGTTGTTTATACGTAATAATCTTCTGGGATTTCTTTATCATCTACATCCATGTTTTTTCGAAATGTATTTCAAAAAATTTTTAATATTTGCAAATAATATCGATTAAAGTCATTTATAACCTTGTTTGACTTTTTATAAGAGGTTTATAAAGGAATGTTTCCGTCGTTTTCCAAACAAGGTTCTTTTAACCTTTTCGACAAAATTAAGGTAAGAATGTTTTTTAACTTATACGGTGGGTGCGGCTATTCTCTGTCATTATAAAATCTTTGAAACTTCCCTTACAAGATTATAAGAATATTTTCAATATAAATGTTTTATTTTATAATTATGTGACTTTAAATGATATTAAAATGAATATTTTATGAATTTGTGAAAGGTACTCTTTATCAAGATCATAATTTTAATTGTTTTAAATATTTATATTTCTAAATATTTTAATTAATGTCCACGTTTTCAAAATGATCTTGAGGATTTTTTTTATATAGACATGAATGTTTTGAAATGATACATCTTTTCAAAAGTTTAAATGTGGTATCGGACACATTGATTCAAAAATCTCTTTTAAATTACTTACTTTATAAATGTGTGACTTTTCAATGATTTTGAGAAAAGAGATATTTATCTCAAATAGTTTTGATTTCATCTATGTCAACATCCATTTATGGATTTTAAGCTTCTTTGATGTTAATTTATTATAAAAAACTGTTGTATTGTATTGAAGGTTTTGTGATATGTTTTACTATGGATGTGTTATTTTTATACCATTCATGGTTTATGGAGAATGTATTGACATTTCGTATGCTAGTTTTAATAAAAATGTTTATGTTATGTTTAAGACATTTATATGGGAATGCACTGGACTTAGTAAGTAACGGGTGGAGCCCTCTATAGCTCCTCGATGCATCGGTAGGTCTCATGAGACAAACTAGTGTCTTGGCACAAGGCCTTGACAAAATCTTATTTGTAGTCCTGACACGAGGCCTTGGCTATGTGGTTATGATAGTCTGGAATTATGCATTTCATCATTATAAAAGTGGTTATTGATATTGCATGTGATTATTCGACTAGTAGAATATCCATGGGAATAAGAAAGGGATATTATTTCATTTTATCTTTTCCATATTATGATGAAGTTCATGTTTTAAAGGCTTTTGTGTTAGTTATACATTGCCTCAAATGTTTATGCTTATTTCTGAAAGTTTCTGTTGTATTGCCTACCCTTACTGAGCATTTGAGCTCTCCCCATTCTATGTTTTATTTTTCCCAGGATTCCAAGAAGTGTATTTTGATTGATATGCAGGGTTAAGACAAGGGAATAATGGCATTCATAAAGGATTATTTATGTTGTTTTGTATGTTATGAAGTGTAATGTAACATTCATGTATTTAATCTATTTTCCAAGACTGCTAAACTGATCGGTTCTTCGGGACATGATTCCTTGTAATCATGCCAATGTAGAAAAATAATGCACCGACTCTGGGTCATGGGGGTCGGGGTGTTACATAATGAGTTGTGTCCATTGGGAGGATGTGGCTATTCTCCATGGTTATTTGTAAATTTGGTTGTAGTACATTGGGATTTTATGCATCCTTTAATTATGGAAAATTACTTCCAATGGAGAATTATTGTTATACATATTATCTTGATTTCTTTGCTTCTACTATATTTTGTGACAAATTATCTCTTAGTTTTTTATTAAACGATGCTCTGTTCTAATCCTCGATAGATTTGGATTGAGAAAAACCTTCAGCCTATTCCATGGCTAGTTTAGTTATCACGATACCATGGGTACCTAAGATGGTTCGTGAAAATCAATGTCTATTCAAGAAAATGTTATCTATTCAAAATTTTCTGATATGGTTTACATAAAAATACCACTGACATTTTTTCAAAAAATATTAATTGGAATATATTAAAATATTTTACATATAATGTAATTTTTACTTTTTATGGAAGAGTAAAATGAATGTTATCTTTTATTTTATATTGTGTGAATAATTTTTCCTCTATTAATATATATTCATTGTGTGAGTGTTGTGTTACATATTTTCATGGTTATAATCAATGATAATATGTTTTTTTCTTTTTTATGTGAATTTATTATTCTTATCATTCCAAAATAGAATGGTTATTTTTTTTAAATAAATGTCCAAATGATTTTAAAACACATTTTTGTGTTTGTCATCATATTTGATATATTTTAATTATTTTCTAGGTATATGATCTTATAATACCATGCCCCTTTAATTCTATTGATGGATTATGATACTGATTTCTTATGGATGATTATTTGATACCCATTTCATTTTTATTTGATAATTAATCATTAAGGAAATAATTATTCTTTTTATGATACCATCAAATTTCTTTCTTTTGAATTTTAAAATTATTTGGTGATAAATTTTATGTAAAACAAATTTATTTTCAATTCTTTTTATTATGATGAAATAATTGATGTTTTTATGATCTTGGAGACCAATTATATATGGTTTTATATATGTGATTTGTGGGAAATTTTTTGTGTATCTCTTCAATGTATTGGATGGAGATTAATATAACATGATATTATATTCATTATAATGGTGAGTAAACAAATTTATGCAAGGAAGTATTTCTACTATGATATTCTTGGGAGAGAAGCATGACTATGGAAATATTGGAATGGGGATTAAACCAAATCCAATTTAGGTTGTTATCAACTATTATTGTATTGTTTGATATATATGAAAAAGTAAATTATTTTCTATAATTGTGTCTATTCTACAAAACTATGTGTTATTTATATTTCATGTTCCCATGGATGATGATTAATTATGAATGATTGTACACCCAATTCACCTATGAATTTATTTATGTCAATCAATTAGTCAATGAATATTGATTAATGATATTTTACTAATTGGGTACAGAATTCACATGTCTTGATCATTTTGTCATACCCTTATTATTATCATTTATGGTCATTCATTATTATCTCATATGTTTTTATTAATGAGAATCTATTCCCACCGTTTAAAATGTATCTATTTACCCTTTTTATGTTGAATAGTTTTACTTTGGATATTTTTATGTAGGTTTGTAGGTCAGATAAAATTTATGGATGAAAATGAACTTTTTTCATGAATTTTTTAAGGTATTTATTCTGAAAATAAATTATACATTTAGGATTATTGGGAATTTATTACTATTATATGTATTGAATATTCATCTAAAACGTTGTAATATTTATAAAAAACAAATCTGTGGGTCTCCTAGGTTAGTATCAGTGTAGTTTTTAGTCATTACTTGTCAATTATATTTGTAAATATTGGTGACAACTTAGGTTATTTTGGTCAATTGTAAGATAAAATCATCACGTTTTGGTGATTCAGAGATTTCGAGGTTTCATATAAATTATATTCATATCTGTATAGAAATAATTGGATTCTAGTACTCTAAAACTTTATCCCTGAGTAAATAAACATTTAAAAGATGGTTGATAATTATCTTGTAATTTACTTGGTGTAAAAAAAATTGGCCACAATGCACTTCATATTGGGAACATTGTGTGGATTTTATTTTGTTGATTCAAATTCCCTACAAATCCACTACTATTAATTGGATGATAGAATTTATATGAACTAGTTACAATCCACAATTATATGAGTTGATATATACGTAACATGGGTGTAAATATTGTTTCACGATTTAGGACATCATAAGAATGATTTTCATAGCTATATAGATTATTTCTTGTTTATTTATATTTGATACTCACACTATACATTTTTGTATAGTCAATGGATAGAACCTGATGAAATCATATCAAGAAATAATTTAATTGGAAATTATGTGAATTTCCCCAAGATAAGTAAAATTAAATGGGAGATTTGATAAAAAATAATATATCTACAGTCACCTAAATCTTTAAATACATAAAAAAATAACTTTTATTATCCAAAAAATCCATATATCTAATGTAAAGAACAACTCTCCATTGATTATTTTATTTACTAATTTCCAATATCTTTTAGTGGTTCCTCATATCCTTTTTTACTACGTAATTGACCTATTATATAGAAAAATATTTTCTATTTTCTAGTGAATATTCCATGTGATGATTATTTTGGTTGTTTATCATTTCGAAGGTGAATTTTATCAATGGTAGACTCTCATCAAGAAAACAATACAAGGGGATAATATTAAATCCATGACACGGGAAGCGTTTATTATGTTATTCTTAAAAAATTATATTTATAGAACACTCCACACTAAAATGGAGAGAATATTTCATGAACTAAAGAGGATGTATGAGTAATATATTCGTACATATGAGTATAATTTCACAAGACTTTTGATTTATGCTTTTGGTTCGATCAATAAAACTGATAAAAATGTTGACAGGTTATGTAGTGAAATATGAACAAATCTATGAAAAAATTTGGATAATGGATAAATTGATATCAATAAATAAATATTCATATGTGATATCAAGAAATTAAATAATATTATAGAATTGAATTTCTCTAGAATTATTGGGACAAGAAGGTAAAGATGGAATTTTTTGGAAATTCTAGTAATAAGACCATAGAAAAAAGAATGTAAGTATTCCACCATGTCAAATTGTGGAAAGAAAAATGGGGAAATATTAATATGGGTTTGGTAAATTCATTATGTTTTTAAAGAATCCATCAAGATAAAAAATGTTGATTTGATGTGGAATAACCAAAAAATGAAATATATAGAACGAAATCCAAACTAAATGATTCAAAATGAATCTAATTCTATAATTTCAATGTGTTTTTATTTTTTAGAATAATTGTTTTAAGTCCAAAGAGAATGATGTAAATTGTTATTATAAATATGTAAATCAATGAGCGAAAAGGAAGGATAATGTGATCACAACTGGTAAAGTGGTTTAGAAGAATAATGTGGTGATATGTAAACATACCAACCACTCTAGAGATCATAATCACTTATTTTATTTTATCTCTACCCACTTTATTAATTATAAATAATTTCTTTAGGGATTCTCATAACCACCATGATGAATAAATGAATAATTATTAATGAAAATTATTAAGGGTTTGATGGTCATATCATAAATTTATAACCCATATCTCATAGATTTTTATGAGAATATGATTCCTAAAAATCATGTGATTCTCCCTATTGTTGATGCTGATGTTATTTTGGGCATATGTTTGAAAAAATTATATAGTTAATCTATAAATATATAATATAGTGATGTCACCCTAAATATTCTAAATCATCATTGGTTCATATTTTATTGTGTGTGTGAATATGAAATTTTTATATAAATACAAACATTTTTTTTGGGAATTTATTACTATTAATGAGGACTATTTATCACAAATATTTAGGAAGAAAAGAAAAATTGAATGATGGATATTTTTTTGGAAAAATTATATAGTATTCAATAAATATGTACATATTAATCCATTTATTCATGATTTTATAATATAACTCATACATGGTGCTACAACAATTTAAAAACTATATATTTAAAGTACTAATTTAGTTGTATTAATTGAAAAAATATCAAGGATAATCTAAATAATTTTTTTATAAACCATAGTGCGTCACCATGGGATGAACATTTTCTTCATATTTATAAGAATATATAGAAAATGAATATTTTTTCTAACTATCAATAACATAAAAATTCACCATTAATAAAAATTATCAACTAACCAAAATTAAAAAAATTTATCCAATTATTAGGTGCTCAATATTTTTCAAAGATTGATCATCAATCAAGATATTTTCAGATTAGGGGAAAAATTTAGATATATTCTCTATATCCTTCCATATGAGCTATGCGGATTATAAATTTATAGTAATTCCATTTTAATATACCAATTCCCCTGATATGTAAGTATATTTAATAAATAGAGTCATTAGTGATTTCCATGACCAATTTTGGGTTTTTATATTTGATTATATTGATATATTTTACAGGATTATGAATGAGAATGAATATCCCTTGAGGATTGTGTTCATGGACTTGTGGAATGGAAATTTATCTTCCAAATTTAGAAGCTCTATTTTTTCTTCTAAAACTAGTTTCATTCATTATTCTTAAAATTTCATTTCAAGGTATTTCAATAGAACCTTCAATGAAGGTAGTTATTGAGATGTATCCTATACAATATGGGGTGATTGATATTCAAATTTTTCTAGTATTTCATGGATACAATCAATACATTTTAGGGATTTTCTTGTGGAAATAAAATATAATATAAAAGATTAATAGTATGAGAGAAAAGTTCAATTGTATAGATGGATGTGAGGAAATCTTCATAGAAATAAACATAATTTTATCCAATGTAGGTGTGGTCACACTATTCTGTAGTGGAAATGGTTTTCTGATCAATTATTATGAATCAAATTGTAGAACATGATATGATCAAATGGGGAATTACATAGTGGAAGCTTATTCCTCTCCATAATTGATGGTTGATGGGAAAATTAATAAAATAAGGATTTGAAATTTGGTAAGTGCAATTTATTATTTGAATATATATAGACATTATATTTATATCAAAAGATGTTATATATATATATATATCATAAAATATTAATTATATATTTTCAATGATTATGAATACTCAATATAATAGAACCCCGTGAAAGTAAATAATGTGGGTGAGGATCTTAGTTATAAAGACAATAATCTTTTTCTATATCGACCACTAATATAGATCCAATACTTATGAATTTTTAGAGGATTGAAAATAAATTCATAAGTAATGGAGAATCATCCAATTTTTCTCACATAAATTTTCAACTATCAATTTATTTGAAGACTAGGGTGGCATATAAGGACGACATGGAGATGAAAAATAATGTATGGAAAGTTCTATTGATCATTAATAACCATGAGGAATGAATATATATAATAACCAAGTTTGTATCCCATCAATAAAGAAATTGATGAATCGTCTATTAAATGAATTTCATTGTTCATCATTATCTATTTATCCTATAAGTATAATGATTTATAGAGATCTTACACTGAATTTAATTTAAGATAACATGAGGAAGAATTTTTCTGAGTATGTTTATTTTGTCAGGGTATTAAAGAAACATAAGACCATGAGACCCAAGTATATGGGTTTGTTACATCCATTACCTATAAAAGTAAAAATTGGAAAACATCACCATGGATGTCATCATCAGATTCCCCAAAACATCTAAATTCCAAAACAAATTTTTTTACTTGAATATTTTATAATGTTAGTAAATTTCATTACTAGTAGATAATATTTCCCACTTTATTTCATTAAAATATTTATTGATAAATAATCAGTATGATTTATTATATTCCCACTCTAAATAATATTTACTTGATATCCATGTATTATAATGAGTTTCTAGGAATGTATTCACCATGATTTGAATAAAAATTTGATCTCCAAAATCCGATAGTACAATAAAATATTTGGTCATCCTAAAATAAGTATTTTAGTCCTTGAAATTTATTTGAGATATAATTATATTTATTTCAACGGTGTTTGTGATTAAAACCATTAAATTATCATATTTTAATAAAAAAATAATCTTTCAATTGAGAATTTATATGGAACATTTTGAAGCAGTATATTGAAAAAAGTAAAAACCACCAATGTACAAGGATAAATTTGGAGAAATAAATTTATTGGATCTATAAATAGGTAAGGGAATGGTAAATGAGGCTAGAGCCACTCTGTAAAATATCTACATAGCTTTGAGATACCAAAAAATTATTCTTACAATAATTAGTGACATATAGAGTCTGAAGTCAGTGAAAACGTATTATTCTGAATACCTCCTTAGAAAATGATATGAGATTTGAAAATAATAAAAATTTGGGCCCTATATATATTTTTTTACATTGATATTCAAGATCATATCATGATTATAGCTTATCAATTGTTACTTTCACAAAATATCTCTCATGTTCATGATATGTCCCCTCAATCACGTTTTTGGGATTATATACATAATCCTTCAAATGAACTGAAATATGTGGTTTTACCAGTAGATAATGATCATTTATATAAGGAATAAAAATTTTAAATAATGGAACATAGAGATAATGTTCTACATGGATATACTAATCAACTATTTAAATATCCGTAAAAGAATCATAAATTTTTTAAGGAAAATTGGGAACCTATGGATGTGATGAGGTAGAAGTATACAGATTCTATTACATCAGGGTGATGGAATTTCAAGGGATATATTTTTTATGTAGAGTAAAATATAACAACCTAGGATTTTATGACATGTTTCTCTTTGAGTAATGTTTTCATTTTTTATATCGTTGTTGACACACAGCTCAGATGAAAAACCCACAATATACTATTGGAATATTATTGTTAAATATGACTCTTATCATCAATGTTTTGGAATTTTTTTCTATTAATAAGACATAAAATTTTATTAAAAGTATTTATAAATGTTTTCCTTAATTTAAATGTGTAGAATAATTTAAATAAAATAGTTACTCAAGATTAAATTTTAATAATAATACCATTATACATTAGAAGACCAATTTTACAAAATACTATATAATTATATATATATGATTCTTATTCACTAATGAAATAGAATATTTAATAAATTTATTATTATTAAAATTTAAAAACATAATGAAAATTTATACATTGATTGTCAATTAGTATGAAATGAAAATAATATAATTTTAAGGAATGAAGATATATTTATTATAAAACTATTTTTTCTATTAAATATATATGTTATCTAGATAAATAAAATTATTCATCACAGGTTAGTTATTTTAATAAAATTAGTATATAATATATTAATTAATATATATTAACATTTGTGTAATGGTTTTTATAAGAAATCAGACAAAATTATTTTAGTGTTAGGGTTAGAAATACTATTTTTTCTAAACACTAGCTTGTTTCTTTTCCAGAACATGTTTTAAAACAATTGTTTATTAATTATAAGAATTATATTTGATAAAATGGTTTCCAAATTAGGAATCATTATTTCCATATTTAATAATGTGTTCCATTTAATATTGGACATTATGGATAATAACTATGATATAAATTCATTATTAGGGTAATGGTTAGAATGAGTAACAAGGGTTTAATATGATTATATAAATGATAAAATTAACTAGAAACATTTTTAATGACTATTTTATAAATATATTTGTATCCTATATTGTGATTCCCGAACCCATAGTCCACTCATTTGGTTCCGCTTGACCTAGCCTCCATAATACCTTAGGTGCACCTATCTATAAGATAGAGGTTTCTGGCTAGAGACGCAAGCCTTTAAGAACATATAGTATTTCTTATTATCAAAGTACCAATAATAATTAAAATAAATGTGGGTAAATTAAATACATATAAAGATAAAAATAATAAATAGTGAAAAACCCAACACATATAATAATTAATTAACACATCGTAAATACCGGTTAACCTATGGTTGGCTAATAAAAAGTCACATACAATCAAAATAAAATTAAATTGGGGTTAAAATACATCCCCAATTGGTCCAGTGTCCTACACTGTTCCATTATCAATCTCCAACATAGACAACTTAATGAAAAATAATCAGATACTGACCTAAAACAAGTCCTTATTCCAAGTAAAGTTGACTACTTAGGTACCCTTGTTCATTGGTAGACTGAGACGGGGGGAGTATAACTTGGTATTCCTCTATCAATGACATCAATAAAATAATCTGTCTAATTTTTAGTGAATGTATAATTACTACAAAATATTTTTTTGAATAATTTAGTAAAACATATATGAAAATATTTGAAAACCATTGATCCTTGGGTTCATGATGAATCTTGAGATCGATGATATCACATTAATATCTTGGTATATATCTTTGATCAAACATACCAAATTTTTAAGGTGTCGGGGTATCAATGAGTGCTTCATAATGAACCTATAAACCAAAAATATCTATATATAGTCCATGATATTATCGTGAATTTCTGAGTATCAATCACCCAATGAAATTCAGTCTCTTCCTGTAATTCCCTTCAAATCCAATATCACACTCTGGCATTCCAATCATCATTCAAAACTCATGTCTTGGCCCTCATCAAAGCATTACATATGAATTTATGAATTCTTCCCATAGCTTCTCAACATCAATAATCATATAGACCATTCACTCCATTTGGACTTCCTATATAATGACTTACATAAAATTTGAGCACCCATCCCCACATTCACAATAATCCAAAATCAAATGGATTCCACGTTCTCCTCCAAAAAATCCCATGTAACATATGTGAGAAGGAATCCAAGGAGGCAATCCCAACATTTCAAATAAATAGGCAACCCCTTTTTAGTTAATTACTTAACCAATTCACTTACATTATTTTCATTTGGACCAAGAACACCCCATTACCATTATAATCATTTTTTGAATTATATTCAATTTCCAAATTCAAAATAGAGATTTATTACTTTTTAAACCGGTTAAAGAAAGTTACTCTAATTTTTATTCCATAAATACTTTATTACATTTCCCAATACACTACTTATGATTCATTTTAATAGTCAAGTACATACCAAATTAGTTTATGGTCGTGAAATTCCATTTTATAAACTTTATACCCAACCAATGTTCCTCTTATTTCATATGAACAAAAATAGAAATTGATCCATTTTAATGAACTCCCCATTGACGTATCTATAAAATAATTAAACAAAAAATTCGATATACCATAGAAACTATAATGAAATCAACACAAATTCACATGTGAAAATAAATAGAGAATATGGATAAAATTAAGGAAGGTAATCTACCTCAATTTTCACATCCTATTTTAATTCTAGGGGATGAAGGAATTCATATAGATCGTGGAGGATTTAATAATGAAAAGGTTCTTATATCAGACCAAGGCATTATAATAAATAATAATAAACCATTATAGAATATTTAAATTTATTTAATTAGATACAAAATGCCTAAATTGGAACCTTTCACCAAAAAATAGGACTAAATGACTTACAAACACACATTTAATGTCCCCTTCATATCCCAGACCCTTAGCTCAATAAAATAACTAATATGAGAAAGAACTTATAAATTTAATTAAATTGAAATTTGATGGGAATCATTCAAAAACTCACTATTTCCACATTTCATAGTGAATATATGATTACTGGTATGAAGTAATCTTACGAGGATCTCATCTACCCTATCTGAATTGAATAGACTTGACACAATGCCAATTAAACTATTATTTGGAGGAATCATGTTGGAAATAGCAGTCCATGTAACTATGAAAATTGAGTTAAAATAGAAGTGATCAATAATGGAATCCCCTAGCGGATAAAAAAAATACTGAGTAACTAAGTATGAAATCTACGTCCTCCAACAACAAAATGGAGATTTTGGGGAGACATGACTAGTTGTATGGAGGGGTTTATTCATGGGAAAAAAGACAAAGGAGGTTGGAGGATTAAAATATTAAACAAAAAAACATTACTTATAATTTTAAAAGTGGTTCAAAATTTAGAAAAATTCTTTCCAAAATACATACCAACCGTGTATAAAAATCAATACAGGTCCAGCCACCCCACACTGTTACAACACATGGTTCTATAAAATATGCACAAACCCATTGACCTGTCTAAAATTTTCTACTAACATTAACAATGTCTTTTGAGACCTATAAAATTCATAAATTTTGCGCCTATCTATTTTAGGCCAAATATTTTATGTGAACAGGTAGCACAAACCATTGGATAACCCTTAACCCTTGTTTGTTCCCCCAAAAACCTGAAACTAGATGAGCTAAACCCCAATGAAACCCCAGAGAAAATTAAAAGCTCTTTTAATCATCATCTAACACCTAAATTGGGTATTTTGAATGGGATTATCCCTTAATATTCTTTTATGATTCATTGTTTATAAAAACTACCATCCACCTATTAAAAAAATTAGATATTTCTATTGAATTTCAATGCACAACCGAACCTAAGGCCTTAAAATATCCACATCTTAACACATATCATCCACGATAAGTCCTAGTGGTCATCAATATGAACCTACCAAATAATGTTGACTACCAATTCATGGATGAATAGTTTCATTCCACATTTCACATCCCATAAAACGTCTATGGAACAAACAACTAACTCAAGGTGAACATGCATCAAGAACCAAATACAAAGCACATTTCCAAAACTGAAACACCAATAGGGATCATACTTGATCCCATCTCTCTGAAAAATTTTATTATATAATTATAGTCACCCAAATTGATTTGGATTATTATTACATGATTTATAAATATAAAGATCAATTAAAACAATATAAGGATCTAAATGGAATATTTTCATTAGAACACTTGGTTCATAGTCCATTAAGGAAACTAAATTTAGAATCCTTATTTTATTCAACATTGTTTGATCATTAAATTCATTTGAACTCTTATATGTACTTTGGAAAACCTAGGGAATACATGAAACAATATGGTGAGTGAAAATCCCAACAATGGAATAAATATGATAAGGAAACATAACCTTTGTGTCACATATATAATACAATTTTATAATAGCGATGGTACATAAGTAATCAATGGGAGAATAACATAAAAATATTTATACCAGATAATCAAAGAACAAATTTAATGTTAAAAAATAGGATATAAATATAATTTAAGGATAACAGTCAAGATAACATCCCAATATAGATAGAGTCCCCTAATGGATTGGGTTCACTCTCTAATCCCACATATGATGTCTAATGAGACTACAAAATTACACAATTAATTAGAGGTATATGTATTACTGGGAATACCCATCATAGTAATTTAATATGTTTGAATATGCTACACAGAAGGAAATGGACATCAGACAAAAAATAAGTATTACCTATAAAATGAAATGGGTTCCATAGTCATTTTTTGTAACTTAATTAAAAGAGATTTCATAAATAAAATATTTTAGTAATTTCCAATTTTTGTATATTACCCTACAAATGAAGAGACATTGATATTTTTTTATATGTAACATAAATATATATATAATTTATAGCCCTTCAATATCATTATAGTGTTTGATAAAAAGGGTTAGAGAGAGTGGCAACAACCTGAAGAGAAATTTGGTTTAGATGGATCCCTGACTGTGATCCCAATTCCTAAAATGCATTATATTTCTTCGTGAATGATAAAATTATCTTAAGTTTTTAGTATGTTAATGGAATTTTCAATCATATTATTCATTTTATTTTATTCACTAAAATGATATATAATTTTTTTTAAATATTTTTGGTCCATGTCGAATGTTTTGATGATGTTTTCCTCATATGTCGAAAATAACATTGGTAAGTTTACTAAGGTGAATGAGATTCCTAATTTTTCATATGCTAAATAATAATCATAAAATAATTATAAATTTATAAAATAAATTATAATTTTAATACCAATAATTATGTATTTTTATGAAAAATAATTTACATTACAATCATCGAGAGAGTAGGACATACATAAATAGTAGTAACATTTCAATTTTTTTAAGATACTGATATAAATAAGTTAAGTATTATTTTAATATCCCAGATTTAAAATTATAACGTAAATATAGTATTCTTTCATTAAATGTAGTCACATATACTGTCCATGTGATGTGGTGATAAAATAAACAAATCATATCACTTTTTAATAAAACTTATTTTGTAAATAATAGATTTCTATCGAGAATATTGTTATTATTTACTGAAAATTTATAAATTCAGTTGATAATTTATATCAATTTGTTAATATCATTAACCATGTCCATACATTATAATTTAATGACAAGTTTATAATTGTCAATTTCAAATAAAATAGATGAGGCTACTTCTTCTTCACTACCTCTTCTATTTCCTAGGATGCTTTATCAATCATAAAATTTTTAAATTGAACTTTGACCATGCGAATTTTCATCTATCATACACTACTATCTCTAACCATGAATGTAATTTATCCAATGGTACCCCCCCTCGATTCATTAAATGATAGTGTTTTGGTATGTACTTACTAAAAAGGGATACATTGAAAACATGTTGAACATGAAATGGGTTAGGTGGAAGTGATAATCTATAGTCCCTTGTTAGGAAACAATCAATGATCTCAATGTGGTTGTCGTATCTAGGATTAAGCTTTCCCTTATTATGAAAAATCATGACTTTCTTACAAGGTGAAATATAGAGGACATCCTTCTCACCAACTTGATACTCTATGACTCATCGATTATAGTCTACATATCTATATTGTTTAATCTATATGGATTTAATGTCATTATAAATTGTTAGAAACTTCTATCCCATCTCTTAGATTACATCATATCCCATTATCTTCTTCTATAAGACATTTCTCTGACATGTCATAATATGAATTTAGTTCACATACAATGACTCATATTGAACTACTTCAATACTAGAATAATATATATTTTAATATTAAAGAAATAGTAGGGGAAGTTACTGATCCCAACTATAGTTAAAATAAATTAAAAAGGAAATTATAATATCTTATAGAGTTTCGATGGTTCTCATCGACTGACCATCCAATTTTGGGTGATAAGTAGGGTGGAAATTGTGTTCTGTATCAAATAATTTATGAATTATTCTCTAGAAGATTGAGTGAAAAATAATATCTATATAAAATACAAAAGAGAGTTGTACTCCATGAAATCATACCACTTCACTTATGTATATCATAGTGAGTTGTTCAAGGGATAAATCATCCTTGAGAGAAATGAATTTTGTAGAATTTTTATGATTATCGACTACTACCCAGATGGTGTTATTACCTTTAGGTGTCCTTGGGATTCCAATGATGAGATGCAAGGTTATATTCACCCATTTCCATTGTAGTATGGGAAATTGATACATTATACCTTTATAAATCTATTATTCTTCCTTTACGTGCTTTTATACTGAGAATCAAGATACAAATTCGATATTCTCTCTCCTCTTGTTACCCCACCTGAAAATTTTCTTTAGATATCTATACATCAAATTCATTAGTATATGAATATAGAATAATGAACTATGAAAATAATGAAAAATATTCCTTTTCATAAATGGTGTTGATGAAAAATTTATATGGGTTCCAAACATTACAACCCCATTATCAACAAAGTTGAAATCAAGAAAATCATTACCTCTTTCTATGGAACATGATCTCCTTTGAAGGATTCCTAGACCATATCAACAATATATGGAAGATAATTTTTTAGAACAATTTATTATATAGATCATTTTATTATTCCCATATCCATACTTTGTAATTCCAAAAAAATTGGATCCTTAAAAATTCTAATTATTGATAAAATTAATAGATCCTTTATACATAGAGATTTATTAGATTATTTTATTTCCAATTTGGTCAAAAGAATTGTAATGGTCCGGACCTCTCCGGTCCATTCCTTTGTCAAAAAGATGGTCACGAATTGTTTTGGAGGGTAAAATGGACTTTTCCCACACTTTCTAGAATTTTGAAACTGCACGTCGTGTAGTTTGAGTACACGCCGTGTACCCCTTTTCCGTGTATACCACGTGTTGCAAGCCGTGTCCTTGCTGTGTGGAATAATGGGTGCACGTCGTGTGACCAGTTCTACACGCCGTGTAGTCCTTCCCTGCATACGCGTTACCAGTCAACGGCCGTGTACTGTGTTGGAGATGTGTCCTTGCCGTGTGCAATAAATTAGTACACGTAGTTTGTCTAAACTACGCGCCGTGTAATCCTTCCCCGCGTATGTGTTACCCTCAAACCGTGTGTTGAATAGTCAACGGCCGCAGAGCCGTGTTGGAAGCTGCGTGGAGACCATGTGAAAGAACCGAGTACACGTCGTGTACCATAATGTACACGCCGTGTACTTTTTAATTTCACGCCTATAAAAGGAGGGGTCCCCTCCTCCTTTTCAACACACACCTCTCATCCCCTCTCCTCTGAGCAGAGCTCTCTTAAGAGACTCAAAGGCTCTTCATTCCATATCTTCTTCGTATGATCTCTGATTTATGATCCGTTAGTGGCCACGAGATCATGACGATGAGGCGTAACTTCCGAGCTTGGATTCGTTGTCTTTACTTCGGCCTTTCCTTTCCGACTTCTACCCGAGGAGGTTTTTCTAGGACCCGACAGAAGTGACGGACGCCGACGGACTTCTTTTAAAGTTGATCCGGGGGAGCGCTGTGATCAGAACCTATTGAGGTAGGGATCTTACCTTTTTCTCTCTCTCTTTTGTGCATCATGCGGGGTGGGTATCCTCTTGTTTTCATGAGAAATAGTTGATAAAGATAATAACTGGTCAAACAACGGGGTTGGGAAGTTTGTGATTTATGTTACTTTACATCCTGAGATATTATGTTCTAAATTGAATGAGCTTCTGCATACTGAAAATCACGGTCATTGGGGGCCTTTTCTTGCACAATTAAATGCTACCCTATCTTTCTAGACCATTTTTGTGGAATGTGTAATTTGGTTAATCACTTAAAGTTGGCTGATTAAATGAAAATCTGGAACCCTTGTTTGATCACCCCGGTGAAAAAAAATGGAATAATAAACTTGTGGGTGTTGGTTTGGATATGTGTCATGTGATGGGGGGTGTTTTGTGGGTTTTTGTGGTTTGGGTGAGCAACGGGGCTGCGGTTGGCTTGGTTATGGGTTGGTGTGAATGTAATGTTGGTAACGGGCAACGGGGATATGATAAATGGAATTAAAAGGGAAATGATGTATGGTACGGTTGTGGTTATGGTGGTTGGAAGCAGGGCTGCAGGGCTGGGTTTAAATGTGAACGAGCTATGTGTTTTTAATATTAAATTAAAGTGGAATATTTAATAAATGGTGGGGCATGGTAATGGAACGGAGTTAATAATCAATAGGGCCGGTTGGTTGATAAGAAGGGCTTGGTTGTGTTGCTTGTGTTTTGCTAACTTGATTTGTGGATGGAATGGATATCTTTTATGAACGATCGATGTGGTTGGTTGTGGATAGTTGCCCAGAAGTTATGGAACTAAATAATCTAATTCTGCTGAAGCGTAAAAACCTAAATGGGGTTGGGGTTGTTTGTTTTATGCATGCTTTGGAGTAGCAGTGATGAGGCACGTGCTCAGTTTCTCTATTTAGAAGCCATAGGTTGGGTTGTGTGGATGATATATATATATATATATATATATATATATATATATCTGTATCTTTTGTGTTTTATCGCACCCCACCCATGTTGAGCACTTAGTGCCAAACACTCCCATTTCATTGGAGAGGGTGTTTTTCCCTTAGTTACTAGCTCCTTCCTGCTCCTTCTCCCCTAGGCTGTGATGGCTTGAGGCAACCTTACACCTAAGACTCTTCGGGTAGGTTTCGATTGGGGTGTCTTTAGCCCAAGACTCTTCGGGCAGGATCTAATGTTTCCCAAGAATCTACAGGATGAGGCCCAGGTGTGTGTGGGAGGGATACGTGGTTGTGAGGCCCAGGTGTGTGTGGGTGAAATACATGGTTGTGAGGCCCAGGTGTGTGCGGGTGGGATACGTGGTTGTGAGGCCCAGGTGTGTGCAGGCGGGATATGTCGTTGTGATGCCCAGGTGTGTGCGGGTGGGATAAGTGGTTGTGAGGCCCAAGTGTGTGCGGGCGGGATACGTGGTGGTGAGGCCCAGGTGTGTGTGGGCGGGGAGAGTGTGGCAGCGTCTGGACGTTCGTTGTTACGAAGAGCAGCTAACTAAAGAGAACTGGTGCGGGCTACCCAATACTGTTGTTTCTTATATACTTCTTCTTGTTGTGATTGTTTTTTGGTGAGTGTGGCTGGTGAGGTTGGGTGGATATAATTCCTTACTAGGTTTCTTCTGTTGTTCTCACGGGACATTAGGATGTCTCCACACTTGTGCACGAGATCTTTAGGTTTCCCTTCTGAGTATACTTGTATGCTCACCCTACATTTACTTTCAGGTTTCCAGGAGGAATACCAGGGTTGTGCGGGGCCCTACTAGTGGGACAGTTGGAGTTGTTGCAGTTGTTGTTCTCTTGTTTTCTTTTGGTATTGTACTTTGAGCTTTCTTGTGCTTGTACCTTGTTTTAAAATTGTTTAAACAAGCATGTGGGCTTGGTTTGCGTTTATTTCTATACTCTTTCTCTTTTTTCTTTTTGGTGGGTGACTTGTCCTATTTCCCGATCCTAAATAAATAAAAATGATAATGCCTCCCATACTTGTGAAAACTCATACCCTTGGTGCTAGTCGCCACCCCGGGGGTTACTGGAGGTGGGACTCGGGGGGTCATTATCTCTCTTTCACCATTGCCAGCTCAGGAGGGGCACCTTTGGTGGGAGGGGGTCGTGACAGAATGGTATCAATGGTGATGGTTGAGAGATAAGATAGAGTCTAGAGTTAGGCAGAGTGAGGATTTCATGGGATGGTAGGTTGAAAATGTTAGTCAATCTTGGTGCGTGACATAGGCCCGGGAATACCAGCTAGGACACGGGATTTTTGGGCCCCCTGTGATCCGATGCAAGGACTCTGAGCCTACCGAACGACCGAGTGAGTCTACATTGATTATAGGATAGAGACCCTAGGGAAGGTACATGCATCATCATGATTGTGTTTTACTTGATTTGGGTGTTCTGGGAAAGAAATCGAAATAAAATGATAAAATAAAACCTTGAGTTTTCCTTACTACTTGGGCTTAGGCGATCCTTGTTTACCATACATCTATGGCACATGGACGTCGCCCCTGGGTGGCTCAGACGGCCGAGGCCCAGCAGATTCAAGCGGTCGATCAGCAGAGGATTGACCGAGATGAGGAAGATATCCAATGGTACAAGACTCCCCGTTCTTTCCAGCGGCAGACCCTCAAGAAGTATGAGGGTATTACATCGGATACGGAGATGGAGGGGTGGCTTGAGGAGCTAGGGATCGCTTTTACCATGATCCGTGCTCCGAGGGAGTACATGGTTCCCCTAGCAGTCAGTCAGCTGAGAGGTGTGGCGTGACAGTGGGGGACGCTCTACCTCGGAGAGAGGATAGAGGCAGAGGTTCCATGGGATGACTTTGAGAAGGAATTCCGAGTGGAATTCCTTTCATCCATGATCAAGGTGGAGAAGCAACAAGAGTTACTCTCCCTTCAGCAGGGGAGTATGTCAGCACGAGAGCTGGGGATCATGTTCAAGGATCTCCTGATCTTTTCTCCAGATCTCTTTTCGGATGTGGAGTCTCAGGCGAGACGTTCGGAGGAGGTGCTCCATCCTTCTCTCAAGTACCCCTCCGACGTACTTGGCGGTACAGAAGAAGGCATAGGCTGTAGAGAGGATGCACTCGTTGGGAGGTGCACCCTGATAGGGGATCCAACTAGGCTCATCGAAGCGGAAGGCCGTCAGCAGCATGTCTCCTGTGACGGGACCTTCCAGGTTCAGGCCAGTGGGGAGTAGGCCCCACTAGCTCCAGTTCAGATCTTCGGGTCCTCGTCCCTTTTTCACGAGCACAAGACCGAGGTGTTTTTCTTGTGGAGGTTTCGGTCACATTCAGAGTCGGTGCTCGACCCGAGATTAGTACAGTGGAGGTGGGCAGGTTCAGCGCCCACCTCAGCAGCACCAGTTGTCTGCGAGGACCTTCCAGCAGCAGCAGGACCTTGCTCCACCGAGGGCAGACTTTGCGGGAGGAGGCCGACCTCAGGGTTCACCTCAGGGACCTCGACTAGGGCGTGGTCGGGGAAGTGGACGACATCAGAGAGGTAGAGGAGCTATGCGTGGACAATTGCACACAGTAGAGTTGACAGCTCCAGAAGGACAAGAGGTAGTGCGAAGTACGATTTGTTTGTTCTACACTCTTGTTTCTGCATTGTTCGATTCGGGAGCTTCGCACTCCTTTGTTTCACCTGGTCTAGCCCATTCCTTGGGACTAGATGTAGAGAGAATTTTCGTACCACTGGTACTGAGTACACCAGTTGGAGGCCAGACCAGCGTATCTTGTGTTTGCCGGGGATGTGGGCAGACGTTGGGACCACATCGACGTAGTGGGGACCTTCTTCTGTTACAAATGCATCCATACAATGTCGTCCAAGGCATCGACTGGTTGTTTTTTGTTGGTTCTGTTATCGACTGATTCTGGGGAAGAGTCGTGTTCTCCGACGTGGATGGGCAGCGTGTACCTTTTGTTGGCGAGAGGAGCTATCTGGTGGGAAGCCGATGTGTGGAGCCTCTCCTTTCCTTGTTATGTAGGATATCAGTGGTTCCAGTTGATACCGAGATGATGGATGTCCCAGAGGTTGTTGGGGAGTTCCTAGATGTTTTTCCTGGGGAGTTTGTGGCTCTACCCCCGCCCCCCCAGACATGACGTTGAGATCGGGATAGACTTACAGTCTGGTGCCCGTCCGATTTTGATGGCCCCTTATCGGATGGAACCTTCGGAGTTGCGGGAGTTGCGGATACAGATTGACGATTTGATGGAGAAGGGTTTTGGTCGACCCAGCGTATCGCCATTGGGTGCTCCAGTTTTGTTCGTTAAGAAGGCAGATGGTGGTCTCAGGCTATGCTTAGACTACCGAAGGTTGAACTAGGTAACGGTCAAGAACCACTATCCCCTCCCAAGGATAGATGATCTCTTCGACCAACTGAGGGGAGCAGGTTGGTTTTCCAAGATTGATCTATAATCTGGATATCATCAGCTGAGGTTAAAGGATAGTGACATCTCGAAGATGGCTTTCAGGTGCAGGTATGGGAACTTCGAGTTTGTGGTGATGCCGTTTGGAGGTACGAATGCAGCGGCTGTGTTCATGGGACTTATGAACATTTTCTTCCGGGAGTTTCTGGACCAGTTCGTCATTGGGTTTATCGATGACATCCTGATCTACTCAAGGTTAGAGGAGGAACACGTTGAGCATCTCAGGTCAGTATTGGAAGTCCTTCAACACCACCAGCATTACGGTAAGTTGTCGAAGTGTAAGTTCTTGACACAAGAAGTACACTTCCTTTGGCACGTGGTGTCTCAGCATGGAGTGTCAGTGGACCCACGAAGGTGGAGGCAGTTTTTTCATGGGCAACACCCAAGAGTGTGGCAGATGTTCGTAGTTTCCTAGGGTTAGCAGGTTACTATTGGAGGTTTGTTTCAGACTTCTCTCGAGTTGCTGCTCCTTTTACAGCTTTGACGAGGTAGAACTCGGTCTTCCTAGGGAGCGAGAAGTGCCAGAAGGATTTTGAATACCTGAAGGATAAGTTGGTCAGTGCTCCCGTACTCAGGTTGCCAGAGGAAGGGTTGTTGTATGAGGTGTTTTGTGATGCTTCTGGCCTTGGTCTGGGGTGCGTGTTGATGTAGAAGAAGGGAGTGATCTGTTATGGGTCTAGGCAGTTACGCCCTCACGAGCGTAGCTTATCCACCCATGACCTAGAGCTTGCAATAGTAGTGTTCGCACTGAAGTTGTGGCAACATTACCTCTTTGTGGAGCGCTTTGTGGTCTTCTCAGATCACAAGATCCTGCATTATATCTTCTCCCAGCGTGACCTGAACATGCGGGAGTGGAGATGGGTCGAGTTTCTCCAAGACTATGACTTTGATATCTCTTACACTAAAGGTAAGGGAAACGTTGTGGCTGATGCCCTGAGCTGGATGTCACATCAGGAAGTAGTTCAGGAATCCACTGAATCTTGGAAGGAAATAGGAGAGTTGGCCTCCTTGCACTTGGATAACAGGGTAGAAGATGTTAAAGGTTGTTTGTTTCAGATGACGGTGCAGTCCTCCTTACTGCAGCAGGTGGAAGAGTCTCAGTGGGGGGACTCCGACGCGGAAGTGATGCGGGATCATGTCGATCAAGGGAACGCTCCAGAGGGGTGGTCATAGGACAGCCGACATCAGATTCTTTTCCATGGAAGGTTGTTTGTTCCTGAGGCAATGAGTGAGGGAGTTCTCCGTGAGTTCCATAGCTCATCCTTGGCAGTACATCTAGGAGTTTCAAAAATGTACCGAGGCCTGAGGGAACAGTTTTGGTGGCCCGGGGTGAAACGGGCAGTGGCGGTGTTTGTGGCTAAATGCCTAGTGTGTCAGTAAGTGAAGGCTGAAGACCATGTTCCCAGTGGTTTGTTGCATCGTTTAGATGTCCCCGAGTGGAAGTGGGATGAAATCTCAATGGACATTGTCACAGGACTACCCAGAGATCAGGGTGGTTATGATGATATCTGGGTAGTGGTGGATCGGCTGATGAAATCAGCTAACTTCTTTGCAATTAACAAGCAAGGCCCAGTGATTACCTTAGCACAGAGGTACGTAGATGAGGTGGTGCATTTTCATGGAGTCTCGAAGACTAACGTCTCAGATCGGGATACTCAGTTTACCTCACAAGTCTGGAGGGGGGATACAGCATGATTTTGGCACCCAACTATGCCTTAGCACAACTTTCCACCCCCATACCAATGGGCAGACAGAGCGGACTATCCAGATGTTGGAGGACATGCTGCGAGCATGCATTCTAGATTTCAGAGGATCATGGGTACGACACTTGCCTTTAGTAGAGTATTTCTACAACAACAGCTTCCACTATACTATTGGCATGGCACCGTTTGAGGATTTGTATGGAAGGCCATGACGTTCACCCATTTGCTGGGCATAGGTTGGTGAGACAGGTACTCTTGGGCCAGAGGTAGTGCAGAGCACCATAGACAATGTCCAGCTTGTACGTGAGAGGATAAAAGAGGCTCAGGACCGACAGAAGTCTTATCATGATCGTCGAAGGAGGGCCTTAGAGTTCGAGGTGGGAGATCATGTGTTTTTGAAGGTTTCCCCTCGACGGGGGCAGTAGAGGTTTGGGAATAGGAGCAAGCTCTCACCTGGGTCATCGGACCTTTTGAGGTGCTGAGGAAATTCGGCGAGGTGGCATATCAGCTAGCCCTGCCACCTCAGTTGGAGAAGGTTCATGACATCTTCCACATCTCCCAGCTTCGTCTGTACTTACACGATGACTCTCATTTTATCGACTGGGGAGAGTTAGATATGAGAGACGACACGACCTTCGAGGAACGACCATTCAGGATCGAAGATTGTAAAGAGAAGATGCTCTGTGGATGAACCATTCTATTGGTTCGTGTGTTGTGGAGGCATGGTGGCCTCGAGGAGAGCACTTTGCAGTGGGAGACCCAGATGCACGCTCAGTACCCGGAGTTGTTTTGACTTGTGTTTTTCCCTTGTTCTTCTGAGCTTTGTGTTGATGTTGTACTTTGTACCTTTGATATATGGAATGCTTGGCTTGTCAGTTGTGAGACCTTTTTGTTTCCTTTCCCTAGTAATGTGTGACATGTCTGAATGTGTGGGGAAAGGGAAAAACCATATCCTTAATCGAGACGCATTAATTCGGATGCGATTGAACCCGTGCGGGCGAGTCAGTGCCGCCTAAAGCGGATAATATCTCGACATAGGAGAAGGAATTTCCCAAAACCACGTGTTCAGTCACTGTGTAGGTTTTGCAGCGTTGGGGGAAGTGTGAGTTGAAAAATCCTAATGTATGGAAGTGGGAAGACCCGATTCTTAATCGAGACGCATTAATGAGTATGTGATTAATCCAGTGCAGGTGAGTCAGTGCCGCCTAAAGCGGATAATATCTCGACATGGGAGAAGGAATTCCTAACACCTATAATTGGGGTTTGTGGTTGGGTACCTATTATAACGAGAACCCTAAGAGGTATCTTGTTGGGTTTCCTCTGGGTTGGTTTTTGAATTCTCGGGGACGAGAATGTTTTAAGAGGTATTTTATGTAATGGCCCAGACCGCTTCGGACCTTCCTTTGTCAAAAAGAAGGTCACGAAGTGTTCTGGAGGGTAAAATGGACTTTTCCCACACTTTCCAGAATTTTGAAACTACACGCCGTGTAGTTTGAGTACACGCCGTGAACCCCTTTTTCCGGGTATACCCCATATTGCAAGCCATGTCCTCGGTGTGTGGAATAATGGGTGCACGCCATGTGACCAGTTCTACACACTGTGTAGTCCTTCCCCACGTACGCGTTACCAGTCAACAGTCGTGTACCATGTTGGAGTCATGTCCATGTTGTGTGCAATAAATGAGTACATGTCGTGTGTCTAAACTACACGCCGTGTAGTCCTTCCCCGCGTATGTGTTACCCTCAAACTGTGTGTTGACCAGTCAACGGCCGCAGAGCCGTGTTGGAAGCCACGTGGAGACCTTGTAAAAGAACCGAGTACACGTCGGGTACCATAAAGTACACGCCGTGTACTTTTGCTTTTCATGCCTATAAAAGGAGAGGTCCCCTCCTCTATTTCAACACACACCTCTCTTCCCCTCTCCTCTGAGTAGAGCTCTCTTAAGAGACTCGAAGGCTGTTCCTTCCATAACTTCTTCGTAAGTGCTCCGATTTACGATCCGTCAGCGGCCATGGGATCGTGATGACGAGGTGGAACTTCTGAGCTTGGATCCGTTGACTTTCCTTCAGCCTTTCCATTCCGACTTCCATCCGAGGAGGTTTTTCCAGGACCCGACAGAAGTGACGGACGCCAACAGACTTCTTCTAAAGTTGATCCGGGGGAGCGCTGTGATAAGAACCTGTTGAGGTAGGGATCTTACCTTTGTCTCTCTCTCTTTTGTGCATCATGAGGTGTAGGTATCCTCTTGTTTTCATGAGAAACAGTTGAACCATTAAATAAATATAATAACTGGTCAAACAACTGGGTTGGGAAGTTTGTGATTTCTGTTACTTTACATCATGTGATATTATGTTGTGAATTGAATGAGCTTCTGCTTACTGAAATCACGGTCATTGGGGGCCTTTTCTTGCGCAATTAAATGTTACCCTATATTTCTAGACCATTTTTTTGGAATGTGTAATTTGGTTAATCACGTAAAGTTGGATGATTAAATGAAAATATGGAACCCATGTTTGATCACCCCGGTTAAAAAGAAATGGAATAATGAACATGTGGGTGTTGGTTTGGATATGTGGCATGTGATGGGGGTGTTTTGTGGGTTTTTTTGGTTTGGATGAGCAGTGGGGCTCCGGTTGGATTGGTTATAGGTTGGTGTGAATGTTATGTTGGTAATGGGTAGTAGGGCTGTGATAAATTGTATTAAAAGTGAAATGATGTACGGTATGATTGTGGTTATGGTGGTTGGCAGCAGGGCTGCAGGGCTGGGTTTAAATGTGAACGGGCTATGGGTTGTGAATATTAAATTAAAGTGTAAGTGTTAATAAATGGTGGGGCGTTGTAATGGAATAGTGTTAATAATCAATGGGGCTAGTTGGTTGATAAGAAGGGCTTGGTTGTGTTGCTTGTGTTTTCCTATCTTGATTTGTGGATGGAAGGGATATGTTTTACGAACGATCGATGTGATTGGTTGTGGATAGTTTCCCACTAGTTAAGGAACTAAATAATCTAATTCTGCTGAAATGTAAAAACCTAAATGGGGTTGGGGTTGTTTGTTGTATGCATGATTCATAGTAGCAGTGCCGAGGCACGTGCTCAGTGTAGAGACCCGAATCTTGACGTACATAGACATTACATTACTTTGTGGAATACGCAGTACATAACAAAAACACACACACAAGGACGGTAATAGTTTAGTGTCTTTGGAAACTCGGAATATAATCTTCTAATCGTGGTGAAAGATCTTCAACATCTCCCATAATGATCTTCTTTTTTTAAACATAAATCCTTTCTTTATGTCCTGGGGAAACGAAAACATAAAAGGGTGAGCTCAAATGCTCAGTAAGGGTAAACAAAAGAAATATAAATCACGTCATATTCATAAGAACATATCTTTTGGAAATCTTAACCTGCAAAAGAGATCATAATTTCATAACATGGGATAAATCATAGTAGTAAAATGTAATCCCAATAATCATAACTTAAAACATGAAACTTTGTGGCATACACACATAATCATAGAGAATCATTTCTTGATAGTCAAGACTCGTTGCCAAGACTATCTTAGTGGACAAAGTCCCTTTCTGAACCGAGTTCACTCCTCATTTCAGTCCTGTTTCACTGAACCGGTATAACCTACCATTACAGCCATGTCTATCTCATGAGATATTAAATCTTTACCCAATGCATTGGAGGGAGATATAGGTCCCACCCATCTCATAATGAAACCATTCTTATGTGTGCCACAAAATCATAAATCAGACAACATTGCATAACCCATGTAGTAAAAATGGGATTCTTAAACAACATGACATCATAAAACAATTCATATAAGATAAAATAATTCATAAAAATAATTCCATCACAACATAATCAAATCAATGTAATAATAGGGATAAAATAAGAACCCTATATTATCTTAGATAGAAAATAATTTTGATAAAACACTTGAACTCCATTCTTGAGAAAAATATCCTTTCTACTTCAAAAAAACTTTTCCTTTCTTAACATGTCATACAATTATAAACTAAGAGAAGTTGATTAAAAATAAACTTGAAAACATGTAAAAGAAGCTTCTTGGAAATAATGTTTTAAAAATCCATTCATGCCGTATAAGTTAAAAAAAACCTTCATCTCGTACTTTTGTCAGAAAAGTCAAAAAGTACCTCGTACGAAAAACGACAAAAGATTCCTTTCATATAATTTACTAAAAACTCACCAAAAGGTAAAATAGGTTTTAAAAAATTGTAGGTGGATGGAAATAATATTACATATTGAGGAAACATGGATGTGGATGATAAAATACACCACCGTAAATACCAAAGTATTAGCAATCTCGGATAAAAATGAGATTGTGATATTTTCCCTTACCTTAGGTCCGATTTGCTTCGTAAGTGTCCGAACCTCATGTATAATGATTTAAATAATGTCATTGACATATTCCAGAATCATACTCATTGTTATGATATCATATATGGTTCACTTACGACTTTATATTACCCGTTATTTTGTAAATTCCATGTTAAAGAGCGTTTTGGGTAAAATTGTTTCATTTGTCGTCCGTGTTTCGACTTGTAATTATTCATATGATTACATAGATCATGAATACATAATTCCAGAATATAAAACATGATTTATATATAATATATATTTAGAATATACATATAAATAATAGATCAGTAAATGGAATGAAATACACCGTTCATGGAGACGGTAGGCCGTACGTACGCATGAACGCTATTTTTGTTTACTTATTGAGTTGAATGAATTAAGTAGATGAAATACATATATATACACATAAATCCAGTATCATTATTATTTCATATATTTCATTATTACTTATTATATATACTTTATAATCATTCATGAATGGTTAATGTGGAGAATGAATCTCATCGCATCGTGGAGACGGTAGTCCGTACGTACGCACGAGCGATGATATCGTTCTCATGATCGTGGAATTGTATTGGAGTGTATGTATACTATTTCAGAATCAATATCACTTTACAATAATAATATATATTCATTCTTTACACCATTATACCCATCCAAGTAAGGTGGTGGGGGGAAATAGATTACACCACGGCGTGGAGACGGTATTCCGTACGTACATAAGCGCGGTGATTTCATTTTCCGTAGGATGGATAGATGGTGAAATAGGGTTGTTTAATACATTTAATAACATATCAGTATATGAGTGATACTGATTTTATTACTTCATAATGAAACAACTAAAAAGAATAAGTGGAAGATGAAATAAAGTTGAAAGAATTGGTAACGGACATTATCTCTTCTTTGAAACGCCTCTTTGAGACCTCCTTTTAGGGCACTAAAATTGGTCTATGAAGAAGACCAGGATCTCTAGGATATCTCTAGGGAAGTGGAGAGGAGAAATTGGCTGGGTTTGGCCGAGCGTGAAGGCTCAAAGTGGTGTGAGGAAGAGGAGGAGGAGGTGCCCTTTTATAAGGGAGGAGAGGGGCACCTTTGGAATAACTAAAACTATTATTTTATTATAAAGTCAAATTCGGTTTTAAATAGCTCCAAATTTATTTATTTAGAAGCTAAGTTGGGGATGGGTTGAAATCCTCTCATCCAATAGAATTTAGACAAGTTTAGGTTCCTATTTTAACCTTATCATTTAGATTTAACATTAAGTTAAATAATTTTACTTTTACCGTGTCTTCTTGTGTTCTTATATTATAAGGTTAATA
The DNA here is from genome assembly GCA_963277665.1 of Viscum album. Classification (NCBI taxonomy): domain Eukaryota; kingdom Viridiplantae; phylum Streptophyta; class Magnoliopsida; order Santalales; family Viscaceae; genus Viscum; species Viscum album. Next base: position 1,090,458,622 of record OY728157.1, on the reverse strand, counting down.
AACTTACTATAAGCAGCCAAACGAACCCCAAGTTGTTTATTATTAATATATATAACCTTATCTAAGTCATTTTTCTGAACCTTATATTTTTAGGAATAAAATAACAATTACTAATATAATATTTGTTTTAAAAACTATTTTATGTCAATTTTGACACTATTTAGTAATTTATTTTTGTGAAAATCATAGAAGAATGATTAGTTCGAAAAAAGATAATTAATTCAATAAAAACTTGTCATATTAACCTAGAAAATTATTTTAATTTATAAAAAGTCTCAAATTACATTTATTTGGGTTTTGATAACGTCAATTATGTCAATATTTCATTAATAAGATAATTACTGAATCATATTTGTGTCATAAATAAATTAAATTATATAACGTCTAAAAATTACAAATAAAATATCATTATGTAGGAAATATTTTTATCTTTCTAATTAATATATATAGTAGATTTTATCTTATGTATAAACCTATATTAAAAATGATTTTCTTATTAATTATTGATTTTAACTATTTTAACCCTTCTTTAAATATATTAATAATAAATGTCCTAATCTAATCCAAGTGGGCATAAATGATCATATTTTATTACTATGGTTGTTTTTGGTCGAATTACACTTATCCAATAGAATTAGGACATGTGTTAGGGTAATAATAATAACATTTTTACCCTTAATTACCCTATTTATTTTTAACCGTGGTAAAAAAAAGAAAAACCTTACAATTGACCAAACATTATTTTCATCTCATTGAACCACATTTTACTCTCTAACATCAACCGTGTCTCTCGGATTTTTTAAATTCCACTCACATAAGCGGTAAAATTATGTTTTATGAAAACTTTATTTTTTTAACTACCGCTTAGTGGTTTCACTATTCATCAAAAAATTGAAAGTTTCTATAAAAATACCAAAAATTAGGCCTAAGCTATATTTGATATTATTAACTCAAAAATGTTTTCTATTTTACCAAATTGAAAACATATCATTTGCATTAATTAATTTAAAAATTAATTCCCGTCGTCAAAACAAATAGCGTGTTCTTAAGAGATAATAACTATCAAAAGATTGACACTTGTTTATGTCAGGTTTAAATGTAAAATTACATCCAATGAACAACATTGTATTAAATTGAAAAAATATATTCTAAATATAATTTAAAACCGCTCAAATTAATAATTTATCACTATTAATTATTTTGATTGAAAAAATTTGTTTTTAATTAATATTTAGTAATTTTCACTATTCATCAAAATATGAAAGTTATCCAAAAATTACCAAAATTTCACCCAATGCTAATATCGATATTCCGATACCAAAAATGAAGTACATTTTGAAAAATAAAATTTAAAAAATTTCAAAAAGTGGTTATTACTATTCATAACGGCTAGTTTTAATAATATTTTAATAGCATATTGTTGTTTAGTGATACTCGTTATTACGTACTACACACGCTATCCAGGAAGGTCGTGATTGCGTGTAATACAAGGCAAGTTAAGGATGCGTGTTGTGCAAGCTCCTGTTGGTGTAGCGTACAACACAAGACATTAATGAAATTAAAAAAATATTTTTTTCATAAAATCTCGAGGTGTTACATTCTACCCCCCTTAAAATGAATTTCGCCCTCGAAATTCGTCGGGGTTATAAATGGTTTACTACTCGAAAGTTTCTTTAATAGAAACCCACATCGTAAAAAGGAATTCCAAAACCAATCTTTAAAATCAAAAGTATGAAACATAACAGTTACCCAAATAAACTAATCACTGGGGTTCCACGTAGGAGAACATCGGTGAAAATATGGATATGGAAGAAAAATCTAACCATCAAGTTCTAATGGAGAGTGGTAGAGAACATGGCTATGGAAAAACCAGCAATTACAAAGCTATAAATTTGTGATGATCTAGGGTACCATCTGATTCATCAGATATAAGGGCACTAGGACAACATTTTTCTGGTTTTGAAGATCATTTCCCTAAAGTTGAAGATTTTGAATTAGAATAAATACTTACTTTATTTTGGTACAATCTCACTATTGTTCGTGCTTTGAAAAATTTCCACTTCATCTCTTAAAGAAATGAAGTTGAATTTTTTATTCATGAAGTGTTAATAGATCAGGTGATAGAATGATGGGTCAATCCATCTATTTCAAACAAAAGGTTTGCAAAAGTTATCAAATATACATAAGTCCATCTATGGTGAGGTTAATCATATACGATACCAAAAATGAACTTATACTTCAAATATTATACCGCGTAATAAAATAAAACTAGTTTCTATTATCCAGGGACTTCCTGTAGGCTAGTGGTAGGCGATAAAGGCCAGTCGCACTTCGGTTGTGGGTTCGATTCCCACAGCCTTGGCCGACGCGATGGGTTGTCGCACATCCTGCATGTTGTCCTTTTTCTAAAACTACATTATTATAACAGCCCATCAACAATATCAAAAAAAGTTTTATCCTTAAACAATAATATATTATGTCCAACATAATCCATTCCAATCTTTAGGCTTATCTAAAATACTTCAGTCCAAGCTCATAGAATATAGAAAATGATCACCTGAATGCCATCATTTATCCCTCATATATCTTGTTCGTCACATTCCAGTCATGTGAATACCATAATCATGTAATCTCTTGAAAAATTAATACCCATTGAATCTTAGTGAAAACATGAGTGCTATCAAAAGATAACTCTTTCCACATACCAAAATCCTCAAAATTCTATATACTTAGTCCTTATATCAATCATGAGCTCATGAATACAATCAAACATCTAATTATCTTCTTGTCCCTTCATTATGTGCATATCATCTACTTTCCAAAAATATTTCAATCACTTTTTTTTCCTGGTTACCAGTATCATATAATTATTGAAAACCAATTCATAGATATTCCAAAATTACACAATATGATAAATGAGATTCCATGATTCGATTTTGAAATCCCATAACATAAACACTTAATCATTACACCACATCGTTGTCATATTCATCATCGCCAGTAGTGATCGCATGAGAATTCCCTTTGTCTTTTTCCTTAAGCAGTTGTTCATGTCGATCATCACTAACCCTTGGATTAGGGAATTTATTAGCATAATGCCCCATTTCCTTGCACATGAAGCATAGAAGTGTTGGTGGTGAGTTCTCTGCAGTTTTTTCTTTATTCACATCATTAGAAACCCTTTTTCCATTACTTCGACACTCAGCTGCTCGATGACCTTCTTTTCCACACGTAAAACATTTTCTAGTCCCTTTAAGACAATCTCCACCATGCTTCATTCCACACTTTGAGCATAAGGAAACATTCATCTTCTTTTCACCATTATTCTGAGATTTCTCCTTGAACTCCATCTTTCGTTTCTTGTCAAAACTATGAGATGGATAAGTAACACCAACATCCATTTCTACCTTGATAGCCCAATACACAATTTCTTCATAACTACTAAAGTCTCTTATAGCTAATGCCCTTCGAAGACCTGGTTTTAAGCCACTGAAGAATCGATCAACATTACATTCAGGTTAGATGATAAATCCAGATGCATACCTTGCAAGCCTTGTAAAATTCACTTCGTATATGCCAACAGATTCATCATCCTTCCTCTTCAGCTCATGAAATTTAGTTTCCATATTTGATCAAAGAATACGAGGGAATTACTTACTGAAAAACAAGTTCTTGAACTCGTCCCATTCCATGGACTCAATTTCATCTCCTGGCATCGTATTCTTGATAAGATTCCACCATTGATCAGCTTCACTTTCCAAACGATACACTGCTAAGATGACTTTATCATGTTAAGAACATTGAAGAATTGAAAATATCTTTTCACTGGTACTGATCCATTGTTCAGAAACAAGTGGATCGGAAGACCCACTGAAAGAAGGTGGACGTTGCCTCATGAAGGACTCAATATAATATCATTCCCTTTTCTGCTCATTTGGAAGTCCAGAATTATTCATAACTTGTGTAAGTATAGAAATAAGATTTTGCACTCCATCTCACATGACATTTGTTTGTTCAGAAGGACAATCATTGCATTGTCCATTACAGTGATCAACACGGTTCCTTCGGGTTCCAGACATCGTCTAAAACCCAAAAAGAATAGTGTGAGAGGAAAAAATCATGCTAGGGAAAAAAATATAGTAAAGGAGGAGCACCCTCAATATCTAACATTTTAGGTTAAATTCTACGATCGTTACCGTAGTTCTAGGACTATATCCTATACGTATACTTATCCATAGGGACATCCCTAGACATACCTTAGAAATATCTCTAGGGATCTCACTAACGTTTTTGCATCCTAGTTTCCAAAGGTTGACTAAACCTTTCCTCTGATACCAACTGTAGAGACCCGAATCTTAACGTACAGAGACATTACATTACTTTTGTGGAATACTTAGTACATAACAAAAACACACACACAAGGACCGTAATAGTTTAGTGTCTTTGGAAACTCGGAATATAATCTTCTAATCGCGGTGAAAGATCTTCAACATCTCCCATAAAGATCTTCTTTTTATTAAACCTAAATCTTTTCTTTATGTCCTGGGGAAAATAAAACATAAAAGGGTGAGCTCAAATGCTCAGTAAGGGTAAACAAAAAAATATCAATCACGTCATATTCATAAGAACATATCTTTTGGAAATCTTAACCTGCAAAAGAGATCATAATTTCATAACATGGGATAAATCATAGTAGTGAAATGTAATACCAATAATCATAACTTAAAACATTAAACATTGTGGCATACACACATAATCATAGAGAATCATTTCTTGTTAGTCAGGACTCATTTCCAAGACTATATTAGTGGACAAAGTCCCTTTCTGAACCGAGTTCACTCCTCGTTTCAGTCATGTTTCCCTGAACCGGTAGAACCTACCGTTCTAGCCATGTCTATCTCATGAGGTATAAAATCTTTACCCAATGAATTGGAGGGAGATATAGGTCCCACCCATCTCATAATGAAACCATTCTTATTTGTGCCACAAAATCATAAATCATACAACATTGCATAACCCATGTAGTAAAAATGGGATTCTTAAACAACATGACATCATAAAACAATTCATATAAGATAAAGTAATTCATAAAAATAATTCCATCACAACATAATCAAATTAATGTAATAATAGGGATAAAAACAGAACCCTATATTATCTTATATGGAAAATAATTTTGATAAAACACTTGAACTCCATTCTTAGGGAAAATATCCTTTCTACTTCAAAAACACTTTTCCTTTCTTAACATGTCATACAATTATAAACTAAGCGAAGTTGATTAAAAATAAACTTGAAAACTTGTAAAGGAAGCTTCTTGGAAATAATGTTTTAAAAATCCATTCATGCCGTATAAGTTAAAAAAAACATTCATCTCGTACTTTTGTTAGAAAAGTCAAAAAGTACCTCGTACGAAAAAAGACAAAAGATTCCTTTCATATATTTTAATAAAAACTCACCAAAAGGTAAAATAGGTTTTAAAAAATTGTAGGTGGATGGAAATAATATTACATATTGAGGAAACATGGATGTGGATGATAAAATACACCACCGTAAATACCAAAGTATAAGCAATCTCGGATAAAAATGAGATTGTGATATTTTCCCTTACCTTAGGTCCGATTTGCTTCGTAAGTGTCCAAACCTCATGTATAATGATTTAAATAATGTCATTGACTTATTCCAGAATCATACTAATTGTTATGATATCATATATGGTTCACTTATGACTTTATATTACCCGTTATTTTGTAAATTCAATGTTAAAGAGCGTTTTGGGTAAAATCATTTCAATTGTCGTCCGTGTTTCGACTTCTAATTATTCATATGATTACATAGATCATGAATACATAATTCCAGAATATAAAACATGATTTATATATAATATATATTTAGAATATACATATAAATAATAGATCAGTAAATGGAATTAAATACACCGTTCATGAAGACGGTAGGCCGTACGTACGCATGAACGCTATTTTTGTTTACTTATTGAGTTGAATGGAATTAAGTAGATGAAATACATATATATACACATAAATCCAGTATCATTATTTTTTCATATCTTTCATTATTACTTATTATATATACTTTATAATCATTCATGAATGGATAACGTGGAGAATGAATCTCATCGCATCGTGGAGACGGTAGTCCGTACGTACGCACGAGCGATGATATCATTCTCATGATCGTGGAATTGTATTGGAGTGTATGTATACTATTTCAGAATCAATATCACTTTACAATAATCATATATATTCATTATTTACACCATTATACCCATCCAAGTAAGGTGGTGGGGGAAAATAGATTACACCATGGCGTGGAGACGGTATTCCGTACGTACGCATGCGCGGTGATTTCATTTTCTGTAGGATGGATAGATGGTGAAATAGGGTTGTTTCATACATATAATTACATATCTGTATATTAGTGATACTGATGTTATTACTTCATAATGAAACAACTAAAGAAGAATAAGTGGAAGAGGAAATAAAGTTGAAAGAATTGGTAACAGACATTACCCTTTCTTTGAAACGCCTCTTTGAGACCTCCTTTTAGGGCACTAAAATTGGTCTTTGAAGAAGACCAGGACCTCTAGGATGTCTCTATGTAAGTGGGGAGGAGAAATTGGCAGGGTGTTTCCTAGATTTAGGGCTCAAAGTGGTGTGAGGAAGAGGGGGAGGAGGTGCCCTTTTATAAGAGAGGAGAGGGGCACCTTTGGAATAACTAAAACTATTATTTTATTATAAAGTCAAATTCGGTTTTAAATAGCTCCAAATTGATTTATTTCGAAGCTAAGGTATGGATGGGTCGAAATACTCTCATACAATAGAATTTAGAAAAGTTTAGGTTCCTATTGTAACCTTATCATTTAGATTTAACATTAAGTTAAATAATTTTACTTTTACCGTGTCTTCTTGTGTTCTTATACTATAAGGTTAATAAACTTACTATAATCAGTCAAAAGAACCCCAAGTCGTTTATTATTAATATATATAACCTTATCCAAGTCATTTGGCCGAACATTATATTTTTAGGAATAAAATAACAATTACTAATATAAAATTTGTTTTAAAAACTATTTTGTGTCAATTTTGACACTATTTAGTAATGGATTTTTGTGAAAATCATAACAGAATGATTAGTTCAAAAAAGTTACTTAAATCAATAAAAACGTGTCATATTAACCTAGAAAATTATTGGAATTTATAAAAAGTCTCAAATTACTTTTATTTGGTTATTTATAACATCAATTATGTCAATATTTCATTAATAAGATAATTATTGCATCATATTTGTGTCATAAATAAATTAAATTATATAACATCTAAAAATTACTAATAAAATATCATTATGTAGGAAATCTTTTTAGATTTCTAATGAATATTTATATTCGATTTTATCTTATGTATAACCCTATATTAAAAATGATTTTCTTATTAATTATTGATTTTAACTATTTTAACCCTTCTTTAAATAAATTAATAATAAATGTCCTAATCTAATCCAAGTGGGCCTAAATGATCATATTTTATTCCTATGGTTGTTTTCGGTCGAATTAAACTTATCCAATAGAATTAGGACATGTGTTAGGGTAATAATAATAACATTTTTACCCTTAATTACCCTATTTACTTTTAACCGTGGTAAAAAAAGTAAAATGTTACTATTCACCAAAAATTATTTTCATCTCATTGAACCAAATATTACTTACAAACATAAACCGTGTCTCTCGGATTTTTGAAATTCCTCTCATAGAAGCGGTAAAATTATGTTTTATGAAAAGTTTATTTTTTTAACTACCACTTAGTGGTTTCACTATTCATCAAAAAATGAATGTTTCCAGAAAAATACCAAAAAATAGGCCGACGATATATTTGATATTATGAACTCAAAAATGATTTCTATTTTACCAAATTCAAAACATATCAGTTTCATTAATTAATTTAAAAATTAATTTCTGTCGTCAAAAAAAATAGTCTGTTCTTAAGAGATAATAACTATCAAAAGATTGTCACTTGTTTATGTCTGGTTTAAATGTGAAATTACATCCAATGAACAAAATTGTATTAAATTGTTAAAATATATTCTAAATATACTTTAGAACCACTCAAATTAATAATTTATCACTATTAATTATTTCGATTGAAAAAGTTGTTTTTAATTTAAATTTAGAAATTTTCCATATTCATCAAAATATGAAAGTTATCCGAAAATTACCAAAATTTCACCCGAAGCTAATTTCGATATTCCGAATCCAAAAATGAAGTCCATTTTGAAAAATAAAATTTACAACATTTCAAACATTGGTTATTACTATTCATAACAGCTAGTTTTAATAATATTTTAATAGCATATTGTTGTTTAGTGAAACTCATTATTGCGTACTACACACGCTATCGAGGAAGGTCGTGATTGCGTGTAATACAAGGCAAGTCAAGGATGCATGTTGTGCAAGCTCCTTTTGGTGTAGCGTACAACACAAGACATTAATAAAATTAAAAAGAATATTTTTTTCCATAAAATCTCGGGGTGTTACACTCAGTTTCTCTGTTTAGAAGCCATAGGTTGGGCTGTGTGGTTGGTATATATATATATATATATAATTGTATCTTTTGTGTTTTATCGCACCCCACCCATGTTGAGCACTTAGTGCCGAACACTCCCATTTCATGGGAGGGGGTGTTTTTCACTTAGTTACTAGCTCTTTCCTGCTCCTCCCCTAGGTTGTGATGGCCTGAGGCGACCTTACACAAAGACTCTTCGGGTAGGTTTTTATTTGGGTGGCATTATCGCAAGGCACTTCGGGAAAATTCTACTGTTTCCCAAGAATCTTCGGGATGAGGCCCAGGTGTGTGCGGGCGGGATAAGTGGTTTTATGGCCCAGGTGTTTGCGGGCGGGATACGTGGTTGTGGGCCTATGTGTGTGCGGGCGGGATACCTGGTTATGAGGCCCAGGTGTGTGGGGTCGGGATATGTGGTTGTGAGGCCGAGGTGTGTGCGGGCGGGATATGTGGCTGTGAGGCCCAAGTGTGTGTGGACGGGATACCTGGTGGTGATGCCTAGGTGTGTGCGGGTGGAGAGAGTGTGGCATCGTTAGGATGTTCGTCGTTTGGAAGAGCAGCTAACTAAAGGGAACTGGTGCGTTGTACCCAATACTCATTTTTCTTATAAACTACTACCTGTTGTGCTTGTGTTTTGGTGAGTGTGGCTGGTGAGGTTGGGTGGATAGAATTCTGTGCTAGGATTCTTCTGTTGTTCTCACGGGACATTATGATGTCTCCCCACTTGTGCACGATAGATTTAGGTTTCCTTACTGAGTATAATTGTATGCTCACCCTACGTTTACTTTCAGGTTTCCAAGAGGACTACCAGGTTTGTGCGGGACCCTACTAGTCGGACAGTTGGAGTTGTTACAGTTGTTGTTCTCTTGTTTTCTTTTGGTATTGTACTTTGATCATTCTTGTACTTGTACCTTGTTATAAAATTGTTTAAACATGCATGTGGGCTTGGTTTGGGTTTATTTCTATACACTTCTTCTTTTTTCTTTTTTGGTGGTTTACTTGTCTTATTTCCCAATCCTAAGTAATTAAAAAGGGTAATGCCTCCCATACTTGTGAAAACTCATACCCATGGTGCTAGTCGCCACCCCAGGGGCCTACTGGAGGCGGGACTCGGGGGTCATTATCTCCCTTTCACCATTTCCAGCTCAGGAGGGACATCTTTGGTGGGAGGGGGTCGTGAAAAGAATGAGTAGTCATATTACGTGATCAGATCTAACCATATTTTCAAGAACATGTCATTCCCTTTCCATTTGAATATATATTTGAGGTTGTTTTGATTCATATATATTCCAATCTACTCCATATACCAAAAACGGAGATATATATTCAATAAAAATGTCAGATTATCCATCTCTAGTTTATGTGTTTAATATTTCATATAATAAACATTATACTTAACTAATTCATAATATATTGTTATATTGTTCGGAATTAGTACACAACCAAATAATATTATTGAACTATCACTATATACCCCAAAAATTCGCTATGTAAGGGATTCATGAGTACTAGTGTATTGATAAGACTGCTTTTTAAATTCCAAAATCAATCTTTTCCTTCACCATTTAAAAAAAATTACTCGCATTTAGGAAAATCGTAATAAGTTTTTAAAAATCATATTTAATATACATATAGTGCAATGAAACTATGAATATTTATTAGAAGGGTTGATTTGGGAAACTCCGGGACAACCATTGTCTTATAAGAGCCCACAAATATCCCTTTTCTTGTGAAAATATGACCCAAAAATAATTGTTCATTTATCAAAAAAATCACATTTTATATTAATTTTTTTAATTCACTTTTTAAAATTTATTTATCGTATTATTTAACTTATCGTTATGGTACTCACATCTTTTGTATTATATAAGAATATCACCTATAATAACCTCCACAAAAATATCAGTGTAATATCTCAATACTCTATTCATTATGTCCATAATTATTTTTGGAGCATTACTGTGTATGAAAGGAATCAACTTGATCTCATAGTTTCTATCCCTTGTTTTAAAGGAAATTTTGGGATTATCTTCCTCCTTCACCCTTAATTTTTTTCCTCCTGACCAAAGGTCCACCTAAGTGAAATAATTTACATCATTTAGTAGATTGAATAAGCCTTAAATCCATTGAATGGGATATGTTTTATTTAACATGTTTTTAGACCATAATAATCAATAATGGAGTGCATTAAAAGGTTCTAATTTATGAAAAATATCATTGGTTCACCCATTGGGAAGCACTATGTCATATAAAACTCATTTTCATGATTAACTTATAACTAGGTTATTGGATATTCTAACTCATTATTGGAGTTTATATAAGGGGTCCTAACTATGGGTAGATAACATGTTATAAACTTTATTGAGAAACCAACCTCTAATTCAAGGTAAAATGAGAAAACGCTTCAGGGAATACATCAGTATAATCTCTTAGAATGGTCATGTCTCCATGTATGACTCCCTCTTTTTTCTCAATATTTTGAGAAATATATTCTTACTCATAATGAAATAAATTTTATAAGTCATATTTTGATACCAAATAAGATTCAACCTCCTCCTTACAAATGAATATAATCATAGGGGTTTTTTGTGATACAGAGGGTGGATTCCTTCTCTTTCCATTTTATGTTGGAACTATATAAGTAATGTCAATACATTCTATAAATTGCATCAAATAAAAATAATGTAACTATCAAAATATTTTTTTGGATGTTCATTCTTAATATATGTATAAAGGATGAGTTATATACAAGAGATACAATAATTTAAAAATTCATTGTCATCAATAATAACTCAACATTCTTATTGTGTGGTCTTTCTAAGCTTTCTCTTTCTCTCCCATCTAGTGAGGTTTTATTCATTGGTTATCTTTGAAAACCTATGGCATAGTGAGTTGGTTCAAACACTTTCATTATTTCTTGCACTTGTAATAGTGGAAAATAGTATTAGGGATTGATGGATAATTCCTTTCTTCCACATTATTGGTGGGATTCTCTTGTCAGAAATCAGTAGCTAGGATCCCTTCCTTCCCACACCAAGATCACATCAATTCCCCTTCAAGAAATTTATAAGATTCATTTTACCACAAATTTCATAGTTGGGATGTTTTAATTTGTTACCTATATAAAATTTATACATTTTATGAAAATAATTAAAATCAATTATATGTTTATTATAACTATGAGAACCTTTTGATTCATTCCTTAGCAATTTCACTCTAAGGTAACAACATGTAATTTTCTTATAGCTATCATAGTATCGAATTCATATAGAATTTGATAGACTTTTCATTATCCCACCTAATTAGTAGCCAACTTTACATTCATGAGAGATGTAATATATAGATGTTTATCATGCACGTTTTATGAGGTTTTACTCATACCCCCGTATGGATTACTCTACTAGTTGGTTCATGATACCGAAATTCTTCTCCATTTTATTTCTGTTTAAAAAAGGAAAATATATAACAATTATATGGAATTAATTCTACACTATGTATTATATTTCATCCTCATGCTTCATATTTTATCAATTTGAACTATTTATCAGCTTCTCCCTCTATATGATAATCATCCAACTGAACCTTATATTTTTCATAGCATAGTAAGAGAGATAAGACATTTTTAATGGAGTAGATTCATTTTTCATGGGAGTAAATGATCATAATAATCATTTAATGCTGGTGTCCATCATCAAATAATGTTCTCAATTGCCAAGTTATCTTTATTATGGGTGGGGTTTCCTAGGTTCGTCCTTATTCATGTTTCTGTCCAAAAAATGTGTGAAAAAAGAATTTATTATCATGATGTTACCAATTTTATACTATAATTGGTTTGGTATCCCATTTTGTAAATAATAACATTTCCATCTATATGGGTTGTTAAATCAATTTCTCATAGGTCTATAAATTTACTAAAGGAAGGTAAAATTAATGATGATTATGATTAAACTATAGAAAAAATATTTTAGAAACTACAAAAATTTAATGTATAACTAAAAAATAGAATATATTCATTAGAATATTATTATCTATCTTTCAATAATAGTTATCATTGATCTACTCCAAAATCTAAAATCATATAGTAACTCATGTTACTTTAATTATGTTTCCTAAAGAAATTTTTAATTTAAAAAACATATCCTCTGAGAGTGTCAAATTAGAAGAAAAATAACACCCATTGTCATGTACTAGGTAACACACAATTCAAGACCATCATAAATTATTTTTATTTATTACCCCAAGGTAAATATTTACCCAACCCAGGACCACTTTTATTATTCAGATAGGGATGAAATTTCTTGGGAAACACTCACTCACTAATTCACCAAGATTATAGGATATATTCATATGGATAGTCTTAAACTTATACATAATCCTATTCTTATAAAAGTTTTATCTTCATAGTTACTATGGTTAACACATAATTTTCACTATTAGTAACTACATTGACCCTTACATTTTTACACATATTATTACATGAATAATTTTCATAAATAACAATAAATACAACAAAAGGATTATACATTTGTAGTTTATTTGGAATACAAGATATATAATACATCAAAGGAAATTAAAAAAAGGAACCCTTATTTTATTCTCTATAGTGACACCTAATATCAATTTCGTATATTAAATATGCATAACATAACATAGGGAATAAATTATAAAAAGGGGTGAGATATGTGTTCCAGTAAGGGAATAAGCCTGATAAGGAAACCTAACATTTTAGTAAAAGGCATATCATGTATTATAAAAGCGAAGTTACGTGAGAAATAAATATGAGCATCAAATAAACATCATGGTATCATAAGATCATAGAATCATATAAATGTTGGAAACACATAAATAATTCCATTAAATATGGAATAAATAACTGACAATACAACATTATATGTTGGATAGGGTCCTATAATTTATTAGTTTTACTCCCTAACACCATATATGGTGTCTCATGAGACACATACACTATAAAATGCACTATCGGGGCAAAGAATTCCAGTCCCACCATTCAAATTAATTTTTGTTATATGAAATTTTTTTCATTTATAAGTAAAACAATCATATAGGAAAAAAGATAATAAAATCCCTTGGAAGGAAATGAGTTTCATAATATTATATTCTAATATAAAAAAAAAACTCAAAAAAAATATTTGAGAAATTGTAATAAGGAAGGTATAACCCCATAAAAAGTATAATGATATAGGTATGTATTTTAGAGATATATATTCATAATTTAAAATAATTCAATATCATTAAATAGAGAGATAATGTGGGTTTCAGGGAGAGAGAATGGGTCCATAACTATATGAAAAAATTGGTATTGCAGGATCTCAAACATTGATCCTGATTCATCATTTAAATTAATTATATTCTAAAATAGTAAAAATATATTAACTAATTAATTTATTATTAACCTTTTTAAATATTTTTATCTATTACATTTTTCATTACCATGTCATATTAAATTTCATAATGATTTAGGTTAGTGTTGTAATTTTCATGATGTTCAGATAATATGTCTAAAACTACATTGTTAAGATAAGAAAGGTCAATGAAATTTTTAAATCATAATTATTGAATAATAAGAATGATATAATTATAGTGTTTATACGTAAATTAAAATTTCAAAACCAATCATGGAGGTTTTTTATGAAATGTGAACCATGATACATCAATAGAGATGGTATGTTATACGTAATCATTAATAATGTTTGGATTTTTCAATGATCTTGATGAAATTAATTTAAATTTTATTTTATATATCCATAGTGATTAATATGTCATTAATAACATATTAGATTAAAAAATAACATTACTTATATTATTTATGTGATGTGGTGATAAAATAAATGAATCACATCACTTCAAGAGGTGGTAGAAAACAATACACATGATCATCATTTTAATTTTCAATGGATGGAAATGTAATAAATTAAATGATATATTAAAAGTTAAATTTGGTTAATTTTACATCCCTATCAAATATAAAAATCTATTCCATCGCTATAAATAACAATGATAGTCAACTATGGAAAAAAATTCATTGGTTCATATAGTAGTAGTTCAACGTACACATGACCAACAATTTCGTTTCCCATTTTACAGAAGATGATATGGATGAATATTATTTATTAAACATAATAAAATATTTGTATATAAGGGATAATTGTCTTATTATATTTTAATTACTAATCCTTAATTGAAGGTGGGAAAAAGATTAATTAAATTAATTGTTCTCGGTGAAGATGGTTACCTTCACTAAGAAGAACCTACATTGCATCTTTTATTATGAACTCTAAGTGTGGTATTTATGGAATATAATAAGCTCTAGAAAGTGGGAAATAATTTTTGGGAGATATTTTATTAGTGTTCTATAAATCCAAATGGATTAATAAGTTTGAATTTGAGAGGATACACGGATCCTTTTTATAAGGGAGGGTGTAGATTTCATAAAAAATATTAATTAATATTAAATAATGGGATGTCACATTAATGGAATGTGCCTAGAAAATTGAAAAATATGATGGGAAATATCTATGGACGTTCCATTCCTTTACCATTGAAATGAAATTTTTTTGAATACTTTATTTCATTTACCTGAAAGGTCAGTCACCTTTTTCCATTTTATTTTTTCCCCATAGTATCTAGTATTATTACTATTTTTATTATTCTTACAAAAAACATAAATCAAACATATTATATATTAATAAAATTTCTAATTAAAAATATTAAATAGACTTATAAAATTAAACTCCTAGATGTAGAAGAATTTAATTTATTGTAAAATCATCACAGAGGTAGAAAAAATGGCTTTCTGAGAAATAAATTTATCAGGATGAAGATGATGTTAAAATAACTATATAACAAGTAATAACGATTAAATTAATTCAAAATAATATTTATATATACATAATATATATGTTTCAAGAAAATTATTCCCCATTTGAGGTAATTTCAATTAATGAAAATTTTGATACGTTATTAAAATTAAAATAAATATGTATACATATGGTTTTTTAATCCTTAAAATAAAATTATATTAAAATATATTAAAATTATATTTAAATTTAATTAATTGGTTCAAATTTAAATAAATAAAAAAAAATTTATTTTGAAATCAAATTAAAAAAAATGGTTTTATAATAACATAATTTATCAAAAATAAAGGAGAGTATTACTAAAAATCAGTAATTTTCAAAATTCAATGAATAATCGATAATTTATGAAAAAATAGAATTATTAATCTTAAATTAATATCAATTTTTTTATTAGAGAAATTATATTTATTTTATAAAATAATATACATATAATATTTAATGAAATTAAATATATTTTTTCTCAAAAAAATAAATAATAATAAATTTTGATGAAAGTGTTTCATTTGATGAATAAAAATAATTAATAAAAAATGATTTCTTATTTCCTAAGAATTTAAATATTTTTAGGATATTTATAACCATTTCATAAGGTACTAAATAATATTCAAAACCTCTTATTTAATGGTTGGGTTATAATATCAATTATTAAAAAATCAATTTTTGTGGGGGTTCCGAGTTTCATGTCACATTCACAATCGATCATCGTTATCCATTTTAAAAAATTAACAGTTTTATATTTGTCATCAATAATACTGATAGGCCCATGATTCTCCCCACCATAATATTTCTCTTTAAATCTATAAATTTATATGTTTTGTACCTCCACTATCAAAATTAAAAACTGAAACTTTGGAGATGAATTACGATGATGTACACACAAGATTTAAAAATCACCAGACCCAAAAATCACTGTGATAATTCTAGGGGAAAACAATCAACCATAATCATTTTTGAAACCCCACATAGGATAAAAGCATAAATATCATCTTTCAAAAATTTAATAACAACAATATCTTCCTCAAAATATAGGATTATTTATCAAAATTCCCCTTCTTACCCAAAAACCATACAAAAAATGGGTTGTAACTCACAACATTAATATTTCCATTTTATGTTCCATGATGAATCCATATATGAAAAAAAGAAATCATGTACACACTAGAATTTCATGAAAACATGTTTTATCCATGAACAACACCACATTATCACAACATTTCTAGCACAATGTTCGTACTCTAGTGACGCAATAATTATATTGAAGCATATGATCATCATTATATTTGTTTAACCAGAGAAACTACCAACTCCCATGTCCCACATAACATTTATCTTCAAACAAAAAGGTTTTACATTTCCAAAAAATTCTCACCCATATGAAAAAACCAAACAACAATGTTCACTCATTCCTTGCATCTAAAGATTTTACTACCAACATTCATTGATATCCAACCCATAGTGAGGAAATCAGTCTAAATTTACCAATAATAGATTCCCCACCATAGGGATTTAATTATCTCTCCAAATTAATCTTCAAAGTCTCATGAGGATTTTTTTCCTCCAATTCATCCCACGTTCATTACATTCATCAAACATTATTTCATACATCATGTTTCAACTAGAATATATTTTCCACCATGGACTGATTCATTCATGATGTCACTTCCAACCACATGGAAATATGAAAACCCACATAAATGCCTCATTAATCCTGTTTTATAGGAACTACATTTGAAACTTATCACATAAATATGAGTGGGATTAATTATCCCACAATTTCCACAACCCATTGAGTATCTTAAAATAATTAAAGGGATAACTTTAATGGCAGGAATTCCTCCACCAACCCCCTTGAGCTCCTCCACGAAGACATTAATTTTTTCCAAAATATAATATACATATTAAATCTGTAACCCATAAAATAACATTTCCAAAACATAACCAATACATATTTCTTTGATGTCACTTGAAAAGTATGACTTTTGTCTCGTACGTCATAAAACAATATTACCAAAATGGTATTGTGTATCACCAATATGTACAGGGAACCCAGGTTTTGTAAGAACATAATGTTGAAAATATTATGATGACTATTAAATGAATCCAACTCTAGCTACCATGACTCAGACCTTTCCAAAACTGGGATCATTAACCCCCTCAAGCATCTTATCATACCACCTCAAAATAAGAATATTTAGATAAACCACCTTGAATGATAGTCTCATCAGACTCAGTGTATCCATTAATATATAACCAAACAACATCAAATTTCTAGAATGTTAAGTATAATTCATGGAAACATATCATCCATGGTAACATTCCATGATAAAAATATCCTAACCAAGATCTAAGATCATTAAACACATCTACCGTGGGTGAAATTGTATTACATCAAATCCAATTTTGAACTACATGGATGGCCATTTAAATGATTGTACCCATGAAAATTAGATTAAATTACCTTACAAAAGCATCCAAGGTTATTCTCATAGAATGAAACCAAGGAATAGTGAAGAATTTATCCGAATCCATAGAGCCTTTAGAGTATTTATTGAACATATAGAATCATCTTCCCATGCATTACCATTACACACACAGAGTATTGACTCTCAAGATCCAACCACTCACTCTAGTTTCAAAACCTGTATATACATAACTATTTTCCATGGATCTATGAGATAAGAAACACACATTAAGATATATGAAAACATTCACTTTCATAACACAAGAATTCATTATCATCCATGATATATGGTGTTTTTTAATGAGCATAAGGTCACTTCACAAATTCAGGAACATCATATTACACTCCACAAAATGGAACACCAAACACATCATGGTCTAACATCGTTGACTTCTCTCTCAAAATATCCATATTTAGTTTTATGTAAAAAACATAAGGGATAATCATCACCAGATCCCTAGTTGTTTCCAATACATTATGTTTCATTAATTAAAAATTACCACATCTAGAACCCAATGATTCACATTTTAATACATTTCCTATTCATCATTTTAAGAATCTCAATATTTATTATGTTTCCCATTAATGTGCTTGGTTAAATAAATTCCCATTAAAACGTTATAATGGAAAATGATTTATAAGTTACTCATTGATACATTATTTTACCAAACCATCTCTTTTAATGAAATTTATTCCTACTTATTTACTCGTAGTCTTCTTTTGTGTTGGTAAAATTTAGTTGCACTATACACATATTTGTTAATACAATAAATGGTTCAGAAAACATTAAATAAAAACCAAAATCAGTAATAAAAAACATTAGAATATATAAATTAGGAGTATATGTAATCTATATGTTGAAATTAAACCTAAAAACAAGTGTATTCTAAGAATCTATCAATAAATTGTGGCATATAGATGACATATTAATCCAATATGCCTATCAAAATGCATGCATGCACACACCCACTCATTCCATTACTATTAAAGATATTTAAATCCCTTCAATATATAAACTAAAAATCAAATAAGTCAATCATGATGAAAATAAATCAAATATAAAATCAAAAACCAAAACCAGTAATTTCATTCGCTTCCCAACCTATATTTACCCCCTCTTGTGGGATTATATTTACATAGGCATTAGATCATCACCAAGATTCCAGACATACTAATATCCAATATACAATGAAAAAATAGTAAATAAAAATATATATATATATAATATTAACTTGTGACTACCTAAGCTAGAAGACACATGATAGGTTCCTCAAGCTAGTCTACTAAATGCTCGTTGAAATGCCTCTCCACACACCAGGGGAAGACGACCAGTGGTGAGATCATGTGAAAACTCTATAAAGAGACTATGAAATTATATCTATATAGTAATATCTATGTTTATAAAATGGATAATTTAAAATTAAGTTAATCATCATAATCAATGAAATTTATAATAAAACACATAAAACATATACAATAATTAATAAACATGTCATATATACCAGATCCACTATTGATGGATCATATACAAGAATTAATAAAATGAAATTTAATATAATATTGGTAACTAGACATTCCTTATATTGTCATGACTCTACTTATCTCCTTTATTATTACTCAGACCCAGAAGTCCCATAAAACAATAATCAGTCTGTACCCTGAACTCTATCCCAACAACAAGTAACAATTTCTTTTCAGGAACCCTAGGGTATTGTAAACCCGAGAAGGTTTTGAGTAAACATAAATAATCCACCACCAACGATGTCCCTTAATTAATAATTATGATAAGTAATGTCTGTAGATTTTCTAAAAATAAATAGTTTAATGATAATAAAACAATTCATATGAAATAAATAAATAAACACCAATCCCCTACTTCTCACTAACACCTAATATCTATAGAATCATACCAATATCTAGGTCCATGAAACTGATTGAACATAATTTCATTATCTAGTGTTGGGGATTCTCATAGTATGTATCATCAACCATGAAAACCATAAATACCTAATAGAAGTTGATTTGGATATCATATGATTTTTAGTATCAATCACCATGTGGAATCCAATAGCTCATCATTACATTACCATGGAATTTGATATCTCACTCAATAATTACCATCAATTATCCCCACTAAAATAAAATTTATTATCCTATAAATCTAATGGAATACAATTTCTCTTCCCTTTCTTCCTACATATTATTCATCACGTATTATATGAAATTGTTTCACTCATCTGATCATTCCCAAGTAAAATATGTGAAATGAAATACTAAGAGCTCATCTAGGAATTCCCAAATTATTTTTATTACATTGGTCATTTAATTACGTACAATTTTGAATTGCATTATTTCAAAATGATCCATCCACTCCACCTTTACATAATTATATTTTCATATATTAAGTTTCATTTTCCAATTCACAATCATGATTTGTTACACTGAAAAACCAAGCCACCATGTTCATTAAATTTCTTTTCATAAGGGATTTATTAATTTTCATAATTTGGTTGGATTGATTCATTTAAAGTGTTACACCCATACCCAAATTATTTATGTCTTCTAAATTCCATTTAAAATCCATTAAATAAAATCAAGATTCATGTTATGTCATTTAAAACAATAAATGTTATTTATAAATTATATGGACTTTCAAACACCAAATATCCTTATTAGGATTATCTTATTATAGGTTATAAGGAATATTAAATAATGATTTTTATCTATTAAATATCATACTCTAAAAATTGATAATATTTTTCATAGAAATAGAAATCTTTTTGAGTAAACCATAAACACAGTAGGAAATAAAATGAGATACTATAGAGTATATTAATGTTGAAACCTTCCTCATTTGATGAATCCCATTATAGTTCTATGTCCCCATAACTATACTATGTCCCTTTGAGTCTATAATCTCTAACCAAGTTCCTATATAAAATTAAGGAATTATAAAAAAAATTATAAACCATTATTGTTACTTGAAAAAACAAATGAAAAATAAAAATGAATCCTAAATTCAAACCATCTGATCAATAATTTATCAAATGATGAACAATCACAAATGACATGTATTTATTGTGTATCCAAAACTATATTGAGTAAATCAAAAAATAGGTTACACCATTTAGAAGGGTTATTAACAACTATTTTAAAGAAAATATTTTAAATCTCACTATAGCTTCATAAAAATGATTAACTAAGAATCAATTTGTGGATATATTATCATAGTATACTCTACCCAATAAAATGGAAGTATCATTATAAAAGGAGTATTCCACCATGATAGAGTATAACCATTATCCAAATATACAACTATGTAACATAATAATTACTGAGAAAGGATGGAGAACATGAATTGAAGTCATAGGAGGAGACAACGTACCTTGAATAATGAAATTAAAAAGTTGGGAACTCTAAAAATAAAAGGGTTTTGATGGCCATAGAAATATTCACATGAAATGAGGGTGGAGTGTGTTTGGGGAATGTGTAATTTAGGTTGCTGGAATAAAATATTGGAATGAAAAAAATTCATTTCCAATATATAAATTGGAACATAGTTTTGAAACGTGGCTTTCCACACCATGAACCACACGTATGTCCATCAATCTGCAAGTCCAACCTCCTCACATGGTTATGAGGCATGGTTTCATAGACTATATTCTAAAAATTTGATGTATATTTAATTTAGTACTACTATTTTCATGATTTTATTATAATTTTTGCATGGTTTCATGAACCGTGTGATAATGATTTTTATACCGAATGATTGTGTATTATGGTTAGAAAAAAATTCTCAATAAACATGCACCATGTTTTATTTCCCAAAAATAATAAAATAAATTATAGTATCCCCCAAATAAATCATAGGTCCATTATAATCTCTAACAAACATCATCAAAATCCAATTTTTGAGGTGTTACAACCCTTAATATTCCATTTTTATATCAATCATAAAAACAAGCCAATCCTCCAATTTCAAAAGTATTAAATTCCCCTTGAATATAAATATTCAAACAAATATGAGGCCTTCCAAATATAATATCATATTCTTAAATGAACCAACTTTTATCCACTTTTCAATGAGAGTGGATTTATTATAATTTCATATTCTTAATAATTACAAATCCCACACTCCCCTAACATATAAAAGTCCTTCTCTAATCCTATCTTCTAATTGATAGATTTTTTATTTTTGATGAAAAATATCATCCAAAACACACTCAAAACATCAATTTTCAAAACATTCAAGTATTCATATTCCCATAATACCCATCCAAGAATACTTACGGTTCATTTCAAAGTAGAAAAAATGGAGAAGTATATGTTCTTTTATATCATATTTAGTTTTTTCTCCTCATTAACCACTTATTAATATTTCGTATCCAAATTAATAGGATTTAATTAGTATCCATTTTATATGATGATTTTTTTGGGTTTCTTTATAATTATTTCTTATGTCTTTCGCATCAAACAGAAAATTTTAACGTTGCTCGTGCGTACATGTGGACTGCCTACTACACATAGCGATGTAGTTCATTTTTAATCCCAATTTTACATTTATGGAAACATGTATATATTTATATAATATATATTATATGTATGATATAATTATAATTAAAATAATTATTTATTTTTTTTTCTATCCATTGAAAATTTAAAACATCACATGTGCTTAAGTCTTGACTACCCTATAAATCAATAGATAGAGTTCTTTTTTCATCACTTATTTATATAAACCATTATAATACTTTATATAATGAATAAATTTAAATATAATGAAATTATTAATAATATATATATTATGAAGAAAGAAAATATCAATTTGCATCATAACCATCAAACCAAATAATGCATGGAAAATAATCAATTTTTTACCCAAATGTTCAATTTAATGATTTTTTCTAGTAAATTGGTAATTATAAATTATAATGGAATTATATACATAAATATTTATGTGAATATTGTTATTTAATAGATTTATGATAAATATATATTTATTATAAATGATTTTCAAATTCATTCAATGTAAAAATGGACATGGTGTAAGGGTTTCTAAACTCTCAATTATTTTTATTGACACTTATGCCATATTCAAAAAAATTTATGTAACTTATAAAAAGGAAAAAAAATATTTTATGATTCTTTAAATGAACAATTTAGTGACATAAATATCAATCGTTATTTATTTTTATATGTTTTGTAATCATAGGCTATCAAAATTATAAAATTTATTTGTCTAAATATTGATTCATTGACAAAAGATTATTGTTACCCGCCTACTTTTGTTTATATGGTATAACTAACCCCCTTTTGAATTAATATATAATTAATATTAAAATATTAATTTCGTTTAATTTTTATGTTTACGTTATTTCTTTTAATTGGATTTTGATTCAAGAATTTTAAAAAGGTAAGAGTTTATATTTTAAACTCATTTCATTTAATGAATGTCTATGTTTAATATAAGTTAATGGAAATTATATGACTAATATCCTTTTAATACCATGTATTTTTTTCTCATATGGTTATTCATAGAATTGTTAGGTATGTGTTCCAATTTACTCTATTTTTTAGTTGAAATCATTAAGCAATTGTTCTTTAGAAAAACTGCAATTACTCCCTCTTTAGTTGAAATTTTATTATTCATTATCCATGAACGTAAAATTATTATATGGATGTATTATTATATACAAAATTTTTTCAAAAATAATATTTTACCTATCATTAAATTTTTTTTAAAATCATTAATTTTTTTTTCCAAATGCTTTATGTATAACTCATATTTCAATTTTCACAAAAATTTAAAATGAATGTTATATTTTAAATGTATATTGTATCAATTGATTTTAAAAAATATAATTGCAACTCTTTTATTTCATTCATACATTACATTTTTAAATTATTATTTTTAAATAAATATATTTCTCTATATTCATGGAAATATTTATTTTAATTGTACTGAATAAAAAGAATATTTTACTTATTTACATAGAAATGTTGAAAATATATTACAAATAATTTTCTATCAACTTCAACAGAATTTAAGGACTATTCTTCTTCACTGTGGATATGATCCTATGATACTATCCAATTTTTTACTGTATGGTTTATAAAGTTTATGTTTTAAGGATTACTCAATTGAAGTTGTTATATAACAATGTGTTAATTGAAAAATTATAAAACATACATAAATAATTATACCATACACATTCTCTATAATAATGGATTTCAAAACATCCCTGACCTAGATTCCACTCAATAGTCACCTGAACCAAATTGGTTACATGGACTCAAGCACATCTCCTTAAATTATAGAGGCTACCAACTAATAATGAGTGCCGAGTGTGTGTCCCTAGGGAGACAATTCCCATATTTCCAGATTGAACACAAAAAATACGTCGATATAGATGATTAGTGGAAGAAGATATAAGAATCCTATAGATGATATATAAACATGACATTAATATAAAAACAATTTCAAATGGAATTTCATATACATATAATGAAGGTACATTTCATGTGTATACAAATCATCCATATATATATACATCAATATGTACAATACATGTCTCATAATACCATAAAGGCCAAAAGAAATAACCCCAGATATCTTCAAAAGAATCATCTGAGCCTTATTCTTCCCTGATTAAAATAATGTCACAATATCTTTCCTCAAACAATGGGTGTTTTCCATAGTTCTACTGAGATCCATATAATCATTCAGTAACCCAATAGCATGCTAAAAACGGTGTGAGATTCAATCTCATTATGTCACCACCTAATGTGTCTATAAAAAAATCCTTTTAAATAAATATAATTTAAATTAAATGTCATAATATAATAAGTATAGAAGTATTTAATGTAATGTGACCATATAAAAATTAATCATTCATGTGATCCTATACAACCATACAATCCTCCATAAAAAGACGTCATGCCATTATATAAATGAAACAATAAATAAATAGGAATGTAACACGGTGAACATCCCGTATAAGAAATATCATACCACCCATGGCCTTTTCATACAACCTATAAATACTTATAAACAATTGAAACACCTTATAATTAAATCGGCACATGTACAACCACTTTTCTGTATATTATGAATTGTCTTATTTAGCATGAAAAATCCATATAATCAAATAATGTTGACCTCTCAGGTCTAGATGTAAGGCATAGTGAACCATGGAACCTGTATTTATCCCCATGATCATCTTAATGGAAAACTATTTTGTCTTGATTGGACATCCAAGGAGCATGTAAACATACCATGTCCAAAATGAGGTGAACCAAAATAGATATAATGGGAATCTAGTCCCTAGTCATCCCACGTAATCAAGAGACAATGCGAAATCTAAAACAAGGTGTCCACTACCGTAAAAAGATCCAATGAATAAAATCTGATGAATATAAGTAAATTATTCATCATTATTTAAATTTTAAAGTTCACAGACATTAAATTCCATGAGTCTACTCTCTCATATATCAATTCACATTTAGCATTAAATCCATGAGTTTACCCACTCATATTAAAACCCAAACATCAATAATAAAAAAATCAACATCATATATCACTAGAAAATGAGTAAGAAGATATCATAATCAATCAATTTGGATCATTTCATTTTCTACCAGGATTTCTATGACTCGTAATGCACAAACTATATCCCAATGGGTGGTTTAACTATGGAAATATCGAAGGCACAACGTATGTTTGACCTTTTTGGAGAAAACCCATCAAAATGTCTTAAGGAAACTAAATTACATCACAAACAGGTTTTATTTACTTTTTTTCATGTATTCAATTCATTTATAGAACTATTTTAGATGTTCCAATGGGAGACACAACACCAAATCTCTTTTTAAATCACCAAATAACTTGGCTAAAGTATGGAACATCTAAGATTGGTCCGTAGTAGAGTAATTTGTTTTTATCAAAATACTCATCATCCCTCTATCAAAATACTTATCATCCCTCTATATAAGGATAATTTTGTCATTTTTAATAAAAATACATGTCTAATTGATTTTTCATTATTGGGTTTTAAATTGTTCACTAACCATGTGACCTCCCTACTTGAAGGGGTCACACTGCATGGTTAGTGCATATGTTTTTGCAAACTATGTGAAAAATATTTATCATCCAACTATCAATAACTATAGAGTACATCACACAAGTTTTCACCTCCATCCACATGGTTTGAAAAATGATGCGGGATCCTATTTCCCTTTTCCCTAGCCTTGCGTGGATAGTTAGATCATGTTTCAGGTATCATAGTATATATTTTAATCGTTTAGTTTGATATTTTTTCAGAAAAGTTTGACTATGTTTTCTGAACAAGCCATAGACACCCCCAATACCCACTTGACCTCAATGGGTATTCAATTTAGGCCATAAACAAGCATTTTAACAAAAAAACTACAATATCCATGACACATATAAAAACCCATGATCTTATAATATTGGTACTATAAAAAAATACAATAAATTTCCCTCTCAAGGATTGTCAATGTTCATCATAGAATAACTCTAGCCACTGAGTATGTATGTCAGCCTTCCACTCCCAAGACATTCTAGTAATCAAGAATACTTCCAAGAAGTCATGTACTAGAGGCAGTTAATGGCCTTAAATAACATTCATGCTCATGAAAAATAATCAAATCTGATGTTCCTCAAAGGACACAACTACCTAAAACAAAACCTCCTTAGTTTGAAAATCTTGACAGATTTCCAAATGATAATTTAGGAGATGATATATATGGAATATGTCATATATGAATTCGTATATCTATTGTAATTGAAACTGATATGGTACCAAGCTTTCTCTCACAATAATCTTTAATGTACTGACATATCATGGTAGAATATTACCCTATTTTCTGATCCTACTATGTCCTAACATTGGTGAAACAAGTAGAATGTCTCCAATCCCCAACCCTAATCTCTAGAAGCGATCAACAATGATTGATATAGTGTTTCTATCGAGACTATGAATTATCCATACACATCCTAATCAACTATACCTTCTTAAAAGACTCCTGACTAAGTCATGCTCCTAGTAAAGATGACTCACCTACCTATAACCAACACAGGGGTGATTGGAATAGCCTACCATATAAATCCCCATAAGATTCCAACATTATAGACTTTAGATTATAATAATTTTAGCAATACAGGACAAGGGGAATATGCCTCTCTAATAGCCCCCATAGTTTAGGACACGTGCTCACAATATGTAATCAAACAACTATATCATATGTTTTGACAATCCATCATTATGAGGGTGGTATATCAGACTCATAATCTCCTTTTTATCCAATTCCATATCTAAACTCTCCAATAAATTAGACATAGAACATGAATTCTAATCTGAAATGATATTACGGGGAATCCCATGAAGTTATACTATCTTGCAGATGTACAAAATCTCAAGATCTTTAACACTAATGTTCTCTGTGGTCTATAATGAATATGAAACCTTCTTGAGCCTATCCAAAAAAATCCAGACAGCATCACTATCTTGAGGTGACCTAAAAAGTCCACTCACAAAATATATCAGCATATCATTCATGTTTTACATAGGATTGGGTAAATATTGTAGAATCCCAGTTTGTCATTGATGTTCCGCCTTTACCTACTGATAGTTGGAACACCATTTAACACAACCATCTACCTATTACATTATACTTATCCACTAGTACTAAATTCACATGTCACGGTACAACATGGTGTTTCTAGGATACACTTACCAAACGAAGGCATGAAACACACAAATTAGCTCCTCATATATTTCCACTGAAACCCCAACATGTCCACAGATACACCGGATCTCATCATTTCTTATAGTCTCAGCAAGAGGTGATTCCTCACTTTCCACACTCTCATACAGGACTAGGTCCTAGAATGTTGTCATCTGCCTCATCCACACTCTATGAAGAATTATAGAGGTCATATCTAAGTATTAAATAAATGTATTCTATGGATTCTCCTAATTCTTCATGTTCATCTCAGAGAACATAGACACAAACTTACACTCACTACTGGCCTATGGAAAATCTTATTTCTGAGAATTCATTCCATGTGCATCATCCACTACATTTCCATTGTTGACTATATAGGAAACCACAAAATCGAATGAATGTTGTTACATAAGACACATTCACTACCTTAGATTCATATCAAGATATTAATACCTGAACATGATTATTTTATAGTCCATGTACACAAAAAAAATTCATGTTCTTATTCCCTCTGAAAGCATAGAGGAAGAAAACCCCCAGCTAACACGAGAACATGGGTTGGTAATTAAACTTGTGTGGAATCAACTACCAAGACTGATACACCATAACTATATCATGTTGTATAAGAACAAATCCTAGATCGATACCTACAACATCAGAAGACACAATGTTACTCCTCCATAGCTCTAGAAATATTAGGAACGACACTAAAGTCAGTCTCCATTTCAGATCTTAAAAGGTTATATCATAGGCATTTGACTATACATAATCTACACCCTTATATTCATTCAGTACAATGGTAAATATAAGTATGATAGGTCTTTTATGAAATTTATGTAATAAACAGCTGGCCGCATGGATCCTCAAATGATTAATAAAGTCATTTTCTTCTTCTAGAAAACAAAATATCTCACCTTGTTTAGGTCAACTAATTCTCCAGTTTCAAAGATCATATGTCCCATGAAGTGAATCACATCAATCCGGAAGGGGAACTTTGAGATATAAACATATAATTGAGGCTCTCTTAGTGTATAAAATATGATATCAATATGTTTTTCTTGGCCATGTCAATTATGATATTCACCAAGATGTCATCCATGAATACTAAACAAATGAATCCAGATAAGGAAGAAAAACATGGATCATCGGCTCATGGAAAACTTCTTGTGCATTCGTGATAAAAAATGATATAACCGGATACATATATAATACATTCATGTTAAAATTGATTAAATGAGGTATATTTTTTGGATGAACAAACAACAGGTTGTATCAGGATCTTAAATCGATATTTCATAAAACCTGAGCATCTATTATCTAATCAAAGAGATAATCTATAAACAATATAGGAAGTTATTTCATAACCATAAGTATGTTGAATTCCCAATAATCTACAAATATCCTTAGGTTACCATCTAAATTTTTAAATAAAGACTATAGAACCCCATAGATATGTACTAGGTTATATAAACACATTTAGCACCAACTACTCTATCTACCTACTGAGCTCTAGTAATACTATCGTATCCATCCTTTTA
Source organism: Viscum album (assembly GCA_963277665.1). Taxonomy (NCBI): domain Eukaryota; kingdom Viridiplantae; phylum Streptophyta; class Magnoliopsida; order Santalales; family Viscaceae; genus Viscum; species Viscum album. The sequence goes on along the minus strand of OY728157.1, from coordinate 1,090,429,425 downwards.
GCTGAAATAGGTAATGGTATAACATCTTGAAGTATCTCGGTGGATAATCATACCTATATCTCATGTGTTAATCTAGAATAATTATATTAGAAGACATCCCAGAAATGATCAACAGAAGGAGGAATGTCCTTCTAATTCTCTCCATGATCATCTATATACAAATGGGAAATCTGGGATTTCACCCTTCCCAAACAACGATACAGTGCCCCAATTTACTCACTAAGACATTCCATTAAACCATGATAACATAGAATAAACTATCTAGTGATTTCAATGTCACCCTCAAGTGATATAAATTGAATAAGGAATGATAGGTCGCTAGCTATGACATTTATAGTATGATATCAATCCCAATCATCTCTTGAAAAAAAAACTAGATGAAGTGACACCCACCAATATCAAATGGTTTCTCCCTGTATTGGACAAATGATTCTATTATAATTCCTAATAGAGTATCATGTGTCCAGAAACCCTCATAAAATAGAACAATGAGCACATTTATTTCCACCCCATGGGTATATATAACACCATGTGATCCCCCAATATAAGAAAATCATATAAAAGAGTAGAGGATTCTAATATTGTACATGTCATAGTATATAGTTCAACTCCCCTCTTCGTGGGGTCAGGATTCAAAAAATATACATATCCTAATCCCATCCACTACAAAACAACCTCACTACCCAGATTAGACGTGTTTTTCTATCTTGGTACAACTGATGTTTAGCTTCCTAGGCCTCGACCAAAACAATATCATCCTGAATTACTTTCCCTGTTTGGCCTCTAGCCGGACTCAGATATGTGAAACCAACTCCTGAACCTTGTTTTAGAGATCAACCATACCAAACACTTTTGGGGTCAGGGTACTACAGAATCATTATAGATGACCAATCCCTCCCCAATCTCGACACATAACTAGGTTCTGATCACACTTATTCCTCAAGTCTCTCCATCTGTCACACTAGTGATGCATATTGAACTACTATCACTAATATAAATGATGTTTCTAATCTCATGATACGTCTCAAAATATTTCTTATTTGCACCATATGTCGAAATATGGTTTCAAAAGATTGTACTAATATACCCAGTTCCCCCATCTTCAATCAAGTTATGCCTTGTAATTTTTTTTCCTAATTTACAATATCAATAATGATTTTCAATATTAACATATTATCATAAGATCAAACAAAATTTTAGAGACCTTCCTTCAGGAATATTTATATCAATAGATAATCAACAATATATTTTAACTGAAAACACTGATGCATCGTAATGTGTTCTAAATAATCAATACTCTCATGGAGCTATTCTATAAATTCATGAACTCATTATTACACTCATCTCATAGTGTATCGGGGTAAAATTAGTCATATAACATGGTTTGGAAATTATCCCAACGCATATACCAACATGTATTATCCTGGATTAAAACATCCGACCCCAACTTTTCAGCTCCATGTAGCATATACATCCTGAGCATCACACTCATCTCATCTGATGTGTTAAGGTTCTAGAATATGAACAACGTAGTATGAATACACATCTAAACAACCTATGGACTTCCATAACCTAATAATGTGGTATGATTATACTAATGGAATACAATAATTATCTCATCCATTGTTAAGGTTGGATGTGGTGCTCCCTAGAAAGTCGAAATTTAGTTGTAAAACCCCTCGCATAAATATATATCAACACCTATGTCTAGTGAAACTATTAGAATCACAGGTACCATAAAAGGGGTATCCACTGGTACCACATGGCTCACTACCTCTAGATCAAGGTATACTCCATCCTCTGTACATAAGACTAGATTTCATCATGGGGGAATTCCTCTACAATAACATATGAATACCTAACAAAAATGATATCAATGTTTATAGCTAAAATCATTGGACTTGTAAAAACCTCCTTATATATGGTTCATACCACAAAACGTATTCCTAAATCAATGACAGATAAATATAAATAGTCACAACATCACTATAGATAATACCTATATCCAAATTCAATGATTTGATAATGTCATGTTATTTATTCAACATCATCAATTTACATTTGATTTTAATATTAATTTCAAATCATTTATAAATGGAAGAAACAAATGTCCCCTAACATCTAATAAAAAATTTCTCATACATATTCTAAACAAAAATATAGATCCCAATAAATTTAAACCATAACACATTCTAGTCCTTGCGACTCAAGGTCCATGAATCCATGTGCCTCATTTTCCTTCTTAGAATGTCAGATGTAGTCTAATAAGGAATACATTTCTTAGGATATAGAAGTCACTCAATGTACCTATTTTTTTTCATGTTCACTAAAAAATATATCTATTACAACAATAGTTTTATCATAAAGATTCATATAATAAATTAATTAGAACAATAAATTCATCCCTTATGGGATGAATTTATTCCTGGAATGTGATTTCTACAAAGTGCCAAAAATCATTCATGAGATGGAATTCCCTAATCTTATCATGTTGAAACAAAATATAACCCACAATAATATCCATAATAATATCATAATTCAATTTTGTTACCCAAAATTTTAATAGAATCAACTATAATAGTCATAATCTAGAAGAAAATAGTTTTATTCGAGGCTATTTGGATTTTTCTATAATTGGGATTTTTTTAAAGGCAGAGCTCATTACCAAATGAAATGTCCCTAATCCCATTTCCAGTTTTCACAAAATATTAATTGTGAAAATAAACATAGATACCAGTTTATAATATCCCAGAAATAGATTCAGATCAATAGTTTAGAGATCTCTATTTGATATATGACCTCGATTTTATCTCCCCAAATTCTAGAGGATTATGACTATAAGTGAGGACATAAGGTGTGTTAGTGCAGAAACTATGCCCTTATTACTAGAGTGAACATAGTCGATCCATATAATGTGATATGTAGTAGATAAAATTATAACCAATTAGAGAGACTAAAAATAAACAATACTAGAATATATAAACAATAAAAAAGGAGTCTCATATACATACAAAAGTGATATATGTCATGGGTCTACAAATATGTGAAATAGGTATAAAAAATTATGTATAATACATGTATCGAAATTACAACAGCCCAAAATAAATATCACTAGATAGCATCTAGAACCTCCACTAGGTCCTCTCCTCCCAACTCATAAGCACGAGACAATGTCATGCATTAAACTGTGGGCTCTTTCCCTAGTCCCCAAATACATCCATATAACCTATCTGGGTGCGCAATTTCTGCTCAAATATGGTTTTAAAGACAATATTAGTAGGTAAACACCAAAATATTAAATGCAATATCATGTCTGGGAAATATAATATACAATAGAGTGCATAATATAATAGGTATGGATGTATTGGGAGTAAAGTGATCGAGGAAAATGTAAACACACAATTGATCATGTTCAACCATAAAAGGCTCCGTACAAAAAAAGTGTCAAGCTACTACATCAAGGGAGAATTATAGTTAAAGTATATAAACACCATTATATTGATTTGTAAACAATATCATATCACCCACAATCATGCCGTACAACCATTAATTTCATATCAACCATGGCCACACAATATAATCAATGTGTCACATCTTCCATGTTATTGACATATAATAAAAAATTTATCATTTACCAAGGCTGAAATATACGATCCAATGTTACAGAATCCTTAGGGTGGGATCTATGGTGTATTGATCCATGTCATCCTCATCGAGTCCTAGGAGAATCTCGATGGAGATTATGTTACGATTGATTTTGTGTTCAAGGATCATGCTATAAAAAATTACTACAATGATCCTAAAAAACAAGATCCAATGGGTATCAAGGTGTAAAGAATATCAGGAAATCAATAACCAAGGTGAAATATAATCCATTTCATCTACTGCTTCTATCAAGATCAAATGATGAATATACATCGAATATATTGGAATCATTCAATATTAGTTTTATTTTACATTTCAAAAACAGTCAATTCCATGAGTTTATTCACTCATACAACTATTCAAATTTTTAAATCAATCAATATATTTAAAAAATCATTTGAAAAATGAAACTTCAATAATTTAACAACTCAAAATCATTCATCAATTTAAAAATGTGTAAAAAAAATATCATATTTAATATAATTATTTCATTACAATTATTAGGAGGATTCCCCAAACTCTGATTGCACAACCACTCTCCCCATCAGGGGATTAAAAAATAAAATGTCAATTAAACAATCAAAGGGTCACATTGTATGGGGGGAAACCTCTTAAAATTATCATGGGAATAATAGGGAATCTATAAAATGGTTTATTTAATTTTATTCAATTTTATTCACATTTATTGGCTTACAACGACTGTTATAGTTCAATGTATAATGGGTTTAATCTCGATAAAACATAAAACCAGTCTAGGAAAGTATATAACACCTATAGTAGGTCTGTAGTACATAAATCATCTAGTATCAGCTTTTGATTAAAATACATCTAGAAGAAAAAAGAATAACATATGAAGAAACTAAAAATAAGGAATATTACATTGAACCTAAATAACTCCATATATCCAATGATAAATGTAAAATGATATAAGATGAGTGTATAACATACCATCGTAGATCCACTGATATGAATGCCTCTCGATTTTGAACATGGTCAAAAGAATAGGACTAATGCTTTTTTTTATTTCAAGATAACCTCCCTTGTTAGGCCTTCTATCCATTACTGGATAAGTGAAATAAGAAATTATCTTAAAAGATAACATAAGGGAATTTTTTTCATTTTTATCTCCAAACATGGGGTTCCATGGTCTGGTTGCATGGTTTTCCATAACTTTCACCAACCTTGTTCCCTCACTAACTCAAAAGGGAAACCCAAATGTTTAGACAACATGATTTTCCAATCTATTTGAAGACCTTATCTTATCCCACTATGATGGATTTCATAGTCCATCTCAATGGTGTAAACCCCTATCAATTAGGATTAAAAAAATATGCATGCTCCTATTTCCCACCCACCTAGTCTTTCACATTAGTTCATACAGTGTGGCCTACCCCACACAGTTTCTGGTAATAGTGGGACCAACCATTTTTCTATGAAATCAGGATTTTTTGTTCCGAATATTCCTTGGACAACGGTGATAAACCAATGACCGCAATGCTTATTCCCATTAGGCTATAAATAATTATTTAAACATAAAATAACAATACAAATACATCATATAAAACACCCATGATTTTATGTATTTTTTTATGTGATTATGAAATTATTATGAACTGAATTTCTATTTCACAATTTTATGTATGATGAAATGATAAATTTTGTTATGATCTTACTGAAAACTCATTTATTTATTTCATTATTTGACTAGTGGAATCTGAATTATATATCCCTCTAATGCCTTGGGGAAATGTTTATATGTCATTAGATAATATAGATTTGAGTAGGGAGTGAACCCAATTATGTTATGGAATCTCTCTGCTATGATATTCTTTAGAGGGAACCTTCACTAAGGAAATGATGGAATATGGATTGAATTTAATCCAATGTAGGGATTTTACACTATGGTATTTTTGGACATGAGTCTCGAATAAGGAAATTTTATTCTATGCTTACATTAATTCCAATAATGTGTTTCTTATATTTATGATATGTTTTTCATGGAACATGATACAATATTGATGATTATACACTCTTAAGAGTTATGTAATTTTTTATGTTAGTTCAACAATTAATGAATCATAATTAATGATTTTGAAAAAATTTGTATTCCATTAATATATCATGATCATATTATAATATATATAATGTTAATTTATTCTTACTCCATGATAAATGATCAATATCTCCTATGTTTACCCACAATTAGTATCTGAGCTCAAATATTCTTATATTTCTGTTTCCCTAGGTTATGAAAAAATTAGGTATGGAATGTTTATGAAGGGTTCTATGTGAGAATAATTTATTGGATTTTATAGAAAATATTTCCTGAAATGAGTGGATTATATATTTAATTAACAATGATAGAAAACCATTATGGTCATATAAATTTAATTTTTGTGATATCTATTCATTATTCATTTAAAATGTTATAATATTTATGTATTAAATGATTGAGTTGCCTCATGTATTACATCATATTATATAAAAACAATTAAATTAAAAGGGAAGTCTCTACTTAATAAAATAGGATTCAAAACCCTTGAATATATTTGTAATTCAGATAAAATTAGATAGATATATTAAAACATATAATTCTATATATATATATTATTGATATAGGTCCTATATCCAGATACACATGATGAATATATCTTGATTACAGTCATCTAAACTCATCAAATTTACCACATAAAATACTCATTTTTTATGAATTTAATGCTTAGGAAATGAAACATTGATTGGAAGAATATGTTCATTATATCGTGTTTGGTAATTACAATTTATTTTCAAAAAATTCATCATAATGACTAAAAAATATAATATAACTTATTAAAAAAATTAAAAATAGGAATATTTATAATGAAAATTAAAAAAAGTGATATTGATGGATTTTTATGAACTATATTTCTAACAAACTCTTACCACCAATGGATGTTTTATCATAGAAACATTTGTTTAACCCTTTCCAAAATTACAAATAACCACAAATCAATTTTTGAAATCCAAATAATCAAATTCCTCCTCAAAAAACATCATTTATGGTCATCCAATAACATTGTCAGATCATTTTCTTAAACGTCACTTCTTTTTATAGAATGAGTTATATTATATATACTCACCGTGATATCAATGAAATAATATATATGGGTTGAAGGATTCACTAGAGAAATCTAACAATCATTTTAAAGGGTTTTGAATTGCGATATAGTTCGTGATGAGCATCATAATATCCCCAACTCACGATCTCTGTCATCATGCTATAAACAATGGTGGAAATTGTATTAAATACACGTTCAATGGAGAAAAAATATATTTTAGTATTATTAAAATTTTATTTAATATGACGATTACTTAGATAGAAAAAAATTAATGATTAATCTGAAAGTCAAAGGACTTTTGGAATTATTGTTGCTAATTTTTTGACAATTTATATGCATTCAAAAAAATATTACCTTATATTTAAAAAAGAAAGGATAGATGATATGGAAATTAGATGTTTAGTTTTATGGATTTTATTAAAAATATAATATGAATTTTGTTGAAAAAATAATAAGAAAATGTAGTTTAAAACTGAAAAAATATATTATCATGTATACATATAAAGACAACTAAATCTAACTGAAGAGTTTAAATGGAATGGAAATGTTTGAAAAATATCTAATCATTTAAAATACCTAAAAGATTTTGTGAAAAAACATAGAATATACATGATAGCTGTTAGTTCTATAGATATACAATTATTTATCATGAAGGGTGTATTCTTCTAAATATATAGTTTTCAATTATTTTAAATATAAAAAACATCAAAACAAAGGGAAAGATGTATGAATATTATGGGTTTAATTATATAATGTAATAAATGGTTGTTTAATCAAAATTGTGACACAAATTTAATATATCAATATTAATTGAATCTGAAAATGATATTTATTCCCATTTTATTTAGTATATGATACAATATTTTATGTATTAAAATGAAGTTTTTATAAACAATATTCAATGATAGTCTCACTACACATGATTAATTATTCGTAAGATTCTATAATATGCATAATTGGATTGTAAGGTTAAAAGATGTTTTATTTTTGATAATTTTTTTAATCAATGATATTTTATAAAAGTTTATATAATCTAATATAACTACATAATAGTTTCATATTTTAGAAAATATATTCATATTCTCCTAGAAATATACAAATTTGTTTCCATAACATATGATAAATGGTTAATAATATTATTTATTTATTCCATATTATGGAAGAAAATTTATTTATATATACAAAAAGGTATGCATATATTATTAATATATTTGATGAGAATATAGATTCTGGGATTCCAATGAGAGTATGTTTTTTGAATTAATGATGTTTAATGTATAATAAGTTAATATTTCACCAGTAAAATCTAATTGAATCTCACTTAAATATCCCATAATAGCTTAAATATGTTGGTATATATAAATATAATATTTATATATTTCTACTCTAATAATGTGAATATCACTATATCTCCAAATGTAGTTTAGGATATATTTGTAAAAAATATAATTTGTTATATGTTGTTACCAAAATGGTATCTTGGATAAATGTTGATTGAAATAGTTCCAATAAATATGATTATGATAGTGAACAAATCATGATTTCTATTGAGAGAATATAGGTTATTAACATCATAAAATTTGATTTTGTGATGTTATGAAGTTTGAGTAATATTATTAAGGAGATATACAAAATAAATATTGTCCACATTTCTTGCTATTATTAAAATTTCATATCTTTATAAACCTTATAGATTAAATAGTTTTTTAAGGATTTTTATTAGACAATAAATTTGTTACATGAGGATAATTATATAGAGATTTATGGATTCTGAAAAAAAGCCCTACAATTTTAGCGTTCAAAAGGTAGATCTAGTAGTATATCATATGTGATATGATATAACTGTTCTAATATATGTTTTTTTAACTTTTAAAGAGTTTATTAATATAAAATATATCCTTTAAAAAAAATCTAATCATTATCAATATTTAATGTTCGATTCATATACTATTAGAGATAAATTATAAATGATCTCTCAAACTACAACATAAATTTTTTCCAAACTGATATGTTAATGATGGATTGTATGTTATGATGAAATTTTGAGGTTTAAATGGGTAGAATTTTTTTATAAATATACGAAATATGATTATGAGGTTGAAAATTGGATTATATCCTCGATTAACAATGAATTATATCGCGTAGAGTGTCAAATACTTTTTATTTTGTATATTATGGGTTATTTGGTCAGATTTTATATCCCTAATAAATGCGATTAGAATGATACCTTGCAGGAGAACCTTCAAACTATTATACCATTACTATCAAGGCCTTCTTTCTTTGCTAATTAGATGATGGTTCAGAATGTTGTTGATTATGTTGTCATTTTGAGCTTAACCAATAAGGTATTCTTCTTATCGTATGACATGTATCGAATGGAGGAAATAAATTTAGAAAGACTAATGAGGTGTACACCCAAAAAAATATAAGGAATTTCATGTGATTATATATCATACGAGGGGATTTTAATGTTATATTAAATAAGTATGAATGACATATGTGAAGGACCCCGGGACACCCTGAGAGGGGAGGGGTGAATCAGGGTGACAACTTTTTCTTTTAATGTGATGGATCTTGTTCCCACGTTGGTAGGAAGTTGTTGAACCTATATGATGATTATGATTAGAAAGGAAACATTCACATGCACAGAGAAGACACAACACTTTTTACTTGGTTCACCACTAAGGGCTACATCCAAGGAGTATACGCCGACAAGTTGTCGGTCGTACCCAATTCCACTAATCTTCACTAGCTGTGGATTACAAAGGTATGGGCACAAACACACTGTCCCAAGCTCACTGCATTTACAAAGGTTCAACGATAGCTCACTGCTTCCCTCTGGTCACTCGTGTTGACTCCCCCTGGCTCACCGCCGTTGGTCATGTCACACTCAGTTTATAGACGTGAAGGTCACTTCATCATTAATTAAGAATGCATCCTCTGTTGTATGTCGATGCCCTATTGAAGTCCAATTTTCACCGGAAGATGAATATCATTTTTCCCCGAATGTATCGTGTAATCTCCCGGCTTTCATGCAGCTCCAAACAGACCAGCGGGCTTCAACAATACATGGCGTGCTATTCTAAGCTAGGAGCGCAAGTCCCAATAGGGCACACAAGTCTAAACTGGCGCGCAAGTGTAACCAAAGAACCTGCGCGATGCTTCCTTCCCCAACTACAAACATGTGTGGTCCACTTTCTTTCTCTCCCAAACCGCCTTGGGCACGCAGCCGACAACCGGCGTGCAAGCTCTACTTGCGCGACCCAACTACTACTTGTGTGTCTCAACCACCTGCGTGACGAGAGCTCAAAAAATCACTATGTCTTGAACTCCGTAAGAAATGAGGAGGGGTCGACATGTATTTATTGGCAAACTGGACCCCCTGCGTGGAGGCGCGCAAGTCCCTCATTAGTGTGCATGTCTCATCTCCCGTAACCTCTGTCGCGCAACTCACTTGCACGACCCAACCAATACTTGCGCAACCTTCTTTCCTTAGCCAAATTTTAAAGTTCTGTTCTTGGAAAACAATAGGAGAACAAGACTGAATCCTTCTAGGTACCAGCGCGCAAGTTCTTTCACGGCGCGTAAGTCCACTTGCGCAACCCTTATTCCTTTGCCATATTTTGATGTTCCGATCCTCAAAAACATATGGCGCGCAAGTTTCCTATCTTCCAAGACCACGACGCGCAAGTCTCTTCTCCCGTAACACTGGGAAACATCGCCACCTTCAATACTGTTGTCTGCTTGAACGGTATGATCTCTTTGCTGGTATACATTCTGAACATCCACTGAGGATTGACAACAAACACAAACCGTACGCCAAATCAAGCTTAGAAGACCCTGGTTCCAACAATCTCCCCATTTGGGTTTGTTGACAATCAAAAAATAAATTCAACAGATCTCCATCCATGCAGAATTCAAAAATGCAAGAATCAACTCAGCCAACACTCTATGTCTACATGATAAATGCTCGAGGTAGAAAAAAAGAGAGGAAGCTTGAATTGGGTTCCAGTGTTTTTGGCATTCGCCATGACACTCGATGTTTTCCTTCATATACTTCTCATCACAAAACAATTAATTGCCTTGAATTTATTCCTTTCTCCCCCATTGACAATAAATCCAAAGACAGATAAGTTGTTCAACGTTTAGCTCAAACCATACCCCCCCTGGATAGTTTCTCCCCCATAAACCTGCATCACAGCCATAAACAGATAAAAACAGTTATAACAAATGGGGAGAGGGGTTTTCCAGAGCCTCCTTATGTAGTTGGATGTGGTTGAACATCAAGGTTCAACCGATGCTTCTCAAACACAGCCACAGATAGTGTCTTGGTCAGGATATCAGCCACTTGCTCATCAGTTCCAACATGGTCCATTCTAATCACGCCTTGTTCAACCTTTTCTTGGATAAAATGATACCGTATTTCAATATGTTTTGTGCGAGAATGATGAACCATATTCTTCATAAGATCAATTGAACTTTTTTTATCAAAGTAAATCACCATTGGTTGTTGCACCTTATCTCCAATATCTGTTAGTTGTTTCTTCATCCAAAGCAGTTGAGTGCATGCCTTTGTGGCAGAGATATAGTAAGCTTTAGATGTACTAAGAGATGTACTTTCTTATTTCTTGCTCAACCAGCCAACACATTTATGCCCAATATAGAGAGCTCCACCACTAGTGTACTTTCTGTCTACTACATCACCAGCCCAGTCAGCATCAGAAAACGCTGATAATTCAATGTCCCTGCCTATAGGAAAAAATAACACGAAGTTATGTGTACCTTGAATGTACCTCATGATTTTTTTTACTGCTACCATATGTTCCACCTTTGGATTACTCTGAAAGGGGGCCTCAAGTCATGTTTCGAAGACAATATCTGGCCTTGTCGGTGTCAGGTAATGTAGGCTTCCAATGATCCTCCTATACATGGTGGGATCAACAGAGTTCTCATCCTCATGCTTTCCAAGTTTAGTTCCAACTGCAATTGGAGTAGACATTGGTTTGGTGTCTTGCATATTAAACTTCTTCAGCAACTCTCTTGCATATTTTTCCTGAGAAATGAAAGTTTATTCCTTATTTTGAATCACTTTCATCCCCATGAAATATGTGAGCTCCCCAATCATAGACATTTCAAATTCTGATTTCATGTGGTTGGAAAATTCATCCACTGATTTCTGCATGCTGCCACCAAATATGATATCATCAATGTAGACTAAAACCATGAAGTGACCTTTTGGAGAATTCTTCACATAGAGATTGTGATCAACTCCTCCTCTTTTTAATTCAATCATCTTGAGATATGAATCCAGTCATGAGTACCACGCCCGTGGTGCCTTCTTCAGACCATAGAGAGCTTTCTTCAGTTTGCAGACCTTTTTTTCATCAGTATCCAAAACAAATCCCACTGGTTGTTCAATGTAGACTTTTTCTTCGAGTACACCATTCAATAATGTGTTATTGACATCCATTTGATATACTTTATATCCTTTTTAGAGTTCCATGGCAAGGAAAAGCCTGATTGACTTCAGTCTAGCCACTGGAGCAGAGGTTTCTTCAACATCAATGCCTTCAATCTGGGAGTATCCTTTACATACCAGTCATGCCTTGTTTCTGATGACACTTACATGCCCATCAAACTTATTTTTGATGATCTATTTGGTACCAATCACATTGTGACCTTTAGGTCTCTGGACAGGATCCCATGTCTGATTCTTGTCAATCTAATCTAATTCATCATTCATGGATTTCACCCATGATTCACCTTTTTCCGCATCTTCGAATGAGGATGGCTCTACAACTGATAGAAATGCAGAGTGTGTGTTATTCCTCATCCTCCTTGTTTGAGTGGGTGCACTATTTTTCTCCAATTATATTGGATGGATCAATCTCAGCTCTTCGATTTCTCCTGCGAGGATTAGTATCATTCTCTTCAGCCATAGTTTCTTCTTCAGATTCTTCTTTTGAGTCAACATCATGATGTGACTGTTGAGTGTTTTGAACATCTTCCTCTATTTTTGCATTTGTATTTTATTCACATTCACATTCTTCCTGAAATTATACCACATCATCATATGACGTCCTTGAAGCATTTGTGGTTTTCTCTTCAATTATCTTTACATCACTACTTTCCACAATCCTTCCCAAACGCTTGTTGAAACATTTGTAGGAATTGCTATTCATAGAGTAACCGAGGAAAATTCCTTCATCTGCATTGTCGCCATATTTCCCTTGATTTCCTTCTTTGTTCCTGATGAATAATTTACTTCCAAATACATGAAATTATTTTAGAGAAGGCTTCCATCCATTCCACGATTCATATGGTGTCTTCCTCTCACCCATATAAAGTCCTGTTCGATTCTGAATGTACATTGCAGCTTGAACAGCCTCTTTCCAGTAATGTCGTGGAATTCGACTCTCAATCATCATAGTTCGTGCCATGTTGTTCACCTATCGATTCATACGATCAACAACTCCATTTTGTTGTGGAGTTCTCACAGCATCTACCTCATGATGTATCCCATGCTTCTCCAGATAATTTTCAAATTCGTTGGACATGTAGTCTCCTCCATTGTCAGATCGTAACACTTTGATTGTTCGTCAAGTATCATTCTCAGTGATTCGCCGATATGTTTTCATGCAGTCAAGGACCTGTCGTTTCCTGTGAATGACCAACAGACATGCCATTATACTGTAATCATCTATGAAAAGGACAAAGTACCTTTCTCCATGAGTTACGACAACATTTGTTGGCCCAAAAACATCTGTATGAATCAGATGAAGAAGGTGAGATTCCATTTTCTTCTTTAGCCGATATGAACTACAGACCAGCATCCCACGAATACAAGCATCACATGTTTTTTCACGCTCACGCTTCAGGTTGAGAATGTCCATGACAATTCTCAATTTTGATATTTTCTCCATGTCTTGTTGATTGATGTGTCCCAGTCTCCAATGCAACAAATTTTTTTCTTCTTCAAAAGTCATGTAACATACATTTTCTTCATTATCAACCGGATACAAGTTTCCTTCAGTTCTGCATCCATTCATAAGTGAATTTCCAGTCTTTACCTTGATAGTGGAGCCTTTCTGATTAAATATAACTATAAGTCCTGAGTCACAGAGTTGACTCACGCTGAGGAGATTATGACGTAGGCCATCTACGTAAAGGAATTCAGTCTTCTTTAGTTCTCCATTAGCTAGTTCGGTACTTCCACTCCCTTTTATTTTCCGAGCCCCATCATTACCAAATAATACTATACCATCAACCTTTCGTATGATATTCGTTAGTAGGCCGACAACACCTGTCATATGAGATGAACAACCGCCATCCAGAATCCAAGTACTGTTGTTCTTTTTAGCTTTGAGGGTTGTCACATAAATAACTTATTTTGAAGTTATATTTCATTTATTTTCTTTTCATTCTTTGTTTTGGATGGTTTCCAAACGTTTTATGGAGAAATAGATGAGTTTTCATGAATTGGGCCAAACCGTGAGCCCAATTCCAGATTTAAAAATAAATTTTGTTTCCTTTATAACTTTTTCATTTTTTAATATTTTTCTTTCATTCCAATTCCTAAATGGTCTCCTCGGACCTATTAACACCTAAATGGTCTCCTTATGTAGTAGGATGTGGTTGAACACCAAGGTTCAACCGATGCTTCTCAAACACAGCCACAGATAGTGTCTTGGTCAGGATATCAGCCACTTGCTCATCAGTTCCAACATGGTCCATTCTAATCACGCCTTGTTCAACCTTTTCTTGGATAAAATGATACCGTATTTCAATATGTTTTGTGCGAGAATGATGAACCATATTCTTCATAAGATCAATTGAACTTTTTTTATCAAAGTAAATCACCATTGGTTGTTGCACCTTATCTCCAATATCTGTTAGTTGTTTCTTCATCCAAAGCAGTTGAGTGCATGCCTTTGTGGCATAGATATAGTAAGCTTTAGATGTACTAAGAGATGTACTTTCTTATTTCTTGCTCAACCAGCCAACACATTTATGCCCAATATAGAGAGCTCCACCACTAGTGTACTTTCTGTCTACTACATCACCAGCCCAGTCAGCATCAGAAAACGCTGATAAATCAATGTCCCTGCCTACAGGAAAAAATAACACGAAGTTATGTGTACCTTGAATGTACCTCATGATTTTTTTACTGCTACCATATGTTCCACCTTTGGATTACTCTGAAAGGGGGCCTCAAGTCATGTTTCGAAGACAATATCTGGCCTTGTCGGTGTCAGGTAATGTAGGCTTCCAATGATCCTCCTATACATGGTGGGATCAACAGAGTTCTCATCCTCATGCTTTCCAAGTTTAGTTCCAACTGCAATTGGAGTAGACATTGGTTTGGTGTCTTGCATATTAAACTTATTCAGCAACTCTCTTGCATATTTTTCCTGAGAAATGAAAGTTTATTCCTTATTTTGAATCACTTTCATCCCCATGAAATATGTGAGCTCCCCAATCATAGACATTTCAAATTCTGATTTCATGTGGTTGGAAAATTCATCCACTGATTTCTGCATGCTGCCACCAAATATGATATCATCAATGTAGACTAAAACCATGAAGTGACCTTTTGGGGAATTCTTCACATAGAGATTGTGATCAACTCCTCCTCTTTTTAATTCAATCATCTTGAGATATGAATCCAGTCATGAGTACCACGCCTGTGGTGCCTTCTTCAGACCATAGAGAGCTTTCTTCAGTTTGCAGACCTTTTTTTCATCAGTATCCAAAACAAAGCCCACTGGTTGTTCAATGTAGACTTTTTCTTCGAGTACACCATTCAATAATGTGTTATTGACATCCATTTGATATACTTTATATCCTTTTTAGAGTTCCATGGCAAGGAAAAGCCTGATTGACTTCAGTCTAGCCACTGGAGCAGAGGTTTCTTCAACATCAATGCCTTCAATCTGGGAGTATCCTTTACATACCAGTCATGCCTTGTTTCTGATGACACTTACATGCCCATCAAACTTATTTTTGATGATCTATTTGGTACCAATCACATTGTGACCTTTAGGTCTCTGGACAGGATCCCATGTCTGATTCTTGTCAATCTAATCTAATTCATCATTCATGGATTTCACCCATGATTCACCTTTTTCCGCATCTTCGAATGAGGATGGCTCTACAACTGATAGAAATGCAGAGTGTGTGTTATTCCTCATCCTCCTTGTTTGAGTGGGTGCACTCTTTTTCTCCAATTATATTGGATGGATCAATCTCAGCTCTTCGATTTCTCCTGCGAGGATTAGTATCATTCTCTTCAGCCATAGTTTCTTCTTCAGATTCTTCTTTTGAGTCAACATCATGATGTGACTGTTGAGTGTTTTGAACATCTTCCTCTATTTTTTCATTTGTATTTTATTCACATTCACATTCTTCCTGAAATTATACCACATCATCATATGACGTCCTTGAAGCATTTGTGGTTTTCTCTTCAATTATCTTTACATCACTACTTTCCACAATCCTTCCCAAACGCTTGTTGAAACATTTGTAGGAATTGCTATTCATAGAGTAACCGAGGAAAATTCCTTCATCTGCATTGTCGCCATATTTCCCTTGATTTCCTTCTTTGTTCCTGATGAATAATTTACTTCCAAATACATGAAATTATTTTAGAGAAGGCTTCCATCCATGCCACGATTCATATGGTGTCTTCCTCTCACCCATATAAAGTCCTGTTCGATTCTGAATGTACATTGCAGCTTGAACAGCCTCTTTCCAGTAATGTCGTGGAATTCGACTCTCAATCATCATAGTTCGTGCCATGTTGTTCACCTATCGATTCATACGTTCAACAACTCCATTTTGTTGTGGAGTTCTCACAGCATCTACCTCATGATGTATCCCATGCTTCTCCAGATAATTTTCAAATTCGTTGGACATGTAGTCTCCTCCATTGTCAGATCGTAACACTTTGATTGTTCGTCAAGTATCATTCTCAGTGATTCGCCGATATGTTTTCATGCAGTCAAGGACTTGTCGTTTCCTGTGAATGACCAACAGACATGCCATTATACTGTAATCATCTATGAAAAGGACAAAGTACCTTTCTCCATGAGTTACGACAACATTTGTTGGCCCAAAAACATTTGTATGAATCAGATGAAGAAGGTGAGATTCCATTTTCTTCTTTAGCCGATATGAACTACAGACCAGCATCCCACGAATACTAGCATCACATGTTTTTTCACGCTCACGCTTCAGGTTGAGAATGTCCATGACAATTCTCAATTTTGATATTTTCTCCATGTCTTGTTGATTGATGTGTCCCAGTCTCCAATGCAACAAATTTTTTTCTTCTTCAAAAGTCATGTAACATACATTTTCTTCATTATCAACCGGATACAAGTTTCCTTCAGTTCTGCATCCATTCATAAGTGAATTTCCAGTCTTTACCTTGATAGTGGAGCCTTTCTGATTAAATATAACTATAAGTCCTGAGTCACAGAGTTGACTCACGCTGAGGAGATTATGACGTAGGCCATCTACGTAAAGGAATTCAGTCTTCTTAAGTTCTCCATTAGCTAGTTCGGTACTTCCACTCCCTTTTATTTTCCGAGCCCCATCATTACCAAATAATACTATACCATCAACCTTTCGTATGATATTCGTTAGTAGGCCGACAACACCTGTCATATGAGATGAACAACCGCCATCCAGAATCCAAGTACTGTTGTTCTTTTTAGCTTTGAGGGTTGTCACATAAATAACTTATTTTGAAGTTATATTTCATTTATTTTCTTTTCATTCTTTGTTTTGGATGGTTTCCAAAAGTTTTATGGAGAAATAGATGAGTTTTCATGAATTGGGCCAAACCGTGAGCCCAATTCCAGATTTAAAAATAAATTTGGTTTCCTTTATAACTTTTTCATTTTTTAATATTTTTCTTTCATTCCAATTCCTAAATGGTCTCCTCGGACCTATTAACACCAAAATATAAATTTGGAGCCTTTATAAACCCATAATCATGGTGGATATGGGTTTTTATTTAAGATATTGGGTTTCATAGGACTAATGCTTTTTTTTATTTCAAGATAACCTCCCTTGTTAGGCCTTCTATCCATTACTGGATAAGTGAAATAAGAAATTATCTTAAAAGATAACATAAGGGAATTTTTTTCATTTTTATCTCCAAACATGGGGTTCCATGGTCTGGTTGCATGGTTTTCCATAACTTTCACCAACCTTGTTCCCTCACTAACTCAAAAGGGAAACCCAAATGTTTAGACAACATGATTTTCCAATCTATTTGAAGACCTTATCTTATCCCACTATGATGGATTTCATAGTCCATCTCAATGGTGTAAACCCCTATCAATTAGGATTAAAAAAATATGCATGCTCCTATTTCCCACCCACCTAGTCTTTCACATTAGTTCATACAGTGTGGCCTACCCCACACAGTTTCTGGTAATAGTGGGACCAACCATTTTTCTATGAAATCAGGATTTTTTGTTCCGAATATTCCTTGGACAACGGTGATAAACCAATGACCGCAATTCTTATTCCCATTAGGCTATAAATAATTATTTAAACATAAAATAACAATACAAATACATCATATAAAACACCCATGATTTTATGTATTTTTTTATGTGATTATGAAATTATTATGAACTGAATTTCTATTTCACAATTTTATGTATGATGAAATGATAAATTTTGTTATGATCTTACTGAAAACTCATTTATTTATTTCATTATTTGACTAGTGGAATCTGAATTATATATCCCTCTAATGCCTTGGGGAAATGTTTATATGTCATTAGATAATATAGATTTGAGTAGGGAGTGAACCCAATTATGTTATGGAATCTCTCTGCTATGATATTCTTTAGAGGGAACCTTCACTAAGGAAATGATGGAATATGGATTGAATTTAATCCAATGTAGGGATTTTACACTATGGTATTTTTGGACATGAGTCTCGAATAAGGAAATTTTATTCTATGCTTACATTAATTCCAATAATGTGTTTCTTATATTTATGATATGTTTTTCATGGAACATGATACAATATTGATGATTATACACTCTTAAGAGTTATGTAATTTTTTATGTTAGTTCAACATTTAATGAATCATAATTAATGATTTTGAAAAAATTTGTATTCCATTAATATATCATGATCATATTATAATATATATAATGTTAATTTATTCTTACTCCATGATAAATGATCAATATCTCCTATGTTTACCCACAATTAGTATCTGAGCTCAAATATTCTTATATTTCTGTTTCCCTAGGTTATGAAAAAATTAGGTATGGAATGTTTATGAAGGGTTCTATGTGAGAATAATTTATTGGATTTTATAGAAAATATTTCCTGAAATGAGTGGATTATATATTTAATTAACAATGATAGAAAACCATTATGGTCATATAAATTTAATTTTTGTGATATCTATTCATTATTCATTTAAAATGTTATAATATTTATGTATTAAATGATTGAGTTGCCTCATGTATTACATCATATTATATAAAAACAATTAAATTAAAAGGGAAGTCTCTACTTAATAAAATAGGATTCAAAACCCTTGAATATATTTGTAATTCAGATAAAATTAGATAGATATATTAAAACATATAATTCTATATATATATTATTGATATAGGTCCTATATCCAGATACACATGATGAATATATCTTGATTACAGTCATCTAAACTCATCAAATTTACCACATAAAATACTCATTTTTTATGAATTTAATGCTTAGGAAATGAAACATTGATTGGAAGAATATGTTCATTATATCGTGTTTGGTAATTACAATTTATTTTCAAAAAATTCATCATAATGACTCAAAAATATAATATAACTTATTAAAAAAATTAAAAATAGGAATATTTATAATGAAAATTAAAAAAAGTGATATTGATGGATTTTTATGAACTATATTTCTAACAAACTCTTACCACCAATGGACGTTTTATCATAGAAACATTTGTTTAACCCTTTCCAAAATTACAAATAACCACAAATCAATTTTTGAAATCCAAATAATCAAATTCCTCCTCAAAAAACATCATTTATGGTCATCCAATAACATTGTCAGATCATTTTCTTAAACGTCACTTCTTTTTATAGAATGAGTTATATTATATATACTCACCGTGATATCAATGAAATAATATATATGGGTTGAAGGATTCACTAGAGAAATCTAACAATCTTTTTAAAGGGTTTTGAATTGCGATATAGTTCGTGATGAGCATCATAATATCCCCAACTCACGATCTCTGTCATCATGCTATAAACAATGGTGGAAATTGTATTAAATACACGTTCAACGGAGAAAAAATATATTTTAGTATTATTAAAATTTTATTTAATATGACGATTACTTAGATAGAAAAAAATTAATGATTAATCTGAAAGTCAAAGGCCTTTTGGAATTATTGTTGCTAATTTTTTGACAATTTATATGCATTCAAAAAAAATATTACCTTATATTGAAAAAAGAAAGGATAGATGATATGGAAATTAGATGTTTAGTTTTAGGGATTTTATTAAAAATATAATATGAATTTTGTTGAAAAAATAATAAGAAAATGTAGTTTAAAACTGAAAAAATATATTATCATGTATACATATAAAGACAACTAAATCTAACTGAAGAGTTTAAATGGAATGGAAATGTTTGAAAAATATCTAATCATTTAAAATACCTAAAAGATTTTGTGAAAAAACATAGAATATACATGATAGCTGTTAGTTCTATAGATATACATTTATTTATCATGAAGGGTGTATTCTTCTAAATATATAGTTTTCAATTATTTTAAATATAAAAACATCAAAACAAAGGGAAAGATGTATGAATATTATGGGTTTAATTATATAATGTAATAAATGGTTGTTTAATCAAAATTGTGACACAAATTTAATATATCAATATTAATTGAATCTGAAAATGATATTTATTCCCATTTTATTTAGTATATGATACAATATTTTATGTATTAAAATGAAGTTTTTATAAACAATATTCAATGATAGTCTCACTACACATGATTTATTATTCGTAAGATTCTATAATATGCATAATTGGATTGTAAGGTTAAAAGATGTTTTATTTTTGATAATTTTTTTAATCAATGATATTTTATAAAAGTTTATATAATCTAATATAACTACATAATAGTTTCATATTTTAGAAAATAAATTCATATTCTCCTAGAAATATACAAATTTGTTTCCATAACATATGATAAATGGTTAATAATATTATTTATTTATTCCATATTATGGAAGAAAATTTATTTATATATACAAAAAGGTATGCATATATTATTAATATATTTGATGAGAATATAGATTCTGGGATTCCAATGAGAGTATGTTTTTTGAATTAATGATGTTTAATGTATAATAAGTTAATATTTCACCAGTAAAATCTAATTGAATCTCACTTAAATATCCCATAATAGCTTAAATATGTTGGTATATATAAATATAGTATTTATATATTTCTACTCTAATAATGTGAATATCACTATATCTCCAAATGTAGTTTAGGATATATTTGTAAAAAATATAATTTGTTATATGTTGTTACCAAAATGGTATCTTGGATAAATGTTGATTGAAATAGTTCCAATAAATATGATTATGATAGTGAACAAATCATGATTTCTATTGAGAGAATATAGGTTATTAACATCATAAAATTTGATTTTGTGATGTTATGAAGTTTGAGTAATATTATTAAGGAGATATACAAAATAAATATTGTCCACATTTCTTGCTATTATTAAAATTTCATATCTTTATAAACCTTATAGATTAAATAGTTTTTTAAGGATTTTTATTAGACAATAAATTTGTTACATGAGGATAATTATATAGAGATTTATGGATTCTGAAAAAAAGCCCTACAATTTTAGCGTTCAAAAGGTAGATCTAGTAGTATATCATATGTGATATGATATAACTATTCTAATATATGTTTTTTTAACTTTTAAAGAGTTTATTAATATAAAATATATCCTTTAAAAAAAATCTAATCATTATCAATATTTAATGTTCGATTCATATACTATTAGAGATAAATTATAAATGATCTCTCAAACTACAACATAAATTTTTTCCAAACTGATATGTTAATGATGGATTGTATGTTATGATGAAATTTTGAGGTTTAAATGGGTAGAATTTTTTTATAAATATACGAAATATGATTATGAGGTTGAAAATTGGATTATATCCTCGATTAACAATGAATTATATCGCGTAGAGTGTCAAATACTTTTTATTTTGTATATTATGGGTTATTTGGTCAGATTTTATATCCCTAATAAATGCGATTAGAATGATACCTTGCAGGAGAACCTTCAAACTATTATACCATTACTATCAAGGCCTTCTTTCTTTGCTAATTAGATGATGGTTCAGAATGTTGTTGATTATGTTGTCATTTTGAGCTTAACCAATAAGGTATTCTTCTTATCGTATGACGTGTATCGAATGGAGGAAATAAATTTAGAAAGACTAATGAGGTGTACACCCAAAAAAATATAAGGAATTTCATGTGATTATATATCATACGAGGGGATTTTAATGTTATATTAAATAAGTATGAATGACATATGTGAAGGACCCCGGGACACCCTGAGAGGGGAGGGGTGAATCAGGGTGACAACTTTTTCTTTTAATGTGATGGATCTTGTTCCCACGTTGGTAGGAAGTTGTTGAACCTATATGATGATTATGATTAGAAAGGAAACATTCACATGCACAGAGAAGACACAACACTTTTTACTTGGTTCACCACTAAGGGCTACATCCAAGGAGTATACGCCGAAAAGTTGTCGGTCGTACCCAATTCCACTAATCTTCACTAGCTGTGGATTACAAAGGTATGGGCACAAACACTCTGTCCCAAGCTCACTGCATTTACAAAGGTTCAACGATAGCTCACTGCTTCCCTCTGGTCACTCGTGTTGACTCCCCCTGGCTCACCGCCGTTGGTCATGTCACACTCAGTTTATAGACGTGAAGGTCACTTCATCATTAATTAAGAATGCATCCTCTGTTGTATGTCGATGCCCTATTGAAGTCCAATTTTCACCGGAAGATGAATATCATTTTTCCCCGAATGTATCGTGTAATCTCCCGGCTTTCATGCAGCTCCAAACAGACCAGCGGGCTTCAACAATACATGGCGTGCTATTCTAAGCTAGGAGCGCAAGTCCCAATAGGGCACACAAGTCTAAACTGGCGCGCAAGTGTAACCAAAGAACCCGCGTGATGCTTCCTTCCCCAACTACAAACATGTGTGGTCCACTTTCTTTCTCTCCCAAACCGCCTTGGGCACGCAGCCGACAACCGGCGTGCAAGCTCTACTTGCGCGACCCAACTACTACATGTGTGTCTCAACCACCTGCGTGACGAGAGCTCAAAAAATCAATATGTCTTGAACTCCGTAAGAAATGAGGAGGGGTCGACATGTATTTATTGGCAAACTGGACCCCCTGCGTGGAGGCGCGCAAGTCCCTCATTAGTGTGCATGTCTCATCTCTCGTAACCTCTGTCGCGCAACTCACTTGCACGACCCAACCAATACTTGCGCAACCTTCTTTCCTTAGCCAAATTTTAAAGTTCTGTTCTTGGAAAACAATAGGAGAACAAGACTGAATCCTTCTAGGTACCAGCGCGCAAGTTCTTTCACGGCGCGTAAGTCCACTTGCGCAACCCTTATTCCTTTGCCATATTGTGATGTTCTGATCCTCAAAAACATATGGCGCGCAAGTTTCCTATCTTCCAAGACCACGACGCGCAAGTCTCTTCTCCCGTAACACTGGGAAACATCGCCACCTTCAATACTGTTGTCTGCTTGAACGGTATGATCTCTTTGCTGGTATACATTCTGAACATCCACTGAGGATTGACAACAAACACAAACCGTACGCCAAATCAAGCTTAGAAGACCCTAGTTCCAACAATCTCCCCATTTGGGTTTGTTGACAATCAAAAAATAAATTCAACAGATCTCCAACCATGCAGAATTCAAAAATGCAAGAATCAACTCAGCCAACACTCTATGTCTACATGATAAATGCTCGAGGTAGAAAAAAAGAGAGGAAGCATGAATTGGGGTCCAGTGTTTTTGGCATTCGCCATGACACTCGATGTTTTCCTTCATATACTTCTCATCACAAAACAATTAATTGCCTTGAATTTATTCCTTTCTCCCCCATTGACAATAAATCCAAAGACAGATAAGTTGTTCAACGTTTAGCTCAAACCATACCCCCCCTGGATAGTTTCTCCCCCATAAACCTGCATCACAGCCATAAACAGATAAAAACAGTTATAACAAACGGGGAGAGGGGTTTTCCAGAGCCTCCTTATGTAGTAGGATGTGGTTGAACACCAAGGTTCAACCGATGCTTCTCAAACACAGCCACAGATAGTGTCTTGGTCAGGATATCAGCCACTTGCTCATCAGTTCCAACATGGTCCATTCTAATCACGCCTTGTTCAACCTTTTCTTGGATAAAATGATACCGTATTTCAATATGTTTTGTGCGAGAATGATGAACCATATTCTTCATAAGATCAATTGAACTTTTTTTATCAAAGTAAATCACCATTGGTTGTTGCACCTTATCTCCAATATCTGTTAGTTGTTTCTTCATCCAAAGCAGTTGAGTGCATGCCTTTGTGGCAGAGATATAGTAAGCTTTAGATGTACTAAGAGATGTACTTTCTTATTTCTTGCTCAACCAGCCAACACATTTATGCCCAATATAGAGAGCTCCACCACTAGTGTACTTTCTGTCTACTACATCACCAGCCCAGTCAGCATCAGAAAACGCTGATAATTCAATGTCCCTGCCTACAGGAAAAAATAACACGAAGTTATGTGTACCTTGAATGTACCTCATGATTTTTTTTACTGCTACCATATGTTCCACCTTTGGATTACTCTGAAAGGGGGCCTCAAGTCATGTTTCGAAGACAATATCTGTCCTTGTCGGTGTCAGGTAATGTAGGCTTCCAATGATCCTCCTATACATGGTGGGATCAACAGAGTTCTCATCCTCATGCTTTCCAAGTTTAGTTCCAACTGCAATTGGAGTAGACATTGGTTTGGTGTCTTGCATATTAAACTTCTTCAGCAACTCTCTTGCATATTTTTCCTGAGAAATGAAAGTTTATTCCTTATTTTGAATCACTTTCATCCCCATGAAATATGTGAGCTCCCCAATCATAGACATTTCAAATTCTGATTTCATGTGGTTGGAAAATTCATCCACTGATTTCTGCATGCTGCCACCAAATATGATATCATCAATGTAGACTAAAACCATGAAGTGACCTTTTGGAGAATTCTTCACATAGAGATTGTGATCAACTCCTCCTCTTTTTAATTCAATCATCTTGAGATATGAATCCAGTCATGAGTACCACGCCCGTGGTGCCTTCTTCAGACCATAGAGAGCTTTCTTCAGTTTGCAGACCTTTTTTTCATCAGTATCCAAAACAAAGCCCACTGGTTGTTCAATGTAGACTTTTTCTTCGAGTACACCATTCAATAATGTGTTATTGACATCCATTTGATATACTATATATCCTTTTTAGAGTTCCATGACAAGGAAAAGCCTGATTGACTTCAGTCTAGCCACTGGAGCAGAGGTTTCTTCAACATCAATGCCTTCAATCTGGGAGTATCCTTTACATACCAGTCATGCCTTGTTTCTGATGACACTTACATGCCCATCAAACTTATTTTTGATGATCTATTTGGTACCAATCACATTGTGACCTTTAGGTCTCTGGACAGGATCCCATGTCTGATTCTTGTCAATCTAATCTAATTCATCATTCATGGATTTCACCCATGATTCACCTTTTTCCGCATCTTCGAATGAGGATGGCTCTACAACTGATAGAAATGCAGAGTGTGTGTTATTCCTCATCCTCCTTGTTTGAGTGGGTGCACTCTTTTTCTCCAATTATATTGGATGGATCAATCTCAGCTCTTCGATTTCTCCTGCGAGGATTAGTATCATTCTCTTCAGCCATAGTTTCTTCTTCAGATTCTTCTTTTGAGTCAACATCATGATGTGACTGTTGAGTGTTTTGAACATCTTCCTCTATTTTTGCATTTGTATTTTATTCACATTCACATTCTTCCTGAAATTATACCACATCATCATATGACGTCCTTGAAGCATTTGTGGTTTTCTCTTCAATTATCTTTACATCACTACTTTCCACAATCCTTCCCAAACGCTTGTTGAAACATTTGTAGGAATTGCTATTCATAGAGTAACCGAGGAAAATTCCTTCATCTGCATTGTCGCCATATTTCCCTTGATTTCCTTCTTTGTTCCTGATGAATAATTTACTTCCAAATACATGAAATTATTTTAGAGAAGGCTTCCATCCATGCCACGATTCATATGGTGTCTTCCTCTCACCCATATAAAGTCCTGTTCGATTCTGAATGTACATTTCAGCTTGAACAGCCTCTTTCCAGTAATGTCGTGGAATTCGACTCTCAATCATCATAGTTCGTGCCATGTTGTTCACCTATCGATTCATACTTTCAACAACTCCATTTTGTTGTGGAGTTCTCACAGCATCTATCTCATGATGTATCCCATGCTTCTCCAGATAATTTTCAAATTCGTTGGACATGTAGTCTCCTCCATTGTCAGATCGTAACACTTTGATTGTTCGTCAAGTATCATTCTCAGTGATTCGCCGATATGTTTTCATGCAGTCAAGGACTTGTCGTTTCCTGTGAATGAACAACAGACATGCCATTATACTGTAATCATCTATGAAAAGGACAAAGTACCTTTCTCCATGAGTTACGACAACATTTGTTGGCCCAAAAACATCTGTATGAATCAGATGAAGAAGGTGAGATTCC
This sequence comes from Viscum album, assembly GCA_963277665.1. NCBI lineage: Eukaryota > Viridiplantae > Streptophyta > Magnoliopsida > Santalales > Viscaceae > Viscum > Viscum album. Next base: position 1,090,402,755 of record OY728157.1, on the reverse strand, counting down.
ATTTTCTTCTTTAGCCGATATGAACTACAGACCAGCATCCCACGAATACAAGCATCACATGTTTTTTCACGCTCACGCTTCAGGTTGAGAATGTCCATGACAATTCTCAATTTTGATATTTTCTCCATGTCTTGTTGATTGATGTGTCCCAGTCTCCAATGCAACAAATTTTTTTCTTCTTCAAAAGTCATGTAACATACATTTTCTTCATTATCAACCGGATACAAGTTTCCTTCAGTTCTGCATCCATTCATAAGTGAATTTCCAGTCTTTACCTTGATAGTGGAGCCTTTCTGATTAAATATAACTATAAGTCCTGAGTCACAGAGTTGACTCACGCTGAGGAGATTATGACGTAGGCCATCTACGTAAAGGAATTCAGTCTTCTTTAGTTCTCCATTAGCTAGTTCGGTACTTCCACTCCCTTTTATTTTCCGAGCCCCATCATTACCAAATAATACTATACCATCAACCTTTCGTATGATATTCGTTAGTAGGCTGACAACACCTGTCATATGAGATGAACAACCGCCATCCAGAATCCAAGTACTGTTGTTCTTTTTAGCTTTGAGGGTTGTCACATAAATAACTTATTTTGAAGTTATATTTCATTTATTTTCTTTTCATTCTTTGTTTTGGATGGTTTCCAAAAGTTTTATGGAGAAATAGATGAGTTTTCATGAATTGGGCCAAACCGTGAGCCCAATTCCAGATTTAAAAATAAATTTTGTTTCCTTTATAACTTTTTCATTTTTTAATATTTTTCTTTCATTCCAATTCCTAAATGGTCTCCTCGGACCTATTAACACCAAAATATAAATTTGGAGCCTTTATAAACCCATAATCATGGTGGATATGGGTTTTTTTATATCTCCTACTCTCAATTCTTACTTTTTCCCTCCATTCCAGTTCCCAAATTACCTCCTATATCTTGTTCGAAGAATCCCTGAATTTCTGTTGTTTTCAATTTCAGAAACTATTCTTTTTGAAGTGATTAATTCAGGATACTTCAAGTAGGTGAGTCTATTTCTTTCCTCTTTCAAATTGCTTAGGGTTTCTTCCCTAATTCTTTAATTATAAAAAATTCCATAATTTAGAGTTCGTTCATAGGTTCTAAATTACTGTATTTTGGGTGAAATATTGAGGTTTTAGGTTTCTTTTAACTTACATGAGGTGCGTCGGTCATGCAGTTGATGTTTTGCCCCAATATTTGAGGGTATCGACACATTTGGTAGGTGATTCCATGGGTAACCATTTAATGATGAGTTAGTTTGCTTGATTAAATAATTTTGCATGTTCCTTATGTTCTGTGCATTATGAGAAAACCATTTTTGGTTGCAATAGTAAAGCATTTGTTTTTAAAGTTACATTTTTTCTTGAGGTGTGTATTTTTCAAATGTATTTCATGTGTTATATCTTGTGGTAGTTTTGTAAAACATGGAAGTGATTTATTAGTTGTTGAAAGGGGCACCCAATTATGGTTGGGTAATGATATAGTTCCATGTGGGACTAAAAATGGGGTGTATTTGAATGGTTTTATTTGTATAACCTTGTTATACTCCTTGAAAGTGTTTTATGGATTTGTGTGTTCTCATGGGTATCTTTTGTGATATTATTCAACGTGATTATATAACATTTGAATGTGGATTATTTAATGTACATTGGGCTGCCAATTCTGTTTTGGGAGGGTATTGGTGTGCTTTTGGCTTAAAAAGAGATTTTTGAAATGGATTTTATGTGCAATGTTTGGGTATACTCTTTATAATTGTTTTATGAATGTTTTTAATTCTTTATTGGGTTGTGTAATAGGTGAAACTATATCAGCAAACTGTTTTAGTATGAGTATATTTTTAAAAGGTCCATTTCATTTGTGAAAAGGCTGTTATGTGATATTTATCATCTTGGAAATATTTTATTAAATTGTTTGAAGGGGATATTTTGGAGTGAAAGTGATGTGAAAGTGATGTGGAGTGTTTTGTGTGAGTGTGATGTGAAAAATTGAATTTTTTATTATGAAAGAAGTGTTATATTCCATGTGTGTGGGATATTATATGTGTTTAAATGTCTTATAATTTTTTTATAAAATTGTTTAATGGTTTTGTGGAAGTGTGGAAGAAATGTGAAATGTGTTGTGGGCTATTTTGGTGTGATTCGGATTTCAAAATCAGTTTGAATGAAAAATGGATTTTTGTGACTTGTGTGGTATAGATATGGGATGTTTGGTGAATTTTTGATGTGGAAATGATATTTTCATGTTCAATGTATATTTCATGACTTTTTGAACTTGTTTGAGCACAAGGGGAAATCCTGGGTATCTAGGTGGGTGGACGTGTACTAGTATGCTAGTGAATCTGTGGGGTTTGGACTCAGTTTCACTTAGAAAGATTGACGCTTACAACTCTAACTAAACTATGATGATGATGATTGGGGACCACTAGGTTATGGGTATGTTCCCTACTAGTGGCTCGTGCACGAGAATGGATATTTGTGATGGTTACTCTCACCGAGATACGAGGTACCTGGGACCCACAACTAGCTAGTGCCTAGGGGTTATTTCCTATTTCTTGTGCTCATTATTTACTTTGTACTTACCGTCGGCATATGGTATAGGTGGCTGGAAAATTCACTAGTTTTGACATTATTTTTAAAAGTGTTTATTCTTAATGATAGCCCACTTGTAAACTGTTTTTATTTAAAGTTGCAACTTTTAGAAATTGTAACTAGCTTTTCATGTTTTTGAAAACATGCATGATTTTCGTCATTAAATGTTTATCACATGGAATATCTTAGTGGTGGTATCCTTCTGGGCATTGGCTCACACCCTACTTACACCCTTGGGTGTAAGTAGACTTGGTTATTTTGTTGTCACAGGTTGGGTACAGTTTTTTTTTTGTTCCAGTGGTTCGGGTTTCTAGCAGGTCCTTGGTGGTGAAGTCTTGTGGAGGTGGCTTGAGGGAGGTGCCCCTTGCCATGAGGGTTCTTGGGCTGTCCTTAATTGGTTTTGTACCTTTGGTATAGACCATTTGAGTTGTTTAAAGCTATGTAATTCAGTTCTGAAATTTTGTAAAAGATTGTTTGGTTTGAAAAATCCAGATTTGTTTCATTGGATTCTTTTGTTGTTTTATGTTTATAAACTCGGGTAAATCGTTCCCAATTTTCGTTTTATGATACCCGGGCACCTGTGCCAGCCCGTGGGGATCGGGAACGCCCTTCGGGTCTTGACCGGGACCGGGTCGGGTGCCGATTTTGAAGGCGACCAGATTCGGTTTGTGACAAAATGGTATCAGAGGAGGTTCAGGTTAACTCTTTGGGTCATGTTATTTGGGGAAGAGTCAGGATAGTCTGGAGTTAGGATTTTTGGGACATGGAATTCTAGGTATGGGTAGTTTTCCTGATCCCCACACCTCATAATGGGATTCAAGTTTCCAAGAGATGTCGGGATTTATCTAAGTCCTTCGGTTTTCTTGGTTCGATGATGATTAAGGGAAATGAAAAGAGAGTTGGGTTAATGGTCCTAGTGAGCTCACAAGGCCTGGAAAGCCATGTGGAGCCAAGGATATTACCTAGAACACTATCTGTGATAGTGAAGTGATTGGAATATGGCTGCCAACCATATTTCCAAGTCACCTGCTGAAACTAGTTTCCTCTTGCACTGTTTTGTGCTTAGGTTTTGAAACCTTAGCACTTTGGTTTTAAGAAGTGTAATGTTTTTGAGAAATGATTTTCAAATAAAGAGGGAATGGTTTGGTTTATGAAATGGCAGAAATTAATTTTCATAATTGTTTTGAAATGTAAAATGGTGTGCTTACACCTCTTTGAAAGCAGGAACTATACTGAAGTTGGTTTTGAAAAGTGTTTCCAATAGAGTTTTCTAACCAATCAGAGTGTGTTTTAATGGGATAATTTGTCTTGAAATTGATTTGAATATCTTGAAAGTGAGTTATTTTCTAAATGTTTGTGACTTTCTAAAAATTTTGGTAAGATGTGAGTTGGGATTTTGATCTCGTGGTTAGCGGTTATGAGAAAAAAGGATGTGTTGGTTGACCGTTTTGGTTCTGAAAAGTGTAAAGAATTTTTGTTTTAACCTTTGGTATTTCCATTAGCGACAACATGCATGGGATTATATGGGATGATGGATGGTTGATGGCATGACTGGATGAGTGTCGGGATGGATATGAAGAGGGTTCCTGGTGTGGCACAAAAACATGCATGTGTGAGGCCCCTGGGGTACCATTGGTGGATATTCTTACTGCTAAACTGTTTGTTCTCAAAGAATTACTTTTAAAGAAAAACAAGATGTCTTGATGAATATTTTTGAATGGTTTGTATTATGGGTTTTTGAAAATGTAAATGTTGTGGGATGTTTTGATTCCAAGAACCCCTTTTGTTTGAACCGTGTTTTTGGTTTGTGTTTGGTCAGTAAGCAGTGTTGTAGGGACTGTTAGTGGTCTCTTTTGAAAAATGTTTTGCGATGCCTTTACGATAGTTCTCTTCATGTGTTTGGAGCTGTTTTATGGCTTGTTTTGACCAATGGACCAGATTGGTTGGGTCCTTGGGTTCTCTCATTGAATAAGGTACGCCCCCATTAAAAGTTAATGCATAATTGAAGCGCAACCCATATTGTTTCTCCATTTGAAAATCCTCCATTTGATCAATATAAGGAATCTATTTCTTGAGCTTTTTAGATTGAGTATACACCCTTTCCTTTATTGGTTTTGTGTATCCTATTGTAGTGGGAGATTGATTATGGATGGTTGAAAGTGACCTTATCCTCTTAAGTTTCCTAATTTTTCGAAGGTGGAAGTGTTCTGGGGTTGTTATCATGGATGATTATTTGGATAGTGTCTAAGAGGAACTCTAGGTCCTTCATAGTCTCTTCTAAGAAGGAGTTCATGTTAAACTGCTAGTGTGGGAAATCTGGTCATGAGAGGATATTATGGACACTTTCTAGAATTGTGTGTTGTTTTGGGATGTTTTACAAGTTCCCTCTCTATTCATTGTTTATATCAATCGCAATGGTCATGTTTGGTGATTCCTCGTGATGTCATGTGCTCTATTGACTGTAAAGGTGAATGTTGGGAAATCATCTGAGAGTCTCTATTATGTTGGGAGAATGTCTCCCTTGAAAAAAAAAACATAAAAAATATTCCATTTTAGAGGAAGGTGAGTATAAGTTTTCTTTACGTCTATTTTTTCTCACCCGAACAAACAAGGTGTGGTGTGTGTACATCTTCTAATCCCTTGTTTCAGTGAAATATCGATTTAGGGTAAAGTGAGTTTGGAATGTGTTATGTCTTGGAAAAAACTTATCGGGGGGATTGTGGTGTAGTTGATGTTTTCAACGAAAGAAGAATTCACATTCATGTGGTATCCAAAGCCTAACGGTGAGGCCGAAGATGCTTCAATATTTTGAGCCCAAGCCGTAGGTCCCGGAGAGAAGCTGACGCGTAGTCAGGGGAAACCCCGGTGTCATTTAAACCCTTGTGCAATGTCCTATCCTAAATATGAAAGATAAGAAGAGTTTAAAACTATGGTGTCATCATATTTCATCTTTTGTTCCCGTTCGGTGGAAATAGGTGGAGGGTGTTGTACCCATGTCATCACACAATGTTATTCCCTCCCTCTTTGGTTTCCATTTAGTCTTTAGAGAAAGGTATGAAGTTTGGCAAGACAGGTTGACCACACGGTTTGCACTTGGTTAGTAGTGACCATGCCCCCCCCAAAAAAAACCATGTATATAGAAGAATCTCCACTGTTAGTTCATGGTCTCCCAAACCGTGCAGACTAACCATGTGGTCGTCCCAACACTTTTTATTTTGGGGTCTTTCTGTACCGGCCCATGCTCGTCGATTAAGATTGTTGGTTCTTATGGTGGGGAGCCTATTTTTTCCACGTACCAATAACATAGATTTATCCATGGTCAAGGATTGGTGGTACGCAGTCTCATTCGGATCTATCAAGCTACCTAAATCTTCCTTGAGTAACCATTGAGATTGGAGAGTGCCCAATGGTTTAGTTATAGCAAGGTATGTGTAACCCTGTTCGATGTTGTTGTTCGTTTGAGTGAATTTCTTGAGTCTTGTTCTGATAGTGTTTGAGAAGTTTTCCTTTCGGATAAAGCCTGAATGTGATTGATTGTTTCAGGAAAGTGGTTTATGATGTTTTTGTAAATTATTCCTTCTTTAATTGATCAATGAAGGTGTTTTGGCCTTTGGGGCGAAACCTGGAAAGCGAGTACATCTTGGTTTATCAGTTCGGTTTGGCTTTGGTATCTGGAAAATCTATAGCTTTCCGGGGACGGAATGTTTTCATTGTGGGGAGAATTTTCATATACATAACTTATTTTGAAGTTAAATTTCACTTATTTTCCATTATTTTTTATTTTGGATGGTTTCCAATGGTTTTATGGAGAAATAGACGAGTTTTCATGAATTGGGCCAAACCGTGAGCCCAATTCCAGATTTAAAAATAAATTATGATTCCTTTATAAATTTTTCATTTTTTAATATTTTTCCTTCATTACAATTCCTAAATGGTCTCCTCTGACCTATTAATACCAAAATATAAATTTGGAGCCTTTATAAACCCATAATCATGGTGGATATGGGTTTTTATTTAAGATATTGGGCCGGCCCGAAGGGCCATTTCCTGCATTAAAAATAATTTTTAAATTTTTTATATCTCCTTCAATATTTGCATTTTTTCGGTGAATCCACTTCCCACGCGACCATAAGAAACCCAGGCGTGCTCCCATTTCCTTCCCCCCCTCCTTGGAGCTCTTTGATATCTCGAATTAGGGCTGATCTTCATAGGGTGTCTCAAATCAGCCAGAATTGAAGAGGTAACTTCATCCATTCTTAATTATCTCAATTATTACTCTTTTCCCACAATTCCAGTTCCCAAATTACCTCCTATATCTTGTTCGAAGAATCCCTGAGTTTTGGCTGTTTTCAATTTCAGAACCTATTCTTTTTGGAGTGATTATTTCAGGATACTTCAAGTAGGTGAGTCTATTTCTTTCCTCATTCAAATTGCTTAGGGTTTCTTCCCTAATTCTTGAATTATAAAAAATTCCAGAAGTTAGGGTTCGTGAATAGGTTCAAAATTAATGTATTTTGGGTGAAATATTGAGGTTTTAGGTTTCTTTTAACTTCCTTGAGGTGCGGCGGTCATGCGGTTGATGTTTCGCCCCAATATTTTAGGGTTTCGACACATTCGGTAGGTGATTCCGTGGGTAACCATTTAATGATGAGTTAGTTTTCTTGATTAAATAATTTTGCATGTTCCTTATGTGCTGTGAATTATGAGAAAACCATTTTTGGATGCAATAGTAAAGCATTTGTTTTTAAAGTTACATTTTTGTTTGAAGTGTGTATTTTTCAAATGTATTTCATGTGTTATATCTTGTGGTAGTTTTGTAAAATGTGGAAGTGATTTATTAGATATTGAAAGGGGCAGACAATTATGGTTGGGTAATGATATAGTTCCATGTGGGCCGAAAAATGGGTTGTATTTGAATGGTTTTATTTGTATAACATTGTTATACTCCTTGAAAGTGTTTTATGGATTTGTGTGTTCTCATGGGTATCTTTTATGATATTATTCAACTTGATTATATAACATTTGAATGTGGATTATTTCATGTTGATTGGGCTGCCAATTCTGTTTTGGTAGGGTCTTGGTGTGCTTTTGGCTTAAAAAGAGATTTTTGAAATGGAATTTATGTGCAAAGTTTGGGTATACTCTTTATAATTGTTTTATGAAAGTTTTGAATGCTTTATTGGGTTGTGTAATAGGTGAAACTATATCAGAAAACTGTTTTGGTAAGAGTATATTTTTAAAAGGTCCATTTAATTTGTGAAAAGGCTGTTATGTGATATGTATCATCTTGGAAATATTTTATTAAATTGTTTGAAGGAGATATTTTGGAGTGAAAGTGATGTGAAAGTGATGTGGAGTGTTTTGTGTGAGTGTGATGTGAAAAATTGAATTTTTTATTATGAAAGAAGTGTTATATTCCATGTGTGTGGGCTGTTATATGAATTTAAATGTCTTATAATTGTTTTATAAAATTGTTTAATGGTTTTGTGGAAGTGTTGAAGAAATGTGAAATGTGTTGTGGGCTATTTTGGTGTGATTCGGATTTCAAAATCATTTTGAATGAAAAATGGATTGTTGTGACTTGTGTGGTATACATATGGGCTGTTTGGTGAATTTGTGATGTGGAAATTATATATTCATGTTCAATGTATATTTCATGACTTGTTGAACTTGTTTGAGCACAAGGGGAAAACCTGGGTATCTAGGTGGGTGGACGTGTACTAGTATGCTAGTGAATCCGTGGGGTTTGGCATCAGTTTCACATAGCAAGATTGACGCTTAAAATCTAACTAAACTATGATGATGATGATTGGGGACCACTAGGTTATGGGTATGTTCCCTACTAGTGGCTCGTGCACGAGAATGGATATTTGTGATGGTTACTCTCACCGAGCTACGAGGTACCTGGGACCCACAGCTTGCTAGTGCCTAGGGGTTATTTCCTATTTCTTGTGCTCATTATTTACTTTGTACTTACCGTCGGCATATGGTATAGTTGGCTGTAAATTTCACTACTGTTGACATTATTTTTAAAAGTGTTTATTCTTAATTATATCCCACATCAAAACTGTTTTTATTTAAAGATGTATCTTTTAGAAATTGTAACTAACTTTTCATGTTTTTGAAAACATGCATGCTTTTCGTCTTTAAATGTTTATCACATGGAATCTCTTAGTGGTGGTATCCAACTGGTCATTGGATCACACCCTACTAACACCCTTGGGTGTAAGTAGTCTTGGTTATTTTGTTGTCACAGGTTGGGTATAGTTTTTTTTGTTCCAGTGGTTCGCGTTTCTAGCAGGTCCTTGGCGGTGAAGTCTTGTAGAGGTGGCTTGAGGAAGTTGCACCTTTCCATGAGGGTTCTTGGGCTGTCCTTAATTGGTTTTTTACCTTTGTTATAGACCTTTTTAGTTGTTTAAAGCTATGTTATTCAGTACTGAATTTTTGTAAAAGATTTTTTGGTTTGAAAAATACAGATTTGTTTCATTGGATTCTTTTGTTGTTTTATGTTTATAAACTCGGGTAAATCGTTCCCAATTTTCATTTTATAATACCCGGGCACTTGTGCCAGCCCGTGGGGATCGCAAACGCACTTCGGGTCTTGCCAGGGACCGGGTCGGGTGCCGATTTTGAAGGCGACCAGATTCGGTTCGTGACAAAATGGTATCAGAGGAGGTTCAGGTTAACTCTTTGGGTCATGTTATTTGGGGAAGAGTCAGGATAGTCTGGAGTTAGGATTTTTGGGACCTGGAATTCTAGTTATGGGAAGTGTGCCCGATCACCATACCTCATAATGGGATTCAAGTTTTCAAGAGAAGTTGGGATTTATCTAAGTGCTTCGGTTTTCTTGGTTCGATGATGATTGAGGGAAATGAAAAGAGAGTTGGGTTAATGGTCTTAGTTAGCTCGCAAGTCCTGGCATGCCATGTGGAGCCAAGGATATTCCCTAGAACACTATCTGTGATAGTGAAGTGATTGGAATATGGCTTCCAACCATATTTCCAAGTCACCCACTGAAACTAGTTCCCTCTTGCACTGTTTTGTGCTTAGGTTTTGAAACCGTAGAACTTTGGTTTTAAGAAGAGTAAAGTTTTAGAGAAATGATTTTCAAATAAAGATGGAATGGTTTGGTTTATGAAATGGTAGAACTTAATTTTCAGAATTGTTTTGAAATGTATAATGGTGTGCTTACACCTCTTTGAAAGAAGGAACTATATTGAAGTTGGTTTTGAAAAGTGTTTCCAATAGAGTTTTCTAAACAATCAGAGTGTGTTTTAATGGGATGAGATGTTTTGAAATTGATGTTAATATCTTGAAAGTGATTTATTTTCTAAATTTTTGTGACTTTCTGAAAACTTTGGTAAGATGTGAGTTGGGATTTTGATCCCGTGGTTAGTGGTTATGAGAAAAAATGATGTGTTGGTTGACCGTTTTGGTTTTGAAAAGTGGAAAGAAATTTTGTTTTAACCTTTGGTATTTCCCTTAGAGACCACATGCATGGGGTTATATGGGATGATGGATGGTTGATGGCACGACTGGATGAGTGCCGGGATGGATATGAGGAGGGTGTCTGGTGTGGCACAAAAACATGCATGTGTGAGGCCCATGGGGTACCATTGGTGGATATGCTTACTGCTAAACTGTTTGTTCTCAAAGAATTACTTTTAAAGAAAAACACGATGTCTTGATGAATATTTTTTTATGGTGTGTATTATGGGTTTTCGAAAATGTTTATGTTTTGGGATGTTTTGATTCCAAGAAGCCCTTCTGTTTGAACTGTGTTTTGGGTTTGTGTTTGGTCGGTAAGCTGTGTTGTAGGGATGGTTAGTGGTCTCTTTTGAAAAATGTTTTGGGATGCCTTTACGATAGTTCCCTTCATCTGTTTGGAGCTGGTTTATGGCTTGTTTTGACCAATGGACCAAATTGTTTGGGTCCTTGGTTTCTCTCATTGGATAAGGTACACCCCCATTAAAGGTTAATGCATAACTAAAGCGCAACCCAAATTGTTTCTCCATTGGAAAATCCTCCATTTGATCACTATAAGGAATCTATTTCTTGAGCTTTTTAGATTGAGTATACACCCTTTCCTTTATTGGTTTTGTGTATCCTCTTGTAGTGGGAGATTGATTATGGATGGTTGAAAGTGACCATAGCCTCTTAAGTTTCCAAATTTTTCGAAGGTGGAAGTGTTCTGGGGTTGTTAGCATGGATGAGTATTTGGATAGTGTCTAAGAGGAACTCTCAGTCCTTCATAGTCTCTTTGAAGAAGGAGTTCATGTTAAACTACTAGTGTATGAAATCTGGTCATGAGAGGATATTATGGCCACTTTCTAGAATTGTGTTTTGTTTTGGGATGTTGTACAAGTTCCCTCTCTATTCATTTTTTATATCAGTCACAATGGTCATGTTCAGTGATTACTCGTGATGTCATGTGCTCGATTGACTGTAAAGGTTAATGTTGGGCAATCATCCGAGAGTCTCTATTATGTTGGGAGAATGTCTCCCTAGAAAAAAAAACATAAAAAATATATTCCATTTTAGAGGAAGGTGAGTATAAGTGTTCTTTACGTCTATTGTTTCTCACCCGAACAAACAAGGTGTGATGTGTGTACATCTTCTAATCCCTTGTTTCAGTGAAATATCGATTTAGGGTAAAGTGAGTTTGGAATGTGTTATGTCTTGGAAAAAACTTATCGGGGGGGATTGTTGTGTAGTTGTTGTTTGCAACGAAAGTAGAATTCTCATTCATGTGGTTTCCAAAGCCTAACTGCAAGGCCGAAGATGCTTCAATATTTGGAGCTCCAGCCTTAGGTCCCGGAGAGAAGCTGGCGCGTAGTCAGGGGAAACCCCAGTGTCATTTAAACCCTTTTGCAAAGTCCTATCCTCAATATGAAAGATAAGAAGAGTTTAAAACTATGGTGTCATCATGATTCTTATGTTGTTCCCATTCGGTGGAAATAGGTGGAGGGTCTTGTACCCATGTCATCACACAATGTTATTCCCTCCCTCTTTGGTTTCCATTGAGTCTTTAGAGAAAGGTATGAAGTTTGGCTAGACAGGTTGACCACACGGTTTGCACTTGGTTAGTAGTGACAATACCCCCCCCCCCCAAAAAAACCATGTAGATAGAAGAATATCCACTGTTAGTTCATGGTTTCCCAAACCGTGCAGACTAACCATGTGGCCGTCCCAACACTTTTTGTTTTGGGGTCTTTCTGTACTGGCCCATGCTGGTCGATTAAGATTGTTGGTTCTTATGGTGGGGAGCCTATTTTTCTTCCCCGTACCAATAACATAGATTTATCCATGGTCAAGGATTGGTGGTAGGTAGTCTCATTCGGATCTATCAAGCTACCTAAATCTTCCTTGATTAACCATTGAGATTGTAGAGTGCCCAATGGTTTAGTTATAGCAAGGTATGTGTAACCTTGTTCGATGTTGTTGTTCGTTTGAGTGAATTGCTTGAGTCTTGTTCTGATAGTGTTTGAGGTGTTTTCCTTTGGGATAAAGCCTGAATGTGATTGATTGTTTCAGGAAAGTGGTTTATGATTTTGTTGTAAATTATTCCTTCCTTAATTGATCAATGGAGGTGTTTTGGCCTATGGGGCGAAACCTAGAAAGGGAGTACATCTTGGTTTATCAGTTTGGTTTGGCTTTTGTATCTGGCCTTTCTATAGCTTTCCGGGGACGGAAAGTTTTCATTTTGGGGAGAATTTTCATATACATAACTTATTTTGAAGTTAAATTTCATTTATTTTCCATTAATTCTTTGTTTTGGATGGGTTCTAAAGGTTTTATGGAGAAATAGATGAGTTTTCAGGAATTGGGCCAAACCGTGAGCCCAATTCCAGATTTAAAAATAAATTTTGTTTCCTTTATAAAATTTTCATTTTTTAATATTTTTCCTTAATTCCAATTCCAAAATGGTCTCCTCTGACCTATTAACACCAAAATATAAATTTGGAGCCTTTATAAATCCATAATCATGGTGGATATGAGATTTTATTTAAGATATTGGGCCTGCCTGAAGGCCCATTTCCTGCATTAAAAATAATTTTTAAATTTTTTGTATCTCCTTCACTATTTGCGTTTTTTCGGTGATTTCACCTCCCACCCGACCCCAAGATACCCAAGCGCGCTCCCATTTCCTCCCCCCCCCCTCCTTGGAGATCATTGATATATAGAATTAGGGATGATCTGCATATGGTGTCTCAAATCGGCCAGAATTGAATAGGTAACTTCATCCATTCTTAACTCTCTCAATTCTTACTCTTTCCCCTCCATTCCAGTTCCCAAATTACCTCCTATATCTTGTTCGAATAATCCGTGAATTTTGACTGTTTTCAATTTCATAAAATAATCTTTTTGGTGTGATTAATTCAGGATACTTCAAGTAGGTGAGTCTATTTCTTTCCTCTTTCAAATTGCTTAGGTTTTCTTCCCTAATTCTTGAATTATAAAAAATTCCAGAAATTAGGGTTCATTCATAGGTTCTAAATTACTGTATTTTGGGTGATATATTGAGGTTTTAGGTTTCTTTTAACTTCTTTGAGGTTCGACGGTCATGCAGTTGACGTTTCGCCCCAATATTTGAGGGTTTCGACACATTCGGTAGGTGATTCCGTGGGTAACCTTTTAATGATGAGTTAGTTTTCTTGATTAAATAATTCTGCATGTTCCTTATGTGCTGTGAATTATGAGAAAATCATTTTAGGTTGCAATAGTAAAGCATTTGTTTTTAAAGTTACATTTTTGCTTGAAGTGTGTATTTTTCAAATGTATTTCATGTGTTGTATCTTGTGGTAGTTTTATAAAATGTGGAAGTGATTTATTAGTTGTTGAAAGGGGATGAAAATTATGGTTGGGTAATGATATAGTTCCATGTGGGCCTAAAAATGGGGTGTATTTGTTATACTCCTTGAAAGTGTTTTATGGATTTGTGTGTTCTCATGGGTATCTTTTGTGATATTATTCAACGTGATTATATAACATTTGAATGTGGATTATTTCATGTCTATTGGGCTGCCAATTCTGTTTTGGTAGGGTCTTGGTGTGCTTTTGGCTTAAAAAGAGTTTTTTGAAATGGATTTTATGTGCAATGTTTGGGTATACTCTTTATAATTGTTTTATAAAAGTTTTGAATGCTTTATTGGGTTCTGTAATAGGTGAAACTATATCAGCAAACTATTTTGGTAGGAGTATATTTTTAAAAGGTCCATTTCATTTGTGAAAAGGATGTTATGTGATATGTATCATCTTAGAAATATTTTATTAAATTGTTTGAAAGAGATATTTTGGAGTGAAAGTGATGTGAAAGTGATGTGGAGTGTTTTCTGTGAGTGTGATGTGAAAAATTGAATTTTTGAATATGAAAGAAGTGTTATATTCCATGTGTGTGGGCTGTTATATGAGTTTAAATGTCTTATAGTTGTTTTATAAAATTGTTTAATGGTTTTGTGGAAGTGTTGAAGAAATGTGAAATGTGTTGTGGGCTATTTTGGTGTGATTCGGATTTCAAAATCATTTTGAATGAAAAATGGATTTTTGTGACTTGTGTGGTATACATATGGGATGTTTGGTGAAATTTTGATGTGGAAATGATATTTTCATTTTCAATGTATATTTCATGAATTGTTGAACCTGTTTGAGCACAAGGGGAAAACCTGGGTATCTAGGTGGGTGGACGTGTACTAGTATGCTAGTGAATCAGTGGGGTTTGACCTCAGTTTCATTTATCAAGATTGACACTTACAACTCTAACTAAACTATGATGATGATTATTGGGGACCAATAGGTTATGGGTATGTTCCCTACTAGTGGCTCGTGCACGAGAATGGATATTTGTGATGGTTACTCTCACCGAGATACAAGGTGTCTGGGACCCACAGCTAGCTAGTGCCTAGGGGTTATTTCCTATTTCTTGTGCTCATTATTTACTTTGTACTTACCGTCGGCATATGGTATAGTTGGATGGAAAATTCACTAGTGTTGACATTATTTTTAAAAGTGTTTATTCTTAATGATAGCCCACTTGAAAACTGTTTTTATTTAATGTTTCATCTTTTAGAAATTGTATCTAGATTTTCATGTTTTTGAAAACATGCATTCTTTTTGTCTTTAAATGTTTATCACATGGAATCTCTTAGTGGTGGTATCCTACTGGGCATTGGCTCACACCCTACTTACACCCTTGGGTGTAAGTAGACTTGGTTATTTTTTTGTCGCAGGTTGGGTACAATTTTTTTTCTTCCAGTGGTTCGGGTTTCTAGCAGGTCCTTGGTGGTGTTGTCTTGTAGAGGTGGCTTGAGGGCGGTGCCCCTTTCCATGAGGGTTCTTGGGCTGTCCTTATTTGGTTTTGTACCTTTGTTATAGACCTTTTGAGTTGTTCAAAGCTATGTAATTCTATTCTGAATTTTTGTAAACGATAGTTTGGTTTGAAAAATCCAGATTTGTTTCATTGGATTCTTTTGTTGTTTTATGTTTATAAACTCGGGTATATCGTTCCCAATATTCATTTTATGATTCCTGGGCACTTGTGCCATCCCGTGGGGATTGGGAACGCCCTTCAGGTCTTTCCAGGGACCGGGTCGGGTGCCGATTTTGAAGGAGACCAGATTCGGTTCGTGACAAGGGCCACCTCTGCAAGGTTGGATTTCTCAATCTTCTTCCTTTCCTTCCACGAGACATTAGATTGAGTTTATAGAACTGATGGCCTTTCAATTATCTCTTCCGCATACCCAGGTTCTTCATAGTCAAAGTATTCCTTGAGAGGTGAAAATCAGTTTGAAAGAGCAACATTGTCATGCTGATGAGACTTGACTTGTCTTGAACTTCGGTATGAGGTGTCCTTGTCCCTTCTCTGCCTGCAATTAGTGGCCTTATGAACATAGTTAGAACAACAATAACAATATCCATAGAAATTATTTTTTCTATATGAATTAGGATATGAAATTGTTCTCCTTTGTTGAGCTTCTATATCTTCTCCATTCAGATAGCTTCTTGCCTCTTCACAATAAGACATGGTATGGACCAGATAGCCATAGAACTGACACTTCATGATAGGAAATGTCTTCTCACTAGAATTTCTCCTCATACCTTTTTCCTTGGATGAATAGTAAGACTGTCTGTCATTTCTGAATGTTTGAGTATAATTTTCAGTTCTCCTCCTATTTTGGATTGAGGGTTCCTATTTCGGCACTCTAGGTAACGTTTCAACATGTTCAACTTTCATATTATCTTTATTTTGGATATTTTCACTTCCAGCAGTTGATGTCCCAACCTCACAGAAAATTCCACTCTTTCCCATGCAAGCGGGTCTTTGATCACTCACGATTTTTCCAACCCCTTCTAAACCACACTTGGCTCTTGCTAGTAATTCTGCATATGAGAATATTCCTAACTGTATTTTCTTCCTCGATTCTTTTGGAACTGATTTAGTCTCCAGTTTACTCCATAGAGTAACAACTTCCTCCTCATAACCTTCAGCAGTCTTGTATTTTTCATCCAGTCTGGAGGTCAGGTCATTGATGACCTTTGCCTGCTCTTCAATTCTCATCTTCAGATCTACTACATCATCATTGCTTTCAATTATTTTAGACTATACCTTCCCAAATTCTTCCAGTCATTCAAATTCAGCTTCAAGTTGATCAACGTATTCAGTTGATTATTCTACAATTGATTTCCACTTATTGCAGATCTTACATTTAATCTTAAGCTTACTAACCACATCCTTACGTTGCATCTCAGGATCTACACAAGTTCTCAGTTGTTTTTCTCCATCAGTATCTTTTGACTTCTCAATAGTGGCCATCATAGAAGCATGGTTCCCAATTTTGAATTCTGGTTCTTCTTCATCATAGAATTCATTATCATCTTCTTCCTCTTTACAGACAAAACTCATCCTTTGTATTTTCTTACCATATTTGAAGTCTCCCTTTTTGATGAACCTTCTCTGAGGCTTCTCAATGTTTTCATCTTCACTATCTTCATCATTGATCTTTCTGAAGCACTGAGAGGCAATGTTCCCAACATTTCCACAATGGAAACATGCGAGAGGTAACTTCCCTTTGAATTTCCCTTTCCCCTTCTGGAACTTCATTGCAATGAGAGAAAGAATTTCTTTTTCTTTATCATCTTCACCGCTACTATCCTTTGAGATTTTCAGTTTATCCATGGCCTTGAATGCCATTTCCTTTCTCACCCGAGTCGTAGCATCTTCTGGTTTGACTCTCATTTCATATAGTACCAAGTTGCTTAGTAGATCATCTAGGGAAAGTTTGGAAAGATCTCTTTCCTCAAGGGATGACACCTAGGAATTATACAGAGGTGGAAGTCTTATTAATATTTTCTTTAAAATATCAATGTCTTTGATTTCTTCACCTAGACCCTGAATTTCTCCAACCACTTCAGTAATTCAATTTAAGAAAGAGTCTTCATTCTCGTCTGGATGCATCTTCAGATCATCAAACCGATTGTGCAGCACATGTAGTTTCGCCTCCTTCAATTTGCTATCTCCTTCATAAATATTCTCAAGTTTATCCCACATGGATTTTGCTGAGGTGCAATTCATCACCTTTAGGTAGATCTGGTCATAAAGGGCTGTAGTGAATTCATTCTGTAATTTAGCATATGCATCAAGAAGTTTCCTGTCTATTTCAGTCATAGCTAGTCATGTTAGATCAGTGACTTGTATTCATTACACAGTAGAAAAGTGAACTTCCATTCCAAGATATCTTAGATGAGATCCTATTCTGTTCTTCCAGATCTGGAAATTGCTTCCATCGAAGTGAGCGACTCCCCTGACATTGACCACGTTTTCCATGATGAAAAAAAGGTCAGATTCAACACCAGCAACCTACCTCTGATACCACTTGAAGGACCCCGGGACACCCTTAGAGGGGAGGGGTGAATCAAAGTGACAAATTTTTCTTTTAATGTGACAGATCTTTTTCCCACGATGGTAGGAACTTGTTGAACCTATATGATGATTATGATTAGAAAGAAAACATTCACATGCACAGAGAAGACACCACACTTTTTACTTGGTTCACCACTAAAGGGTACATCCAAGGAGCATACGCCGACAAGTTTTCGGTCGTACCCAATTCCACTAATCTTCACTAGCTGTGGATTACAATGGTTTGGGCACATACACTCTGTCCCAGGCTCACTGCCTTTACAAAGGTTCAGGGATAGCTCACTGTTTCCCTCGGGTCACTCCCGTTTACTCCCCCTGGATCACTGCCGTTGGTCAAGTCACACTCAGTTTATAAACATGAAGGTCTCATCATCAATGCATAAGAATGCATCCTCTTTTGTATGTAGATTCCCTATTGAAGTCCAATTTTCACCGGAAGATGAATATAAAGTTACCCCGAATGTATCGGGTAATCTCTCGTCTTTCTTGCAGCTCCAAACAGACCGGCGGGCTTCAGCAATACATGGTGTGCTTTTCTAAGCCAGACACACAAGTCCCAATAGGGTGCGCAAGTCTAAGCTAGCGCACAAGTGTAACCAAATCACCTGCGTGACACTTCCTTCCCCTAATACAAACTTGTGCGGCCAACTTTCTTTCTCTCCCAAACCGCCTTGGGCGCGCATCCAACAACCGGCGTGCAAGATCTACTTGCGCGACCCAACTACTACTTGTGTGTCTCAACCACCTGCGTGACGAGAGCTCAAACAATCACTAAGTCTTGAACTCCGTAAGAAATGAGGAGGGGTCGACCTGTATTTATAGGCAAACTGGACCCCCTGCGCAGAGGCGCATAAGTCCCTTATTGGCACGCAAGTCTCTTTTCCAATAACCTCTGTCGCGCAACTCACTTGCGCGACCCAACCAATACTTGCGCGACCTTCTTTCCTTAGCCAAATTTTGAAGTTCTATTCTTGGAAAACAATAGGAGCACAAGACCGAATCATTCTAGATACCAGTGTGCAAGTTATTTCACGGTGCACAATTCCACTTGCGTGACCCTTATTCCTTTGCCATATTTTGATGTTCTTATCCTCAAAAACATATGGCGCGCAGGTTTCCTATCCTCCAAGACCACAGCGTGCAACTTCTTTTTCCAAAAACACTTTTCTTTATTTGTCAATTTTCAGGCCCAAAAATTTGGAAAACACTGGGAAACGACGCCACCTTCACTATTGTTGTCTGCTTGAACGGTATGATCTCTTTGCTGGTACACATTCTGAACTTCCACTGAGGATTGACAACAAACACAAACCGTACGACAAATCATGCTTAGAAGACCCTGGTTCCAACAATATGATGTATTAATTAACAACATAAATCATTATTCAAAGACTCCAGGATGTATGTGTCGATACATGGAACTGGAATACTCTGTGATCCAATGTAATTTGACTGTCTATGAAATTGTGATCATATAAAAATTATCGTTTTCATTTAATACACCAAATCAAAAATATTATAGAGATACATGTGTTTGATTATGATAATTTGGTACCCCTTTGTATCTTTTCGTGCATTAATTCATTACTGGGGTCCAATCATTAATTTTCTGGTTTATAGCACCAATACATATTGTAATCTATATTATATGAAATAATGATATCATAATGGTTATAACATTAGTTAACCATGTTCTACGATTAACATGGGAAGTGGAATATTTAACATTAATATTTGAGTATCTTATAAACAAAATATTCCATTATTAGTGTTTCAATAAGCTTAAATTAATAGGAAAATTAAATCAATAAAATACTAAAAAGAGTTGTAAACAAAATAATTTTTCATAACGATTATAAAATGTTTTTGAAAAATACATGAAGTACATACGAATGTCATAATTCGTACATTAATGAGAATTAGAAAGGAATATAGAATACCCACAACTCTCATTAATTAAGTTGTTTCTATCAGTTTGAATATTATTCTATTTCTACCTTATCCTTCAATAGATACATGTATATCATGGGAGGTGTGATAGAGATACCCATGTTGTTGAGTGACTCAATTTGACCCATATACACAACACATATGTAAGATTTATTTAATTTATCCATAATGATCTTTATCCGTCAAAAATAATGATGATCAATGAGAAGTTTCTAAGTAGAATGGATGGTACACAATAATATTTATATTTTTTTGTATTTTTTGGTTTCAATTATTTCTTATCTTGGTTTTAATGTTCTGAAATTTATTTAAAAAACTATATTATGTGTTATAAAATCATTAAATTCCAATTAGTACCGTATTCTTGATATGAATCCAGATATGTGTATATGTATGTTTATTTTATTTTATAAATTTATGTAAATAATAAGAAAATTAGGCAATTTCATCAATGTTAATATGTTTTTAACATATTAATTTTGCTAAATGTGTATGATAGTATAACTAAATTATTATAAGAATGAATAAATATAGAGAATACATGATACAAAATATTGATATAAAACCCCCGTAAAAATACTATGTGGTAGATTAATTCCAAATAAGACACTTATTAAGACCTGAATCGTATTAATGCGAATTTTTCCTACTAATGTAGGGTGCCAAATGATTTTATTATCTATTTCATGGTAGAAATGGATACCCTTATGTGTTAGTTAACCAAATTTCACAATATTATTTAGCTCAAAGTTTTCTAGGATATCCTATGAGTTATAATAGTAGATGAATTATTTTGGGATAATATAAATAATAAATTTCGTTAAAGTATTTTCTACTCAACTATAAAAGAATCATATATGAAATGTCTAGCATGATGAAATACATAAATAGCTATGTAATGAGTATAATTACAAATATTACTAAATACAATGAAAAATAATGATTATATCCTTCTAATGTATGTTATATAATTAAATACTGTTAGTATTTTAGTGGGATCACATTTAATAATGACCTGTATTAAATGAATGTAAAATATTATACCCATATGATAAGAAAAAATATTGTAGATAGAATGGACCAATAATTATTCACCAAGACATTAAGATCAATTTTTATTGAAAAAATTATCAGTGGTATAAACTTTCAATATTGGTTTAAATATTTATTAATTTAATTAAATATGAATGAATGTTTTATATAATTGAAAAAACCATTCTAGTGAAACCTATTTAAGATGAAGCTAGAAAAGAATAAAAAACACAATTATGATATATAATTTATATTATATTTATACTTTTATATTTTTGATTCATTCCATTGATCAAAAGATATAGAATAATAATTATAATTTGGATACTTTTAGTAGGAAAGATAAAAATAAAATTCCATATTAGTAACAAGCTAGGTGTGATAGATACGACCTTTTAAAATAAATATTTCCATGTCTGATATAAGGAGAAAATTAGGTTAAAAAAATGAATAATATATGATCTAGTATGTATATGACATGTAGTTATTATGGTCATCACTCTATCTAGATCTAGAAAGGTGCTTAATTCTTCAATCATTGTTGCAAATGGTTTGGATGTTTTTCATATAATATAATATGAATTATTTTAATAAGAATTTAAAATTTTCCTCAATATATCGAGGATAAAAAATCATGGAATGAGTGTCCTAAGATCCAGTATCATGTTGTGTTTATAGAATGTAAACTGAAAATAAAATTACTATAAGGAAAAAATATTGTTTTAGACCAACCACACCAACTTTTAAAATGATGGTTGGGTATTATAAAAAATTAATATATTTTTATAGAAGAAAAAAATAAATTTAAGGATAAAATTTTAATGATGAACCCTCTTTGGGAATCTATCTGAGCAGATAATGTATTATTGTGTGAACCCTGATATGAACCAATAAAAGAAAATCTTTTTTTGAATATAAAAAAATCATATAATATCATAGAAATATGAGTTCTATTGACAATTATAAAATAAAATCATCTCAAAAAGATTATTTAAATAATATTTTTATCATTTATAATAAACATGTTTTTCTAATAAATGCAGGGAAATTCATAGAATTTCATGAAACTAATGAAACAAATAAATTAAACTAGAATATTTGATATACCTCAGGATATGAATAATAAATAGGTTCCCCTGTCGAATTTCCATTTTCTAGAGGTATGGTATCCCGAGATAACCACCACTAAATCTGTTTGTATGTTTAAAAAAAATTTTTGTGAGAATATAAATATAATTAAATATTTCTTCCCAGGAACTCTTGTGTTTCTATATAAATAATTAATTATATTGCATCAAGGTATATAATAAATTTAAAAAAACCCTTATGTACTATATTCCTCCAAAATTCAATTGTCTAATTTATTTTATTCCAAACCCAATTATCAGGTTTTCCATGACATACTGAATCACATCACATTTGATCATATAACCATATAAATAACAACAATCATTTCCAATTCACACCGATTAAAATAAACACCCAAAGGGACTACACTATTGTATAATCCCACTATGTACCAATCCACCTATAGAGAAATTGTTAATCATTTATTAATACAAACAAATAATTATCCACATATAGGTAACTCATTAATATTCCATCATTCATTATATGGGTTTATTTCCACCTAAAATAACTCTCATATATTTTCTTTGTGTCCATGATTATGGACAATTCTAATAAATAATTATATCCTTCAAGAATCTATCCACCCTTCTAGACCCTCATTATGTTACTCAGTAAAAACCATTAAATAATCTCCCACCATCATTTTATTTTCCATCATCGTACATCATGTATCATTTGTTTTTATTGGATGGAAATATGTCCATCGTTGTGGACTCTTGATACGTTTCCAATTTTTTACCATTAGGGATTCTCCCTACCTCAAAATGTGTCATCCAGATTAAAAATAATATGTAATATGGCTAGTAATATATTCTATAATGATATCTTATCCTTATCCTCATCCACATCAAGTATTACAACTACTCCCACATCATTATTTATAAAAATCACAGATCACCAATTTATTTAGACCCTCGTTAGTGATTTATTCACCAATTTAAGATTTCACACCCAATAAGGTCCTATGATATATAATAATACAAAATAGATATACAACAATTCCACCCACATCAACCGTAATTTATATCTTATAATTTATGACCACGCATTATCATTAAAAATAGACATATCTATGGCTTAAACTAACACCAAAACCTCATCACATATACAATTCAAATCAAATGACACAATTTATCCAAGAAAAATTGTCTTCTATATATCTATATATTCACAACACCATATACTCAAAATGGTGATTTTATGTCTTGGTTATTATTATATTCATGTTCCATCACTAGTATAATCTCAACCCACAATAATCATATCCCAAATGTATCATGTTTCATAACAAAAACTATAAATGGAATAACATTTTGAAAATGTGTACCAAAATTATAAAATTTACACTACATTATACATGTCACCACAATAAATTTTTTCCAACTAATGAATGTAGAACAACCCCATTGTTGTATAATATGAAACTATACAACTCAAAAACTCTTTGTCCCCCATATATAACTAGAATTTCAATGAAATTTTACTGAGAATGAATTTTTTTCCAAACTACATAAACTCTATGGAATATTCTTTATATTTTAATAATCTTTTCTTCAAATACACATTAGAGACCAAGATACTATTTCACAAATATTCATAAAACATAATTAATGTAATTATTGCATCATAAACAATTGAAAAATAATTCATATATCAATTATAATCATATTTAACAATAAATTTATAAATTCTTAAACAACTAAACAATTAACAATTCTAAATATCTATAAATTCATATATTATAACCATAATATAATGTTTATAGTATTTTTTATAAACCCATTTCCACCGATTACAAATTTTAATAATCATAATTAAATATTATATTTTATTTCAATTTAATTATTAAATAATAATAATAATTAAATTTTTACTATATTTATATACAAATATCCTAGTAAATTTAAAATAATCCATTCCTCTAAATTATTAAGAATCAATTGCCAACAATTTAAAATTATAATAACAATGAAAAAATAAATATTTCTGAGGAGATTCAAAGTTTATTCACCTAGGTCAATTCCATGATGAACACAACCCATGTATCCTCTTACAATTACCATCAGTAATGATTTATAAAAACCATTATTCTTTTTTTATCTCAAATATTCCATGTCACCATCCCCAATGGTTTTTTTAATTAGCGAATTTAGGATGTAGAATTTCTAGAGTATACATAATGTTTAAAACTGAATTATCTTAATTAATTTACTCCATTATCATCGTTAATTGTTATTTTATTTTTCCCACCACTCTATCTACCTTTAACTCTATAATTTAAATCCTCAAAACCTAATCCTTATTCCAATTATAATTTACACCCCAACATAATTAATTTCCATCAACTTCCTAAAATTTCATTACATCAACCACACCATGAATGATATATCACATTCTATTACATTTAAATTTCTATGACAATATTGAAAATATGTGTTGAAAAATAATTACAAAATTCATCTACCATTAGACACTACAAAGGTAATCTCATTACCCTAATAAATTAATAAACCGCAAACCAAGTAAAATTTCATATAACCAATCAAACTACTCATTCAGAATCTCATTTTGATAAGGGGATATTATACAAGCACATAGAGGGTGGATGAATCTACGGACAACAAAAATGATGACAATCACATTAAATAAATGTGATCCTGATCAATAATTTTTCTGAAATGATCTTGAAATTTATTATATAGTGATCGTAAAATGAGTTAGAAAAAACACATAAGGAAACTGTCATTTCTAAAATGGTCCATCACCCTTAGTAGATTCTATCAAGACCATGGTGTGTAGCAGATATGATTCCAATACCAATGGTTCAATTTTATTATAAATAATATAGAAAATATGAATATTATAATATTATACACTAATTATAAGATGAATTATGAGAATCAAAATGTTATGAAATCTTCATATCACATAACTAATGTGCATAATCAAATCAGAATTTATTTTAAGTGTAATTATTATCCTCAAAGGCTTTTTGAATCGATATTTAATCTCTCATATAATTGGTGGATATCTTTTTTGTTTCATCAAAATTAAATTTCAATGTCCTCTATCTATTTATATCTATAAATTAAATACATTGTTGTATGACTCAACTACTATTTATATAATCCTTAGATATAGATAATGTGAAATACTAAATCATGAGGACTTTGAATAGATTAATATCTCTTTTTATAGAATTTTGGAATAGGGCATTGATTTTTTATGGATGGTTTGATTTGAATGTTACCAAATATTTAATAATCTTCCCCATATTTAATCACTATAGTAGATATCTTTATCTATAGAATGGCATTTTTCATTTCACAAAATATTGTGGTGTGAATTTTTGGATCTCCAAAAAATTCCCTGTAGAGCTGAAAATAATACCGCACTAGACTCTCTTAAGGTGGTCTTAATGGAAAACCCATCTTCCCTATACTTTCCATTTTCACATGCAAGGAATAATCCTCTAGGCTATAGAAAAATATATTATGTGTTAGATGAATTCTTCCTCATGTTTTTTGAATACCTATATTATATCATAATTTCTCTTTAGAATATATTCTTTTTATAACATGAAATCATAGCTCCATCAGTCACAGAACTATGAAAAATAAGTGATTATCGAATGGTTATACCTACAAGAGAGTAAACCATAAGAACAAAAAAATAATTTTACCAGGACACATCATATAAATCCATCCACACATTATATTAAATATACTTAGTAAGGGATTTATTAGTTAATTCATGTTTGGATTATAAAAATATAACAGAACATCACAAATTTAATTCTTATGCATCTCCACTTTTCAATATTTTGATTTATATTTATGAATGATAATGTTTCCAATAAATAAAAAATTAAAAAATTCTAAACTCATGAATGAATTATTCTCCACAGACCTGGTATAGAATTATTTAAATATAATGTTCATTAATGAAATTCACCATCAGAAAGCGTGGTGACTATTAGAAAAATATTATCTTAAGTATAAGAACACATACAAATTGACCATGTCTCAATTGATATCAACTGATATCAACTCATATCCCTATTTATCAATTCACTTAATTTGATTATTTGATTCTACAATTTCTCAAATATAACTTCCATCACCCCCTCTAATTTTTTGGGAAGCATTATATTTAGTTTTGTCTATATAATTTTATTTACATGTATGTCATTAAATGAAGAGTATTTTTATTTAAATATGTGTTCATATGTGTTGAGTCGATATAAATAAGTCGAAGAATTTGGTTCATGATTAGAGTAGGTGAAGGACACACCTATAGTATATGGAGTGTTAATAATTAAATTCCCAACCTGGGATATTGAAAATCATCCACCTTATAGTGGAACCCATGCTAAGATTATAGATCACCTCTGAAACATGATTCAACATGAAATGAGTAAAATGGTGGTCATATCCTAATTAATTGAGTTTTATAATTACAACACATTTTATCCAACCACATGGGGGTAGGCATGTTGATCGATATATATTCATATGCAATAGTGGTAAGGAAAAAATAGTCATAGTGATGATTTTGGAGAAATACTAGAGTGCATGTGAATAACAAAAAATACAAGAGTTCATCACCAAAATTTCTTACATGTTGGTGGGAGAACAAAAGATAATTATTCATTACATCATTGTGTAGGTAATTGTGGTAGTCGATGTGTGGAATTATGGAATCATGATTCAATGGATGCTTGAAAATTGTTTATTGTTTCAATAACTACGAGCCTCGGTTTTAGTCCATAAATATATAATGATTTATGGTGTTATATATAGGTTATATAAAAAAAAATTAATATGTTTTTAATTCATGATGAAATGGAAAATTTTTTAAGGATAATAAGATCTAGAAAATCTTGTATTTAGTTTATATTTCAAAACCAACTGCACTTAAAGAGGGTTGATAATCATGAGGAAAGACATCATGTAAAGAACCACTGATCCATTTTTTCATAGAGGGTGAAATCACCATATGAATTTATTTTTTGTATCATAAATATAGTGATGTATTATAAAATATTATACTATAGAAAGACTATTTGGATATAGTCTAATCTATGTTCTATGTCTTTTTGAAAATCATTGAGAATCCATTTTGTGGTGACATACGAAAATATAATGGAGTAGACATGGGTAGATGAATCATTTAATTATTATGTTCTATATTAAATATTTTTTATTAATATGTGGAATGGATGAGAATACATATATATATATATATATTGGATAGATAACCATCTCTGATTCAAGATGATGAGTTTAATGGGAGTAGCTCATAAAGAAAAAAATATGATAACTGATTCACCCCTCTACGGAACATTGTTCTAATAAAATCATAATATGTGTTATTAAAGGGAGGCTTCCTCTATTGATCTAAGATAATATTATGAGAAATAGAGAATCTATTTTTTAATAGTTATGGTGTGAGATCCTGAATTTTTTCTGTTACGTTCCTCTTTGATATTTTTATTTGATCATTGGCGGTGAAGCCCTGTTTGGGGACAAGGAGACTTTTTTTGGGGAAATGACTTAATATTTTTTAGGATATGTGTCTGTTTAATTATTTTGTTTATGTGTAAATGTGTTACCATGGGTTCTTCTTATGATGATATGTATTAATTGTTGTTTGAGTTTTTACAACGTAACTGGTATCAGAAACAATCTTCAGAATAGTAACACATCATGTAACTGTAATACCTGATGTATAATTTTTTCTAGCCACATTTACTGGACGATTATATTCCCTGAACTAATTCATCACAAGAATAAAGTTCAAGTCATGTAATTTTATTATGAAACTATTAAAATTTGA
Source organism: Viscum album (assembly GCA_963277665.1). Classification (NCBI taxonomy): domain Eukaryota; kingdom Viridiplantae; phylum Streptophyta; class Magnoliopsida; order Santalales; family Viscaceae; genus Viscum; species Viscum album. The sequence goes on along the minus strand of OY728157.1, from coordinate 1,090,375,286 downwards.
TCAAAATAAATAATTACATGAAGATATTGGGTTTTAGCATAACTCTTAAAAAACAATTACACAATTTTATATTGAATAATATGCCATGTAATTAATCTAACTTCTATTTTAATGTGTACAATGAGGATGATTTTAATTTCATATCCCACAAATTATTCTTCTCTATAACTTAGGGAATCTTATAGGTTATTTTAGGGAACCTCTCTTGGGTCTAGACATCCCATTCATGCATTCCATCAATGGTAAGTAGTATTGTTCCTGTATTTCATTCTACCCCTGGTTCTACAGTCATTGTGGTACGATCTTTTTAATATTATATTTTTTTGGTTTTGATCATGAATGGTTTTTAATTTGGATCCATCTTATGATAATTTTTTCCTTCTTCCCCTTAGTTATATTCATAGGAATAATTGATTGATCATTAGTTAATACTATGGAATCTAAACCTTAATTGTATGGTTTAATAATTTTCATGTTTGTGAAATTATGAAATTTTTCCAACATAGCATGTTTATGAATTATTTAAATGTTAAAATGGATAATTAAATGGAGTTCCTTTGTATAAAATTGATATTTACCTTGTTTATGACTTCTGTTTTTGTGAGAGAACCATTGAATATAATGGAATTGTTTAATTGATTTTAGTGTGTTTAACATGTTATGGGATATGTGTTTTTTTCTTAATATAGATTAAACATGGCTTGGAATGATTATGAAAAGGATTTATATGTTATTGGTTCCTGGAGAAATGAGAAGAGAAATATATAATTTAATGATAAATATTAATTTTAATAATTAACCATTGATTCTAATAATGTGATATTTTGATATACCTATGTTTATGACATGTGTTGTGTATTCTACATTGTAATTACTATCAAGGGAATTCGACCAATTGACATATTTTAAGGCTTATATAGGGTGTTGGACTGATGGGAATGTTATGATTTTTATATACTGAGCTACTCCATAATCCAAGTTAAAATTATTATATAGTGGCCTATGAATAGAGACACACTCTCAAATGATTATAAATCATTCGTAGTGATGAGATACATTCTAAAAATGATTATATAACATGATTTGACTGAATACATTCCTAAATGATTATATACTACGGTCGACCCTAATTAAATGATGAAATTCTAATATAACAGGTTTTGACCCAGTTGGGGGTTTGATTTACACTGTGGTTATATGGTTAGGGTTTTACTTGCATGGTATTGAGATATTCTCAGAGACATTATGACATGGAAATAAGGAATGTTATGTGTTACCATTGATATAGTTTCCATGGATTTCATTTATACACAATGATATTAAGGAACGATGCCGATATAGGTTGACATGAAATTAATTTAATTGGTAAATTAATGAATAGGAAAATTTGTTACATTATTGAATACAATTTTTATAAGACTAATTCGGTTAGATATGGTGGTGTTTACCTACTATGTTTAACTAACACCATATTCTAGACGCCATTTGGCACCATAGGAGATTACAAGGACGCATGTTTGTACAAGCTAAAAGGACCTTGCTATTTATTATTTTATTTCTATATGGGATGGAGTTTGGAGATGGTACCAACATGGGGTTCGAGACTAGGGACTTTCGATTCTGTTGGTATTTAATTTTTATTTCATCATTCAAGACATATATTTACGATCGATTACATCATTAAATTATTCCTTTATTAAATATTTGATTATTTAGTTGGATGATATTGTGTGTTTTCCATTATATTTTATTATTTCCATTATTTCTAGACTCTGGTATTTATTTATTATTTTTATCAGATTATTTTTCAATTCAATAAATCTATAACTAGGGGGTATAGTATCACCACTATAAATTTAACATTTCATATTCTAGTTAGAAACTCTTGCATAATGGGAGGTCCAATTTAGGCCTTTTAACCTACTCATTTTTACCACGTGAGAGTGATTTTGGGAAGGGACACTACAATGTGGTATTAGAGAACACTAAATATTGATTCAGTTCCATAACTATTTTTATATGTTAAAAAGGATAATATGATGTGTCTATACTGGGTAATGAGTTTTTGAATGATAAAATCTTTCCCATGTGTTGGGAAAATCCATATTTCTAGGCTGTGTTGATTTTATAGACTTATTCTTGTCATAATTGACGCTATTTTACCATGACTGATTCACATGTTTTGTGAAAAATATTATTTCATTACAATATTGGTTATTATGAATTATACACATGTCCAGGTATTGAACATTTTGAGTTTTCAGTTGTTATAATAGGAACATATGGATATATTTACATTTTTTTTCCATGATAGGGACAAATTTTCTCCATGTGATATATACATTCCTATCTGAACTATGATATCAGATTAATGTTATATATACTGAATGAAATTAAATATATTAACATTAATTTCATGTTAAAACACATTTAATACATGTTTAGAGAGACCAAGATTCTATGGTTTTCAACTATTGTTCTTTTCCCACGTTTTATATCTTGTTTTTAAGGAGTGTCTTTGTCTAATTTAGAAAATGACTCCATATAATATTTGATTTGAGTTTCATGAGAGTGGAAATCAAAATGCTTATAATGTAGCTGAATTGTATTTTCCTAGTTTTCCTGATGATTAGATGGTTATTCACCATTTAAGAAGCTTCATGAGGTAGATGAGTTCCTTGGAAATAGAGATTGTTCACATCATTACATTGATGTATCATGTGACAATAGATTTGTAGTTCCAACATCCACCTATGTATACAAGGAAGGGAGTTACCTAGGTATCTAATTTCAATATTGATTTCATCCAAATGACTTTGAAGAATCATGATACAACCACACATGGGTGTGTGAAGCAAGTTGCATATATGCTTCATGGTTCGTCCAAATGTTGGGTAAAATTATAGAGAAATCCATGAAATTAGAAAAACTATATTGGATGTAATTCATAGAAAAGTTCCCAATCCATTTTTTTCTCAACATGATGAGGGATGAGAGGGGACATGTGTGCATGCACCCAATGGAGAACTGCAGGTTATCTCTAGACTATGCGGAAAATTTCATCGATATTTAACTCTTTATGCCATCTTTGGAATCAGAATAGATATCCATGTATAGAAATTTTATGTATTGTATTCAGTACCAGATCCGGTCATGGGTTAATTTGTTATGCCTGTGCAGTTTTTAGGACATGTTTAATTGGAATTTCATAATATAAGGGAATCTAAGAGAGGTCATTAATAGTGTCTGAGAATTCTCAGTAGGGAAAATTGTGAATTCACTTTCCAGTGAAAAGATGTGTCACTATGATAGTTATCTCAAAGGAGGCTGTGGTCAACTCATTTGGGGTTTGCACCCATATCAATACCTTGTTATGTTCTGTCTCTATCATTGTGGCACAGTGATCCACAAATGAACTCAATATGTGTGCCCCAATTTGATGTGTCATTTTGTTGAATATCGGGACACCTATAAAGGATTTTTATTGGAATGCATCAGTAGAGTAGTGGAAGGGAATTAGGATACATACTAGGTTATAGGAAGAACTCCTCCACTCCTCATCTATTTGTCTTCTGGAGTTCCATAATAAATTCTAATCAATGTAGGGGATGAGGTAACCCTATAAATGAATGACTACACTAGGAAGCGGGTACAACTTCGTGGATTCAATCTAGAGCCCATGGATTAGGGGCTAGTCATTTGTATTTTATATAGACTCTTCTATCTATTTTTGATTTTTGACCATCTATCATCAGATGTACGATTCAATTATCATCTAACCCTTATTTCGTTTTGATCGACATGGTAGAATTGAATTATTTATTTATATTTTGTTTTTGGGATCCATTAGGTATTGGGTTTTGAATGATTATGATGGTGTTTTGATCATCGAAAAACCATTGGGATTAAAAACAGATAATATAATATGTTGAAAATTATTTTCTCCTAAGATTGGTGGTTAGTGTTTCTTATGTTAACTGTTTGTGCTGGAATGGCAGTTTTTAATTTTATTCTTGTTATGGATTGGATATTTATATAAAAATATCATATGGAATATTATTATATTTTTATAAGCATTCTATATCAGTAAGGGAATAGATATTTTCACTAGGGTGAGATGGGTCTTTATTCATATCATGCTTGACCAACATAGTGTAGATTGTATTTTATCATTACTCTGATAGAAATTCATAATATTTATTATGGTGGAATTGTATAAGGATTCATTTCTCCTAGTGGAAGAATATTTTTTAGGTTGTATTTCTTGATTTGTTATAGAGCTCAATGCTTGAGTGAGATATTATTTTTACAATGATGTTGGTGTCAGGATTGGAGCATGTTTATATCCGGCTATACATAATGGGACCGAAAATGATAACGGAGTATAATGTTCAGTTAAAATTTTGGAATCCTATGGTTTTATATGTCATCGTACATCTACATGGGGTTTATCAATTCTCTTTACCATAATGGATGATGGGTTTTTACACATATATGTAAACAAGAAGAAACTGAATTAGATGACCATCAAAAACTCTTATCCACTTCCACACATTGACAATCTCTCCCATTAACATGGAGGTGATAAGTAATCCTCTATTAGTGATTTGATATCAGGATACCATCAGTTTTGATTGAGACTATCCAATATACCATATACTAATTTCATAAATATGGATGTCATTTATGATTCTGTTGTAATGCTATTTGGTTTGACTAATTGACTAGAGGTATTTTATGGGATGGATGAATTAGATCTTTCATCCTTTTATATATTTTTATTGCTCTTTTTCAATGAAATATTAATGTATTAATAGTCAGTAGAAAATCATGACCAACATAATGACATCATCCTCAATACATTGAGAGAGAAAATTCATGATGCTAATCTAACCAAATGTAGTTTCTCCATTGATAACGTGGACTTCTTATGTTGTGTAATGTGATAGGAAAGAGTGTTAGTGGTCCTAGGCAATGCTGTAGCATTGATATTTTATGATCTTCAAAACAATGTATTTGGGATTCAGAACATTTTGCGGTTAGCTATATATTATCAGCACATCATGTAGTACTTATTTGATATAGAAACATCAAAATCGGGTATGACTAAAAAGGGAACTAAATTTGTTTCTTTTGATGGTTGTGAGATATATTTTTTAGAGATAAAAGGAGGGATTGAATTAGAACCTATCCTCGCTTTACCCATTCCATGTAAATCATATATATTTATAGTGACAGATCTAGAGTTTGACTTAGAGTAGTTCTGATAATGGATGACTAGGTGGATTATTTTGGATCTAGAACATGAGACCGCATAATATGAATTATCACACTCATAACCAAGAGATAATTGAATTTGTGATTTCCCTATAATGATGGATGTATTATCTCATGGGATGTATGTTTTTGGTATAAATTTATTATAATATCCTCATGTATATATTTTTTTTGTGGGACTTGATCCTTTGTTAGAGGAAATGGGTAATGTTTCTTTAGTCATTTGACTTCATGTTGCCTTACACATTGGGTAATGGATTATCATTTCTGATGAATTGAGCCAAAGGACACATAAATATGTAATGAGAGAGTCACACAATGAGAGCTGGGTAATATCCCATTTTCATGATTTCATGTGTATATTTAGGAGTCTCAGTGATTAGTATCTCAAACCATGGAATCTGTTATGCTTGTGATTCTGGAATAGAACATGACCAAATAGTTATCCAATATAAGGGGAATATCTTTATGGGTGAGCTATTATGGTAGAATAACTCTATCAAGATGTAATTTTAGAAGTGGAAGTTCCCTTTGTTTCTATTTTGGAGAATGGGTTCCTACATTCTTGTATGAGGATCTAATGAGGGTATCTCATACATCTAGATGGGCGGTACGTCATTGTTTGTAAAATAAATATCGTGATCTAATTATGAAATTCAACTTGTCATTAATGAAAAAGGAGGTAAGAATATTTCTTTAATGAAGTTTTAACTTCCATCTGGTGAAAGGTTACCATAAACAGCCTTCTAATATATTTTCCCTTTCTCATTCCTGATTGGAAACAGGATAATGTCACTATGGATTTTTTGGTAGGATTAACTAGGAACACCTAATGAAATTATTCATTAAGGGTGATCTGGGTTCAACAGAAAAAGGTATACAACTTATCAGATATCTGGGTGACATTCACATTTGATGATTTGGGAAGTCGTTAAATTTTTGAAGTAGTTCAACTGTATGGGGTTCTGAGGAGTCCTTTTTATGATTTATATCCTCATTTCATATCATATTTCTAGAAGGGTCTATAGAAGGATATGGGATCATAGATTATTTTTAGTAAGGATTATCATACACATAATGATGGTAAATAATAGAGGACTATTCATCTTTTTCGAAGATATATTTCAATATTGTGTTTTGTATTCTCTGGGATCATGGGAGAAACATATTGATCTCATCCATTTTTCATATAATAAAATATTCCAAGAATAAAAATATATGGAAATTTTTGAGGTATTTCGCGTAATTCTAATATTTTCAAATGTTTTCTAGTTAAACAACATTGAGAGAACATTTTTAGGTCCTAGGAAGGAGATGTCTGAGAAGGCTTAGTTGAGCAGACAAAAATTGGTGACCACAAAGTGTAAAATAAAACATACAATGACCATTAAAGATGACTTATGAGTTTGAGGATGGTCATAATTTTTCCATTATGTGATTCTTATATTAAGGAAATGACAAATTATTAAATCGCGAAACCCAGTTCCATGGTTGTTCATGTCATTTGAGATAGTTGATTGGGTCGGTCAAGTGGTGTACCGAATAGCATATCCAAATTTATGTAGTTTTATGAATGGAATGTTTCTGGTTTTGTAGCAATGTAGGTATTGTTCATATCCTTTTCATGTGATTGGAATAACAGAAATTGAGCGTAGTGTTAATGTTTCCTTTGTGTAGAATCTGATACAGATATTGGACAATAGTGAGAACTATCTCTAGTGTAGGAAAATAAAATTGGTTTGTGTGGAGTGGTAACATGGGAGTGTATAGGGGTAGACCAAGTAGAGGTATTCTGATAAATGAGCATAGTGTCAATAATTATTCTCTTAGATCTGGAGATAATGATTGGAGAATCTCAGGGTTGAGATATAATATGTTTGGGAGGTAGTAAGATCTTGACTTTTTTTTAATAAATCCCTTTTTGAGTTTTCTTTTTCTTCCCTGGTGGTCAATTCTATTTGGTGTTACATAGCATTATGGGGGAAACATATTAAATGATAGGGGATACATCTATGTTTAATTAATTGAGTCTATGTATAAATGTGTTTACATGAGTTATTGGTATGTTAAAATTCAATAAAGGGGTTTCTGGATTTTATATTGAATCTTGGAAGAAAAAAACTTTTCAAATTAGTTAAATTCTATGTAATTGTAATACACATCATGTAATTATTTATAGACCATATCATAAAAGGTTACGTGAAATGAAATTATTCATGATAGAAGAGATTACATGTCACGTAATTATATTACTTGTCATGTAATATTCGATTTGAATAAATAATAATTTATGGTGGGGGTTTTCTATATAACCATTTATGAAGTTTTAACCATTGTGAAACTTAATTACATGATGTTAAAATACTAACATATTTTTAAAAAAATGCCATGTGGTTCATTTTTATTTTATCTCGTATGTAGTATTATCTTATCGACCCTTGTTCACCTAAAAAATTATTTTGGAGTGTCTATATTGGTTTAAGACATCTCATTCATAAATCTAATACCTATTAAGTTGTTTTGGTTAGGGATTAATTTCTCTCCAATAGTTTTCTAGACATTGTTCTATAATCCTTTGACTGTGTGCATAGTTGGTTTTGATCATGATTTTTTCTGTTCTAGGACCCTTCTTTAGATCATATCCACCTACTTCCTCATTGGGAATTTCCATTAGACGAGTTTGTTGGTCATCAGTTAAATATAGGAGGTATAAACCATAACTATATGGTTTGATTCATTTTAGGTATGTGCAATATTTCATTTTCTCCCATATAGCATGTCCAGAATTAATTAAATGATGAGATTGATTATTCCATGTAGACCATTTGAATCTAATTTGTGGTTACCCATCATGTGGATACCATTCATATGAGAGAACCATTGATTATAAAAGAATTGTGTTAATGGATTAATGAGAATTTATCATGACATAGGATATTTGTCTTTTTTTAGATATATATTCACCATGTATTGGCCTGATTTTGTATTTTATTGTCATTTTATTGGTGTTAGACAAATATTTATGTGAAATGTGAAAATAAGACATAAATGGTAATTTAAATAATTATCAATTGAGCCTGATGATATGCTAATGTGATGTCCTTGTTGTTATGAAATGTGTTTTATATTATATGTTAAAATTATTATATTATGAATTTTCCAATCAATCATATGTTAATTATTACATAGGACATTATCCTAGAAGAAGTTATGAATTTATTATATACTGAGATATTCCGTTAGACATGCATAAATGATTATATAGAGAGATATGCCCCAAGAGATATGTTTCAATGCATACATACTAGCCCTGACCCCAAGACAGTAGCTAAAATACATATATATAGGACTTGACCTTGATACATGTTGAAATTTCTACATATCATTATTGGATATGATTAAATGCTGAAATGTATATATAGAGTTTTTTACCTAGTTGTGTATGATTTATAAAATGGTTACATGGTTATGTTTTTATTGGAATAATATTTTAACATTATCATAGTCATTCTGGAACAGTGTCCAGGAAAGATAAGCATTTCCATGGATATATTGTTGTGGTTGGAATGTATGTGATACACGCTAATAGATATTCAAGAATGGGGTTGAATCATGTTGATGTGGGGTAAATTTCGTTTTTTAATTAATCAATACATTTTTTTATTGTATAATTGAATTCACTTTTTATCACACTGGTTTGTTTATTTTTGGTGGTTTCGAGCAAGGTAGTTTTACACAAACCCAATTTAGTCCTCCAATTGCTACACCATAACATTGTAGGGATGAACGTTTAGACAAGGAAAAAAGGACCTTACTATTTATTGTTTGATTCATGGATGCGTAGGTTTTTGGATACAAGTCTGACATGGGGTATAGGACCATGGTGTAACACCATCTGTTTCGTTATAAAATATCTTATATAAAATTTTTTTTATTTCTTTGATGTCTATCAATATACACAATGTGATATTTTCTTGCTTTTACATGTAAAATTGAGTTTCTAAAAAACGTCATTCTTTTTTTATAATTATTTAATCAAGACAATTATAACATCACTATTAGAATGGTGGGTATTAATAGGAATAACTGAGTTATGAATTATCCTCCTCAATATAATTTGTTTTTGTTTTCAACTAACACTTTTAATGGTAAGTGTGAACCCAAACAATTCGAACAACATAAAATCCATTAAAAAATAAAAGACAAGAAAATCAAGACTATTTGGAGCTTCCCCTGCCCAGCACCTACATCAATTAAACAAGTCTCCACCTCCACATGGTAATTTGGCTTGTAGTCCCTTGTAGGGATGCACATGCCCGGTACTGATGGCAAGTGCCATGACCTCTCATTCATCCAAATCCAGATGGCTATGCATTGGTGGACACTTCCTGATCTAAAATCACATCTGCGGAAGATCCTCATAGTATGAATGCTGAATTTTACATTAAAAACATACAGAAGAACCACAAAAACTAACCAACTGTCACACGTTCAGTCAAATGATGCATAAAATTTCACTTGGAACACTGTCTGGCTCGACTTCTTGTGCAATGTTGATTACCTGAGTCCACGAGTTCCATCTTCCTGGCACGTCCCCTCAGAGAGAGGGGAGGATAATTAGAAATATTTGGGCTAAGGTCGCATAATTGGGGACAATTCTCGTTTCGATGACTTGATTGATGAGTGGGAGAACCGGCACCCATGATGAGAGGAAAAATGAGTTATGAATTAAGTTTTACAAATGTATATATAATTTTTTGACCAAATAAATGAATGTAAACCCCCTTTTAAAAAAAATTGAAATGTTTTACATCAAATATATTTTAATTTTCATTACAATGTTTTATAAATATATATAAAAAAATAAAAAAAATTCGATTATATTAATGAAATATATTTAGAATATATTAAATATATTTTTTATTGTTCATATTATGTCTTCCCTAGAAAGAATATAAGAAAAAAAATCCTATTTTTCATATAAAAGATGAATTTTTCTAAAGGATATGTTTACCTCCATTTGATGGAAGTCTTCTTAAAAATCATTTTTTTAAAACTTTTGTAAATTATATTTGATAAAAACTCTTCTTCATTGGAAAATGGATATTGAAATTCTCGTTGGTATAATTTTTGGTATTTTTCTCTTATGTTTGATGATTTATTGTATAGTGATAAATATTACTTCTTAATTTAAAATGAAGGTTTTTTTATCAACAATTTTAGTGTTAAATTATATTTTTAAATTGTTTATATTTAAATTAGATAAAAATTATCATTTAATCCAATTCAGGTATTTGGAATCAAATTCACATTGAATTTCGATATAATAACATTTCAATATTTTAAATATTTTCACATTAAAAACCTATTTTTTCAAAAAAGTTTATGGGTTTAAATATAAATTATTTTTATAAATTAATGTTTTTCAAAAAGATATAATCCATAATTAGAATTATAAGGTCAATGTATAGTTAATTGATTAATTTTATGTTTTTAAAAATATGAATGTTAATATTAATAAATTTTGTTCCACAATTAAGGTTAAAATAGTTGAAGAAGGGTAAAAATAATATTATAAATATTATAAATATTATAAATAATATAAAAGTACCCAAAAAATAACCAAATGTAATTGGATTATGTTTGTTTGACCATAATCACATATGTTTTTAAATTGAATAATTTAAAACACATTTGTCATGAAAATGACTTGGATACATTAAAATTCAACGACAGTGTAAAAATACAACACTATTAAATTTAAAAAGAATAATATAAATTATATGTAGATAAATAGAGGATAAGATATACTATATTACTTTTTAGTAAAGTAATAATTATAAAAAATAATCACATAATAATGATGTCATGATTTTTAAATTAATAAAAAACTCAATTAACTGATTTTTAAAATATTAAAATAAATATAATTTGAATTACTTAAGGTGTCTCACCGAATTTTTAATTGTATATAACATATTATTGGTGTATTAAGTGATTTTCTATGATGTTATATTTCATTATTATTTTTCTAAAAGTCATTTTAATGAATTGATCCATAATCATCACTAATAATATTTTATTGGAATGTTATTTATTTAAATTAGTTAAAAAAATAAAAAAAACTACATATGAATAAATGTGATAAATTATGTTATAAAATAACTTAAATTGTAAATTTAGGGATGAATTGAATATTTAAAATGTCTTTATCAATGATAAAATTTATATTGGTAAACAAAATATTAATCAAAATCATAAGAATTGAAAAAACACCAAAACACGTATAAAATATTTTGGCTGATGAGATTATGAATTTTTCGTAACTTTTCAAAAATTCAAAATCCTTTTGGATGTATTTTTATTGATACTTAGTTTATTATAAGTTAATTTTATGAAAAATTCCCATATTTCCCATCCACTATATTATAAAAGAGAACCTCATCAAATCATTTCTTCAAACCTCATAACCTAATTATTCTAGAAATATACCTATTCATATAAACTCCCAAAATCCCTCATTTCTTCTATTAAGAAATATTCAGTTCATAAAACCAACCAATTATATCATCTTGTGTAAACCAAAACCAGATACCCAAAGAAAAGGTGAAATTCATCAATTATTATACTTATTTTATTTCTTCTTTGAAACCCCTACATTATTATCATTTAATGTTTTCATAAAAAATAAATGTATACAAAATATACAGATATGTTTTTATAATAAGATTATACCTACACTCAAATACACCTCCGTAAAATGTGATATGCTATCATCAATCGTGTGTATAGAGAACTACTCCCTCGTGAACTGATTCCCTTCATTCGTCCATTTCCACTTTTGAAGGATGGTAGTAGTTAAGTATTTTTCGTTTTTAGATGATATATATTATATTAATGATTAATATATATTCTTCTAGGAATATTATAAAACATATACCCTCTATATTACCATTTTTTTTGTAAATACTAAATCATTGTTTATGGACGTGTGGACAACCGCCTCCTCAAAGCGATGTGATTTGTTCACACATTACATGGTATGTATTACAGATGGGTATTGTGAATTTATAAAATATATATGAAACAATAATTCGTCTCGAGTTATATATATATATATATATATATATCATTTACCTTCATTCATTCATTACTAGAAGAAATTGAGAACAATACTCATGGGTATGTTCGACCTGCCATCTCCATGAACGATTTATTTAATTTTATATTTCAATAGTTTATCAAATATTATAAATACATATATACTACAAATATATAAAATTTATATCATGGTTATATTTATTAATATATTGAAATCATGATATAATTTAGAGGATAAAAAATAATACATATCAAAACACATGTGAAAAACTATGTTGTTATTACCCAAATAGTTACATTAACATATAAATAATATATGGTATGATATAAAAAATATTGTTATTTAATAAATTTATAATAAACCTAAATTAATTATATTGGGGGTTTTCATTATTACAACTAGAGTCAAGACATAAGTAAGGAAATTTATGGTCTCGCTTTTTTTCTCTGAGAATTACGCCATCTTCACCACTCATATATATGTGTGGTGTATGTCTTATTCATGAATATAATCAATTTTATTATTCTTTAAAATAATGGTTATTTAAATATAAATTTTACTATCTCTCATTCATGGGTTTTATAGTTCAAAATTTCCCAAATTGATAAGGCAATATTGTTTCAATTTTTCTTCATTGATACACGTTATGTTATGAACCTATATTATATAATAAGGTCCATATAATAAAAATTTTACAAGTTATATAACTAATGTCTTTATTGTCATATATTATAATGTTTCAAGAAATTTTATTCTCTCCCAGTCAAAAATCAAGGTTAATTCAAAATAATGTTTTAAAACTCTTTAATGATCTATTATGTATTTTCAAGGAAAGGATTTTAGTGTTGTTTCAAATAGGTTTTAAATATTTCATTATAATTTTTACTATGTAATTTTCAATAAAATATGATTTGTATATGTTTAAAATAATTTTTTAAATCTGAATGAATATTTTCATCAAGAAATTATATAAATTGATCTTTTTAGAATTATTATCCATCTAAGTTGAATTCTGTTGATTTTACATACTATATAAGGGGGATATGATATGAGGATATAATTTTTATTATTTTTCTTAATGCAATATGTTCATGTTAAAATAATTTTAATGAATTCTATTTATTTTTCATTGGTTATGTTATGATTAACTCTTTATGAAACCCATTTATCTTCATGGGTTATGATAAGATGAATGATTCATAATTGTTTGGAATACATTTTTTTGGTTTTCATCACATCATGGTTGGGATCAATATCTCTCTCTATTCAATTGGGAAAATATTTAGATCACACATTTTAATTATAGAAAACAACATGATGAGCATGATCTAATAGAGGAAGATGGGGAGACCCAATTCACTATGCATGATGAGGATACCAAATCCAATATGAGAAGATTATGAAACATGATACCTTAAAAGTGAATGATTGTGACTATGGATGGTGGTATGTCCCTCCTAGTAGGTGTAGTCCCCATGAACATCATTTATACATTGTTGAAAAGATCTGTGACTTATTAGAAATTATACTAAATTTTTATATGTCTTCCGCAATGCCATCTATTATTCATATGTTATTCCTTCATGTATTAATCTTTTGATTCCCCTATGATTCATGACGTATGAACTAGTCATATTTATTCCATGATTCATTTTTATGATATTTTATATGCATTGTATTATATTCGACTTTTTATATCATGTCCTCATACCCTTATACTCAGGTTTATACTTATGTATATCCATCCTTTACCCTTATAGATAATCTGAGATCCCACCATTTTATGATTCATACCCCATGTTAAAAAGAAATTTTTTCAGTAGATTCACTAAATGGGAATATCATTGATGTATATATTCACGATATTCCACTAAATTAGAAGAATGTGGTTAATCATTCAAATGGAACTGAACTATTTTGGTCCATGGGGATTTGTTTGGACAATGTAATTAATATTCATATAAATTTTTTTAATATTCATGATTTAAATTCATTGATAATTATTCATGGACATTTGAGTATTTTATTGAGTCTTCTTATTTATTATCTTTATTAACTATTCCATCACATTTAGCTAAATTCCCACACATCATTAAATTATAATATTATTATTTATTGTATTATTCAATTGGATTATATTGTTGGAATTGCATTTAATTATGTGATTTCCATTATTTACATGCTCTTATATTAATTTATTAATCTCATTGGATTATTCCTTAATGTTTTAACAGGGTAACCATGGGGTACAGTCTCCCCACTATACATATCACACCCTCAATACAAGTCTATAACATTTAGAATATAGTAAGGTGTACTTGACGTTTTGTAATACACTCATATTATCCTTGTGATAGAGTATTGGGGTGGGTGATGTAAAACAATGATTTAAAATATATGATGTAAAAAACTACAAAATTTTGAGGAATATGATGACTAATCACCTATATTCTATTGAAATTGAGGTTAAAGTTGAATCTATAATTTTATATTCAACCATTCTTAAAATTTTTCATAAAAAACATACTGATAAATGGAAATTTGATATGGATTGAAATGTTGATTATTATTCTTTGATGTATTTATAAGATATGTTTTACAATGAGTTAATGTGTTTGGTTTCTATAAATTAGATATCCAATAATTCAAGAAGTAGTTTGACTGTAACACCAATTTGAAGGAATTAATGAAACAGGTTTGGAGGAGTATATTTGATGATATTATGATGGATGATAATGACTATAAAAATAGTTATTTACCATTATAAAGTAAAATATTTTAATAAATTAACTTATTTAGGGATAAACATGAAGGAGTCAAAAAAAATTAGTTTTTTATGAGAAACATTGTAGATATTTTTGATTAAATTTTATATTCTATTGATGATAAAAAACAATCCATCAATGAACTTTGAAACATTCCATTTTCTAAATATATGTGGAAGGAACCAATATTAAAAAATATATAAAAGGTGGATATTTCCTTTTAAACCAAGAGAATTTCAAAATATAATGTGATAAAAAATTGTTGTGATTCATTTGATGGGGATGACAAAGATCATATCCAAATTGTTACTATATTGTAAATAGTATTATTGATAGGAAAATACAAGTGAAAACTTATGAAATTTATAGATGTTTGAAATGAAATTATATTTCACATATTGTAACATTTTCCACAAGGAAGTAGTTTTAGGAATCATAATTTGATGAGGAAGAATATTGTCCCTATTGAAATAAAAGAGATAACATGAAGAAAAAACATTCAAGCTAAAAAATAATCTTCTCAACGAGAAAGGCTGAATACACATATATAAATTATAATAATGAAGTTAATATTTTCTGTAATGAGAAAAATGATTAAAATTATCATGATTCTATGATGTTGGAGTATAAAGTATATATCATGAATTGGATCTGAAAGGTATACTAGAACACTATATTGTTCAGATTTCAAAACTCACGAATGATAAGATAAGGCCTAACAATTATTACCTGAAAAAGGCATACCAAATGAATGAATTTGATAATGAATAAAATGCGTTAATTTTTTTGAAAGTGATCCCTAATAAATAAATAATTAACCTAATTTTATAAAATCAAAATACACAAGTGGATTAATAATGTAAAGGAAGAGATTATTTGTGATAATGATGATATTTTTAATGATATAGAAGGATAATTTTTCAATATACAATCTATTTATGTTGAACATTAAAATAAAATAAATTTATATATATTTATGATTTAATAAAATTTATTGATATTATAGTAGAATATAATACGTATTATTAATATATGTAAATAATATACTCATTTAACACTATACCATTTCACCCTGAAAAAAAGAATTGTTTTTTAACTGTATGGGTTTTTAAAATGAATCAATGAAGATTTAGTGGAAGGAGGTTGAGAATAAAACATCAAAATTAGAGTAATACAGTAATGTTTAATGTAAACCAAAATATACCTTGAAAATAATGGCCATGTTAGACACTAAGAATGTTACGTCCTGGTTCTGGGTGCCACGCAATGGGTTCCCCAAACCCGGTTCGCCACGTGACCTCAAGAGCATTTCCCCAAACGCCAAAGGCTACCGACTAGCAGTGAGGTCCCTGGTCTAATAGTGGGGAAACTATGCCATCATTTGTCAAAGTGTAGTGTAGTGGAACACAAAATAAAACATAAAATGAACAGCAGAAGCAGTAAAACATACACAACTGAAATAAACAACTGTAGTGGATACAACCAACTGTATATAAATAATGATGCTACATGTCTCAAGTTCGATGAAAACTGCCAGAACATGTTGTACATCAATACAGTAAAACTAAAGTAGAGTACAACAATACAAAGAAAAACAGTGGGCAATGGCATCACGAGCCGAGGCTTAGTCCAATGCCTTTCTACTCCTCAGCACCAATCATGTACCTGTATTGGTACTCTTGCCCCTATCCACACCTATAGAAACGTAATCTATTTGGGCCAAAAAGCATGACCCAAATAGGGTGTGAGAAACAAATTCCAAGTAGGAACCCACCAAAGGCTCGTGCCCAACTGTGTGTAAGCTTTCAATGGCAGTGTGCAATAGTGAAATGCAATAAAGTAAGCAGTACTCAAAATTAACTAATTACCAGTTATATTGCCATTTTATTATCAATTTAATCCATTAAATTTAAAATACCACCACAATGAACATTCTAAATAACCCTCTAATGTCCTCATACATGTAAACTCTTACCCTTAGGTAACGAGTATCGATCACAACAATCTGCCCTCAAGAATAATAGTTTTTTCCCTCAAGCATAGGTAGTGTCGCCCTGAGGCAAAGAGTCTATTTCCCTCTGACACGGATGAAGTTTTTCTCAGGCCGAAATGACAACTTCCAACATTCTAAATAGTGTAGTGCCCACAAGATAATAATAACAATGCCCTCAGGCTAACAGGTAACTGGGCCATGCCCAACATGTCAAAATGCAGTAAACAAGTAATTCCTCTCAAGGCAATTCTTCAATTACTACATTAAAGGCATACCCTCGGGTACCCTGGCCAAACGAATAAACAGTGGATCACACCCCCGGGGTGGTTCCAGATACAAGCAATGATCCCAAACAACATTTTATTATAACAATTTAATCACCTATGCAATTCTAGGCACTAAATATAGAAACAACCTTAGCCACACAACACCACAACATGGGTTCATGGAATAAAAACGCACAAAACACACAGCAGTTGGAAAAACAAACACCATGCCACCTACCTTATATGCCAACGAATGAAATACCCAAACACTGACTCCAGAAACACCCAAGAACGGAATAGATCTCACGAAGAACAAAACCCATTCAAACATAAATAAATTTCCCTCAGGAAAGAATTGGTATGAATGGCTTATGGAGAAGAAAGGGCATACCCGCGCGGTTCCAACGAGATCGTCCGAGGGGGAATTGGATTCCAGACGAACACAGAGCGGATCATCAAACGTTCAACCACCTCCTTTGGCACCGAAATGGCTCAAATTCCTCCTCTGACAAATGAGGAGGCTACTGACTGTTTTAAGCTGAAAAAAACAAATTACTCTACGTGTACTTCCAAGTACACGGTGTGTAGTATTTTCATTTATTTGTTCCTCTGGCGGCACCGCCACACTACTCATTTTTCGACAAGATTACACAGCATTTACTCCTGTGTACATGACGTGTACTTCCACCCAGCTGGAGGCTACTCAACCGCGTTACTATTTAGGCCTCCCGACTGACTACACGGTGTGTACAGGACCACTACATGCAGTGTAGTCGGTTCCTTCACCCTTTTTCGGCGACATAGCTACATTCCCCGTGTACTCATCCCAACACGGCCAAAAGTACACAGCATGTGGAAAAATTACACGGCGTGTAGTTCCAAAATTTAGGATTTTTCCCCATTTTCCATATTTTATTAAAAGCACTTAAAAAAAGTGAAAAGAAGAATCCCATACCTCAATGAGAAGAACCGGGTTCATACAAACTTCCCCCCTTATTGAAATTCATCCCCGAATTGCCCTTCCAAGGGTGGAGAAGATACAACCGTGAATAACTCTGGCCACTGAGCACGTACGTCGGACTCCCTCTCCTAGGTCTCATCCTGCACTTGGCCATGCTTCCATAGCACCCGTATGAGATGAACTGTTCGGCCTCAGAGAACCTTCGTGCTCTTGTCAACGTTACTAATCGGATGCTCCTCAAAGGACGCATCTGCCTCCAGCTCAACCTTCTCAGGCTGAAAGACGTGAGATGGGTGTGAATGATAGCCACACAACTGGGATACATGGAAGACGTCGTGCATGGCTCGGTACCGCTGTGGTAACTGCAACCGATAAGAAACTAGCCCAACCCTCTCTAGAATCTCAAATGGTCCTACATACCATGGTGAATGTTTACCATGTATCTTGATCCTCTTGTGTCCCAGCCTCAGCGAAACACATAAGAAAACCCAATCCCTGACCATGAACTCCAAAGGTCGTCTGCGGTGATCAGCATAAGATTTCTGGCGAGACTGTGCGGTAGCCTTCCGCTTCTGAATCAACTGGACCTGCTCAGACGTCTCCTGCATGAGCCATGGCCCCGGTAAAGCTGCGTCACCTTCCCCTATCCAGCACAAAGGTGACCAGCATGACCTCCCATATAAAGACTCATAAAGTGCCATCTCAATAGTCACCTGAAAGCTATTGTTATAGGAAAACTCTACTAAGTGTATATGCTTCTCCCAAGAGCCTCCAAAGTCTAGGACGCATGCACGCAGCATGTCCTCTAGCACCTATATTGTACGCTCTGACCGACCATCCGTCTGAGGGTGGTAAGCTATGATCAAAAGCACATGTGTACCCAGCGCACTTTGAAAACTCTGCCATAAACGAGACGTAATGTGGGCATACATATCTGAAATGATAGAACGAGGGACCTCATGAAGACGCACGATCTCTCGGATATATAACCTTCTGATCTCCTCAACACCGAAGGTCTCCTTGATTGGAAAAAAGTGAGCTGCCTTCATGAGTCTGTCCACAAAAACCCACACGACAACATTACCTCTAGGTGACCTCAGCAACCCTATCACGAAATCCATCGTGAAATCATCCCATTTCCATTCCGGAATGGGTAAATACTATAACAGCCCAGCAGGAATCTGATGCTCCACCTTCACCTGATGATAGGAGGAACACCTCGTAACAAAACCTGCTATATCTCTCTTCATATCTGGCATCCAGTACTACCGTCTCATGTCACGGTACATCTCGGTAACCTAGGGATGAACTGCCCAAGCTGAAGCATGAAACTCCTGCATCATCTCCTCGCATATATCCCCTAGAACTCAAACTCGTCCATGGAAACGCAAAACCTCATCATCTCCTATCGTCCACCAAAGAGAAGGGTCCTCACTTGCCACCGACTCCCGTAGAACTAGGCCTTTATAATCAGATAGTTGTCTCATCCTCACTCTATCCAGGAGGGTAAAAGTCACAGCTAAAGATGAAAGATAAGTCTTCCCCTAACTATCATGAACCTCTAGAGGCATCTCAGAGAACAAGGCCATGAGCTCTCACTCACCACTGGCCTCCACACAGCCTGTATCTGAGTCTTCCTGCTCAGTGCATCAGCTACTGCATTACCTTTACAAGGCGTGTAGGAAAGCTCAAAATTGAAGGACTGTAGGTATTGTACCCACCTCCTCTGCCTCAGATTCAAGTCACGCTGATTAAATATATACATGAGGCTTTTGTGGTCGGTGAAAGCCACAAAATGCTCCCTGAAAAGATAATGTCTCGAACAGCACAAAGCATGAATAACTGCTGCTAACTCGAGATCATGTGTTGGGTAATTCCTCTCATGTGGCCTCAACTGCCGAGACCCGTATGCCACAACTCGGTCGCCCTGCATCAACACTGCTCCCAGCCCAATACCTGATGCATCACAGTAAACTATATAGCTCTTCCCCTAATCTGGGAGTACCAGGATCGGTGCTGGTGTCATCCTTCTCTTCAGGTCCTAAAATGTTGTCTCACAAGCTTCTGACCAAAAAACATCACACCCTTCTTAGTCAAGCCTATCAACGGCACTGCTAAGCGAGAGAAGTCCTATATGAAACATCTGTAATAACCAGCCAGCCCTAAGAAACTTCGTATCTCAAACACGTTCTTAGGATGCTCCCAAGAAACCACTGATCTCACCTTCTCTGGGTCTACTGAAACTCCTGCGTTAGAGATGCTATGTCCCAGGAAGTGAATCTAGTCCATCCAAAAGTTTCACTTTGAGATCAGAGAATATAGACAATGCTCCCTTAGTGTACTCAATATGACCTCAATATGGGCGGCATGGTCGTGTCGAGTGTGAGAGTACATCAAGATGTCGTCCACGAATACTACCTCAAAAGAATAAATATACTGATGGAACACACGATTCATCAGTTCCATGAAAACCTCTGGCACGTTCGGGAGTCCGAAGGGAATAACCGTATACTCATATACACCATACATATCCTAAAATCCGTGAGAGGTATATCAGATGGTCGCACGCGCAGTTGATGATATCCTGATCTCAGGTCAATATTCGAGAACACTCGTTCTCCACAAATCTGATCAAAATGATCATCAATCCTCGGTAAGGTATATTGGTTCTTAACCGTCAACTGGTTCAGCTTCGGATAACCTACGCAATGTCTGAGGGTATCGTCCTCCTTCTTCGCAAAAAGGACCGACGAACCCCAAGGAGAAGTACTGGGTTAGATAAATCTCTTTTCGTACAACTCCTCCAACAGACTTTTGAGCTCCTGCAACTCAGGTGTAGCCATCCTATAAGGAGGAATGGACACTGGTGCTGCTCTTGGCATAAGCTCAATAGTGAAATCCACCTCATGCTCCGGAGGAAGACCTGAAATGTCGTCCGGGAATACATCCCTAAAATGATCAACCACTGGAGGGAAATCCATCTAACAAGTCCCATAATCATCCAGATATAATCTCATAATATGGGCTGTGACTCCACCTCGCCCACGATACTCTTTTCTAGATCAACTCACCTGAAGATCTCATTCGCCCTTTTATAGAAACTCTCCACCCTATGGTGACGTGATACACACCATACAACGATAGAAGTCTACCAAGGCCCGAAAGGGAACCAACCAGTCCATCCAGATGAGGACATCATATCTTGTCATCTCTAGGACATAGAGGTACCAAAGGAAGTGACACCCACCAACCTCAAGGGGGAACTCCTTGCACTAATGCACACTGACCGTCCTAGTCCCCAACGGAGTGTCTAGCATCATGATAGCAGAAGAAGGATAAAAACAGTGCCCAAGGCTCTCTAAAATGGGTATAGATATAAAACTATGTGTAGCACCTGTATCGAAAAGTATTGAATACAAGACAGAAGCTACTAGAATAGTACCTCTGAGTGTAGAAGGTCTGGGATCCTGCTCATGCTGGGTCTATTGCACCGCATATATCTGCCCAGTGTCGTGACCCTGCGACACAACCTGGCTACCCTGAGCTGTCCCTCCATACTACATCTGAAATCCTGGTTTCTGGATACCATGGCCACGACCACCATCTCTGCCAGCATGCTCTGACACATTCCAGTTCCCAGACTGCTAAGAAGCCACTGGTCCTGCTCCCGCACGCAGAGTTTACATAGAAACCCTCTCACTAGCCACAGTTAGAAACACCCTGCAAAAGTGTTGTAGATGACCCATCTTGCCGCAAGCTCGGCACTCCACTGGTTCTTGTTGCCACTGTGGCCTCCTGTACCCCTCTCTACCACACTGGTAGTACATAACCTGGCCACCTGAGACATTATTTTGACTGGTACTGCCGCACTGAGAGAATTCTGCCTATCTCTTCCTCTTGCCAACATAAAAAGTACTAGTAACTAGTGATGAACCACCCTGGCCCACGCCACGAGATTTTCGAAGGTTCCTTTCTGTGATCAATGCCTGGTTCACAATAGCGTGTACAGTAGGCAACCTGAAGACATTCACTAGTTCTCGGATGTCATACCAAAGACAATCCTCAAAACGTCTAGCTCTCAACGTCTCATCACCCACCAGCACGGGTGAAAAGCGATGAATCTCTGTAAAATGAGCAGAATAGTCTATCACTAACATAGCGCCCTGCTGCAGATTCATGAACTCTCGAGCTCTATCTACCCTCAGTGTCTCTGGGAAGAAATTGACATAGAAGACAGCATGAAAGACTTCCCACGCCATGTCCCTCTGATGCTCTGACTGGGTAGAAACATTCGACAAACTCTTGGAGGAATACCGTAGCATTTAAGTCGTGAGCTTGACCCTTTTCCCTATAGGCGTCTCAAGATGATCGAAAATAGTCTGCATCGGCCCCAGCCAAGACTCCACAACCTGTGGTCCGCCATCCCCTAAGAACGTAGGAAGATGTTGCTAGTGGAAGATACGTTTCAGCTCAGCCATATATGTGGCAGCCTGCGGTGCTCCCTGAAAGGTTTGCATGAACCACAAATAAACCTTCAAAGAACAGCACCTCCACTCCTGTGTCCGGTATAGCAGCTCGTGCCACATTTGGCTCTGCTAGAGGATCAACTAGTAACCCATTACCGACCTTCTCTGAAGTATTCTCGTTGCCACTCTCCTGGTGAACAACATGTGGTCGTCTAGGCGGCATGACACTACAAGGTCAAAAGCACGCCTTATATTCAAGATAATTAAGGCTGAAATGAAGAAAAAACAAGGGAAACAAGAATAAGAAGAAGGTATTTCAAAATTTACAGAACAAGACTACATGGCGTGTATACAGACTACACGACGTGTACTCGACTTCCCTTTCCCTGCCCGGGTCCTTCGACACAGCTAAGCCGCATGACTCTTCTTAAACAAAACTACACGGCGTGTATATAATCTACACAACATGTATATTGTTATTTTCCAACTGCCCATGTCTCTTGTGACACGGCCGACTACTCGGCTTGAAACTACACATCGTGTTACACCCGCACACGGAGTGTACACCACCCCGCTTCCCCAGCCACACGGATAAGTCCACACGGTCTGTCCTCAGACAAGACTACACGGCGTGTCCCATAGGTACACAGAGTGTTCAAGTAACGGTGACACCAGCCTGGGTTGTTAGTTACACGGCTGAGTCCCCAGGCCACACTACACGGTGTGTTCATCAGTGACACGGCGTGTTTTGTATAGTAGTTAACCGACCCGTGTTGTTAGTTACACGGCCGGACTCCGGGTCGACCCTACATGGTGTGTACATACGCTACATGGCGTGTTCTCCCAAGAACATCCCTACCCCGTGTCGCTACCCATACGGTTTGAGATATGGGAAGAGACTACACGGCGTGTACTCATAGTACACGGCGTGTACTTAAAAAGTTCATTTTTTTCTTCCCGAACAGAAGGCCATACACGGCGTATGTAAATATACTACACCGCGTGTATACTGGGTTTCCATACAGTTTGCCTCAAAAACCTTCCTGGAACCCAAAAAATAATGAAAAACAATACCTAGGTTTCATATCCCGACCTGTGAGGGCCAATACTCTACACGAATCAAATTTTGACATCTTATCTTTGTTATAACCAAATGAACAGTCAATGATCCACCAAATTCTGGTCAACGGGGGCCCATACTCCCCAAAAACCAAATATTGGCATCCATTCTATAAACAGATCACACAAAAATTACCCTATCAAATAGCAGGTATTTTATCACTGCAACTATCACAAGAGCATACTTTTCTAGCACAACAACTATCACAACAACATGTAATTTTTCTAATGCATCTACATGGATTGGAAACAATGCATGGCATGTGATTATAGAATGTTCCTAAATGATGCATGAGATGGAATACTCTCATATAATCAGGTTGCAACTAAATAGAACCCATAGATAAGGTATAAAAAAACAATACAAGTGCGTCACCAAATGGTAAAATCTTATAAACTGTAAAATTTTCAAAATCAGTAAAATTGAAATATGAGGTAGACTGGCATTTCCCTGTACATGGGTTAGATACACCCGGACATAGCTTATTACCAACAACCATTCGTCATATCCCTGACTACGACTCCAAATAGTAAGTCAAAGAAATAAACCTCTCTGATACAAATTTAAAATGTCCCGGTTCCGGGTGACACTCAACGGGTGCCCCGAACCCGGTTCTCCACGTGATCACAAGCACATTTCCCCAAATGACAGAGGCTGCTGACTGAAACGAGGGCCCAGGTCTGAAAGTGGGAAAACTATGCCTTCATTTGTTAATGTGTAGAGCAGCGGAACACAAAATAAAACATAAAACGAACAGTGGAAGCAGAAAAACATACATAGCTGAAATAAAAAAATGCAGTGGATACAACCAACCATATATAAATAATGATTCTACATGTCTCATGTTTTTAGAAAATTGCCAGAACATGTTATACATCAATACAGTACAACAAAACCAGAGTACAACAATACAAAGCAAAACATCTGGCAGCGGCATCATGAGCCCAGGCTCGGTCCCATGCCCTCATACTCCTTAGCAGCAATCATGTACCTGTATAGTGACTCTTTCCCCTATCCACACATGCAGAAACATAATCTCTTTGGGCCGAAAAGTGTTACCCAAACAGGGTGTGAGAAACAAATTCCCTGTAGGCACGCACCAAAGGCCCATGCCCAACTACGTGTACGATTGCAATGTCAGTGTGCAGTAGTAAAATTAAATAAAGTAAGAAGTACTAAAAAGTAACTAATTACTAGTTATATTTCCATTTTATTATCCATTTAATCCATTAAATTTAAAATACCACCACAGAGAACATTCTAAATAACCAGCTAATGTCCTCAGACACATAAACTCATACACTCAAGTAAAGAGTATCGAACACCACAATCTTCCCTCGTGCATAACAGAGTTTTCCCTCAGGCGTAGGTAGTGTCGCCCTCAGGGACATAGTCTATTTCCCTCATGCACGAAAGATGTTGCCCTCAGGCCGAAATAACTACTGCCCATAGGCTAAATAGTGCAGTGCCAACAGGCTAATCATAACAACGCCCTCGAGCTAACAGGTATCCAGGCCATGCCCAACATGTCAAAATGTAGTAAACAAGCAATTCATCTCAAGGAAATTCTACAATTACTACATTAAAGGCATACCCTCAGGTATCCTGACCAAACAACTAAACAGTGGAACACACCCCCGGGGTGGTTCTGGATCCAAGCAATGATCCCAACCAGCATTTTATTACCACAATTTAATCACCTATGCAATTCTAGGCATTAAATATAGCAACGACCTCAGCCACACGACACCCAAACATGGGTTCATTGCACAAAAACATACAAAACACACGGCATTTGGAAAAACAAACACCAAGAAACCTACCTTATACTCCAACGAATGATATACCTGAATGCCGACTCCATAAATTCCCATGAACGACGAAGATCTGACGAAGAAAAAAACCCATTGAAACATTAATAACATTCCCTCGGGAAAGAATTGGTAATAATGGCTTATGTAGAATAAAGTGATTACCCGCGCAGTTCCAACGAGATCGTCCGAGGTGGAATCGGATTTCAGACGAACACTCAGTGGATCTTCAAAGGTCTGGCCTCCTACTTTGGCTCCAAAACGGATCAAATGTCTCCTCCACCAAATAAGGAGGCTACTGCCTATTTTAAGCCAAAAAACAAAGTACACGACGTGTACTTCCAAGTACACAGCGTGTACTCTTTTCATTTAATTGGTCTTCTAGTGGCACCGCCACATATTTAATCTGTCGACATGATTACACTTCATGTACTCCTGAGTACAAGGCGTGTACTTCCGCCCAGCTGGCAGCTACTCCACCGCCTTCATGTTTTGGCTTGCTGACTGACTACACGGCGTGTACAAGACCACTACACGGCATGTAGTCAGTTCCTACACCCTTTTTCATCAACATAGCTACATGCCACATGTACTCATCCCAACACAACCAAAAGTACACTGCGTGTGGAAAAATTTCACGTCGTGTAGTTCCAAAATTTTGGATTTTTTCCCATTTTCCGTATTTTATTAAAAACACTTTAGGAAAAGAGAAAAGAAGAAGACAATACCTCAATGAGAAGAACCTGGTTCTTACAAAGAACATCATTATAGAGATTAATGGAATCAAAAGTTGAATCAATGACCTCTTGAAACCTGAATATATGAAAAATTGTCCATATAAGAATGTAATATTAATTTATGGAATGATTGTCCATGGTTGAGGGGAATATTTCGACCCAAATGTCATCTCTTTATGTATAATAGTCTTCAACCTAATAAATTATTCTTTTATATATTTTCTACTATCATTAATGTGATTTAATGGGTTGTTTTTCGATTCCATTTATGGTTAAAATTTGCATGATTTTGACATGAAGTTATACATTATAATGAAAATGATAAGAGTGCACCACTTGAGGTGGAGATCTATTGGGAAGAAGTTTTAATAATATAATTTATCAAGATATTTTAAAAATATTCTAATAAGATATTATAATCACACATTCAACTAACAATTATAAATATGGTAAAAATATTTATCAATATGGAGTGTTGTTCGATCAATGATGAAAGGAGGTGGGTATATAATTTTTCATGCACATGAACTTTTTTTAATGTTTGTTGATATGTGTGTAGTATATTAAAGTTATTTTCATTAAAATATCCTTATGATAATAAGGATTTTTATTTTTGATAATTTAATCACATAAAGAGTTTTTTTGACTTTTTATAACACAATCATAATACCGCTCTTGTTTTCTACACTAGGTTTACCTACATATAAATTTAGTTAAATGATCAAATAATGGGTGCTAAATAACCATGAAATATAACATTTCTCAATGAAAAAACAAGAGGCATCAGACTTTTTTTGTGAGAAGATAACACGAGAGAACACAATTATAATACATTTTGATATTATTGTAAATAACGGGGAGTTTAACATAAAGGGTTAGAATATAGCAAAGAACTAAGAGATATGTTTTTGAAAAAAATTATAAAAACAAAGCATCCACATATTGACTTGTTGATATTTTTTATAGTATTAAATCTTTTTATAGTATTGAAAAAAAACTTCAAAGGGGTATATTTTTGGATCTATTGGATATGTTTAAATTTATTTTTATTTATAGAATATTTTTTATGTCGATATATATTAATATGTATTGAGATGGAATGAATATAAAAATGTATAATATTCTTTAGCAATGAGGTTGATGTTAACACACATAATATAGGAAATATTGTGATGTAAATGACCAACATGTGATATTGAAAAGTATCCAATCTATGGTTGTCCTTGTGATGAGACCCCTATTGACTCTTCCAAAACTATAAATAAAACAAGGCGTGTTATATACATTCAATTTATTTATTCTAGGATTTGATCGAAACCATAGATCAAATGGTGTTTTCACAATATTTCGCTATAGTAACCAATTTCATAAAATGTAAAATTTAAGGTCCTAGATGTCACCTAATGTTTTTTACATATCCTATTTATAAAATAATTTTACTTCTTTTGTCCACCAAACATTATTAATTTCTATCAGTGAATCTATTTTATTATTTTTTTATCGAGTATTATAGTTAATAATTTTCTTATATGTCTCAATGTATTCCTAAAAGTATATATTTTTTTATTTAGAGGAATTTTGAGAAAAAATTCTTTTTATGGAACATAATATTATGTTTTTATCTACCAACCATTTAATTGTGAATTTATCAAGATCATATGATTTATTAGGCATAAAGTGAACATAATTTAAATTAGTAAAATCATTAAAAAATTCTTTAAACATTTATTCCTAATTTTTTACTAAAATATCATTTTCAAGAACACTTCTGAGTGAGATGTTTCTTCATTAAAACATCCACTAGTTTGTGACACTTCCTCTCCATTTTTCTTTTGTGACGTATTACCCATGCGTTGATTATTTCATGCTGAATATATTGTAGTTTTCTCAATAAAACATGCATGAAAATACTATTAATATTCATATTTCTAAAATTTCAATTTCATCATTTCCATATATGGTTTTTATCTTTTATAAAATTTTAAATTTAATTTAAATCTTCATAAATATAAAATATGTCGTTTTTGTCACTACCCATTCAATTTATTTCTATCATCCCTAATAATTCTAATGAATCATAGTTTCTTAAATATGTTTCCCTCATTACAATTGTCACAATGATGTGAATAACTAATAATATCATTCCTCAACTCATTATTATGGGGAACATCGTCGTATATATTCATTAATATCTTGGTTTTTTTGATGACTTTAACATTGATTGACCCATCATTTTAGAAAGTGGATGCACCTCTATCGTATGATTAGAATAAATTAATAAAGTTTTTATTTTTATCTATGTGTGGTGAGAAACTAAAATCATTAATACATGAATAATTTTATGAAATAAATTTTCAAATAAATTTATTTCTTCGATTGTTTTAGTTGCACAGAACAATGAGTATAAAATATCAACATAAGATTACGAAAATACTACGATTCCATTATAACATTTTTATTATATTTGCAATTATGAATATAAATATCTATAATATGTAAAATATATGGTCTATACATTTATAAATTTAATTTGTTCATTTTCTAATTTTTATAACTAAAAGAATGATGAAAAATTATTAATTAAATGTGGCATCTTCTTAAAACAATGTTTTATTTGTAAAATAAACAATACATAATTTTATCTCAATTTTGGAATGATTTTAATTAAATTACTATATTATATAACTGCTAATGTTTTTTGAAAATAGGGAAAATATTTTTCTATTTAGAAGATAATAATAAATCTTGTTTTCTGATTAAAAATGTATTTTTCCTAAAATGTTGGTTTTGAAAAACATTGCACACTAAATATAAAAATAAATAATTCAGTTTATAGTTATTGGATTATTATATATTTTTTATGTATTTAAAATTACAAGGTACAAATTAGGATATTAACCCCAGTTTATTTCTCAGTCAATATGAACAGTAATAAAGGTACAATTTACCACCATGGTAAACGGTAAATAAGGTAAATATGTATTAGAAAAAGGTGATAAGGACATAATTATTCATCCTAATTATTATTCTATGAACTAAATTTGATTTATAACACCTATTTTTTTAAATTTATATATTTCATGAAAATGACTGATATATTATTTAAATCAATAGAAGTGACAAAAATTTAACTCTCCTAGTTTTAAATATAATATAAAAATTATCATGTGGATTATACTTACGTATTAATTAATATTAATAATAATTTTGTGATTAAGGAAATTATATTATTTTTTTCAATTTATATAATATTTTTAGTAATGAAATAATAAAATTAAAATAATACACAAAACTGATGTTGTAATAATTAAATTAATGTAAAAATCAACAGAATGATGTTAATGATGTTAAAAGTATTATAATTTCATTAAATTAGAGTGATCCAGGAACTTTATAAATTCTAATGTCATGATTGGGAAATTTAAAAACTAGTATTTTGAATTATAATTATTTATTGGTTTTATTATATTTATGGTAATGAATATTGTCAAAATTGACACTAATGATATTTTATGAAAATAATATTTTCTTAAATTATTTAAAAATCGAAATAATATTATATAAAGATAAAGGGGAATATTATTGGTTTAAAATATCATTATTGTTTTCATTTTTTGGTCAAATTCAAACCTTATATTTAAATACAATAACCTTTAAACATTGAAAAATTTATTACTATAGCTAAAATTAAAATAGGTAACCAAAGGGTCAACCAAAATTATAATGTTTAAATTTAATCACAAAGTTTCCAAAAATATTTTGGACAATGGGATTTACACACAATCCCATCTTATTTTTAAATCCCTTTCCTATTTGAGGGATTTTTATTTAAATAAAATTTATTATAAAATAATATTTAATGAATTTATATGTGTTCCTCCAACCACAAATACAAAAGCACACAGCCACAGTCACTCAATTTCACCACTTTAAGCCTTATATATTGACAGTAATCTATCAAATACTCTTATCCACATCCCTATAATCTTTATAGAGTTTTTTTGCGTTAAAAAAATACATACCACAGATCCCTTTCTGGTTGATATAAATGATTCATTGTGAAGAAGTGGAATTTGGAATGTGAATAAGGAAAGACAAGACCTGAGGTAATGGTTTATTTAAGAATGAATTAATTATTAAATTTTTTTTATGTATGTATACATTGGTTAATATTTATATTAAATCATTCCATGTTTATTTATAATTATTTCATGAATTTTTTTTACTAATAATAAAATTTTTAAATAAAAGATATCCATTTTTTCTTTTTAAAAAGATGTATAAAAATTAAATTTTTTAAATTTTTGTAAATGATGTACATTGTGATTTTTATAAAAAAGTATTGAATTAATCTATTATTAAATTATTATACATGATTATATTTTCATATTTTCATAATTATTTAATTATTTAATTCTTACATTAAATTCATATTGGTTCTTTTAAAAGAAATTTTTTCACTTTATAATTTCTTGACATAAAAAAGGAAATAAAAATAAAAACTTTATTTTCCAAATGAATTATTTCTACTAGTATTTTAAAATCATTTACTATCTAATAGAAAATTATTTCATGTTACTTGTGAATTTATAATTATATTATCATATGATACCATCCTTATTCAATTTCTAAATGGTTTATGTTTATGATTGAATGATATTTCTGAATCACATTTCATTTCCACAAGTTATGTTATGATGAAATGTTTTTTAAACCCATAATCTTTTTGGGTTCTGATAATATAAATGAGTTATGATATTTGGAAACATATATGTACAATATTAATTATGTGATGATTGGGACCTTTATCTCCCTTCAACTCATTGGTTAATTTATTATATCACATGAGATGGTTAAGGGAAACAAGAAAAAGTTCATGATCCCTTAAAGGAAAGAAGTTGATGTACAAGATATATTATGGGAAAAGGAGTTTTTCCTTAGATGTTATGGAAAAAATGTTGACATGCTTCATATATTATGGAAAAAAATTTTATTCCTAAAATAATGGTCTTAGTATTAACCTTGACGTAATAATGGTTTCTATAATTATGATGCACTGTATAAAAATTATGAAATCAAATTATGGTTCATGATTGAGTTATGATGAATTATCATTCTTATTATTGATCTCTTTTGAAATTCTAATGTTTTATTCTATAACACATTATATTAATCCTTATAATATTGGTAAGAAACCTTGTAATTTAATTGAATTTTCTCAATTTTATATTATTATATTATGGATTAATACGATCATCAATTGATATCTGCCTTTTTTACCCTTACTCAAAACCCCAGCTCACATTTTTAATTTTTTTGTTTTACCAATGATCAAAATAATTCTATTAAGTATGATATGTCAAAAATGGGTAAAATTATTATTAAATAAGTGGTATATGATGATGATATTTTATGAATAATTTCCTAATGTTTCCATGTTTCCATAGTCACAAAACCTTTAAGATCCTCAAGTCTGTGTTGGTGTATTGTAATTAATTTTCATAAAAAAGATTTAATATCTATGTATGAAATTGTTGGGTCATTATATTTTCTATCATAGTATGGGTTTACTTATCCATTGGAAACTATGATGAGAAAAAATTATGTTGATCTCATAGTGTTGGATAAAATCCTAGTGTTTTGATAACAAGCATGAATTAAAGTTGATAAACATAAGGTTTCATGGTAGAAGGTGTTGTGATTTATAAATTATATTACTTGTGTTTTTTGGAATTATAATATTTTACACAATGATTATTTTTACTCACACTATGATACATTTTTTTTTATTCTGTTGATAGAACTAAAAGGAATCATTTTAATGATTAATATGAGAGAGAATGATATGAGTTTCCACATAGGAAACAGAATTTCATGGCAGATGGAATGGATAATATTGATGTCAATATAATGAATCATTCTAATTATATGTATGATGATGATTTTACACATTTTCAAAATTGGAGAAAATAATTTTCAATCATTAATGAGGAAACATCCACATTATTTTATTAGGAATTGTGATATAATAGATGTAAATAAAAGGATTAACAACATTGATAAAATATTTTCTATCATTCAATACTTGTGGAATGAAAAATTATTCGTAGTTATTTATCATATGGATGTATAAGTATATGAACAACATAATATTATCAATAATATTATTAAAAATGATAAAATTGAATCAACGGAGTAGGATGAGTTCAGTTGTATACTTCTCAATAACTATATTCCTCAAATTATATATCCATGGTTGAAAAAATAACTTTTGTGATGAAGAAAAAGGATGATGAATCAATCTGTACATATTAGGAAAATTTTAAAAGACATGAAATGTATGAATTTTATTAATTATTTGACCCATGATTAAATTTTATTTGAATTTCGGTGGCCAAAAAACAATTCTCTGAATGGTATTACCGATTAGTGACCTTAGTATATATAATGGAATCCTTTTATATGGCCTCTATATATAAATAGAAATTAGTGATTCCCACCAATCCAATGGTTTTTATATGAAAATAAAGTTTAATACTCATGAGAACCTAAATAAATCACTTTTTGGATAGAAATTTCAGCCTTTTAGATTTCATTAATGTAGGATGAAATATCACAATATTTCATTGAATGAAACATGGATTTTTGTAATAGTTGAAAGGAAATCATTAAAACTATGAATATCAAAGGGAGATGATTTTTCTTGTTAATTAAATGGAGTAAAGAAAGATTCCAAATAATGAACCACCCACACTCCAATGATTCAAATTACTGGATTATGGGCATTATTAAATCCAGTTCATGAATAAAAAGGTTTCTCATGATTAGCCTCAACCAACTATTAATACCAAAGATAAGGGTAAATTTGTAGTCACCTTGATTGATGACTTGGGATATAATAATGATTTGGTGAATAGAATAATTATAATCCACTAAAGAACAAATTATATATTTTTTTTGATTCTAGCTCCACCCACTATATTATTTTTAAAAATTATCTAGATGTATCAATGTATCACCTCGACAATTATTTCTAGAGATTGTTGTCAAAACAATTAATATAAACATTATTTCATATCAATTACATAGATCTTCATTGATTGATGTTTATGGGAATGCCTCCCCTAAAAATATTGTTATTATACCTTTAGTTTACATTTTTTGTGAATATTGGCATGGATTGGCATTCTTTATTTTTAGACAATATTAATTGCAGAGGAAAGGATGTCACATTTCATATTTTGAATGAATAAAAAATAATTTATTGATGTAAGGATAATATGAAAATAAAATGTAAATTCATTCAATCTTGTCATTCTTAACTCCAATTCAGAGTCATCATCTTCTATAACTAGTTGGGGAGAGTGATAAAAATAAAGAAACAACAATTATATAATAGTTTATTGATGTATTTATTGAGTGATTTCTATGTCTTCCTCCAAATTTTGATGTTTTGCTTTCAATACAAATAATACCTGGTGTTATTCCTATTTGAAAGACTAAATATAGAATATCGCAAATTCAGTAGTAGAAATTGAAGAAACGCCACTGAGATAATGTTGAAAAGGGATTCATGTTCCCTAGTCTGTCAACACGGGGTGCACCAAATTTTTATTAAGAAGAAATATGGATCCATGCGACTCTTCATTTTTTATCAATAACATAAAAATATAAATATCATGAAAAGATGCAATATTCCTCATATTGATGACTTACTTGATCAAATATGTTGAGGTTAACCCTTTCCCAATATAGAATTTTATTTGGATATCCTCACCTGAGATTCAAGATGGAGGATATTCCAGAGACAATATTTTTCCCAATGTATCGATATTATGAATTTATAGTGATTCATTTTGGTATTACTAATAAAAAAACTATATTATTAAACATGATTAATAGAATCATTAGAAACTATCTTTATTTGTTATTGGTAGACTTTAAATATTATATTCTTGTATATAAAATGAAAATGGAAAAGAATGATGAAAAATTGAGGATTATTATGATGACCTTGAAGAAAGAAATGATTCAATCAAAATTTACCACCTATGAAATATTGCTTCAAAATGATTAATTTTCAGGTCATATAATCTCACATGACATTATATCTCTAGACACTTCAAGGGTAAAAGTAAATAAGAAATGGACTAGACCAAAAATGGTGACTAAATATAGTAGATTTCTTGGTTTGGATGGATATTATCATTGTTTTTTGAAATATTTATCATGATTAAATAATCCACTCACAAAAATTTATTTATAAAGGTGTGATGTTTATTTATAATAAGGAATGTGAATAGAATTTCATAGAGTTCTAAAAATTATAGTCAACACATCTCTCTCATGCTATCCTATAGTAGAGAATGGTTTGTGATCTATATTGATGCATCAATAAAGGGACTAGGATGTGAACTAATTGAAAATGACATGGTGATATATTATGCATCACACAAATTAGTGATGCATGATAAAAATTACCCGACTAGTAATTTTGAGTTAGATGATGTTATTTTTCGTTATCGATATAGATTCATTATCTCTACTAAGTATGATGAGATATATTAATGAAAAAAATGTTTAAGTTTTATTTTTAGTTAAAAAGACTATAACATTCCCCAAATAATTTGTTTGGAGATGATGAAATATTAGAACAAATCAATATAGTACAAACCTGGGAAAATGAACAAGGTGGATGATGATGTGAGGTGAATGGATCATGATAGATTATTTAAGATGAGGATCACCAAAGGTCTAATATTTAAGGATTTAGAATGGATACTCATGAAAATATTAAATGATGTGAAGAACTAATATCTTGAATCAAACAATGTAAATATTAAAGAGGTATACAAGGAAGCATAATAAATGAAATAATGGAGAAAATTGTTATTGAGTTTAACATTTATTGTAATGGAATAATATTGTTAAGGAACATGTATGTTTCCATCACATATTATATCTGTAGAGGTATATATATGATAGGGCTCATAGTTTATCAGGATATATTCAACATTGATGTATAAATATGAATAGATATGTAAAAGTGAATTTAGGGTGTGATGGTAATAACAAATATATTTAAAATCGTTTTCCTTGTTCTTGGGTAAATAGTAAGACAATTATAATAGGCAAAATAGAGAGGGGATGTTACAATGATTAACCACACATGAATGAATGTTGGAAAAAATATCCCTGGAAATTTTTTTAGGCTCCCAAATTATCTAAAAGACATAATTATATTTGGTTTATAGATCATGCCCTTATAAATTTATAACACTTCATTGATATCATATAATATTTTTCTCTTTATCAACATTACAGGTTATATATTAATTATGTGGTAAGACTGTATAGATTAAAACGTTCAGTTATGTACGTTCAGGGTATGAGATTTACCTCGATATTTTTATGATGTCTTCAACATGTTTTGGATTCAATGTTTTGTTATAACACTACCTACCATCCTCAGATAGATGGTCATCTTTGGAGGATCTTTCAAAGTATATCATATATATTGAGATCTTCCTCTATGGATTTCAATTTGGGTTTTGATCAACCCCATCCCTTGGATTAATTTTTATATAAATATATATTTTAATATAATATTAATATTGATCCTTGTGACGAAATATATGTTAAGAAATGAATAAATCATAGATAATGGGATGTAGTAATAAACTGAACGCTATTGGGACATGATCTAGTAGAGAAAATGGAAGATAATATAAGATTCATTGAGCATGACATATGAGCACCAAGAGTCGGCCAAAAAGAAATGATGATAATCATAGGATGGATATAGAGTTTGAAGTGGGCGATGAGGTATTTATCTCAGTATCTCCCTAGAATAATGTGATGTGATTTTGAATGAATGGAAATATTACCCCTTGGAATGGCGGTTCTTTTAGAATTCCTAATCATATTGGGATTATAGCATAGAAATTTGTGCATCAACTGATTATATCACAAGTCCATGATGTGTTCATGTATGAGTCAAGAGAAATTATATACTAGTAACTTCAAATGTACTAATTTAATTTTTCCTACAACAGTAGAAAAATTATATTTTTTAATAAAAATCTTTTCAGATTTTGGATCATGGATAAAAGTTCAAGGAAATATTAAAACAAGTCTGGTTAATGTGTTTTTGTAAAACTGCCAATTTGATGAGGCTACATGGGAACTAGAGGATGTGACAAGGAAGGGGTGTACACACTTATATTTATGAGGGTGATTAATTTCAAGGTTGAAATTCATTTTATTGGTGGTAGAATTTAAAAACCAGATATTTCATAGAAATTAATTTTTATATAATTTTATTTCATCGATGGTTTGTGTTGCATGTTACATCAAATTAAAAATAACCAAATAACCTTATTACAATATTAGTTTTCTATTATCATATATAGATTATATTGTGAACCATTATTATTAATATGTAAATTATTAAAAATATATGGTCTCTAGATTTGTATAATAAAATCACCATTTATCAAATTATTAGAAAAAATTATTTTAAAATAAAAGTGATGTATTTATGAAAACAATGATGAGTTTAATTAACTGTATATATCAATTTGTTATTATTTATTAATTAATTTAATAAAATTTTATATCTAATTTCCTAAATAAATTTTAATCATTCATTAAATATTTGTATAATTATTGGATATGAAAAAATTTCTTGTTATGCATAAATGTATTTTTCCTAAAGAGATGGTTTTTTCAAAATTTTCACAACCACTATAAAAATAATATATTTTATTTATTAGAATTAAATTAAATTATACTAATTATATATTTAGAAATATGAGGTAAAAAATTATTAATTATTCCCTTTTGTTTTTCGTCAATATGAATTGTTACCATAGAAACATTTGTCACCTCGATAAAGGGTAAATCGGGTTGATATGGATAAAAAATATGTGATAAGTCTATAAATGTTCATGTGGATTATTATTTGATGAATTAAAAGATTCCATAAAATCCTATGAATATAAATTTGGACATTTTGTGGAAACCATCCCATGAAAATTACATATATATTATTTAAACCAAAGGATGTGACAAAATGTCACTCCATTGGTTTTAAATGTTTTTTATGTCTTCACACAGTGAAAATTGTCATTGAATGCTATTAATTATAATTTTCTTAATTATGAAATTTTATTTATTTGGACAGTTTATTTATATTATTTTTGAGTTAACTAATTAGCATAAAAACATACATAAAGTTGATGAAGTAATAAAAAAATTAAAAATATAAAATAAATAATATCAAAAATATTAAAAGTATTATAATATGAGATAATTTAAGTGTTCCAAGATTTTCATAGATTAAAATGACATGTTATTAACGTTTTAAATAATTTTTTCAATAAAAAAGTTTTTTATTGACATTATTAATGTTAATGTAATGAATGGTGTCAAAATTTACACTAATGATATTTTATGAATATAATATTTTATTATATTTATTTAAAAAAGGTATATAATAGTATATAAAAAAATTGGTGAAAAGATATAGTCTACAATATCATATATTTCCAATTTATTGTCGAAGTTACACCTTAGATGTAAAAATTACAACCATGTAAAATTTAATCGTTTATTACCATAATTAGGATTTAAGTATGATAACTATGGGTTAATCATTATGATATGATTTAAAATTACACCAAACCATTTATAAAATCAATATGTTGGTGGGATTAAAATCTTATCTCACCTTATCTGAAAATCCATATCCATTTGGAGGTAGATGGATATATATTTAATTTATTGTAAATTAATATTTTTTGAAATTCCAAACATGACCCTCACCTCAATTATAATATGAAACATCCTCCTTCACATAATTTCACAACCTTTATTGTTATAGATAGACCATAATGTTTAAAATTATATTCCCCACTCCTCTATACATATTATTGTTTTTTTGGTCTTCCCAAATGACCAACCCTAGAACCCTTTATAATAGATCTAATGGATTCGGTATAAGGATGAGGTGGTTGAAATATGAACAAAGAAAAGAGATAGTCGATGAAGGTTTATTTCAAAAAATAATCATTATTCAACATTTCTTATGTATAATTATCCATAATATAATATTTATCTTCCATTACCATGTTTTTGAAAAAAATCAAATACGTAATTATAATTCTCTTTTTTAATTATTTTATTCTGAATTTTGATATTATACAAAATAGTTTGGACAGACTATTTTCTTTCCTAAATGAGATACTTTTTGATTATTTTTATAAAATATAGAAGGAGTTTTTTGTTTAACATATATATATTGCACATATTTTCCCTCTATAATAACAATTTAATTTTTGGAATATTTCTTCTAAATATTACAAAAATTTTTCTATGAAATAATTTTTTCATTTTAATTGTGTGGATTTTAAATAAATGATTTCAAAATAGAAGGAATATATTCCTCATAAATTTTTTCATGTGATTTCCCAAAATAATTTTCTTATTAAGAGAAAATTATTTGATGTTTAGTTAGTATGTCCTAGGGATTTGATCTGCAGATACCCTCTCTATTCATTCCCCGAATGGTTTGTGCTTATGATGGAATGCTTTTTATAAATCCTATTCCATTTATATGAGTAATGTTCTGATTAAATGATCATGAAACCCACTTGTTTGTGTTCTAATGTGATGAATGAATTATGCTACTTTGGGGCACACATTCATATATTTCATTATGTGAATGGGGGATGAATATGACCCTCTAATTCATTGGGTAATGAAAGATATATCAAGATATAGGTAAGAAAATATGATAATGATCTTGGTCTATTATGGGAAGCAAGTAAAATTTTTTATCCATTATGGGAACAAATTTTCTGTTCTTGATATGTTATTGGAAACAATTCAATGTTCTTGATCCATTATTGGAAGGAGGTGTGAATTCTTGGTCTAATAGTCTTGGTAGTTATCCATGACATATTAAATGGTTTATATAAATATTATTATTCCATACACATTTATGAAATGAAATTATAGTCCATTATTGAGTATTGATGAATTATAAAATCCTATTATTCAATTATTCTAAAATTTTAATTTTTAATCCAAACTCATGATCATGATCCTTGAATGACTGGGAATGAACCTTGTTTGTTATGATCAAGATATCATTTCCTTATTCTCATCATATTCATTTATATGATCATATTTTGATATCTGCCTTCTCTACCCTTACTAAACAACTACTCAAACCCTTTTATTATAATTTACATCCTTTCGATATGAGAAAATTTATTAAATATGATATGTTAAAAAAGGTTTCTAATTATGAATAAATTAGTTAGAGTTGATGTTGATATTATGAAATATGTTTTAATGATGACATGATTCCATGGGAACAATACCTTTACAATCCTCCAGAGAGTG
The DNA here is from genome assembly GCA_963277665.1 of Viscum album. NCBI lineage: Eukaryota > Viridiplantae > Streptophyta > Magnoliopsida > Santalales > Viscaceae > Viscum > Viscum album. The sequence continues at coordinate 1,090,335,378 of OY728157.1, read as the reverse complement.
TTGTTGTAACAAAATTAATATTCATCTAAAAATATGTCGTATCTACTTATGAAAATATTGTGTCATTTTACTATGAAATATTTACAAATTCATTCATTTTCAACAAAATAGTCTATATTAACCACCATTTAACGTTCTTGATTGGTCCTAATCTTTATTTATTTGTGACCATTTTATTATAGCTACACTGGTGTCATCATATAAAATTTTTAAATACTATTTCTAATATGATCATACATTCCATAAGTCTCAACATGAGGTAAAAATGGTTTTTTAAATTTTACATTTTTATAATGATTCCCCTAGCTGAACATTAAGAATGTATTGTTTACACCACATTATTTTAGGAAAACTCTTCAATTGAGGGAGGGAGAGATTATTCCCTAATTTATAAGCATTATTCCCATAAAATATAAAATAAAAACATCATCCCTCAATATGAAATCTCCTTAGAAATAAAAATAGATCAGAAAATATTCTTGTTGTTGTTAATTCGCAATTGATGTATGCTATAGTTTTACAAAATTATAAATATTATATGTTTTTATTTTATATGAAATATTTCAGTAGTCATGGTATTAATTTTTTATCTCTATATGCCTCATTTCCTATAAAATTTAAAGTACCATATCCTTTTTTGGGTGAAGAATCGATACCTTCTCTAATTTTTTGCGGCCACCATTTATATTACAAGCTAATGTTTTCAAAATAATCATTAATTTAGCACTAAAAGAATCATCTAGTTTAATTTGAGTATTAAAAAACATATCCAATAAATTTATGCTCTAGAAACGTCATTAATTTTGTTTTTAGACTATATACATTTTGATTTTACATTGAAATTTTAATTTTCAATTCAAATTTCCTCAAGTTCCATTACGTCCTCATTAATAGAAAATAAATTTACAGTGGAAATATTATAATTTATGTCCTTCTAATAAATATTTTCAATGAGGCCCCCTTCATCCTTTTGAGTTAACATTCTATTTATCTAATAACATTATTTTTTTATCATATAGGGTCTTTTTAAATCAATAAATTTCTTTATTCAATTAAATTTTAACATTTTTCTTGTTTTTATTTTTATTATATCACACCATGATGTAAATTTATCTTTTGATTACTTTTATGATCTCTTTATCACATCATTCATTCCTTACATCTCCATTATTCTTCTTTACTCTATGGAAGTGTGGAATTATGTTATTTGTTTTGATGTTTAGTTTCTATTAACCATGTACATATCTTAATCCACGTACACTTTTGTTACCACATGGGATGGATTTATATAGTGAGAATGTATTTTTTCATTAATATATTATATATTTCTTATAATTTGAGAAAATTCCTCCATTGATTATATTTTCCATAATTATCATCCATGATGATCATTTGGGTTTATCATCCTTATCTCATCTTCTTTGTTATAGGGAACCCCACTAAAAGGTTTCCAATAATTTAATATTCAAAGAAATTAAAGAAAACAATTCATTTATATTATGTTTTTACATGTTTAATTTTTTTTCAAATAATGACATTGATTTTTAATATTCCAGGTAATTTTATTCAACATCTATTTCTTCTTCTTGGTACATATATTACATAGCATGATATAAGACTATTGTTACATTGAAACCTTTCTAATTTATTATATTTATTTTCTAATGTTATTTTCTATATTCACAACCAATAACATATAAATATTTTTATTATGACTATCACACTCATCAAAGTCTTGATCCTCATGTTTAAAATCATAATATCAAAATTATCTTGGGTAATTTTCACAAACATCATTATGACTGTTTAGTCATCATTATTTTCATTTTAAATTTGAATAAATAATAATTTCTTATGAACTCTAATAGATAATTAATTTTGTAACAAAAATTAAACTTGAATATAATTAAATGGACACATGTAGTATTGTAACTAATGCTCTCCCACCTTCTTATCCCATGCAAAGAAATCATGGTTTTTTCTTTGGATTCGATTTATCAAATTCATTTAAATAATCTATTTTAATTATTTCTTTATGTGGGATAAGTTAACATAAATCCATTATTTCCCATATGATTTTATATTATTATATTTATGGAATTTATAGGATAACCTACATTCAATAATATTATAATCATTTTCAATGATCTTATCAACAAAAAAATATGAGTTACATAAGATATGGAATCATCCACATTATCGATTGAATAAAGACCATTCTATTGAACAGAGAACCACTCATATTTATTATGGTATTTATTGATTATATATGTAAAATTTTTCATATATATTGATAATTAGAATAAAAAATAAATCTTTTGGAATAATAAATAGAACTACTTCTGATAAACAAATATCAACCAATGATTTGAATTATATATTCAATGACATAAAATTTATCTCTAATTAATAATAATTTGATACCACATGCTATTCTTAGGGGTGAGTATACAACGACTGAGTGGGGGGGGGGGTTGGAAAACAATAATAAAATCACTAAAATTTATACATAATTTTTTATATTATGGATTACTATGATATGATCTTAATGGTAATGACGTTATGTAAGGAGATTGAGTATGAATTGACATTGAAGACGATACAAACTTTTATAAGGTTATCTCGCCCTTATTATCTAATGGCTAATTTTTAGTGTATAGTTATTGAGATTAGACTACCCATGCATCCAATTTACTATCAATGGAATGAAAGACAAAGAAATATGATTGACTAATTCTCTAACTAAAAGATTAATGAAGATCTCAAATGAGTTAAAAAATTTCAACTTTATATACCACAAGTTATATCAATATTTAAACATGGTGTGACCACATTTTATTATCCTAAAAAACTATTGAATATATATTGTATATATCATCTAATAATAATCCACGTCTTTGTTTCCTCACACACACATTTCCTGGTGGGTAACCAATTTATTTATAGGAGTTACATGCACTCTTACATGACCCTATTGCTTATGATGTGATACTTATAATTGAATGATTTGAATTATGAAATCAAAAGGATCATAGAGTATATCAATATATATTTGAGTATATTTATGGTGTTGAACCATGACTCGGTCATGGATCCTTAAATTTATCTATAATCATAGATCAGACAATCTTATTATATTATACTCAGTTATACAAGGATCCTCCACAATATATTGTCCTTCATAACATCAGCACATATTAATGCATGAGCCTCTATTTCATAAGAAAATTTTAATGTGACCCCAAAAATCGTGTGGCACATAAGTATCCCTAGGTGGTCTTCACAATGAAGTCATATTCTCCTTTTCTACACAGAAACCTAAATATAGTGAAATGATAATAGGTGTTTAAAAATATAGTTCATGTCAATCTAATTCCAAATCACATCACGTGAACACCCTTCATGTATTATATTATATATGTATACCATCTTTTCATGTAAGGTTAATTCATTAATCCCTAAATAGATTCATAATAAACCTATGTGACCATGATATAGTTCGACTCACATGAGATTAATTCATCTTTTTCTAGGAATGTGTCTATAATTTCAACGACTCATGTCAGTTAAATCCTTTTCCATGTGGTATTTACTCTATTTGGTTCCAATGTGATTAGATCTATCAAGTCATGAATATGAATCTACAGAAAAACATCACTCTGTAAATTATTATGAAACTCCACTGAACTCGAAATTGATTAGGACTCATATATGACCATTTTTTTAAAATGAATACATCATGGAAAAATTAGAAATTCATGAATTAATTGTACTTAAGAATCAATTCATATCTCCCCATCAATAAAGTGTTCATTTAGTACGTTTACATAGTATGGAGTGGTGATATGAAGAGAACGCTATCAATTATTGTAAGATAAATGAAATATTGAAAATGTCTCAATTTTGGTCACTATAGCCCAGGATGACTCTGGTATTATTAATTTAAATAATGATTTTTCAATGGTAATCAGTTTAGAAAAGCCATATTCTGATCACTAGACACAAACACATGTGACCACTTACTTACATTCACATAGGATATTTATTTAGTTTTATCGACACTCAAGAAATCAAATATAACATTAAATTTCAGTACAATATCTCATACCTATCTAACACATAAATTATAGCCATGCCAACCCCAACCCACCAGAGTGGTGAACTCGATGGTATTCTCAATAATACATCATCAGTATCCAAAAAAATGGATGATTTAATATTAACACTATTATAATATTACACCAATAACTTTTTCATACCCATTATCCTCCAAAATCTAAAACACATGAACAACACAACACCTCTAGTAGGGAATTATCTATTTATTTTATACATTAATCAATGATTTAAATACTATATTAATTATTAGTAATTTATCATAGTCATATTGAAATACTTTACACTTCAATTATGTAATTAATTAATTTAGAGTAGATACAAACATTCTTCTTATTTATGATGCTTCACAATTTCTATCTCATAAATATTTTCTAAACTATGAATTTCTATTGATTCATTAATTGATAAGAAATGAGATGAAAATTATCATCAATCCATAATATCCTATATTATTGTAACCACATGTGTTGGTCCAAAAAATTGAATATGAGGAAAAGTGTTAAATGTTTTATAATTGTGTTTATTTAAAATCATTGAATATATTTTTAATTACATTACTAATTCTTATAGATTATTATATAAATTTTTAAAATTATAATATTTTTTACAATTATATTTTTTTTCAAATCAAACATTAATATTACATGGAGAAATAATTTTCTATGTAAAATAATAATTTTGAAAAAAAATCCATGAATAAAACTAATTTAGAGTTTATTTTAATTTTATAAGATTAAGTTGGAAAATATATTTGATTTGGGAGACTAACACAATCATTATGTATGATTAACTAAAAATTTGAAATAGAAATAAAATATTAAATATAGAATAATGAATATATAAAAGCATTTCACTTTTTTTAGAACTGATTAAGAACAATCACGATGATACTCTAGTTAAATCTATGTAATGATACAAAAAATGAACTACATAATATTAAATATACCATCTGTATGAAAGAAACTGCCGGTACAATAGATAAAATTGTATTTTGGAAGGATTAATATTATAAAAGAGAAGATTTGAATTATTTTTCAATGATTTATGAAGGTTTTGTTAAATTAAACTAATGTTGTCTAATATTAATTTGTTAAATCTAAAGGCTATTTATGAATTACCTATAAAATCAACTACACATGTGTGGGAAAATTTAGTCTCATGTATGATAATATACAAACATCCTCAATTCCATTAAAAGAAAAATAGAGCCTCATTCAAAATGTCCTAATACAAATCTTATTTCAAAAACCATAATTATATTTTATATAGTTGTTTTTTCACATAATAATTAATTTCAGAAATGATATTCTTATTATTAAATTATTTTTTTCAATGAAAATGAAATAAGAAAAAATCATTGGATATTTTGACGGACCCTGGATCAGGTTCTCAAGAGAAATAAATGCATTTTATTCTATATTAAAAAAATGCCTATATATTGCGTAATATTGAAATATATAATCATATATTTCATTTAATGTTTTAATATTAGTGTTTGGTTGAAGGAATTATAGTCTATAAATCATGATTCACATTCAGCTAATGGGTTTGAAGATATTATTTTTTTGATTTATTAGATGAGGAAATATAGAGGACAATTTATGTATTTAATTTACGTGTAGAAAGAACCAAATATGTCTAAAATAGAAGATATAAAATATTCCTAATTTATTATATTATGATAAAGTAATAATAATTTATAGTGAAATGAAATCATAGTTATTATTTTTCTTTTTCTTTTCTTCCATATATATTTATATTAAACCATTATGTTGTTATTAATTATTCACCACATCAATTAGATTTTAGAGATATTAGTGGATGTATTTTAACGTGGATAAAAAAAATTTCATTCTATTACATTTAATTCAACGCCTTTGAAAAGTGATATATTCTTATATGTCACCACATAATTGAATCATGTTCTTTAGTGTATCCCTTTATAGTGATACATGTAAAATAATTTCCTAGTGTTTTTTGTGAATGAAATTAATACGCTTCAAGGTTTATTACCATCCCATGAACAAGTTCCTATAGGGAAATTAGAATCATGAAACCAAATATTACCCACACTCTTAGGTTGTACTTCATTATATGGTCACAAAAAGGTTCAACATATCGATATGGATAATTAATTTTAAGGAATTCAATTCTTATTTATTATCATGGATAATTTTTCAATTGGGAGAAAAATACTTTTATTTATTTTTTGTATTTACTAAACATGGAAGAACCAAATCTGATATCAAGTATGGTGTCTTAGACTATATTTTTTTCTTTTTATCTATGAATGAAATATTTTTATGTCATGATATAAAGTTGTCAATGAATAAAGAATAATTAAAACATATTAATTCTGATAAAAATGCACAATTTTTTTCAAAAGAATTAGAATGTCATTAATATTTGAAAATAATGAATTATACATTATCAAAATTAATTTTGTACAAATTATAAAAAATTTACTAAGTAGATATGAATGTGACATAAACAATGTTACATGTGTTTCATAACTGGTATGATGATTTCAAGGTTATCCAAAATGAGAACATTGATGATTGGTTGACAGCCTTATTGATGTTATATGGGATATATGTGGACATGGAGATTAAATATAAAAGTTTGTAATTGTGAATAAAATCATCGTACGATTTCATCCTTTAAATAATTTAATGTTATTATAGAATGAACAAGGTAACCAAGTCTTATTATCTCTTTATAATCATCATAAAATGGATATTACATATAAAATGTGAATAAATTCAATGATTCCATAAATTCTTTGATAAAATTATTCTACATTTCAATCATAGGAAATCATATATCTATAGAATGATGGAATTAAATAATAGGATTCTAGGGAGGTATTGTTATAACTATTAGCATAAAAATTAAATTAGAGCAAAGGAAGGTAAAATGGTTTGTTAATTTATGGTGAAATTTATTTTATAAAATTGGAGCTGAGATATCATAAGATGGTTAACGAGGAAGCCAAACATGAAGTCACACCTAAATAGTTGAGAATATATACCCTTTATGTAAACATTAAATCAATGAATTCATCTGGGAAAAGGTTTGGGAACTCATCAAAAGAAAATTGGATGATAGAGCTGAGGAATTCAATGATGAAAATGCATCCAAATATATCAAATATAATAAATATACAATAAAATAAATGTTTTTAGTGAAAATATGAAAATGAGGAACAAAAAAAGTAATACATACTTTAAAAGTAGAATATGAAGGTTCTCTTGAATACTTTTACTATTAAGGGAAAAACTGAGATCCTGCATACGTGGCATGAAGTTAACCATGCAGTTGACTTCTTGGCCTCCATGGAAACCCCAAAATCCCCTCTTTCAGATCTCTATACTATCGGATCCCTCTCCTTTGGTGGAGTGGACATGGTTATTGGGGATTCCCTAGGTCTCCATTTTTATAGACACTCATGATTTGTATGTTCTTATTTTTCATTGAATTAAAAAATTAGTCATTTAGTAGTAGATAAATATTAGTAAATATATAAGTCCTTTATATGGATGATCTAGAACATAATATTATTAGTGTTAGGAAACTTTATTACTCTTAATTAAAAGTTGTGTCCAATCAAATGGTATACTTCATCAAATTTAGTTATCGAATCACATGCACCAATTGTTTGAGAAGAAATGTTTATTTATATCATGTTTATTGTGGGAAAACCATTGTTATATTTATAATAGAAGATGAATATTAATGTTTAAATTGAAGAAATAGTAATATCCAATAATAAATGATAGTATGTTATTCAAAATTAATGGTTTTAGTTGACATACCAAAAATGATATGAGGCTGAGAGAAGGCTTTTTCTATAATAGTCAGAGAGAAAAAGGTGAGAAATCCCTACTATAAGTAGAATGAAAGAGCTTCAAATCTATTAGATCTAAGTCAAATTGATATGTTCAGTCACATGAAGATTATAAAAGCAATTGGTGTGGTATATATTATTCTATTAGTTTACTATTATATTATAATTGGATGTAACATGTTCATATAAGAAGAATTAAAGGAAATTGAATTTATCATGTTTTTTCAATGGTTATAAGAAAGTAAAACATGATGAAAGATAAATTATATTTAATTTGAAAATGGTATGAATTAAACTTATAATGTGATGGAAAGCTAACTACAAATTCATTGAATGAAACATTAATTATCATTGATTAGAACACAACTGTAATGTAGTAATGTTGAACGAATGAACTGATTTGTAATCAAATTGGAATGAACATTTCTAATTGAGTATAGAACATATCAACACTAATGGAAGGAGATGACATATCTTGTGTCGTACCTAAATAATTTTTATGTAATAAAACCTAGATATAAGAAGGAACCATAAAAATATTTTATAGGAGTATGAAATGACTAATAAAATATAAAGTTATTGTAATCATGATATACGTTTAAAATAATGATAAAAATCATGTTTAGTGTATAGATAAAATAAATAAAGGGATAGCATTAGGTCAATCATTAGTGATTAAAGAAAAAATGTTCTGAAATATGTGGTTGTAAAATATTATAAAAATTAATTCTGTTAGTTTTGTTGATGAAGTATCCAAAAATAAATATATAGTTCTATATTTGGGTGACTATTTTGAAGAAATGAATGAAACAAAATCAAATTCTAGATGGTAAATGAATTCAGATTGAGAATAAGATTTTTAGGTATAATCGGTGGATGTGGAAGCTACTAAAGAGTAGAAACCAACAACACATTAGATATAATATGATTAGATGTTAATGAATAAAATATTAGTTGTGATAAATATTCTCCCAAAAAAAACTGATAGAAGGTGTAATTTAGTACATATTGATTTACAATCAAGAGTGTATCCATCATAATTTTAAATTTTTTAAAAAATAGGTGATTGAGGATCTCGATCCAATAGAAAAAATAAAACATGGGATCTCATGTAAATAAAAAAGACTAAAACATCACAAAAGAAAAGGTGGTGTTTCGAAATTTGGATGTTTAAAAAAGTAATTTTATTTATTCAAGAAAATAATTAATGTTAACTGTGTTCATGTGGAATAATGATTCATAGTTACATCAATACATGAAATAATAAGATAGATCCAAAATAGGGAAATTCAATGTAATTTCAGAATTTATAAAATGGATGACAATATGATGTAATTGAATGTAGAGATCGGGAATGGTGTATATAATGATAAAACATTATGTTTTTACATTAGTTATAAGGAATCCAATATTTATTGGATTAGAAAGTATTTATGCAACCTTAAATAAATACCTTGAATTTGTTACAATCAGTATGATGATTTCACGATAAAACTAGAATTTAAAAATGGTGGTTTATATCATAATAAATATTTGAAATCAACTAGGGAACATAATTCTATAACCTGAACCTAATCAGTGATCGATCCGAAACAACCCCAAGCATGGCTTTATAGGACAAGGGCTAGCCACCAACAATGAAAGTGGTATTGAAAATTGGGATACCTTTACCCAATGTACATTTATGCAATCATCCAACTATCTCAATGAAGATTCATAGAGGACTAATAGTAAAATGAAGCAACAACTTGAAATTAAACCATGCATGAAATCCCTCTAGGGTGTAGAATTATATGATTGTTAATAATATATATTTAATGTGTTAAAATATACATCCAACCAAAAACATCTCCCAACATGAAAAATAAGAATGTTAAATCCAATGATTTCTTAGCTTTTTGTCTTAATGATCGACCATTATACATGTCAAAAAGTAACAGGCTTCCATAAGATCCTATATAGTCACTACCGACCTATCCATCTCCTAAATATGGAAAAAAATATTTGTGAAAATCCAATTTATGGTAGATTTTATACATACCCAATATGATTCCTTAAATGTCTAGGGGGAATTAGGAGACATAATTGGAATAGATAGATAGTAGTTAGTAAAGAAAAAATTAATTCAGCTCAACCCAAACAAGATAAAACAACATAAACCGAACAATGGGGGATCAACATCGTGTGTAGATGAACTACATGTTAGGTCTTTTCCACACATATAAGGAAATTAACCTTATCCAACCATGTGATGCTCAACACAGAAGGTACATTGTATTCCTTGTGCACCTTCGCAACCCATCACAAGAGAGTAACAAAATCCGAAGGTATGGATTCATATATATATATATATATATATTCTCATAAAATTAATCCAAAAAGAGAGAGAAATAAGATTTCCATATGAAAACCTGAGCCATTAATTTTTTTACAACCTTTCCTAAAGTCCATGAATGATGCCCAACATCTCACTTATACTCCGAGAAGAAAACCTCCTAGTCAAGCCTCACCGGACCACCACACCACATAGTTGAGTAGAAAAAAAATCTAAATAGAGTAACAACACATTGGTAAAACATATGGGATCCACATAGTTTATAGATAGAGGACCTATTCATGATTATAAAAGGTAGGTTCACTCAAACAGTTGATAGAGTACCCATGCCCTACCTTATAATACAATTCCACTGTAATTGTTAATGGAGGACCCATTCCATGAATCTATAAGAAGGTTCCACTCTATTTATTGAGGGATATTCCCTAATTATACATCTGGGTTCCACTCTGGTACATGATAGAGGACTCATGCCTAGCACAATTTGAGGGTTCAACTCTAATATATGGAGGACCCATGCCCTGTTCGAGCTAGATGGATTTCATTCTCTGATAGTAGAGAACCCATGTTCCGAATCCTTATTTGGTTTATATTAGAAGAGTATATAGAGGACCCATTTCTAGCATAGATGGAGGGTTCCACATTATTTATCAAGGACCCATTCCTAGCATAGAAAGCAGGTTCATCTCAGGATGCGTTTGGTAATCATTCTTGATCACTACCATTTTCAGGCACTACCCAAATATTTGTAGAGCTCGTAGCATCTCACTTCATATCTCAAAAACTATTATTGAGGTAAAATAAAGATCTATGATATATATAATTGTTATAGGATAATCATGGTGCAAAATCTACATTAAAAAAGGTGATATAAAATATTTTTGTTTCCACAAATGAATCTAAGGTGTACATAGCGTGTGAGGGAACCTACTCAGTTTGTGGTCCCTCTACACTACCTTTCCGCATTTCTCAACATACATGGATCCCAACAAATTTATAAGAGAATGGTGCATATGAGGACAACAATTAATGTCCTTGACACTCCAGATACTACAAGTGCACATTGGTTGTGTCCATGTACTTCAATACATATCCCTATGACTAGACATGTATTCAACTACATCGCCCAACTATTGTGCTCTGACACCCGACTTGACCATCCAAGGAAGAGGTATATGAAATTTAGGGGGTCTACATGGTATTCCATCCTTATAAATGTTAAAAACCCAAGACACCATAGAATAGGGGCTACACAACATATGTTTTTCTTGAAATATAGTTTATAGTTATGTTTTTTTCATAACTATAGATTTGAACTCCTCGTATTATCTATGGCACATTCAACAACATATATTAGCTCTACATCATCCAAAATTTGGGATCTAGTCCTTATTTTTGGTTTTTTGTCATCCAGTTGATGGAAATCCATTCCATTTTCATGTGGGGGATTCACCATATGCATCGAATGCACCTACATAATCTAAATTAATTTATTCATAATTTGAATCTACAAATAAATCACCCTAAAATCCACTATTAAAAGCCCTCATTCATCATTATATTACCCAAACATGGATTTTACATGATATTGGGGGTCAGAATGGTCTCGTTATTTCCAAAAAATAATGAATCGAAACAGTGAGGTCCAATCGGTGAAGAATGAAATGAAAATGTGGGAGTAAGGAACAATAACCAAGGTTTAACTATAAATAGAAATGTTTTGTTTAAAAATGATAAGTAATGGGGATTTATGGGATTACAATTCATTTTAATAATCAATGAAGTTAGTACATTGGTGTATGCATGGTTCAACAATTTGTGTAGATCATAAAATTGATGATCATGCTAAATAAATTTAATAAAAATGACCATAGTCCCAAGTTTGATGATTCCTTCCATCATATTGTATCAAGATTAATTGAATAATTCACATCATAATGAATGGAGGATTTCATTTCATTCTTTGAGCTCTTATATACTCTGATCTAGAGATCCATCATCATATGAAGCTTAATTTCCAACAAAATGACGATGAACACTCTAAAATCCTCCTAGGGTTTATGAGTATAACACTAGAAAATTTTCCATATCATAATACATTAGATGTAATATGTATCATTATTTTTATTAAATTAATTACATTATTAATGTAGTTAATCAAATAAAAATATCACCAATTGTTAGATTATCTGAACGCCCCTAGACAACAAGTATTAGGTCAAACCTAGGGTAATTATTTAATTCTTGAAACAATTTTTATCCCTTATTCCTAATTTGAGCATCTCTTTAAGTGTTTTCCCATATTATTTAAAAAAATGCATTCATGTAATATAAATTATATTTAATAATATAATAAAGTTAATTACAGCCTCATTGAGACTCGTAATTTCATGTCATCTCAATGCTTGGCTTTGAAAATAGTTATTGAAATAGTACAATATCTTAAAAGGAAAAAATTAGTCTCTATATCATTACCTCCATAATTATCATCCTAAAATATAATAAATAAACAAAAAAATAGTTTATGGAGCCATCATCTAGATCTCCCACTCGGAAGAGCTATCATACCATTTTTCGTACTACCACAACATGTAGTCCAAGGGAATGGTCCATCCACACTGGGTCCGGCTCTGGTTGGTCCCCTATAGTTAATAGGTTCCCCAAAACGGTAGCCTCATTATTTATGTTCATCTTATCATAGTATACAATGTGCACAGTGTCATACACAAAAGGGTTCAACTATGGATTTTGGAAGACATCGTGCACACGCACATGTTTTAGTGGTGGGGCGAGAAGGTAAGAAACATCACCAACCCACTACACAATCTCGACATTCTTGATATACAACTTGATAGCCTTCCTCCATGGATGAATTTATGCCGTCTTAATTTTAAGGATAATATCAAGAAATTGTTTTATCCCTTCTTTAACTACCTGTTCCTACAAATTAAAAATTCATAATATATATGCCTTTTCTTGGTTGTCCTTATCTACTCACAGATAACCTAGACCATCTTCGTCAATGTCGTCACCAACTATGGCCGAATAAGATATTTCTCTCTAATCTCGATTCAACATAAGGGAAACTTGTAGGGTCTTTCTAACAAGGCCTCAATGTGATCAATTCCAATTATAGAGTGTTATATATTGTTCTATGAAAACTATATAAAAGGAATATGATCCTACCATCTCAAGAAGAAGTCTAAATACAAGACTTTAACATACCATCCAAAAACCTATATATATTCATGTTATACCCATCTATATGAGGATGAATGGTTTTATACTGCATTTGTTGGGTCATGAATGCCTCTTGCATGTATCTTTACAACTGTGACATAATCTGAACATAATTCTCATATATAATAGTCAAGTGAACCTCGTGAAGAAAAAAAATATTGTATGTATAACATACCAAAAATCCCAACCACGCTCTGATCACTTATATAATGTTAGTCTATTTCCATCATGATTCAGTAATCTATAACCTATAATGTTTCATAGAACATCACTATAAGTGGAATCCATATCAAAAATTTTGTGGATATGTCATTCCAATTCCACTATGGGATCAGTAGGGAATGTTACATACCTTCTAGAACCTAGTTCTAAGACATCACCTTCTGACATGTGAGAAACCAGAATACTAACTCAACCACAATCTATATCATACAGTAGCCCCAAAAACTATACAAAATCTATTTTAATATATTCCCAACATCAGGATGTACAACCAAAGGATATGTCTATAACTCTCATATACCCTCCTCTCGCATCCTGACTAAGACCATCCTCTATCTCTGGAATAGAATGACATGATGATGTCCTTCATAATATGTATATGTTTATTCAATTATAGACATATGGTCTCAAAAGTGATCATATTTAATGCCTCATTGTTTAGACACTATCACACACTACAAATGTAGAGCAGTAAACACCATCAACTGAAGAAATGTTATAGACCTATGCTCCATGGGGGTGAGATACGAAGAATCCATCTTCTCATGATATTATGCACCAAATGAACATCATATTTCCAAATAAGGGAATTTTATACTATGTTTTATGTCCAAAGGTAATATACTATATCAAACACATAGTCCTATACAAATTTCAACCAGAACCATTTCCATTGGTTCACGTCTATTCATGTCAATTCATAAATAAGACTCTAATGCTACGAGTAAACCAAAATGTTCTCCCCCAGAAGATAGTACCTCCACATCATCAGGGAGAATACTATCGCTTCATGATCTAGGTTGGGATTTGGGTGGTTCAACTCATTGGGTTTCAAATTACACTTCTAGTATTCGGTAAATTCCTAATGCTGCATCAACATACTTATGAGCCTATTTCCAGAGGCATCATAATAAAATACGTACTACATGCCCTCCTACAGCAGTCTCAACAAATGATAACATGTATATCATAGCCTAAAATCCTATATTGAACTCTCACACCATCCAATCCTATAATATTCTACCCTTTCAAAATTAGTGTTGTCAAAGGGGATGAAATATTATAGAATTATGTAATAAACCTCCCATAGTAATCATCCATGATAAGAAAACACTACACATCTAATATGATCCTGATTGGATCCCAAGAAATCACTACCTTGATCATCGCTAGGAACATGGAAAAAATGATATAAAATCACGTTCCTCAAGAATTGAACCACATGAATCTAGAAAAGAAACTTTGAGATCTTTCCTTATACATGTTTCTCTCAATGAAAATATAGTACCACTATCAAGTGTATTTCATGATTATCCTTTGATGCAGAGTAGATGACTATTTCATCCCTGATGATACCTAAAAACAACTCCATGTACGACTCGAATATATGGTTCATCAAATACATATTCATCACTAGGGAATTTGTCACACTAATGGGCATGAGTAGGAACACATAGTGTCTGTAGAAATATCAAAATGCTAGATTTGGAATATAAACCTCAGGAACACACAACTGGTCATAGTAATTCCAGAGATCGATCTTTGGTACCCATATCCTACCTCAAAATGGTCAAAGAGGTCATCATTCCTCAGTAAGGGCTACTTGTTCTATATCGTGGTGTAGTTTGTGAGACGATTATTAATGCATAGCTTCAATCTCCCATCATCCAATTTCTTTAACAATAGTGGTGCTGTGAAAGGGCACATAATATGCCAGATGGATCCCTTCTCTCGACAGTTCTCCAATTAAAATTGTAACTCTTAGATCTCATTAAGTTCTATCTGATATTCCATGAATGATATCAGTGCAGTTCTGGGATGAATGTCCATACAAAAACCCATCTCCCACATCCATGGTAGTCGCAAAAAATCCTAGGTGAAGATGTCAATAAAATAATCAATGACTGAAGGAATTTAGATGCATAATTATTTTACTACACCAGGGTATATATCCATCAACTGATTGGTTATGGGCTACTACATATTGCTCATAAAATCCATTCATCCCAAAAATGTGATCACTCTCACACATAAAGAAGAATCCCACCCCATTAGTCTGTGGGCATATGAATCATATGTTGTGAGAATAAATTTTTTCTTTGACCATGGTCAACAATTCCATACCCAGGATGATGTTATATGGTTCCATCGTGATGAAAAAAAGGCCCCACCTAAACAACTCTCCACCAAGAGATAACTCACACTGCTAAAAAATAAAAGCTATAAAATAAGAGTTCCCTATAGAATCCTAAAGACACTACCTCTGGGAAATGTCCTCCAATGGGAGCTTCATTTTTTGCACTATGAGTATATAGATAATGGAATGACATGTACCACTATCTACATATGTAAATAAATAGCATAACATACACATCATGTACATATACTCATCTCGTATGTAGGGGGGTAAGATACCTCCAGATCCTCCATCCATCAATTTCCCCAACCTCCACCTCCATGTGCCTGACGTGGGTCTTATAGTAGTGATGGTGAAAGATATCATAGTGTATTTCACAACCCATAGCTCCTCTGAATCTTATTCTAGCTCGACATCCCATTGGGACTCCATGACCTCTCCTGGTTGATCCATTATCGCATTGCTACCATCATTGTAGATGTCTATTTTCTACATGTATATCCTCAATAGTATGCCTAATTTAGAATCCACATGTAATGTTACATCGCCCATCACAAGATTAAAAATTCCCCAATTTGGGATGACATGTTTCTTTTTGCACTATCGTTCCTGCCTGACCATGCATCTTATTTTGATCACTAGTTTTCCTCATGTACCATGATCTTGTTTGCATAATCTAGCTAGCTACTATAGAATAATCAAAAATATGATTCACACTGCCAGCTTTGACAACCTAGAATATGAAAAATAAGAATATATATATCCCTAGTGCCAATTACAACTCCCTCTACTATTTGGGTATTTAAAAGGGTAACACATTGGCATAGATCTCTCAGAAGAGTCTATGATCAATCTTTTGTGGTCTCAAGTATCCATCTGGGATCATTTCTAGGGTGTACTGCATAAGTAGTTTCAACCACTTATCATATTAATCCTCCACCATCCCTCCCTGTAGTAGCTCAATAATATCTTAAATCTAAAGGGAGAAAAAAATGGAGGGTTAGTACTCCACACATAATTACTTATAGAAGTTAGGACATGAGAGTTTCGAATGACCATGTATCTAGGTAAAAAGACTCCACAAGATCCCAAATACTTTATAGAAAAGGGTTCCTTTGATTTCCAAAAAATGATTCAATGATTATTAAATGAGTCTAAAAACATCGACCCCCAACTCAATACAATCACCTACTACATGAGGATCTGGCTCACCATGGATTCTTAATGGAATTTATCATTTGAAGTCATAGAATTTGTTATTCCTGTGCACATCCTCATCCTACTATTCCCTGATGATCATCTTATTAAAATATATGGGTACTGCTATTATTATACCTAGAAGAAGAATCTCAAGGGATCAACCATGAATTGAGGCTTCATATCTTATCAGATCATTGTCACGAATGAAATCTTTTTTCATGGATGGATTTTATCACAAAGGAATCTTGAAATTTTAGTTATTACATACCATAATATAATGAGAATATATACATATATATATATATGAAATCAAAAGATAAATCAAGAAGGATAGTCAATGACTCAATCCTATATAATGAATCTACCATTGATCCATGCAAATGAAGTCTTTGTTTTCTAAGTTGAAAAGCATGTATTCATGGTCTGGGTGAAGTGGCAGGTCAACCACCCATACCATCATATGATTCCCTGGTCTATGATCCGCATACGAGACAATTTGACACTTTTTCTTTAATGGGACTATACAAAAAACCATTCCAAGGATCAAACCTCATATGATATCATTCTATCATGACCTGACCTTAATTGGGGCTCGATTCATTACTACAAAATCGTCGCCTCCATTAGTTCAGGGATAGAGACCAGTGGGGAATGTAATATCTATCATGTGGAGGCCATTACCTAATGTACTTGTATGAACACACCCAACCATATTATTTATAATTTATTTTGGAATAATAGTAAAAATATGATGCCACATGATTGAAATACTTGAATGAAAAACATCTATGGTGTAAATGTGTATGATAGTTAACGATGAAAATTATAGGAAAAAATTCATTCCCAAATAGAAATATGTCCCCTCATGACAAAATAGGATTTTAAAATTCCTAGAGATCCCATCTCTTGATCTCTTGGTTGCATTTGTTATATGTAGTCTAATGTAAAAGGTATCCTTTAGATCCTATGTAGTAACCATCGACATGTCTATCGTCTCAATAAGACACAACATGTGAGGTGGTAATCCAATAAGGGGTTAATATATAGACAACTATAAATATTTTTTTAAAGATGAAGGGGGAAATGTATGATACACAATAGGAATTGATATAGAGTAGACAGTACATAGAGGACATGATGCAGCAATACCCAAATAATGAGAATGTGACATCATCAAAACATATTGGTATCAACATGGTGTGTATATGGACTACACATTGAGTTGATTCCACCCAGAGAAGTATATTGACTCATTTGACCAGGAGAAGAAAAAAATGTAAATAACGTGGAATAAACCATGCGTCATCCCAACCCATGGAAAGAGAGTAACAAAAAAATGTATGCATATATATATATACATTCTAAGTATTATAAACCCAAACTAGAGAGTTAGGGGATCTCAATCTCACATATCATCCCATCAAAAGAGTTACCAAAGGTTTCAATACTCCATCTATGATTCCTAAAATCTCACATGTATTCCCAAAAGAAAAATACATGACATGCCTTATGTCACTATTATTAAAAAAATTTGATGGGACAAAATATATAGGTAGTGGAACCATCCACTAGTACAATATGAGGTTTCCACTAAATGGATAAATAGATCCCCAAATACAACTTCCAATAGGATGGTTCCACTGTAATTGTTGATAAGGGACCTTTTCCTTGCCTAGTGGGAGGGTTCCACTCAAATAGTTAATAGAGGACCCATTTCATGAATCTACATGAGGGTTGCACTATAGTGCCAGATGTCCCACTATCTAACTCTATAAGAGGGTTCCACTCTATAATATGTTAGATGACCCACAACAAATCATAGATTTTGGCTTCAAAATTACAATATAAATTACCCATACCATTTCTAGAAAGAGGGTTTCACTCTCTTTTGGTGGAGGACATAAGACCATACCCCGCATAAGGGTGGCACACTACATGTCTATAGAGGACCCATTCCTATCCCAGTTGTCGGGATCCACTCTTGTCATTGAGGATTCATGTCTAGTCCACCTAGAGGGTTCCACTTGAAATGCCTATGGTGATCCTACTGGATCACTTCCATAATTCGGAACAACATAAATAATATCCAAACCTAGTAAATATGATATCATATATCTAAATATATGATAGAGGTAAGAATCCAGTTCTATGTGGAAAAAATATCAGGATATGCTACTTAAAAGAAACAATTCCATGTTAAAACGAAAGAGATATAAGAGAATTAAGTTTCCTAAAATTGTACAAAGGTGTACATTGTATATGAGGGGAACCACATGGCATGTGGTCCTACTACGCATCCTTCTCTTTTCCCTGGATATACATGAATCTGGGCACATTTAGAAGTACATTTTAATCAAGTGGACTACACTCTATGTTCTAGCTACTCGGGATACTGCACAAGAGCCTTGGTCAAGTCCTGGTACTTCAATACATGACCTTGTTCTTAATTGTGCATTCCCACATCGGGTAATCTACATGTTCTCTAACTCAGGGATTGTCTACCTAGGGAAGTGGTACATGTTGTGTAGTGTTTATACAAAGAATACATCCCATATAAATATCGGAAACCCTAGCTACTATATCATATGGGATACTCACCTCGTGTTCATCTTGATACATGATGTGTAGTCAGGTTATTCATAGAACATTACATCTAAACTCCATGAGCCTAATCTGGTTGTTCCTCAATAGATATTACCACCATGTCATCCTCAAACGTTGTATCTTGTATTTATTTGTCATTTTCAGACATCTAGTGGCCATAAATTTGTTTTTTTTCATCTAATGGGTGGTTTTTATATGCATTGTACACACCTCCGTCATCCACCATCATTGATTAAGACATCAAATCAACAAATCAATCACCTACAACCCGAAAAGTCACTTCATACATCCTTAATTCATTATTCTATTTGTTAAATAAAAAATTATCACAATTTTAGGGGTCTGGCCAGGTTTAGTACCATCTGACAATGTCAAAATCATACTATGGGGTCCAATCAGTGAATAATGCAAATAAATTATGAGATGGAATAATAATAGAGTTTTAGCTATTAATTCCCAAGAGTTCATGGATAATGATTATGAATATGGATATTTGGTGTCATAAATAAATTGAATAATAAATAGAACCACTATATTGATGCTAGGAAGGTTCAATAATTTTCAAAAATCATAAAAGAGATAATATTTCTCAATCAATTTATTCAAAAAGATCATACAACATATTTTTATAAGACCTACCATGATATTGTGTCATTCATCATCAATGAATTCACATTCAATTGAATGGAATAAGATGTTCCGTTCACTCTACCTTGATTTTATTAGATCTAGGGATTCTTCATCATCTGATATTGATTATCCAATAGTTGTAGGATGATCTCAATAGATTCCTCCCTAGTTTTATAAAGCTAACCATAGGAAAATTTCCATACCAACAAACAAATAGATGCAATATATTTAAATGTTTTAATAAAATAAATAAATTAATAATTCAATTAGTCTATTAAACATATTTACCATGAATAACATATCTTTACACCCCATGCCGACCAGTTTTAGTTCTCTCATAGGGTAAACATTACATTAAATACCTAATCATTGTCTGAGATTTCTAATATGTGCTTACACTTAAGAGTTATATAATTTTCATTATTAAAAATGAATGTGTATTAAAAAATATACTTTAGATTTTTAAAATACATAATTTAGGAAAACTCGGCCTCAAAATTGCACTTTGTCAGCTCATGGATCTGAAAGTATATATAGAATATTCCAAAGTCTTCGAAGGTAAGACTGAGTCTCTATTGTGAATTAAATGCTTCCATTCAATATTGAAATCATATATTCATACCCATAATTTTTGTACAATGATATAAAATATTGTTAATTGAATATTAACTACAAAACATTATGATCCACACATAAATTTTATCAGTCTTATATCCTTTGAATCTTAAATATATAAATGACTTGTTCGTAAGAGATTTACTTCATCTAACGCTTGATCTCATTAACAATAACCCCTCATATACTTATTATAATGGAAATATTTCATCAAACAATAGGACACGGAATCATAAGAAATGTTGTGTTCAAATTCTCAGTATGGGTAAATAATGGAGATATCAATGATCAGTTAATATTAGATAAGCATAAAGGTATGAGAACATGAACATAACATTTGAAAACTATACCAAACATATCATCAGTTAGATTCTTGTGTCATGAAATAAATCCTTGTAGTTTATACGAAATGAATCATAAATAAAATCAAAAATTTGAGATGTAAGTGGGTAACATTGGTATAGTATATTATTTTTTCATGGGCACATAATCATAATGATTAATTTCTTTTTTCAAGCATCCCTATGAAGACAATTATATTGGACAGGGTTTTCTGGGAATTCAATTTTATCATTCAATCTTCTCTCTTTATACTATCATAAGGTATTTTTTTCACTCTTCATTCTTACATAATATTATTAGTTAACTACCCTGAATATCATATATTATTTTGTTCTCTCTCAATCCAAATTTATTAGTCATGGTTGGACCCAAAGACTATCACAGTAGTGAGATTCCCTTATAGAACATGGATAACTCCCAATTCTATTTTTTATTATCTCATTTCATATAGAGACCCAAATAATGAATTGGAGGGATATATAATTTTACTCCCTCACATCCAATAATGAAACTCAAACTTATATATGCCATATGATCAAAAAATATTCATCATTGTATAGTTCGTCTAATTGAAATATGTTTCATAACCATTTCATCATTTCATCAAAGAATTACATGAATAAAATAAATATTATTTATAAGTCAATTAGCCCATGTGAAACAAATAGACATCATATAGTTATCAAAAAAATCTTAATAATTATAATCCATCCAAATAATTAATGTGGAAGGTATCATTGAATCATTTCTACAGTAAATTATTAGTATCATCAATCGATGTTAGCATTGATAAAAATTATTTGAAATGATATCTGAAACATTTATTGAAGTAAATACCCTTTTAAATTGGAATTAACTTAGAAAATTTTAAATATAAAAAATATTATGAAAATTTTCCCATAATATGACCTTGAAAACTATTAATGTAAAATACAATGAATTGAGTGGTCAAGATGCCTAAAAAATATGATAGTGTTGTTTGTGAAACAAATGATACCTTTAAAATTTTCAGAAAAAAATAAAATAAACCTAAACTGAAAAAATTATTTTTTTAAAATTTTAATACACATTGTCTAATTTCCATCATGGGTGAATATTACCTTAAATAATCATATGATAATATTAGAAATAGTTTTTATAACATTTTCAAAAATAGAGATATTGATGAAGAAGGATTTTTAACCAAAGAGATATATAATATTGGTTTTCCTAAAAAACATTCTTTCAGTTTACAGTGTTCATTAAAAGAGGAAAATAAAAGGAAAACGTAAAATATCTAAAAATAACAAAATTTAAAAAACAATTCTGAGTTTCAAGAGAGGTATATCATAAAATTAATTCATTTGAGACTAAATCATAATCAATCCATAAAAATATGAGATTATAACATAAGTCCCATACCACTATTGTAAATTTTCAATCACAATCGACATAAAAGAATAAATTCAAATTAGACATTCTATATGATAAATATACCAAGAATAAAGGTATAAATTCTCAATGGGGAAGTATATACTCCACATAAATATAAAAATGGGATAGTTATAATGATTTTTAAATCTCATAAGCTATCAGGAAAAAATCAAAAATTATATTCAGGGGATGTATATACAAATCACAAAGGAAACAAGTGGGGAATATTTGTAGTATCGTATAATGAAACGTGTGTTGACAAATACATTTACATTATGACTGGTCCTATTTTATTTGTATTCAAACCTCAAGTATTACTGTTATTGTATTATTATAATTATATTTCATACCCATATTCATGTATAAATTTCTATATACCATTCCTTTTATAATTTTTAATTATTCTTGAATAAACATTTCACTATAAATTAGGTTCTCAAGTGAGAACTGGTACATTGTCAATGCTTGTCTCGGTTCAGTGGTTGATATCATATAAATTGACAAGAATACCATCATATCAAAAATTTTATTCATGATAAATGTATCATCTATATATTAACTATATATATATTTATAATAATCCGTAAATTTAATGGATAGAATAATGATTTTCAATGTACATGGAGATGGTAGGTTGTACGTACGCATGTACATTGTTTTCATATTTTGACAAATGGAATGAAAAAAGGTAAATAATAATTCCCTAAATTCATTAAACTATATATATATATGTTATATACTTGGTAAATATTTCTTTATTATCTTCCATGTAAAATATAAATAAAACCCCAAATCACATAGCTTCATCTAGGGAGGTAGATCACACGCATGCACAATCGATGTTATGATTTTACAATGGATTGGAAGGTAAGAAGGTAGATATGAAAATAAAATTCCAAAGGAATAATTATTTTATAAATATAATAATTAAATAATAAACAAATTATAATACTCATCCTTTAGTGATGGGGGTGGAAAATGAATTGTATCAGTACAAGGAGATAAAGGTCCACAAGTACACACAAGATATGGGATTACTATACATTTGATATAAAAGATTATAGATAATTGTGATTTCTTGATTATAATACAAATTTAGTATATGTAACATACTTTATTAAATATTTTATTCTGAATACCTCTAATTTAGTGGAGGTATATTATGAGATAAATTGAAATAGGTCTCGTAAAATGACTATCAATTTTTGGCAGGCCTAGATCCCTTATTTAGAGACCTTGGAATGATATTTTAATACTAAAACGCATCTAATTAATTTAACAGAATGTCAATAAAATATTTTTAATGGTTTGAATCAATATATAAGGCACAATGGTGAGTAAACAAGAGAATGGATAGGTGTGATTTTATATGTGGCAGAGAGAACATAAATGGAATTTTCTAAAATATGAAAACATAATAAACTCGTTGTCAAAAAAAATATTATAAATGGATATTAATTTAACACCAAGGGTTTAAACTCTAAATATAATTATCCGTTGATAATTATATCAATTTCTATATAATTTATAACCATATTATTTTGATGAAACCATTTGTTTTATGTTTTTAACCATAACCATAATAACAGATATTTCATTCTTAAATGGTTATGGTTTTAAATATGAAGAAAAAATTGTTATAAAATTGTAGATGTTATAAAATTATCTACCTTATATCATCCATCTATTCATATTTCATTTTTTTATTTTTAATTAATTAAATAAAAAAATCATAAAATTTAATGAATATACTTATTAACACATTCTAATTTATTATGTATTTAAAGACATAAATATACTAAATTAATTCTTTTATAAAACCATATAACATACTAATTATTTCTTATTCATTAATAAAATTTTGGTGGAATTATAAATCAACTAAAATACATTACATCTTGAATTTTTAAAATCAAAGCCATGATTTTTTTATTTTTTTGAACAATCATGGTGTCTGAATTGTGTAATCATTTTTGGTAATAATTTAATCAATAAAATTTATGATTAAATTATAATGCCTAAAAATTCATTAATATTTCAAATAAATATATATAACATAAATTACCATCATTGTTTCCATCTATAAAAAATATATAGTGATATTAAAGGGTTGAGAGTAATATTTTTTAATTTTATGAATTTGAAATAATACAAATTCCATTATCAATGGAAACTAGAATAAAAATGTCATCAATTATAATTGGTGATGAATGTGATAAAATTGAACTCATAAAATTAAATAAATTCGTGTTTATGGTTCATTATGAAACATTATGTCATTTTTATAACCATGTTTTTCACATTTACCCTTATAGAGGTGACAAATATTTAACATGGTAACTATTCACAATCATCATAAACAATATTTTAATATTTAGAAAATTTGAACATCCAAATTCCTAATAAAATTAGTTTTTTGATTATTTTATCTAAATAAATGGTAAAAATGTATTAAAATATATAAGTGTCAAATGAGATGAAAAAACTTTTTTAGAAATTTTTTAGCCTGAAAATAATCTTATATCATTATCATGAATATAAATGATTAAAATCTAATAAATTAGAATATTTTAAAATAAATAGATTATTTTTCACTTTAATATTATATCCAAAATATAATGTTACATTATTTTTAATTTATTTACTAAAAATAAGTGACATTTTTTTAAAAATTGATTCTCTACAATATTCATTCAAAGATCAATCATTTCATAAAAATAACAAAAGTTAGTAATAGATAATTTTCATATAATTAATTATGAAATTATTTTAAATTTATAAAAAATATCCCAATGTGAAATAAATTTTAAATAATATCCATGTATAATATGAAATAAAAAAAATTAATTTTGGAGAAAATGATTTTTTATTATAAGATAACATCTATGGTAATGTTTTTCATACATAATAAGAAGTAATAAATAGTTTTTTACTGATTTAGAATATTATGGTAAAGTTAGTAATATTCACATCCATTAATTCAATAATAATGTTTTTACAATATATCTATAATATATCATTCTTCCGTAAAATCTTGTTGTTGAATGTCAAGAAAGCTATCATGCTTATTATTATTTGAACTAAAATTTCATGTTGCTAAATTTTTACCCCTTAAAAAACATAGTCTCTAAATTTTTTTATCTTAGTAATTAATGGTATACTATTTTATATTTTTTAGTATGAAACCCACCTCATAAAAAGGGATAAAAATACAATTTTTTTAAAAAATAATTTTGGGTGCATAATTGTTTCATAAAATAATAAATAATTAGGTTAAAAAAATACAGATAACATTATAGGGAAGATAAATATATACAAGTAGTGGATACAAATATCACCCAAATATTAATAGAGTTACAGAGACCCATTCAAGAAAATGTTGATAACCACAAAATCATACATCTACGAATGGTGAAAATATTATCAATTAGTCAGAAATGAATGTGAAAGTATAAAATTTATATTACATGTTTATTTTAATAAGGATGGGGGATTATTTTACAATCATGATAGATAATGTGGGAAAAAATACTCAATTAATTTATTTCCTTCTCATAAGAATCATTTCATACTTTTTATACATATATTTTTTCACTTCATCTCTTACTCCAATAAATGAATATTCATGATGAATTCATTTCATTCATGAAGAACTAAAATAATCTTAAAATTTATTACATTATCCATAAGATAATGATAGGTCATTCTTCCAATCATAGGATATTTATCAAAACCACAATTATTAGACCATGTCTTAAAATATGGATAAATCATATTGGAATCTACAGATCCTTCAATATAACACCCAAAATTAAACACAAACAATTCAATAATTTTTTAACCATAAAAATCTTCAAAAAATATGGTTGATCAAATTGAAAATTCAATAAAATTTTAAGAAATAATTTCACTATATTTTGAAAATCTAATCAACATTATTCTCCCATGCATGATAAATTATCTCTTTATATAATATTAAAAAAAAATTACTTTAATGATATATTATCCCAACCCATGGTATATAATGAATCACCATAAAACAACATTAAAACATACATGATTCAAAAATTTATCTCTCTCGCATTTTAATAATCGATATCCTTGGTTGATAAAAATAATCCCCAAATCCAAAAATATAGAAACCTCATTCAATGTTATTATAATAAATTTTCATTAAATCACTAATTTGTTTCAAAGTCAGCAATACTATCCCACTACTTTAAAAGTTTTCATAATCTATTAATCATAGATAAAAATTTATATCTCAACAAAAAATAATGTTAAGGGTTTCATTTCCATCAATAATTTTTATTTTAGAAAATATATAATCTTATCCTTGAATCAAATTTCATGCTTATCATTATAATTCGACATATTCTTGAAAAATAATATGGTAAATCTTCTACAGAATAATCCTTATAAGTTTATTGATTTTTATATCTAGATTTTAATTGATATAACATATGTAGAACATAATTATGAATCCTCAATAAATAAAGGCTTCAATCATTCAATTTTTTTCTTAAACTATTACTAAGGATTCATCATCATATTTCATAAAAAACCCTTCCTTTAATATTTCATTAATTGTATCTTCACCATCAATAGTAAAAAAATACACTTATAGCTTTACTAGTCCTCTTCTCGATCTTTCCTCTTAAGCCATATATTTTCAGGATTTACATACTTTTCACATAAGAACAAACAATAGTTAATTATAATTCAGTGAAACCTTTATTATCATGCATTTCATTAACCAATATTTTTATTTTTTCCCAATAATTACATACCCTATGCCCATAATTTTCTCACCCATTGATTCTTTATGTTACTTTGAGACCCGTTCCTACGTCCTTCATCTAACAAACATGACATGTTTAAAATCAAATTCTCATCCATGCATGATCATCCTGAAACTCCATTTTTTCTATTTTTATGGGTTTTTACAACTGTTAAAATTTGATATTTTTATTTATATATTGGGATATATTATAATGCATAATCTCATTGTTTCAACTTCGAACTCCATTTTCACTTGTCTTCTCATAAGAAAAACATTCCATTGTCTATCACATTTATCATTAACATGATTCATCCAAGTTATATCTGATAACTAAAAATGACAATCATAGTGGGAAAGCACTTAATAATAAATAAATTTATAGGAGGTTTGAATATTGAATCCTTCTATTAAATCTATAAAACATTATATTAAAACTAGGACATACATGTCCAAAATCTATTAATATAATATATATTAGATCATAATAAAATTTTAATGAACTCTTACATATCCCCTGAAAATATTAAGCTAGGTGATCTATAATGGAACACTCACCATACACATGAATGGGTGTTGAGATATACATAAATAACTTTTTTGGGGTTAATACACATAGATGAATCTGTGAAAAAAACATAAACTTATAGTACCAATTTTTTCTTGGAAATTCATAATCCTCTTTATCATAAAATGTGATATTAAACTGTATATAAAATTTTCTAAAGGGTTATGATTATTTTTTTACATTATAATTTCCCAAGGTAACTAAACCTAACTAAGATAACAACTATAGAGACCCTTAATTTTCATACATATATAATAAATATTTATAGAATAATATTCATTACATACCATTAGGATTCACACAATAACCATATAGTTCTATAATATATTGATAATTTGATACATAAAAAACATTTTCGTTTGATATATACATCATCTCCCAATAGTTACTCATAATATTAACCCTTCATCAACATATCATGCATTATTCATAACAAATGGAAAAATACATAATAATGGGTGAGAAAAAATTCACATTAATTGTAAATAAGAGAGATATCAAGGATCACATTAGAATTACATGAGAAATTTTGTATTAGAACATGATCCTGACATTTGAAATCCTGACCTAATATAATGTAGATCATAATCCTATGTAATGTAATAATTCCTGAAGGTTTTTATTACATGAATCATAATTGAATCAAACAATGTGATTCATGAGTGAATAACATATGCATAAGTCATAATATTTTAGCATTAAAATATTCATAGAAAATAATTTAATTATTGTAGTCTCACTTCCATGACTATCATAGTGGATTGGGTTCACTCCTCACTCCATTATTTTATTCAAGGATCAATTATAATACAATAAAAGTGGATTGGGTTCTCTCCATATTCCATCATATAATTCAAGTTTCCCTCCCAAAACTATCTTAGTGGATTAGGTTAACTTCCCATACTATAATTTTAGACATTGATCACTCCCAGTACTATCTGAGTGGACAAAATCACTTACTATACAAAGATAAATCCCTATTCTAATTCACATTATCTAATAACATTCCAATAATTACATAATTAATTAGAGCTATATATTATTTCAAGACTATACATAACATAATGGAAATAATACATATCTATGACACATGACCAACAAAAAAACATCATAGCATAAACAAAAGAATGAAAACGGGGTTTATAAAAATTTTGTAACATTATCCTAGAATAACAATTGAAAGGAATTAGTGTCATAAAATAATTAACCTATGGGAAAGAAACAAGACTCATAGAATCATCTTTAAACCACCATAATCATAGTCTCTCCACATATTGGATGTAGATGGATTCAATGGATCACATACCCATTAAAGAATAAGTAATATAAATGGATGTTATTATAGATTAATATTCCTTAAAAATATCAGTAGAACATTTCTTGAGGAAAATTACCTTCTCGGTTTGAAATATATTATTTAAAATAAAATATATATAAATTTTAAGGAAAATATCTTCCTTTAAAATAACATAAAAAATTATTTATAATTATTCATAACATTAGGCATTCATAATTTTATGAAATTTAAATCATGCAAAGTATATTAATATAATAATTCCTCTCCCATTTTCAATAAAAATTAAATCTATGTCATTCAAAAAATTATATGAATTTTATTTTAAAACGATTTTTTAAAGAAATTAAATTTACATATCATAGTGGAATATTTATATTCATCATGATTAATGACTCTAAAAATATGGATACAGTATAAAAATGGAATTTTTATCGAAGAGGAAACTAAATCATGATTTCATTAAAAAAATTCATTCTAACACATGATTTTTTAAAATTATGAAAATTAAATGAAATCATATAATATGAAAAAAATAAGGGAACAAATTTAATGAGTT
The DNA here is from genome assembly GCA_963277665.1 of Viscum album. NCBI lineage: Eukaryota > Viridiplantae > Streptophyta > Magnoliopsida > Santalales > Viscaceae > Viscum > Viscum album. The sequence continues at coordinate 1,090,305,473 of OY728157.1, read as the reverse complement.
AAATTAGATGTAGGTCATAAAATTGCCTCATTAGAAACATATTCATAAAAAAAATTTAACAAAAAATGAGATTTTATTATAAATAACTTAATTCTTTTATAACTTTTAAATCATAAGATTAAAAAAAGAATAAATTGAAATTTAAATATAAATATCATGATAATTAGATGAATAATGATTTACACTTTCAATGGTGATGTATATACATACCATTAATATAAATATTATCATAACATCAATCATATCTTGATGAAAGAATGCTGAGATGAAGAGAACTTCCCTCTGTGGTAATCACTAAATCAAAACATTACGAAAGAGAAAAACTCCTATGGATTTTTAAATATTAATAATTTTAATGAAAAGGCATATGAATTATATTCATTAGATTCATATACAGCACATAAGGTATACTAGGGGGAATATGGAATATATCTCCCAAAAACAAAGCTGACATAAGAAATCAACGTACATTAACTATTTTCACAATTTACATGTATTCAAGCATCATGTATAATATATATAGGATTATTATAAATATCATATAGAACAATATTATTTCGTATTTATAATCACTTTTATAATTTTAGAATATTCTTTTACAAAAAATTCACACATAAAATAAATATTTGAGGGAAAACTAGCCTATTTTCCATGCATGTCTTTTTTTTATGGTTCTGATCCTTAAAATTTTAAAATGATTATATTATATAATAAATTATACTAACTTTTAGAATGTTATATTTATTCATTATATAAATATTTATATTCACCATTAAAGTTTATATTTTGAAGTGAATGACACTGTTCCTGTAGACAATAAGTCAAACGTGTCCATGAAAATTGTTTTAACATTTCTATGAATGGAATTACATAAATGTAAATTATAACCCACCATTAAATTGTAATTATTATATGATAAATTCCATATATATTCATTATATCTCTTCGTATCACAACACCATCTAAATTGAAAATGAAATATAGTGTACAATGCTTCGTGGAGGTATTAGTCTGCACATACTCACGAGCGATATTATCATTTTCAAATGGATTAAATGGTAAATAGGTAGAAATGATGTTATAATTAAAAATAATAACTTATTAATAAATATCATATTTTATATTTATAATCATGAAAATGAACATCAACGAAATATGGTGATGGAAAAATAATTTGTATCAATATGTAGAGGTGGTAGTTAACATATACACAAGCATTATTTTCACATCCGATTTAATAGAAAAGGTGAATGCTAGTGGTTGTATTATTATCATTATAACATTTAACCTTACGTAAGATAGTGAATTTATTATTATTTTGATGAATATATCACATTATGGGGAGTTATAATAAAAATAATCTGATAGATGATTGCTAAAATGATTACCTCTTATTTGGTAGACCTCCATTAGATCCCCACTTAAAGACATTTTTAATGGTATTTTAACAATGAGAGAACCAATAATTAATAGTTTTGGATGTTTATAATATAATTTTTTATGTTTTTTATAAGATATAAGGTTCAAATAAGTGTAAATAAGAGAAATGATAGGTGGCCTTTTATAAGTGGGGGAGAGGACACACATGGAATTTCATAAAATATTATTAAATCATAAATTCATTTTCAAGTAAAATGATTCACAATAGACCCAAATTAAATTCTATATGTTCTATTTGATAAAAAAAATTATCCAATTAAAATTTTATACATTTTTCGTGTCATTCAAATACCTATATTTTTTATAAACACCTTCATTAACAATTTTTATCCATAACTGTATTTACAAGTATTTCAAAAATAAAGGATTATAATTTTAATTGTAAGGTACAAATTATATCATAAATGGAAATGGTATAAGATGTTATACCTTGGTTTTATCTAAATTACCTTCGTAGATATTATGATTATGAATATATTATTTAAAAAAATTATATTTCGTTAAAAATAATTACTGTCATTTTTGATAGTTTAAACTTAATTTTTTTTGATACATCAATATAGTAATGTAATTCGATCATAATATGTTTTATCATCCCTAATATCTTTTAATAATATATTAAATAATTTTTTAACATAATATTTTCCAATTTTTATTACATTCAGTGTATCTATAATCATTTAAATACTTTTTCTACTACTTTCGCTAGAATTATGTCGATGTTATGAATGAATTTAAAGTAATGATATCAACCCTGTAATTTTTTGAAAAAATTACACTGATCAAAATAATTAATCATTTTTTATAAAAAATTTTATAACCATATTATTCCTATAATTATAAATTTTAAAAAATTTAAATTTATTAAATTCAAGAGAGTTATATTCTAAAATTTCTTTTACTGAAATAAAAAAAGAATCCCATTATTTGGTAAAACTAGCCTAAAATGTAGTATATTTTAATTTAGGAATCATTTTGTATAAATTGTTTCATAAATTTAAATATTTTATGTTTTATGTATATTTAGAAATATTATAAGATGATTTTATCTCTATTTCACCCATTTTACCATTAACAGGATGCAAAATATTATCCACGACTAGTGTACATGATAACCAAAAATTAAACCATCCTATTTACCAAATTTTAAAATCATGATTTAAAATATTGAATCGATATTTTAGGATTTATTATCAAAAATATGAGGGATTTTGTTGATTAAAATGTGAAAAATGAAAGGAAAAATTTGTTTTTATTCAAATGAGTTTGTAAGCATAAAAATCCACTTATATGAAAATCATCAATGTAACTAATTCAAATAGAATTAATGAAATCGTTATAAATAAAATAGATAAATTATAAATTTCATAATAATGAAAAAAATAAATTCTTACATTTTAATAACATTAATTTTTTAAAATAATTTTTTTTTTGAAAAATTATTATTTTTCACAATTCACTGAAAAATAAATCCATTTAAAAAATAAAAAATTTTACATTAAATTAATATTTAAAGATTATTTAATTAATAATGTTAATTTATATAATATAATTAATCAATTGGTTGTAAATTTAATATAATTTTCTGACACAAAATATCATAGAAAATAATTTTTTATGAAAATCCATTTTTAAAGTGAAAATTACCTCATTAAATATTGATTCCATTTTAATAAGAATTAGCTGATAATTTTTTTTTTGAGTCTGAAAATTATAAATTTATTTTATAATAAATTCTATCATTTTCATACCCTCATATTCATTATCTATGTAATAATATATATTTTATAATATATCCCAATTTTCATAAACCTTAGTCTTGCTTGTTACAAAATATATTAAGATTATTATTATACTAACTAAAATTTCATGATTTAACATTCGTCCCCGTATATAAACTGAAAAATAAATTATTTTCTTAACCACCAAATTTTCAATGTCATAAATTACCGTTATTGAATCCCATATCGTATAAAATCATAATAAAACATATTGTAAACATGATTTTGAAAAATAATGGATATCCTGAAAACATGGACAATTGGGTTCCCAAAAAAGCAATATGTTTGGGAAATTTAAAATGTACACATTGGGGGAAAAATAGAATCCATGAAATAATATAGTGTGATATAAATCACGGTCATGAGAATTTTTTTGACCACCAAACCATAAATATAATATTTTTTAAAAGAACATTGATTCAATGGAAATAAAGATAATTTTTTTAACATTTTTATTTTAGGATCATTTTCATAATGTCAAGGGATTATTTTACTATAATGATACGTGGAATGAATAAATATAATTACTTTGTTATGTTAATTTCATAAGAAACATTTCCTCAATTGGTTTTGATTTGATTAATTTTTAACATCATCTCTTACTCAATGAAATTAAATTTTAAGTTGAATTATTTTCATGTCCAAAAGAACAAAATCAGCATCAAATGAAAATAAAATCTATTAGAGAATGATAATTCATTTCTTAAATATCTATATATTTATCTAAAATTTTTTTTTAACACATGATATATATTATGGAATATTTATACATTAGTTTCAAAATACATAACAATAACACACAAAGTTGAACATAACTATTTTATAAGTTGTTAACCTCAGACTCATAAAACAAATTCTAAACATCATGAGGATATATAAATTAGAAAAAAGGTCCCTAAATTTTCAATATAAACTCAAAAATAATCCACAATAGTATATAAAGTACATCTTTATGTAATATTCTTAATATAATATTACATGATCATATATTATCCAAAATAATGTAAATATTAGAAATCACCACAAAACACAGTGAAATCATACACTATTCCAAAGTTTTACTATATACTAGTTGATTAAATAAAATATAATAATATCAAATATATTCTATAATTATAAAAATATAGTTAACAAAAAAATATATAACACAAAGCACAAGGTCATTATATTTATATTTAGTCTCTAGGTCACTAAATATATTTCACATAGTTTATTAATTTCAATTATCTCTTTATCTAAAATAAATGTTGTTATGTCAACATCGATAACATGTTAAGTGTAACTCCATGACCCCAGTTACCCAGAGTCGGCTCATTATTACATAACATTGGCATGATCACAAAAGATCAAATCTCGAAAGACCGATTAGTTTAGTAGCCTTAGAAACAGTAGATATTTTCATAAGTCATACATTACATAATAAAATGAAAACTACATCAACATCTCTTCTCCACACACTTATCCCATCATACTATCCCTACAGGTTATTCATAAAATACATATTCACATCATGGGAAAAGTAAAACATAGAAAGGGGCGAGCTTAGATGCCCAGTAAGGATCACAATATAGTGGAAACATTCATAAATAAGTATAAAAATTTAAGGCAATGTACAACTAAAACAAAATCCTTTTAAAATTGAACTTCTGAATAATATGGAAAAAATAAAATGAATTAATTACATTTACTTATTCACATTGATATTATACTAGTCGAATAATCACATGAAATATCAATAACCACTTTCATTATGATGGAATGCATAATTCCATACTATCATAATTATCTTGCGAGATATACATCATTTCTAAATTACATAAAGGGATATATAATTCTACGGGAACCCATCATATAATAAGTATCACATGTATGTTTTACAGAATATTATAAACCACTAATAATAGAAAAACATTTGGAATTGAATCATTATTCTAAAACATTTAATCAATTAATTATATCATATCATGATGAAAATAAAAGTATTTTATAACTTAATTAACAACTGGTAATGAATCAGGTTTCATAGAGTAATCCATAAATCACAATCATCAACATATATCTTAATCAAAAAATATGATTATATCATTGGATTATATCCCCGTTAATATATATTCAACATCAATGGATTGTATAAATCATTGAGAAGTCATGATGATGGAAAATTATATTTATGTCAGGAATGTTAAAAAATGACTCCATTAAAATTGTTAGTATTTATTTGAATATTTCTTTATTTCAAAATTTACAGGATGATTCTGTTGAAAACATTATTTATATATTTTATCTTTGTTAATTTTTTTTTAAAATAATAAGATGATATTAAAAAAATTTGTAAAGAATTTATTGAAAATATGGAAAGGGAAGAAAATGTAATTTTTTACAAAATATTGAAATAAAGAATGTTTCATGTTAAAATTATATATATATATATATATTAATTTATTAAGTAAATTAATATAAAAGAAAAAAAATGTAATCTCTATAACGAACCATAGTATTTGAAATTTTATCGGTATCTTGAGATTCATATTATGATTTTTTGTTAGAAACATAATCATAAAAATCATCAGAAATAATGATATTATAAAATAAATACCATACCACATTGTTAAATATTTCACCATAAGACCCATGATAGAATAACACGAAATGAAACATTAAATATAATTATAATTATATGAACCATAATATAAAATGCGAAATTGATAGTATAAACATATCTTAAACATAAAAATATTAATAACATCAAACATGTCTCAACAAATAAATATTTAGACGAAGAACCCAAAACAATTTAGTAATCATAGAATTACAAACTAATTAGTGCTAGAAACTTATTTGGATTTTTAAATACTAATTTTTTATTAAAATTAAATCAAAATACATTAATGTGTTTTATATACACTATATAATGGAAAAAGTGCTAAATATGTCATTTTCCTTGAAGAAATAATAGTGGGATGAGAATTAACCTTACCTTATGATTTTCCTTGATTCATGTCCATTCAAAAATAATTTGTAATAAATATTGATTTATTATATATCTATTACATATCCATGTTAATTCATAAATTAATATGCACCATTCATTCTATAATGTCCAATTTTTTCTTTATAAAAAATTATTTCATAGAAGGTGTATTATCGTGAAAGATGGTTTGTATTCCATGAATGTTTGAATTTAATGGTTCTAGTAATTTTATATTGAAAATAATTCCAAAAAATCCAAAATTTATATAATGATATAAATATCATTTAAATTTATTACATAAATATTTTTTATCATCCATTAAAGGCATCGATGTATAAATGAATTACACCATTCACAGTTATTGAAGGTCATTTGTAGGCACAGACGCTATTTGAACTATTTTATGGGTGAGATAAATGGATTGAATATTAAAATTAAATTATAAATAATCATTATTACATCATTTATATAAATTAACCAGATACTTATTCCCATCAATGAAAAATTGAAATGGAGAACAAATCAAATTTCATAGTAAATGTGGTAGTAATCACACTCCAAAAGTGACCATAACATTCTATAAATTAATGGATGGTAAATTTATATATATGATTTTATAATTCTAATAAATTATTTATTTCATAAATATCATATTTTAACATTTCAGCCACAATTATAAACATCCATGAATGATGGTGACATAATATAAATTATGTAACAACATGGTTCTTCTTTGATGTATAGATTCATTAGTTTCTGTTACTTCTCATATTAATTAATTAAGTATGGGATAATATGAATAATCATTGATGATATATAAGGATGAGGGGTATCTCGGTCTAGTATGAATCTCAGAACCTAATATTAGGGTAAAAAGAGGAGGAAGAAAATTTTGTGAACCCCTTTAGGGTTGGGCCCTATGACTATTCAGCCATTTCTATAGTTTTTGCAGATTTTCTTGGTTTATCATTACATGGTTTGGGAATAGTTAGTAAACAATGTGGGTAATGCATGTTATATGCCCCATGGATATAGAAATATGTGAATGGTCATCACATGGTTTTCCAAAACATCAATGTAAACCATGAGAACAAGGATGTTTTCTTAATAATTATAAATAAAATTTATAATTATTTTAAAATAATAATTTGGTTTTCTTCTCATATGCATACAAAATAGCTCTTTAGAAGTTCTTTCATGGTGCCTAGGGTTAAATTTTATGGATCTCTCCATCAAAATATTATTTCCAGCATTGCTCATCACCTTGGATCCCCAATTATAAGGCCTTAATTCATTTTTAGTCATTCATGATTCTTCTAGAAATTGGTTGTGTTATTTGGCTATAGTCGCATATTCTATAATTTATCATTCTTCATTCATTCTTCAAATTTATCCTAATCTTGGATTAATGAGTAACTTATTCTAGACGATCTATCTAGCACATACCTTGGGAAGTTGGTATTTTTCCTTTCTGTCAATGTCAGGCCATTTATATATACCATCATATGATGATCCCATTTTCTATGTGTATTCTTAATGGGATATTTGACCCTATTATATATATATATATATATATATTTTAGGTAATTAAATTATATTTTTATTATTTTTATTGTATGATATGCTTGATAAAAAATCACTACATGTGTGAGTTGTCTTAAAATTATCCTTTGTGTCTTCTGGGCTTGGTTTCTTTTGAGGCTTGTGTTTTACCCATTGATCATCGTATGTCTTTTGTAAATTGGTATATAAATAATTCTTAATAATTCTCTTATTAATTTAATTGTAAATTAATTGAATTAGGGGTCCGAGACAGATCACCTTCCCCATGATCCATGCATTCCATTGCTTGTTTGAGGAATGATTTCCTTTTATTCCCTTTCCCAAGTGGGTAATGGAGAGGCTATTCCATGGAATACTAAAATTGGATTTAATTTATGTAATAATTGATTTTCTTAGATGAGATATCAGATAAATAATCCAGGTGATTTATTGATAGGCATGTTAGGCATGTTATTTAAAAATGGCCATGTGTGTATTTCATTTTACTATGAATTGTTATACCATGTAAATATTGTTAAGACCATTATATGAGATGGATTGATTAAAAATGGAAATATTGTTACTATTTTATTACCAGACGTGTGAATGAAACACCAAGCCTTTGAGGTATCTTCTATCTTGAGTCGCCCTTTTTATGTGTCTGATATTGAATTCCTTTGGTTTTGAGCTTGGCATGCTTAATCAATTTTTTAAAAGAAATATAAACAGAAAAATCATTAATATGTGATGGATATACATGGATTCAGATTAGAATTATATGGATATAATCTTATTAATTTCATGCATTTTGTGATATAAGGATTCATATTCAAATTCCACAAATGTACTCAACGGTTTGGACATATATAGTTTTTGAGTAATACATGGATCCAAATGAAGGATTCCATTGATGAGATCATCGAGGATAGTCCTTCTTTCCATGTGATACATGGATTCCTATTATAATTTTATGTATGGAATCAAAAGGAATTGAAATTTATTACATGGGTGATACTAGGGATTTTGTATTGGAGCATCAAGGATAGACCTCCTTGGATGAGACTTTATACCTCACACAGAGCGATATAGGGTTCTTCAGAGGTTCTCTAGGGATGGGCTTGTAGGGTGTTGGTTTTCATTACACCTATAATGATACTTGAATTTCAAAGTAGGAATTTCAAGGAAAATGACATGTTATGAATTGAATAATAATTTAAATGAATTATGATGTGTCTGCCAATCCGAATAAAAAGATTAGATTCGGTCTTGACTTATATAATTTAGATAGACAGTTGAGGTATATGTTATTCTTATGAATATACATGGGATTTTAGGCATGATTTAGGTGTAGGTATTTATAATATATAATGTATTTTAATATATAAATGATATTAAATAAGGTAATGGATTTTAAATGTGTACCTGCACATAAATGATATTTACTTTTGAGTAAACCGTATTTACTAATTTACTAATTTTAGAATACTTGTCATATATATTCATGGAGTGTCAGGTATAGACCATGGGTGGTTTGCTTCTGTGAATTTATCTCACTCCAATTTTGGGTCACCATCAAGGACCCAAAAAGTTTAAATGATTTCAGATAATGATAAGGGAATGTTCCCCCATTCAGGTAATTGATTGTCTATTAGGAGAAGGAGAGCATGGGACCAAGATGGGGATTGCAATACTACTAGGAATCTTACTCCATTTAGGACTTTTTGGACATGTATTTTATATGACTACTTTTAACACTTTCGGATCATTTATTAAAAACATGCGACTGGTATCATGATCTTGCATGTGATATCACCTATGGGCTTATTTATATTATCCTTTTTCTCTTCATTAATTATATTACTTTGTTTAATGATTCCACTTCATGAGTGATATTTAAATTCCACTATTTTGTACTCTATTGATGATAGAATAGTATCCTTAATGACACACCTAGTCCCTTTCTTCTAGTCGATAGCCTCTAGCATTTGTGGAGATGTGTTTAATGCTATCTCTCCAACCAATCCCAAAGCAATGTCTCGTGGCATCCGGGTCTAGGAGGGTATAAAGTGGTATCAGAGCCATATTTTCTATATTTCACTAATATTTGGTGACAATATTAAGGGATAGATATGAATGGATGTTTTTAATGTTCTATGCCTATGAAAATCTAACTGGAGTATTGGTAAATTCCCATTTTCATCGAATTGAATTACAATTTTTAGGATTTTGACTATTATAGTTGATTTGATTCCACCATTGAGTGATAAACTTGATTTATGATTTTATTACTTATCTAAATATGACATTCTATTTTTTTAACATAAGGATATGTGGGTATTCCTTCTCGTTCATCATATAAGAAATTGGCAGAAATAAAATTCCATACACTGTTTCCATTCCATTTGAAGTGCATTACTTACTGCACATTGTTGTTGTAGATGTGTTGATAGATATTCTATTTGTTATGACAGTTTCTTCCGGATATGGTGTGGTATGGATTTCATGGACTCCAACATTTGGTCCTTGAATATTATTGGCCCTCACATATTATAATTAGGTAGATCATGAATTATCCTTAATGTAAAATGCGTTCGGATGTACCATAGTTGGATGTCAAGCGTTGATCAGTAGGGGTTATGCTCCCACATGGATTGAAATTTTTTGCACCACAAATATAAATTTATAAAAGGAATTTCATAAACATGAAATGAGTATCAATTCAATGAATGTGATTATCAACTCATTTTGAAATGAAATAAATATTAAAACAAGTGAAACTGGAATAGTCTACTAGAGATAAAATGACTAGACCTGACATTAGTAGTGTCTTGTGTGTATTATCTCTTGTTTATAGTTTACTTTTTAGATTTCCATACCCGACCCCTAGGTCAATAAGATGGTTGTGATATAATAGATGAAGTATTTTACCTATCAGTCATAAATAACTATGCTTATAGGCTGTTAACATTGATTGTGACCTTACACTGAGGCTTCTCTTTGTATTTTAGAGGCATGCAACCATGAAGAACTCCAATGGTATGAAAGGAGGGTGTTGATGTTCATACAATGAATGTGGTAGGCCATGGGATACCATTGGATCCTCTATTTGTTGCAACTTTGACACTAGCTATTATACCAGACACAGGTGCTGAGGAACAGTTCGATGAAGGATTTCGGAAAATTCATGGAGACTATTTAGGGAACATAGTGACCTTCCCTGCATATTGAAGAGTTGATGAATGAGTTTTAGAAGTAGCATCCTCCCAAATTTTCCTCGGATGAAAACCAAAAGATAAATTGTCATTGATATAATCCATGATTTCTAACTTCATGAACTTGGAGATGGTTCTTGAGAGGAGTGTAAATCTCTCCATGTACATGTTGCATGATTCCTACAAGATATTGTCTGATGTTATAACACAAAATGATCATTATTGGGATATTTATTAGGGAAATATTCATAAATCCTTCTATTATTAGTTTTATCACCAGATTTTGTAGGAAAACAGATCCCGATAGTTCTTACATCTGCATTAGTGAGCATTATCAGGGATTGACTACTTGCCACATTTTACTGAGCTACAATAATTTGGACCTATTCTGATGGGTGAAAAGATGTTGAAAGCCAAGAGATTTTTGGATGGTATTAGGTATGAAATCTGATCATATGTAAATTTATTCTACATAAATAATATATCTTGGATAATGAAGCAGGTATTAATAAACGAATGTAACCTGAGGGGATATGGAGGTGTGATCTATGGTAGTTTGGAACCTACGTATGGAACTAAATCGACACGAAGTAGGAAGCATCATGTGGATCTTCCAATAATGATATTAACATTCAAAATATCTCTTCAGGTTTCTAGGTGTGGTACTACAAGTGCGGTAGGATGCTACATACAATGCCATAGTGTTTCAGAGACCCTATCAAATGATGTTCATATGAAATGATGTTCAATATATAGTTACTTTACAGATCATTTCCTCCATCATCCAGTGAGAGAGGTTTTGCACCAACTTCAGATTCTGTAAAATTTTTAGTAACTTCTCCTCAAGTAGGTATATGGGGTATAGTAGAATTATTGGGCCTTAGTGGTGGTCGTTTCCATGGTACCCAGACACTAGTTTCACATAGACAATTGGGAAGATCAACTCTGGGTAGCCAGGTAGTTTCATAGGGTCATGGAATATGCTAGAAAAATGGAGTTCAATAGGCCCATCATGAGAAATATCCTAGAACTTCTATTGTTAGAGGTACTATTCTAGCATCCTAAATTTATCTTATGTACATTTTCATATGAGTTCATCTCATGGTTTAATATCATTATCCATATTCGAAATCGTTGGTCCTGTTATAACATATTCTGATGGAGATATAATTCTACAAACTCTATTAGGGATTAGGATGGAAGGGGTGCACCTATGCAAGGAGTGCCCCTTGAGGATGATGGGTGTTACTTCATATGTGACATCTATGTCCTCAAGATGATAGGATTTGATATCATTTTCATGACAGATTTATCTATTCTTTTCCATGGTAAATATTATTTCTATCACCACTCGGTGAGTTTCATTTCACCAGAGGGTGGTGAGAATCATCATAGAGTTGAATGGAATGTCTAAGTGAGCTAAGACAATCATGAGAATTGTAAGCTTGGAGGGATGAAATCCCTACTTGTGAATTTGTATCTATATGACTAGGGATCTTTTCATGTTGATTACCCTCTAGGGCTTGATCAATTAATGTATTTTTTCCTTATTTAAATTTCTATATTACCTAGGGTGACATAGGTATATTTCCATATTGAGCTAGTGTTTGGATTTTCACCAGGATCCATAACTCCTTACATGATCAAAATGATGGATTTATAAGAGCATAATAGGTAGCTTGATGATTTAAGAGAAAATTGTATCATCTGACCAAGTACTTCTCTATGGGGTTTGAAAGTCATATTTGTAAAAAAATATGCATGGTACCCTTATGATATGCGAATATTATCATATGTTGACAAAACTGACAGTTATGAACCTGTATGCTCAGCCACAATTAGATGATCTCTTCATCCGACTAGGATGATTGCAGGTCTTCTCAAACCATTATTTGAGATCTAGTCATCATCATTTGTCTGTGTTAAAAATATATTCATACCATAAAACACCTTTCAAAAATGGTGTGGTCTATATGAGTATTTGGTTATGCTTTTTGGTCTCACGAATGATACATTGATATTCATGGTATTGATGAACATATTATTTCTTCAATATCATGATTTGGTTGAGGTGGTGTTCATGGTTGATAACTTTTTTTACTCTCACAACTGACATGGACATGACAAAAAACAAGAGATTGTATTGAATACACTGATGGAGCATATGTTATATGCTATGATAAAAAATATCTAATTTTGGATGTATCAGATCCATGCCATAGGATACATAATCTCAGAGATAGTAGTATCAGTGGACCTAGAAAATTGATAACAATATATCCCTTGGGATATCCCAAAAACATATTTGAGTTGTAGAATTTCAAAGGGATATTTGGTTACTACAAACATTTCATAAACGAAATATCATTTGTAGAAACAAGAATAACATGTCATACTATGAATGGGGTGAAGTATGTATGTATATATTCTAATGAGATGGCCTTTAAGGAACTAAAAGGGATATTGAATTCAACACCAATACTATTTTTTCATGTTCTAAGAAGCAGTTACACTATTTAATGGGATGAATTAGGTATTGGTATAGGATTTATTCATGTTTATGGGGACTGAGTCATCGCATATGTGTCCTTCTAGTTGAAACCACTCAAGAGGAATTACATGTTCTTTATTCACGGGTTAGTTGTAGTTTTTCATGCATTGTGTTGTTGGATAAATTAAATACTGGGATAGATTTTTTTGCCTACCTGGGCCAATAACCCTGTAATATATATTCTAATAGCATGTTCTGAATCTGAGGCAGTGATGGCTGGTCGACTACCTTAAGACTTTTGACATCAAGCTTTCATACATTCCTCATAAAATAAACTAAGTGTCTGACGCACTTAGTACGGGGACTCTAATATAGGTAGCATACCATGCTAGAAGCAAGTGATAGCTTATGGATTTATTCTCTGTGATGGACTTGGAGGTTCATGAATGTCTGACTCGAATAGTCATTAATCATTAGTTATTATATTTACCCTACTAGAATGATTGAGGATAAGGAAGCTATTAAAATTAGAAGGAATATTTAAAGGAAAGATTGTGGTAGGTGAGGCACCTCGTCCTGGTTGTAATCTAAGAAATGATGAGATCATGTGATTACATGGTCGTGTATAGGTTTCAGTAGATTTTTTCAAGGAGTTGATGTAGGATTTTCAATATTCATCTTGGTTACTACACCTAATTTTCACCAAGATTTATCGATTTTTAAGTGGTCAGTATTTGTGGGTGGGAAGGAAAAGAGATATAACTGGTTTTGTAATGAGGTTTTCCACCTATGAAAAGTATAAGGTAGAACACCAGTTACCATCCAGACATTTAAATTAGCTATCCATTATCAATTAAAAATGGAATGATGTAATGATAGATTTCATGATGACTTTACTACTATCTCCTTTTTAATGCTTTCATATGGGTTGTTTTTTATAATATCATGAAGGTTTCACATTATCTTTTTATCAAGGAAACATTATATGCTGATGATCATTGAATGTTGTACATTTGTGATATTATGAAAAATCAAGGGGCCATGGATTGTAATATTTTAGATAGGGACACATGTTTAAAATCTCGATTATTCAATGTGATATACATGGAATCAGGTATATAGGTTTTCCTAAGCTTGGAATACAAAACTCTTAAAGATAGCTAGTCAATGTTCGGGATTTATGTGTTTCAGTACATGCTACGTTCATGAATATAAGATTTTGATGGCTCTTAGGAGAGGAATATACCAATTGGATTAATTCACATACCATAGTTGCTTTCAGGATACTATTCAGATGGTTCCATATGAGGCCTTGTATGGTAGCCCCTGGAAATCACCCCAAATTTTGATGGAGGAAGGAGAGGTAATATGATGGGACATTGTCCTGTCTAGGAGAATAGATAACAGGTTATGTTGATTTGAAAGTAGCTGAAAAATGTGAATCCACATACGAAATCATACACTGATCATCATAGATGGTCTATTAAGATCATGGTCAATGATGGGGTTTCTTATCATGTCTAACTGAGTTTGGACACTTGAGGATTAAGAGACATGGTAATGTTTTTAAAATATACATTGGGCCATTTGAGATTCTAGATAGAGTCAGTCTGATTGTCTATCAGTTGCAGCTTCCTCAAAGGGATTAAATCATTCACAACATCATCCATGTTTCTCAGCATCAGTTTTACTATTCACACAGGTCTCATTCCTTTTATCTCGAGGAGGTTTTGTTCTAGGATGATTTTTCCTTTTAGAATCACCTTATTTCAATTTCGGATCACATCATGAATATTCTCTTTGGGTAGTCTATTCCTCTAGTGTTGGTGCTATGGAAGAATGGATGAGTACAGGGCATGAACTGGGAGTAAGATGTCAATGTTCAATCATAGTCCTTAGAGATTTTTTCAGATTTTCTTAATCACCATTGAGAAGGAAATTCATTGATGAAAAGTTTAATGGGGGTGTTTCTAAGAACATGGTTCTTCTTTGAGGTAACGATTCATTGTTTTTTATTACATATATGTTCATTTACATAAATATGGCCTAATATAAATGCCCATTTAGGTGGTAGATGTATTGGTGGTGCCTATGGATTTTCTATAGCCCAAAACCCAGGTATTGGGTTAGAAGAGGATGTCATGTGACTAATGAAAGCCTTATGGGTTAGGCCACATGGCCAGGTGGCCCGAACTATAGTTTATGAATATTTTTACAATGGATCTTCGCATGATTTGCATAAGGTTAGTAATATATGTGGGTAAATTGAGTTCTATGCCCCAAATATATAATATTTCATCCACAGTCGGTGAATGGTTTTGAAAAACATCCACTTAAACCACACGACTTAGGATGTTTTGGATTTTTAGTAATTTTAATTTAAATTAAAAATCCATTTAAAGAGATACCTGGTGATTATTATACTATTCATAGCAATGAGAGACATATTAGATTTTATATGGTTCATCGGGTATAATATGAAGGATTACTCATATCATATCTCCATTTCAAGCGTGGATCATATCCTTGGATCCATAATGGGTAGGCCTTACTAATTTGTTAGTTGTTTTTGATTCTCATGGAAATCATTTATGCTATTTAGTTTTAGGCACATATGCCCTAATTTATTATTCTTTAACAATTATTTAGATTTCTCTGAATCTAGTCCAAATTAGAAATTGTTACTAGAGAGTCTATATATCATGGGCCTATGGTATGTGATCTCATGTCATTTGCTCAATGTCAGACAATTTATATATGTCGTCGTGTTTCACACCAATTTTTCAAGATTTGTCTTAAATGTAAATTTGACTATATTATTAGTATACTTGTTATAGGGAATTAAATATTCTTTTTAATTCTTGTTATAGGTTGAGAAACATGAATTAGAACCCCTTCATGTGTGAGTTGTCTTGAAATGGACATTTATAGATTTTGGCCTTGGATTCCTCTAAGGCATGCCTTTTACCCCCTAATCACGGTATTTCTTTTGTAAATTTTTATATAAATCATGTTTGTTAATTTATTAATGAATTTAATTTTGAATTTAATCAATTAAGGTAATGTGTTGAATGATTTTCCCCTTAAACGATATATTCCATTGATTGTGTTATGTGTGATTGCTTTGTATTTCCTTGCACATGTTAGTAAAGTAGGGTCTATTCCATGAGTTGATGAAATGTGATTTAATTTATCTAATCATTGATTTCCCTATGTGATGTACAAAATAAATAATAGATATCATTTCATGATAAGATTTTTAGGCTTGTTATATAAAAAATGGCCAACTGAGGACTTCATTAACCCATGAATTGCTAGCCCAAGCGAGTTTTATGAGACAAAGCTATGTGATGGATTGATTAATCATGAGAATAACGTTATCATGTTATTCTCACATGAGAAAATTAAGGGACACAAATTTGAAGTTATTGATTTCTTGAGTCACCCATTCTAGGTGGGTTATATTAAAATCCATTGGTTTTGACCGTGGAATGTTTAATGAACTATTTAAATGAAATAGAATTGGTTAAATGATTAATATGAGAGTGTGATACATAGAAACAAATTGTAATTCTATGGCTAATAGCATGTTCCTTTTACCATATACAGTTTGGGTTATATGTAGAATCATTTTAGTATTCTAGAGACTGAATCAATGGATTGAAAATATATACTTTACTGAGTGATACATGGACACAAATGAGATATTCCATGGACAAAGTCATTGAAGTTAGACTTATATATCAATTGATAAATGGATTCGTATTAGAATGAAATGAATAGAATCAAAGGGAATTTATAGTTATTCCTTCGGTGACACTTGGGCATTCATAGGGGAGCACCGAGGATAGACTCGATTTGCTGGGACATTATACCTCACCTAAAGTGATATCGGGTACCTATGATGTTCTCTAGGGACATACTTATAGGGAACTGGTTGATATTTCACCTATATCGATACATAAATTAAAAAAATAGTAATTATAAGGATGAAATCATATTCTAAATTGAATAATAATTTAAATGACTTATGACACCTCATTCAATGGAATTAAACAAGATTGGTTTTAGTATTGAATTATACGTTTAGTTGGACAATTGATACCTTTATTCTTATTATGACTATATGGGGAATGTTGGATATTATTCGGGACTCAAATAATCTATAAACTAATGGATATTACTTGTTAAATGATATTGAATGATGTTATATATATATATATATAATGAGAAACTATACATAAATGATGATTACTTTAGAGTTTTTCTTATTTATCGCTCTAATCATTGCACACTGCCTATCATATGTATTCAATAACTATTGGGCATCTACCTTGAGTAGTTACCTACTTGGATTTAATCTCACACCATGTTTGGGTCACCTATTATCACCCAAACAGAATATAAGATTATAAGAAATGATTAGGGAAATAACCCTCATTTAGGTACATGATTTTATACTATGAGATGGATATCATGGTACCAAGGCAGGGCTTGTGATGCAACTAGGATTATTATTTCTTTTTTGGAAGTTTTGCACATTTATTATATACGAATAATGTTTAACTGTTCTGGATACATGATTTGAAAAATGGGAATGTATCATCATCTTGTATTTGATATTAATTTTGGCATTATTTATATTATAATTCATACATTGTTTACTTTTGTTGTATGGTTTACTAATTCTTCTTCTTGAATGATATTGATATTCCACTCTTCTATAATATGGTGATAAGATCATTGTCTCCCTACGAACACACTAATTCTTTCACTACTAGTCAAAATCCTATGTCATTTGTAGAGATGCTCATGAATCCATTTGAATAACTGGGATCTGAAAACTGTTGAGTGGTATCCTTATTTAAGAAATTAAAAATTGTCTCAATATGTGGAGGGGTAGTTTACTAGTATGTATGAGCGATAATTTCACTTATCAATTGACATAAAAGGGTGTACAATGGTTGTATCATGATAGAAAAAAATCATTTATCTTAGTTAATTTTGTAGTTATTTTTAAATGTATAATGAAATATTAATTGAGATAGAAGAATATATAAATTGAATGATGTCAGGTAAAAGGATTAACTCTCCTTTGGTATGGATCCTTTAGATCCATTATTAAGTATGGTTGGATTTTCCTGTTAAAAATAATAGAACATATAAATCATATATATAGTGGTTGATAATGTAATTTGTTAGGTTTTCATCAACTTATTAAGATCAAATTGGTTTAATGAATAGAAATGATGTTTATCCCTTTACAAGTGAGGGAGAGGACATACTTGGAATTTATGAAAAATTATTTAAGAAATTCATTATCATGAAAAAAATTCCAAATGGACACATCATCAAAGAAAATGTGTATATGGTCTAATCAAAATTATATAATGAATCTAATATTGATTTTTTTCGTAATTTTATACATTATAATTTTTATTAACCCCTTTGTTAACAATTTTTTACCTTAACATTTGTAAAAATAACATCAATATTAATGGGTTATAATTTTAGTTATATGGAATGTATTGGCACATAAATGGAAATGTGATGAACGATTAAAACTTATACTATCGTACTTAAACAATTGCATGAAATTTTTATTTTTAAATATATTATTAAAATATTAAACTCCAAGGTATAACAATAATTTCATTTCTGAAACTATTCACTTAATTTGTATTCAATGACATAAATAAATTAATATATTAAAAATACAATCCATTGAAACTTCCATATTATGTTTTATTAAATATTAAAATTTTCAGAGAACTATTAATCACCCGTAAAATATTAATTTTTCAGTTTATAATATTATTTACATGATTTTTCTATTGTTTTCAAAAGTAGTTTGTAGACATTGTGTAAGTATTTAGAGAAATTATATCAACAATAAAATATAAAATTTTATTAAATTAGAAAAAATGAATTAAAATTTGAAATAAATATTTATAACAGAACTTATCCATGTTTTATCCTTATGTGAAATGTTTTGAGATATTAAATCCTAAATAATGATATTTGAGAATATTCATTAAATAAAATAATATTAATGTCATTATCATGAGAAAATGGAACAGTAATTTAATATATTATAATATGGGATGAATGAAATATATCTACTCTAATATATATTAAATATTAGAATGTGATACGATGATTTTGAAACATTATCTCTTGGTTTTATCCATAAATTACCCATTTTACCCTTACGTGGTGATAAATATTTACCACATATACTCTTCATAATAAAAATAAATAAAAGGGACTTATTTAATAAATTTATAAATCCAAATTAAAAATATTTTATCAATTTTCAGTATTAAATAACTATATGTTGGACAAATAATATTAATATAAATATGTAAAATGCAAGGAAAATTAGTTTTTGGAGGAAAAAAAATTAAGCATAAAAGTCATTTTATATATTAATCATGGATATTACATATTCATATAAATTTAATTGAAATATAACAAATAAAATGGAACCCACATATAATTAATAAAAAATATAAAATATAATGGGGCCTTTAAATTACATTATTTAATGAAAAAAAATAATAGTTCTTTTGAAAGACAATATTTTTCACTAATCACATTAAAATAAATCATTTCAAAAGAATAAAAAAATAACCTTATGTTAATACTAATAAAAATATTTAATGAAACTAATTTTATATAATTAAAATTTTCAATGTGGGTAAAATTAATTATAATTTTCAAGGACAAAATTAAATTGAATTCATTTATAAATAAAATTCACTTTTTATTCAGAATATGACTTTTATTAAAATGTTATCTTATTTAATAAGAATTATTAAATAACTTTTATTTTCATAAGAGCAATAAAAACTTAATTTTTAATGAATTTACTCATATTAATACAGTCTAATTCAATGGATAGGCTATAATAATATATTTATAATGTACCACAATCTGCATAATAATCGGTGTTGTTTCTTACAATATTTATTTTGCTTAATATTATTTTAACTAAATTTTTGTATTGTTACAATACCCACTGCCCTGCCTAAATAAATTTTAACATGAAAATTTTATATATGTCATTAATGGTTCATTATTTATAAATTATTTTTTGAATCTGAGATCATATAAAGAAATAAGAAATGTGTCTTCGGAAAAATAAACTGAGAAACATAATGCATTCCCAATATAATAGATAATCATGTTTTTAGATAAGGATAACATTCATGGGATGTAAAAATTTATAACAGGATGTTGAAGCTAGCTTCCATGCACTAGTATAAAGTGTTATAAAATTTGTTCATGATAATGTTAATGAATAGAAAAACAAACAACTATAATTGGTTAAAATGAAACTTATTCGTCGGAAAAAAATATAAAAGTGAAACGTTATTATTTAAATATCATATTCCTAAGGTTGTGTAATTATTTAACTATCATTATTGAGAAATAGGATAAATTCAATTAATTAATTTCATTTCATTTCATAATCACATTTTGATCATTTGGTTCTACATTGATTGTCATCCACTCAATCTCTTAATCCAAAAATTAAATATTCATGATGATTTTTTTCATTCCTAAAGAACTAAGATAAATTTTTAATGGATTGGAAAATCTGAAAGATTACTATAGTCCATTCTTCCCATATTTTTATAACTTTTTTATTTGGAAGCCACTAAAATGGTATCATGATGCAGTCGGTCACATGGCCTCATGTGCATCTCCCTACCTGTCGAGGTTGCTGACTAGTGGTTACAGAATGAAGGTGATACAATTGGGAAAATATAAAAATAGGATTAGTAATAAATATAGTGGAATCATAAATAATTAAAGGAAATGGAATATGAAATAAAAACAAACAATCATTAATAGATTACTAGGATAAGGCCAAATAATATAACCATGCATGACCATTTGTTAATGTGAATATGGGAAAACATGCAACATGCAATGCATTACGATTGACTTAGGCTGAAAATAGAATAAATAAATTATAAACTCCAAGTATGGATAGAATATAGAGTACATTCTCAGCCGATACTCCAGATATCCCATATCTTGTCTTGTCACGCCCCGCCTTCACCATGACGAGGGAAGGGACAACAGATTGCCATACCATTCCTTATTCATGTTCAAGGTGGTATAATGACCCCCTGAGACCCAACTTCAATAGGTCCCGGAGTAGAAACTAGCCCCAAGGGTATGGAATCACACGCAAAATGGAAGGCATTACCCTTTTTATTTAGTATTATTAGGAGATAAGATACTAAGTCCCAAACAAAACAAAAATTGGATGTAAAAGTAAAGGCTAGTCAAATCCATTCACATATGCATGTTTCAATAATAGTTGCTACAATACATGAAAACTGTAATGGTAAATACCAAAGAATAGAAATGCAGCAACTTCAACTGTCCCAACATCTGAACTAGTGTGGTCCCACAGGGTCGTCAAAGTCCTCCTGCAATCTTGAATCCAGTTTTTTATACATAGGGTGAATATATAGGTATACTCAGTAGGGATAAACCAAAATCCCGCATGAACAATTGGGGAGGCATGATAATTCCCCGTGATAAAAGAATATAACAAAGAACCTAATAAGGAAAAAATCAACCCAAACCTCACCAAGGAACACTCCTAAAATAACTCAAGTCAATTAAAGTAATATTAATGACACAATGAAGTTTGGGTACCCCACACAACTTTCCCACTTGTTATTGAAGACATACAATGCATCTGACATTCCCCGCCATTTTCACCACTTTCCAACATCCATACCCCGCCCACACTCACTTGGGCTACCACAAACTCACATCCCGCCCAAAACCCCCTATGCAAAACCACAAAAAACCACACTCACAAACTCCTAGGACAAAAGAACTACATCTACACCTGAAGACACCGAGGCCTCATCCCGAAGACACATCAGATACAAATATCCCGCACACACCAGGCCAATCACCACAATATACCTTACCAGAATAATATTTTCTTATAATAGACCTCAGGCCTTCACAGCCTTCCCGAAGAATCTTGGGCTACTTGGGAAAAGGAGAACAAAATGAGAAAAAAACCACCCACTCAATGAAGGGTTGGAAAAAACACCCTCCCCAATAAAACGCGGGTGTTTGGCATGAAAGTGCTTAACATGGGGGGGGGGGGGTTAAAAAAGAAACCAAATAACTGGATTATAGATATAGGTAGTAAAGAAATTTTCCAAACCTAGGGGGTCAAAAAACAATTCCACACACAAAAACCTTCATTAAAATTCATACTTGAAATGCACTACAACCAATAAATAATCACAAATCATTCCAGGAAAGCAATTCCCCATTGAATACATCCTTATTATCATATAAAATGTTATTTTTTGTAGATAATTCTCCACTACTGGGAAACTAATTGTCATAGTCCCTAGAAAAGGAGGGAAAAAATCCACGCATTAATTTAAGAATTCACACTCAGTTCTCTTATAATTTCACAACCTAAAAAGGAATCTCGGAGATCTCTCAAAGTACTGGAACCAACCCAAGACCCAATATATGGCCCCACACTTCCTTATGTCGTCAAACCAACAACTGCATAACAATAGGGGATCCCATCCACATCCACGTCACCACACAAGCATCAATCAAAAAAACGACACATGTTTCCGAAAAAGAAAGGTGCTTTACAGATTTAAGTACACCATTCCTTATGTTCCTTCATCTGGTTTTCATAACTTGGGTGATTGAACAAGGATTTTTGATCACTGGACATCCATTTAATCAACTGAGTTTACATGATTACCCAGTTTCCATGTTACATCCATTCATTCAACACTGATGATAGGGTGTCATTAGTGATCAAGGAAGGATCACCAAAGAACATTTTTTAGTGGAAATAATCCCATACAAAAAAAATACAGAGGAAAAAATAGTATAGCAACATCATCATACACAACCCTTAATTTATTAAAAACAATTCATTTTCTTTGTTATGTATTGGTTTTATCCAAGCTCATAGAAACATTAGAATACTCTCCCCATATGATACACGGTAGATAGATATAATAGAATAACCCATCATGTATGATCAATGATCAATGTCTTTCACCACACACCAAGAATTGGGGACACAAAAATTGATGGGGAGGAACATCGGGGACTCCATGTGTGATAAGGAAAATCTCAAGTACAGGAGCACTACTTGCATAATGAAGGGGAACCCAAAATAAACCAAAGAAAGGAAAAGTCACCAGCCAAGATGATGTAGAAAAGAAAGAATTATCTTGTGATAATAAGGTTCCATCATGGAGTTACAGGATATAAATTTTGAAGGGCTTAAATGGAAGATCGTGGTATCACCATGCAATTGGGTGGTTACACACGATGGAATTAATTTTCATTTAATAATTTTCTTCTGAGAGGTGTCCATAACAGTTTTATGTTAATGGATTTCCATTAATTAGAGGAAAACACATAACATGGGAGGAACTGGAAAGTATGGGGAAAAGGGTGTGACACGGAGGAAAAACGAAATGTTTTGGTACGTCAAGGGTCTCCTGGCTCTTGGGAGATTTTAGAAATAATTCATGGGTTTATAATGGATTTTAATTTGATATTAATACACTTTTACATCAAAAGACATGTTGCGTGGGGGCAGAACTGGGAAAAATCATGAAACTGGACAAAATAAAGAAATGGTAAAAAGGAAAGACATGGTGCAACCGTAATGGTGCCATGGAAATGGTGCCACTATAAGTCGTGCCACTATTTCCATGTGTGACTGTGATGGTGCAGCCATGACAGTGCGACCGTGACGGTGCCACTGTGAAAGAGAGAACCTATAAAATTGTTCCACCGTTTTGGTGTGTGACCGTGACAGTGAGATCATGACGGTGTGACCGTGATGGTGCCACTGTATCGGTGTGTGACAGTGAAGGTGTGATAGTGACGGTGCCACCGTCATGGTGCCACCATGACTAGTGCCACCGTAACAGTGGAAATTTTTTGTGGAGCTGAGTTTTTATAATGTACTGGACCAGGTGGGTCGAGGCCATTACAAATCCTATCCCATAATATATAAACCACACAATGTATGTTCTATAACCTATCCATCAACAAGGATTTCTATTCATGTACCAAATGGTGTCCCGAAAAGGTTGTAAGATAATATCAATAGGCAATGACCAAGGTAATATAATTAACTCTAAACCATGAATTTAAATATATGTTAAAGAATTCACAAAAAAAGTCATCTTAGTAAATTATAAATATAAATAATTCAGGATAATATTTTTTAAATACACCTACATGACTATACCTGCTTTGACCATAGATAAATTTCTATAGATATATATTTCACCATGTATATCTATATATTTATAATTCTATAGACATATATACATATACATAAGCACTATATATGTGGTGACATAATCCATACATGTAAAATAAAGTATTATTTAAGACATGAGTTGTAACACTAGAATCCATGCATAACCATAAGGATATCCTATATTATATATGAATATCCAAGATCATGTATGACAAGTAATATACGACTCTATTATGGGTATTATAGATAATGTATGATTTCATTCTAGGTGTCATAAATAATACAAAGGGTCATTCTCATCTTCAATATCGAGGGGGTGTATAACATTATTCTGACAGTCAAAAGTAACATGAATCTCAATTTCAACCATCCTCAACCAAGGGGGTTTTATATGAAATGCCCACATCCTTAAAAAAATTCCCCTATATAATAACCTAATGAAAGGTAATCCCACTTCCACTATGATCCCTTATCTTATGTGCTCCCAAAAAAGGATCCCAACAACTCATAAGGGGAAGAGGAAAATGATCAATATATTTGGTTCATTATTTAAAAATATATTAAGAGGGATTATATGTCACAGTTATATATGGTCAAATAGAGATGACATAAATTGGTAAATAATATAAGGGTAAAACTATAGACAATATTACATGAAATGATTCCATTAATCATGTACCAATTCCTTTAATTTCAATGACCAATTTAATTTGATCTAATTTATACCATTCCATTTTAATTGTCGATACCCAAAATAATTTTCATGTCGCCTAGTAGGACTATTTTCTGGGGATGAATTATTTAATTCCACTAATTCATTATTCTCTCAATCCTTAAGAATAAAACCCAAATGTTCTACTTAAACAGTTACATAAATAGTTAACCTGTAGACTCTTCCAAAATAAGAATAACCAAATAGAAAAATAAAATAGAAATAATGATAGTAAATTTACAAAATCAACTATACATTATTCCCCCAAACTATATTAAGCAGCTCTTGATATAAAATACAAATGATATGAATACCTTGATCATATATTCTCTTCTAACTTGGTAATATTAACAATAAACATAAAAAATGAATGAAAACATACATGAATCCATAGTTTAACTCTCTCTACAACTCATAAATAAGATAATAGATTATCAAAAATATTATTTTAATACAATAATGTAGTAAACATCATCAATGATTACATATACTAATTTTTCATTAAATATCTAATTAGTTTCTTGGTCATGAATACTTTCCCACATAATTTATCATTATCTACCATACCATTATCCAAACTAATCACTATAATCACAAATTAGGAACATATCCATGGTGAACATTATCTAAATGATGTTTTTTTCATAAAATATCACATTAAAAATAAATATCTTTTCTAATTTATCGAAATCATTCAAAATAATCTTGAAAATGATAAATAAAAACTTTTTTAGAAAATAACATATAAGATATATGATTCTTATAACCATAATTTAAATTATATAAAACTTATATAATATAATTCCCAAATCCCTATACATAATCTCTTCAATCCTTAAACATCCTTATTATAACATTAATATGTATTCATCGTATTATTTCAAAAAATCTCATTATTTTCATAAATCATTTATAGTCTCTACATATTCAGTAGTAATTAGGTACTTATACAACCCAATAAATCCACAACTCACTATTTAATACTTCTATATTTATTTTCATAATACCTATACATTTATGATTTTAATCATTCTACTATTGATAATAGATTATGGAAACTATATTTATCATCCATTGTACTGACATAGAATTTCAATTTTCGTCATCACATACATGGTCTGTGCCATTTTATACACTACCTAAAGATATTCTAATTCCATTAGGGAATTTCATATGGTTTCATAAATTTATGGTAAATATGAAAATATGTTATTTTCCAGTTTTGTTTGTCAAGACGCTTAGATATGATAATATTTCTATTCATATAATGAGATATCATGTTAGGAATATTCTTTTTTTTCCTCTTCTACTTTGCTTGTATTACACACACGTAGTCTTTCTAATTTCATTGGCATTTAGAATAATCATGGTTCTTCACAGGTCCATCCATTGACTGAAATAAAAATCATAAAATCAACCACCATAATCATAGTGGGAATACATGTAATTATAAAAAATAATATAATGGATGTCTAATTATTGTAGCATTATTTTCTATTCGTGATAAAATAGGTTTAACCTAGTTCATCCATGATTGTATTCTAACCAATAACTTCATAATGGTTCAAAAATAATATGTGAATTAAACCAGGAATATCTATTAGGAGTGTCAAAATAGGTGTGTAGTAAGTTCACACTCACCTTCCAATTGATTGATGGTTCTGATTCCCAAGAACAATTGATTTTGGGGTTATAAGCACTAGATTAAATATTTCCAAAACCACATCCAATTGCAGTATCATGATAGGATTTTTTCTATTGGAAAATTTCACTCCTTTATTCACCAAAACATAAGATATTAATCTAAATGTAGGATTATCCAAATAATTATCACTAATTTTTAATCATCCTAGATTTTGAAAGTTAATATAACATGATATTATACCAACTATAGTGACCACTACATTGGATAAAAATATATTACAACTTATTATATGAATATTAAATACACAACACTATGACTCATACTAGAATATCATAGGTCTAGTATCATTGAAAATAAGAAAACAAAAACAAATTCTTCATGTGATATCAACATTATCTCAGATGAGATCATTATAAAAAGAACCCTTTATTTTAATATCATCCAAAAAATATCTCTCTATAATGATAGGAAATGAAATATAAGAATGGAAAGGTTTATATGATTAGTAATGGTAAGAATGGTTATCTAAATGATCATATATGTATCTCATGAGAATTATTGTTTGAGAAAATGAACATAAACTTTGAATAACATATTGAACAAATCATAGATCATAATCTTTTCTGATTTAAATATTCATTTTAGTTCATAAGTCATGAATCATAATGGATTTAAATAACATGATCCACGAGAGCATAATATCATCATAATATATAAGTATTTGGAGTAATTGTAACCATATAAAATCATTTACATAGTCAACGCTCACATTGAAGAATGTATTATTGGATTGGGTTTACTACCCATTCTATTGTATTAGTCAAGGTTCACACGAAAGACTATCATACTGAATTTTATTCACTCCAAATTCCATAATATAAGTAAAGGACCACTCTTAATATTACCAATGTTGTTTTTTTTCACATGCCAGTACATTTAATTAATCAAGGTACACTCTGTAGAAAACTAAATTAGATTGAGTCCCTTTTCCAATTTGTTTCATTCCCCATTCCAATTGTTACTATCTAATGGGATATCTACCTTAACCCAAGGCATTGGAGTGCTATATTTTTATAGGAATAACAGTTTGAATATCGAAATAAAAAATATATCCACAAAAATATTGTAAAATATCAATTATAGAATAACCCATGGAATGTAAAAGGGTTTCAAAAATACTTTATAATTTTAACATATCATCTCCTATAGGAATTAAATGTGTCTCATAACTAAATTACCCCACATTAAAGAGATAGTTTTCAAAATTTAATCATCAACTTATTACCATTATAAGATATCTAAATAATGAAATTTGATAGTATAGTTTGATCATATCACCAGTAAAAAAAATGTAACATCTATATATGTTATCATTGATGAATATTCCTTTAAATGATCACTCAAAAAATTCTTTTAGAAAATACCATTTCCACATCGAAATCACTTATTTATAGTATTTAATTTTAAAAATATTATGGAAAAAATTTATCTAAAAATATCCATGAAAATATGAAAAGGATCGTTCGAATCATTATTTTTTCATGATGGTGAGGAATTATTTCCATGTTGTGTACATTAAAAAAATTATTCATTTCACATTTTTTGTAACAACTGAAAAGTACCACATTCATAAAATAACAATAATTTTACTTTTCAGTCAATTTCTTATAAATTAAATCATGTATAGAAAATAATTTAATCAGTCATATAAAATTAATAATAGTATTCCTGGAAATATTTTTTATAATATGTATATGGAGGAAAATATATTTTTGTAAAAAGAGATAAATAATGTTAGTTTTACATAAGAACATTATTTTTTTCCATAGTTACATAAAAGGGGAATATGAATAAAACATATTTTTGTTTATGAAATAACCAAAATAGAATATAATTAATGGAATGTTAAGAGGTATATCATAAATTAAATCGTTATAATCTTAATTATAAATAATCCTGATAAATAAAAAGTAAATCTGATACCACTTTAGTAGATTTTGAATCATAATACCCATCAAATAGTAAATTCAAGGAAAATGTTAATATTTTAAAGATAATAGAAAAATATGAAATAAAATTTTAGGGTTGATGAATGTATACCTCGTAAACATAAATAGTTAAATAACCTAAAACATGTATTAATGAAAAATTATTTAGATGAATAAAAATTAACTCATTGTTAATCTAAAAATTAAAAACAATTGATAAGGAGAAACTCATATGGATTTTTAAATACCTCTGAGTTTTAGTAATTTCATCAAAAAAGACATTTAAAATAAGTACATAAACCAGAAAATGGAATATGTTATGAACAAGGAAGATGTCTAATAGAAATACAAGTGATATGTGAAATAAACATACCATTATTATGTTATGTTTTGTAAGTATTTAAAAATATTATATATAAGATATATATTTATTATATATAAATTATATAATGATATTCATATAAAAATAAGAATGACCACTCCATTTATAATTTTTATTTATTATTTTGTAAATAAATCTCTCTTAATGTCGACATTCATGTGAAAACAGGTCCATTTTCGATGCATGTTTCAATTCAATGGTTATGGTATTGTAAAATTATCATTATTACATAATCTAAATAATTTTATTAATGATAAAAATATCATATATGTTAAATAAATAAATTCTTATAATCAAATATAATAGGTTTAGATAGAACAACAAATCACACAATTTCTAGAGATAGTTGGTTGTATGTTTGAAGGAATATTGTTTTCACTTTTCAACAAATAGAAAGAAAGAATGAAAAATAATATCTGAACATTATAAAATAATTATTGTATCATATATATATAATATAAATTAATTAAATAATTCATTATTACTATCCATCTAATAATCAAATGAAAAAAATCACATCGATTTGTGGATGTGGTAGTCCATTTGGAATCACGAAAGGTTTCATTTCCCAATTGATTGGAAGATAATAAGGTAGATTTGATATTATAAATCTTTAATAATATTCATATCATAAATATACTATTAAAACTATACACCCATTATAACAATGTTACATGTAATAAAATGATATAAAAAGATTTGTATCGCTATATGGAGATGATAACAAACATGTATGCACAAGAAATTCATTAACTTACCTTTTGATGGAAAAGATGGTGGATAAATTTTTTATAATTATCATAATAATATTTTGGAATACATAAGATAAATCTTTTTTATTTTTGATGAACGATAAAAATAGTTGTGCCTGAAGAAGAAATTAATTGAATGTTGTCAACAAAAACTATTGCATAGTCTTCAGTAGTTATCTTTTTGACACCTTCATTAGGATCATTTTATTTGAATTTTATGAATAATATCCACTATAATTCTTTTATAATGATGTTTGGAATATAATGTTGTATTTTTTTTTAATTTTATAGGAACATTATTGTGTAAGGACTAGAAATATGAGGTTTCATTTTTGGGTAGAGGAGATGAAAAAATTATAATTTCAAGAAACTGAAATATAATAATGTAATTATCAATAAAAATTCTTCAAAATTCACATGAATTAGAATAAAATGAGTATATTTTGTAAATATAAATATAAAATGAAATATGTATTAGTTTTGGTGAATTTTAAAAAACTATATATTTCATTAACCCCTTCGCTGACCATTTTTTCACCTCAGTATTAATTATTTCAATTATTAATATTTATAATTTTACATATAACATTAAAATTTTCTCCTAAATTTCAAAAAGATAAAATTGTAAATGTTATATTATTTTACATGAACTACTATTTTATTTTTTAAAATAATATAATTATATATTATTTGTTGTAAAATATGAATAATGTCATTTTTGGCACACCTCACATAATGTGTAATTAAAGGCATAAATATATAAATGTAATTCGAATTTAATTCCTTAATACATCACTAATATTCATTATTCATTTCAGAAATTATTAGAGAACTATATTTCAACCAAATAATATTACTTAAAGAGTTTTTAAAATAATTTATATGATTTTTCTATGGATTACATAGGTGATGTGTCGGTATTGTGAATGAATTTAAGGTAAATATTTTATCAATATAAATTAAAAATCAATTACTATTGTAAATAGAGTTTATTAGTATTTAATGTAATTATTTATAAGTGGTCTTTTCCTATTTTTACACTTATTTAAAAACTTTATAGGTATTAATTTCAAAAGAGTAAAATTTTAACAATTTGAATTACATAGAATCATATAAATACCAATAATATAGTGTAATTCCATAAATAAAAGTTAAAAAATAATTTTTTTTTGTGATTTCGAAACATTTTCTCATTGTTTAAACCTCTTTGTAGACATTTTATTGTTATCGAGGTGACAAATATTTTCCACGGTTATTAAACACAATGATCAAAAATAAAAAGAACATATTTACAAAATTTGAACCTAATTTTTTCAAATATGGTATTTATTTTTCATTATAGAATATCTAGAAGTTGTTTAAATAATTATTAAAAAAATGTGTAAAACAAAACTAAAATCAGTTCTCAATAAATTATGCATAAAAATAATCTTACATTAAAATCATGAATATATTATGATTCAAATAGAATTAATTGGATTTATATAAACATAATATATCACATGTCACATTAATTCCATATTAAAAATATAATGGTATATTTATATTAATTGATTTATTTAATTAAATGATAGTATTTCAAAAAATCACAATTTTCACAATTGATTGAAAAATCGATAATTTTAGAAAAAACTGAAAAATTCCCTATAATTTATATTTTATATAACGATTTAATAAATAATGATAATTTAAAAAAATTTAATTTTTAATTTTGTCATAAATTAATTTTAATTTCCATTTAAAAATGCGAAAATATCATTTTTAATGAAAATGAATTTTGGAAGTGTCAAATAACTTATCTATAAATTATGATAATATTTCTAGTGAATTAATAAATAATTTGTTATTTTTTAATATCATAACACATTTATTTAATAATTCATTAAATCCAATGTATTCTCTATAATACTATGTCTATTTTATAATGGTATTTTTAAAATATATCTCCATTCTTGTAAATATCAGTGTTTTCTATTAAGAAATATTTCAAGTATATAATTATTTTAACTAAATTCTAAGGATGTTAAAAAATAAAATTTAGATATACCATAATGTATTTAATAGAAAATTATATTTTTTTAATGATATCATGGTTTTAAATATAAATGATTCGACATCGTATTTATTTTCTCAAACTAAGAGTAAATTAAAAAGAAGGATACAATTTTCTTTCACTAGATAAATATGAAAGGTAAATAATAATTAATATTTAAATCCATGATATAAGGATTATTTCAACATATATTTTTATTGGATAAAATATTGGGAGGAAAAACTATATAAAAATAGTTAGACCATTACTTTAATGAATGATTATTGGAATCTTTCGGTGTTTGGAAAAACATTATTTGATATTTTTAATCATTCATGACTGGTTGTGTAATTTCAATGATTCCAAAATGAATAAAATATCTAATGTATTAATTAAACCATAAGGTACATTAAATTTATAGTAAATTATAGGTTCCTATATTATGAAATAAATCGACATAGATTTTATGGTTATTTAAATATGGAAGAAGATGTATATTTTATTGATAAAAATCTATATGTGGATGATTTATTTCTATTAGAAGGATGTGAATTGAATGGAATAAAAAAAAATATAAATCACTAATAATGGATAATATTAATTATATTGAACTTATTATGGTGTATGTCAATCCTTTTTTATGGAAAGAAATGTATGATCTTGAAAAAAAAGTGAAGATTACCTTAGGGTTCTATTATGATTGAAACAGTTCATCAAAGCTAATGAAAAAATTGATAAAACACTCAAATATGATGTTTATTGGTATCATATATAATTTAATTAAATGTGATATGTATTAGAGAATCATAAAGATATATTTTTTTAGAAAAAATCACAATGTCTATGTCATACACAGAAATCCTAGTGTCATACCCATAATTAAGATGCATGAGTTGAATGTTAATGTTATACCAGATCCCTTACCTTTGGGAGGTTAAATAAAATCTAATATATACTTATGTATGTTATGTTTAACATGAATTATTTTTTGGAGATATAACCCTTGAGGGTTTATTTCAATGTTTCTTAATTTATATCAACTGTGAATGTAACATACACTGAGTTTACGAAATATATTCTTTCAAATTAATTTCAATTATTTAAAAGATTGTGTTACAAAAAATAAAAAGTTTAGTTTTAATCACTTAATCTATCAAAATTATATTTCATTTAGTGAATCATCATGTCCCTTTGATAACTATTGTCAAATGTAATATGGAGTTATACCGAACAACAATATACTTGTAATAATATTATTTAATATGGCAGTTTTTCCACATTTAAATAATGAACCTATTATAAATCTAATTTATGTCAAATTTATAGTTTTTAAATAAAATAATAAACATTTATTTTGAAATATTAATAATAAATTTATATTTAGGTGATTTATTTTGTAATTTTTCTGAGAAGTTTCATTTTTTTGACGAAAAGTGAAAGATAATACATTTTTGTGAAAACTAATTTTCAACATTTAAATAATTATTCATGTTAAATTAAATTTTTATTTTTTTATTGTCAAAATAAATTAATAGTATATATATATTAATCCAATTTTTTTCATTTTAAAGTTTTTTATATTTAATTTTAATTTAACGACATAATGAACTTTTGAGAATTTTCACATTAAAAACCTTATTTCATTCCACATCTACGAGAATATGGTTAAACATAATTTTTCCACTACTGTGAATTGAATATTAAAAAATATACATAAATATTTTTAATTATTATGGAATTTTTGATTTACTAATATAAACATTCTTGGACCTATAATTATTTAATTTAATTAAAAATAATTTCTGCAATTAAGGTAAAATTAATCTTAATAAGGGACCAAACCATAATATTAAGGGACAATAAGACCATGAAACTTATATAAAATCCTTTTTCCAATACATATAACTTATCCACTTTTTTTCTAAATTTATGAGTTATTTGGGATCCTATTCATGGATGTTCTCATATGTGATATGTTATGTGAGGAAAATTAAAAAACTGAACCATCCTTATATTTACCATTTATAATGATTTGAGATATGGAAAAGAACATATATTAGGTTATACATTTCCTTTTTAAAAATAAATGATTCATTTTTATCATAATAATTTATCATTATTATTTAGAGATGAATTAGACTCATTAGTTTCTTAGGAAACGCAAACACATTACTTGTTTTGTTAATAATTAACTTAAATAAATGATAATATAAATATTAAAGGTGAATTAAACTGATTTAATTATTGACATTAATTATTTTTTAGAAAAATATATCATGTAAATAATCTGTGAAATTAATAAATAATAATTTCAATTTTATCTTATATTTTTTAATTAAAATTATATAAATAATTTCAAATTTTACATTAATGTTATTTTACAATAAATGAAATTTTATTAAATAAATTAAAATTAGAAATCATCTTATATTCTTCAATTTATTTTTTATTTGTCAATAAATATAAAATAAATATGATTAATGTACCAATTGATATTTTTTAATTAATATATCTAACCATATATAGTGAAAACATTGGTTCCATGGTTCTTATTAATGTATTTTTTGGCGTGTTACATGCACTTCAACGTCCATTTTTTATATCTTTTTCCACACATTCATTTTTTTTATTCAATGATTATATTATAGAACCAGTATCCTCAATAAAATTATATAATTTAATTCTATTGTTTAGACCATCATTTACACACACTTCCATCTATTGGGTAACTAAGCTACCTTTTATTTTTAAGGTGAACTACCGCCTCACAAAATGATATAATTTGATTTCCCTTTACCACCTTTCAAGGTTTGGAAATTCGATAGACATGATATTTAAATATAATATACATGATACATATTTTTTATTTACTCTTCTATTATTATATTTACACATAACTTTATAATTTTTATTTTCTATAAATACGATATCATCGTTTATGGATGTTTGAACTACCTCCATGTTAAAGTGACATGATTCATTCATGATGTACATAGAATGTATAACTTATTGTTTTAACTAAAATTATATGAAATAAATGAAATATTTGTGATATTAATTACATAATTATATATTTATGATTATTATATATCATTTTTTATTACAAATTTTATAAACTATAATGTCATAATGTTTCTAATGGATATGTGGACCACTACAACCTCAACAAAATGTGATTCCAATAAAATCACATGAATTATATATATAAGTATATATTACTAAATTAAATGGTATTAATGGTATATATATATATTTATGGAAATATATAATGTTACATACCCTCTTTTTATAATAATCATTTAATAATTCGAACTTTACTCATGCATATGTGCAACCTACTTTCTCCATGATTGTATCATTGGTTCATTTTTCATAACCATATTTCATAATGGTTTTTAAATGTATAATATATGTATAAAAAAGATAATTTTCTCATGATTATTATTCTTTATAAATTTATTTAATGAACTCACTTACCATGGTTGACCTATCAATGACAGTTTAGATGCATTTTTATAATATTGTCAAAACATTCGACTTCAACATTATACATTAAGTAATTATATATAACTCATTTATAAGTAAAATATATGTAATAATAAAATTATAAATTGTTATGAAGAAATTAAAAAATTAAATTGTTTTATTATTTGGGGATATAGAGAAACTGCTTGAAAAATCATACTTGAGGTAAGGTATTTTCATCTCATTTTTTATATCTATGAGATAAATGTTATAATCACCAGTAACATAATTTTTATGTTGTATATAAAATCCTATTTGATACTTCATATAATTAATAAATTTCTATTTGTGGTAATTAAAAGATTAATTTAATTTTATTATTTCATGAGGCTCGTGATTTAAATGTTTCAATGTGGTATGGGACACTTTGGAATGTTTGAAGATTATTTTCCATAGGAATTACTTAAATGATATTTCATTACAATGGCATGAAATTATACCACCATTATTTAATAAAACCTTTAATTTTCCTATCCTATGGTTACTCATGAAATTATTCATGTATTAGAACCATTTTATATCCCTTTGGCACTCAAAATGTTGTATGAAATGTTTTTAAGAAAACCCAACTTCATTCTATCTCTATTCAGAGAACCTATTTTCTTTTACAAACACTATTTTCATAAAGGTATTTCTAAACCGATTTTGAATCACTCTAAAATGATTTATTAAATACATTAATACACTTTTTATCACGTACTTATTCATTCAATGTAATATTCATGTCGCATTCCGAACAAGGAATTGTTTTAGCCTTTTTACTATTGAAATGGAATGTTCTTTTTACTTCATATGCCATGTTAGAATTTTCCCACCATTATTTCATCAAATATTCCATTTCATATTTAAAAGGATAATTTTTCAAGAAACTTATTACAAATGATATTTTTAAGGAAAATTATTTTCAAAATGATTTACAATATAAAAAGTATATATTCATCATGAATTAATTCATAATATTTTAAATGTATTTCCATTCACCGACTCCAATATCCCTTTTTTTATGTATCCTTTAATGGGGATATTTTTTATTGAGACCATATTCATTCATTCTTTGGATGCATTATATCAACTTAAAATATATTGATATTTAACCAGTGATTTTCCTAAGAATAGTCATGATTAATAAAATTATTATTTGACACATTTTTTTCCATAGATTAATCATGTTTCAAATAGATTGTTATTGATCCCATTTGTTTTCAATGGAATAATAATGAATCAAATGGATTATTAATGAATCCATTTTTTCACGGGACAATCATGTTGCAATGGAATTTTTACTAAACCAACATTTTTCAATGGGCTAATTATATGATATAATTTTTCAATAGTAATTAGAAATTTTATGGGTTGTTCCGTGATAGACAATTGATCGGTGGGACTGTGATATTCCTCAAACTCATTGGTTATTGAAGTAGGTGGTATGGATAATCCATTTTAAAGAGTGACATGAATTTAATTTGACCACATGGTTATTCAATTTATAGGTGTTAAAATTATATCAATTACCCAAGGTAAATTTATGGATTTATTTATGCCTACTATATGTTTGTATTTTTTTTAATGAATGAGATTAACATAACATGTCTCATTATTACTAATTCTAATGCCTTTTTACAATTTCATGTATTCATAATTGATCGTATAGGTATTTATGGGTATAATTTATTTGATGATTCACTCATACATTTTTACAAATTCATCATTCCCTTTTGCATGCATACTCTTATTTAGGTCATTTAATTATTAATTTTTATGTTTCCCTTACTGAGTGTTTGAAATCATCCTTGTTATGTTTATTTATCCCCCTATTTTAACAAATAAATTTTAATGATTTTTGACAATAATTAATATCTTAAAGATGATGTTGATGACCAAATATTATATGAGAAATGTATGGTATAATGGGGGAAATGTAATTTTAACAACTTTTGAGTCCAAGTTGATATGAGTTCATCATGTTGAATACTTTCTTAATTTTTTAAAACTATATACCAAAAATGTACACAATTATGTAATTGATCAATTTTCTCATTTTGATGTTGTATGGTTTTTATAGAAAACATTGGATCACATTTATTAACATAAAGTCCAAGAATATAACATTTTGGATATAGAACATGATCTGGGAGTGTGGGTTATGGTCTAGTATAGTGATGTTCAAATATTAAGGGTGGTTATCTTTAGATAGGATGTTCATTTCATAATGATATAAGTGGTTTCTGGTGATTTTTTGGGGTTTATTAACATGTGATATGAGATATTGTTTCACGGTGCATGTGGATATCATGGAATCCTGTCTTGATTACTTGTTTTATGTATCAAGTCATGGTAATATAAACATAGAGTGGAATATGAGTAATTTTATTATTATTGGGAATTTATAGAGTCTTGATAGAATTAATTTCACTTAAGATGCATTGGATACCCAATAAAACCCAATGTGGGAGAATGTACGAACAAATTGAGTTGGTCTAAGAGAAATTGAATATATAATACAGTTTTTTATGTGTTGTGATTATGTATTTTGATAATCACAGTGGGATTATTAGTTTTAATAAAGATACATAAAATTATTAATAGAAATTTTACATGTATGGGATTATGTAAGATGAAACATATTTTTTAGAAGACAGTATATGAAAAACCATAAAAATGAGCTGAAAGTATAAGATAAAATATTTGACAATGTTGATGTGTTTGAATAAATCATACTTTATTATATATATATATAACTAATTAGGGAAATGAAATGTTTTTTTATAATTAAATCCATCT
Source organism: Viscum album (assembly GCA_963277665.1). Classification (NCBI taxonomy): domain Eukaryota; kingdom Viridiplantae; phylum Streptophyta; class Magnoliopsida; order Santalales; family Viscaceae; genus Viscum; species Viscum album. The sequence goes on along the minus strand of OY728157.1, from coordinate 1,090,266,914 downwards.
TTTCATAATTTTTCTAGGTTTTTTCCATATCTACAAACTATTAATTATTGAATAGAGAATCTAAGAAAAATTGTCTTTGAATATCTAAATATTTGTAAAAATGAAATGAATTGTAATTTGGATAATTTAGAGTATGTTAAAATAAAAAAACAACAAAAAATTAGCCCATTAATAGGAAAGGATTTTTGAATTGATATGTATTAGAAAATAAGGTTCCTAAAGGTTATGTAAGGATAAATAGAAGCCATGTAGAGTAAATGAGATACATATACGAGTAATATAAGATTAATTAGAATCATTATAAGATTAATATTTGATATGTAGCTGAATACAAAGAATAAATTTTAGATTCAATTAGGAAAAATGTGTAATATGAGTCTCATGTATGATTAATCCTAATGGTCCATAACAAAAAAAAATGATTAAAATAAATCATCGATTATTGTAAAAGATTGATTTTTTTAATAAACATGACAGTTGGATTTCATAGGTCATTTGATGTGAATGACTAAAATAAAATCATGTGATGTTTAATATTAAATGCAGATTTTTAGGGATAAATAATGTGATAAAATTATGGGATATTTTTAAGGAAATAGTATTATAATTTTTTGAGGAATAAATGGATTTATTTCTTTACAAAATTATGGATTAGAAAGTGTAGATATTATAAAAATTAATATAGAATATTACTCCATTTATTCAATGCATTGAATATTTGAATTCCATATTTGTAATTAGAAGCCTGTATAGTCCAGATTCACTTTTTTGATCATATTTTCAACATCCTCTTTTTATAATATTATCAATGGAAAAAAGAGAAAATATATTATATATATATATATATAAATGAATCCGAGTCGATCCTACTGTATAATTATATAAGATATCAATAGATAAATGTTATATTATACTTAAAATAGTAAAAAGAATATGAATCAGAATAATAACACTATTTATGGTTTAATGTTATTTTATTTATTATATCATTATATGAAACATGTGCATTTTTATATTTTATTCCTTTTATAAAAGTTGTGTTTTGATATTAATGTTTAGGGTGTGGTGATATCATCAAGTATGTCATCAAATTATTAGCGTATTATCATTGGTGTAACCATGGTTGGGGAATCTAAAAAAATATTCTTATTTTTTTAATTATTATATATATCAGGATTTTGTGATTTCATGAGACCAGATGGTTCAAAAGATTCTCATAAACAATTGAACAATATAAAACTTAAGAAAAGAATAAAAAACACCATAATTCACCCTTATAAGACCACAAATATATAATTATAAATTTATAATAAATGTTATGATTTATTTTATTACATGAAAAAAAATGAACCACAAATATATTTTATTGATATAAAACATTCATATAAAAAGTAATCATTAATATATTATTATAATAAGTCATGAACATCCTTAATAAGAATACAATTTGAATAAAAACACAAGTAAATAATAACAAAACCAAAATTAAATAATCATCCATGTGGTTTAATAACCTATAATTCTATCTATGGATATAAGGATAATAATTAGAAATATTATATACATTTTTAGAATAATGTGAACAAATATGATGATTATGATGTATGAAATGTTAAATATAAAAAAAAAATTGATTGTTATACATATGATCATTTGGATTATATATTTGTGGGAATTATATTTTTTGACAGAATAAATATGTATATATATATATGAATAATTAAAAATATAACTTACATGTAGTATATTATTAAAATATTATCATTGTAACATAGTAATGGAATATCCAGCCATAAATATACGTAACTTGATTACGAGTTGAACGTTGTAAAAGGATTTAATAACATAAATTAGTACATTTATTCTTTAAAATGATAATTTATTTTAGCATTGAATGTATGCAGAATCATTATGTTTTTTCCCATAGACAACTCCCAATAGAAATGTAATAAGTATGAATTGATAGAAATCAACATTCAGGGAAGTTCAATCTCATGGAAATCAGTATAAGATAAATGTTATTGAATTCACCATCATGACATCCACCATTTAATATCTAATCATTAGGTCTTATTAAATTGTCTTTAAAGGTTTTGTATATATAATTTTAGGTTACATAATGTCTTAATTTTTTTTATGAATTATACATATATTTTAATTAATATACATGTATCATCACATTATGAGTCTTTATAAAATTTCGATATTAAAAATATATTTATTTAAATTTGAGAATCATTCAATAATAGTGTATTTATGCCAATGAGCCTATACCCTAGTGGTAAAGGGTGCTAATTAGCATCCAAAATTTCTAGGATCGAATCTAGAAAGGGAAAAATTTCGAGGTTACTGTACCATTACTGTAGTTGGGTACTGTAGTAATACTGTAGCATTAGTGGAACTATAGCATCAGTGACAGAGTAGTGGTGGATGCACTGTAGTAGGACTGTAGTGGAGGTGGTACTGTAGTAGGTTCTATAGCAGCCTTGGTACTGTAGCATTACTATTCACTGAAGGACCCTTTCGACCAAATAATTGGGCATTCATGCCCTATATTCATGCCACATGACCTTAGGCCTTCAGGATACGTAATGGGTCTCCTTTTACCAAGATAAAAAGTGGTCTTTGATTTAAAAATAAAAATTAGGATTCTGCCACAAACTTTAGAAAAAATACTACTGTACTTAGGATATTAAATTAATTTATTGAAAAAAAAAATAAAAAATAATTAATTAATAATAATACAATTTAATGTAAAAAAGATTGTTGTTCTGATAACTTATTTTTTTTGTAACATATATTTTAAAAATTAATTTAAGTATTAAATACCAATGAAATTTTTTATTTATATGATTTGATAATATATATTGAAAATTAAACTAACTTTCATCTATTAATTTTCACTATATAATGAATAAAGATAAATTCCTGATATATATAAAATACATTATCGCATAAAAATGTTTTTTTGCATTATCAATTATTATAATAAAATTAAATTTTAGATATTTTAGAAGTTTAATATCATAATATGCATGAAAATTTATATCCTTTATTTTAAAATTAGTTAATAAAATATATTTAATTTCTTTTGTATAATTATAGGTTACTAAGGTAAAAATTGGGTAATCATAGTAAAATTATGATGTTGTAAATGAGATTAACTAAAGAGTAATGGATAAAAATATATATTAAAATGATATATCTAAATAGATGTATTATGGAATGATAAATCTAAAATAATATTTTTTTGATAATTACAACCTCTCATAAAATTTAAATAATAAAATACACACAATATTCATTAACGATAATTTATCTGTGAAAATTCCAAACAAGATCGCCTATAAAAAGTCCATTTCTATGCCAAATACATCACAACCATTTTGTTTCATTCACTAAATTGAACCAATTTTTATTATCTATCTAGGATGATTCACAATGTTTTGGAGGCATTAAGTCGCAATTTGTTCCCCAAATAATTTGTTTCCAAGAGGCCCTCTTTGTGAAATTCATGTTGTCATGTATTTATTTTCCACTCTTTAACAATTATTCCTATATATATTTATGAACAAAATACAATGATATGATTTTTCAATTTATTTAAAAGTCTTTTAAACATTTATTATTCAATAAATGTGATTTTATATGTACTAAATTACATTTTATTATTAATTATTTTGTTATAATAATTTCTTGTTTGGGAGGTGCTACCACCTATAAAAATGATGCTATAATGTTTTCATCGTCATTAATTATTAAAAAATAAATTAATGTAATATTATATAATAATTAATCAATATTATTTCTTAATTATATAATGTTAATATATATAAGTGTATTGATTGATTAAATAATTATTTTTTATTTATTTAGACCTTACAAATAAGATATATTAAAAACAGTTTTGAAACCGTTAACATAAGATCCATAAAATATAAAATTGAAAAATTAAATTTTTAAATTACTCCCTTGAATCATCCATTACAACATTTTAGGTGATAAAAAAATAATCAGGTATCATGAATGAAAATTACAATATCAAATCTAGCATTAAAAACGTAATAATTATCACTAAAATAATAATTTTACCAATAAAAATTTAATAAATTATTTATAATAAATTAGGAATGAATTATATAAAGTAAAATTAAAAAAATATATGATATTTATATATAAATTAATAATTAACTTATTTTTATTGTAATGGTGGATAGTGGTCTTCCTAACAAGTTGGTTTATATAATAAGTGTTTTTCATATTAATTTCTCTTCATTGAGACATACTTCATATTTTACACCAAATTTTATCTAATAGGGTGTTCACACTAAACCATTAAATTATATTATCATTATTTATGTTTCACACAATAGAATAAAAATTCCCATTCATTATCCACCAATGTTATAAGGATAAATGTTTTACCAAAACATCAGGGGTTTTTTTGTTAACTGAATTCTATTCATTGAGAAATAATCATTTATTTAATTATTTCTGAATAATCAAATTTTCATCTAGAATATTTTGTATTAAATAAACAATTATCCAATTTATATATTATTGATCATATAATTTAATTTGTATTCTCATTTTATTTAAATTTTTTCTTTAAAAATACAAATTTAAAGGTTTTGTTGACTCAATTTTATTTTTTTGTAAAAATGAATAATTATTTTTTTATTCCATTCATATATGTATGATATTTTTAAAAATTTATCTAACCATTATGGGGTTTATTCATTATCTATTGAATATTACCTTTATAATTTCATTAATTTATTATTTTTTTAAAGTAATTCTTTACCAAGACATTTCATTTTATGAATAACATTGATCCTCCCTACTGTCTCTTTATTCTACATATCCAAATTCCTTATTATCTATTTTATTTTATTTTTTGATATATAAATATATATAATAACAAATACCCATCATATTTCTCATTAACTATGTTCATAATTAAATTCTGTAACTCATTAATTGATATTAATACTCCCAAAAAAGCTTAACATGTCAATTATTTTCACATTTTTATTTTTCATAAATTCAAATCCACAATTATTTACTTGTACATTATTTATTTTCAATATTATATTAATTATGATGTTATTATAATAAGGTTTCAAAAAATTCCACTCATCAACATCTAGAAAATAAGGTTTTAAATTTTCTGGTAAAATCTTCAATTTATGAAAATGTAATTGATATTTTCAGAATCTTTATTTATAATTTCACATCAATTTTCATATATATATATGAAAAATTTTATATATAATATAGCTTTGGTGATAATCAAACTATAAATTTTATTATGGTATACATTATAATGGGGATTTAATTTTTTTAACCTATAATTTTTTTTATTTCATTTTATTTATTACCATTTTAATATGCTATTTAAATCATTTTCTTTACTGGATTTTTATATCCTATGTTTAGTTGTTGGGTTATTAGGTACCTAATATGTATTGTATATCATTATGTTATTTTTAGGTTCTTCATGTCTCTATTATAAATTTGGTAATGATTTTACATCTCATGGGATAATTATGTAATGTTATATTTGATTCTTAATCCTTTATAAGATGTAGGTAGTAATGTCTAGTCAATTATGTTATTAGATTGAGTTAGTGATTCTTGATCCACTAGGTTAAGAAAATATTTATATTTAACCATTATATATTTCATGATTTATTTTCCTAATTCTTGTATTATATTTATATGTTATTGTGCCATACATTAGTATGTTCAATTGATCATTTTTGTCATCTGATGTCTCCATAATATTTTTTCAGTGTATATGTACAATCCATTGAGGGAATATATTCTTATATCATGCTTTATAGAAAACTCATATAATCATATGTTCCTTCAATCATGTATTTCCCAAAAACTCATATTTTCTAACAATATTTTGACCTAAAACTTAACGATTCAATGATATATTTTTTCAATTTCTAAAAATTTAAGATCACTCCTTATGTTCTCATAGTTCCATAATGGAAGTAAATTAAATAATATGATTATAATAAATTCACTAGATTATAATGTTTGGGGAGACATAAAATAACTAATGTGTAATATTATAGTTTATTTAGATAATTTTTAAAGAAACTAAATATTTTGGTTCCCTATTTATGTGTTTATTTGTGTGAAAAAATGTGTAAATAATATAAATAATGTAAAATATGTTATTGGTATTCTTTATTTTTCTCAATTTTATCAAATATTTTTTTAGTAAATTTTTTGATATTATATTAGGAAATAAATGGGAACCAAACATAAATAACACTACATTAACCTAATGGTGTCATAAGATAAAATGAAGGTGTTATAGGGAATTATGTCAGAATGTATAGTTTCATATCATTATTTCCATTAAATATTTGAAAATATTATTATTTATCACTCGTGTCAATCCCTTCAATTTTAGTAATTTGTGTATCTAGGAAAAACATAGTTAACAATGAATACGTTGGGTAATGATATGATTTCCCCAAACTGTATTTAAATATGGTGGGGGCATAATAAATAATCTCATGTTGAGGCTCACAAAACCTAATAATGAGAAAAATAGTTACACAAATCAAGTAAATGTCTAGAATATTCACCAAAATGAGTAACTCTCCATTCTATATATTATGATCTACCTTCCCCCATAAATAAGTGGGTTTTCTAGTCTATATTTCCCTGAATAATGGATAAACATTATAGAGAAGATATATTTTGTTCCCACGTGCTCAGAATCAGAATGGTTTATTTTTTCCATTTATAACATCCAAAGTGATATTGAACAATGGTGGAATTTCATTCATAATATGAGGAAAAGTGAATCATTTTATTCAGTGGAATGAGAAGAATTAAATAAAATATTATTAAAAAATGTTTTGACCAAACACATCACACTAATTTAGATTGAGAACTCTTGGAGATGAAAAAAATGTGAAATAATCCATTGGTACCAATGAAGAAAAATTAAGACACTAAAAATTTAAACCCCCAATGAAAATATTGAATCTAAATTAAAAATAAATTGTTTTTTTTGTCAAAAAATAATATCTTCAAGAGGATTTATTTATAGTGAGTTTTTCTCCAATGATGAAGGTGTTTTGTCTGTACTAAAGGTGGAAACCTAAATTTTAGACACTAATTATTCTTATAAAAAGTATGTAAAGTAAAATTTTATTGAAAATTGAATGAATAATCACAAATAGATACAATATTTAAACAACCAATGTACCAAAAATGTGTGCAGATGAACTAGGGAAATTTACACAAAGGGTCTATGATTTTTTTAACATGTGGTAGAGAATGCTTTTAAGAACACAATTACTAATGAAATATAATGAGAAAAATAAACACAATAATGGTGAATAAGTTTTCATCTAATACACTAGCCATTATCTAATTAAAATAATAGACATTACTTCGTAATTATAAGAATTATTCCCCCATTTGATGGTAAAATTTGGATAATATGCCTCAATATATTCTATGATCACCTGAGCAAGGAAGATTATGTATTCAATATGAAATAAATCAAATCCTCACAATGAATTAATGAATGGTATATTGTTATCTAATCATCATTTTTTAAAATCTTATTTATGTATGGTAATTCTCATTGAATAATATCATTCATGTTTTCATATAATATTTATTCAATACCTAAAGTAATGAATATAGAATTATATATGAAATCCACTAGTGTATTAATGATTATATATGTGGTATATAAGACCTCCCAAATTGGGATTTGTGGGATGATACATCCTATAAATATACTTCTATGTCACTTAGTATAATTCATTTTGATATCTAGAATGTTTTTCATATCCTTATAAAGAGAAAATTTCTATTTTTGAGATAGATCAATCTAATTCTATTTCACAAATCACCCACTAAATAAATATCAATGCAATTATTATGATGAAATGTATCTTGGGAAAAATAATTATTATGGGTTCTAATAACAAATAATAAGAAATATTTAGATGAAATGAATAGATTAGATCTCAATGTTTATGATCTTGTAATTATGTTGGAATATTTTGATGTATTTAAAAATGAATTATATTTTCATCCTCTCAAAAAAAGTTGATTTTTTAATCGATTTCATATCTATTTTCATTTATGTAACAAATATACCTCATATAATGGATCCAATTAAATTTAATGAATTGAAGAAATATATACAAGATAATTTTTACAACTGTTTTATAAACCCTTGTGAATTTCCATGGGTCGAATTAGTTTGATTTATCTAGAAGATAGATGCGTAAATGTATGATTTCATTGATTTCTGTGAAGATAAAAATATCACAATTAAGAAAAATTGTCATCTACATTATATTTATGTTATTTATCACCATATGGGAGATAACTAATTCCAAAATGTGTAAATTTCATCTAGATTACATATAATAAGGGTAAAGGGAGTATATATACAAAATATATCATTTTTATAAATTCATTGACATTATGAACTTATAGGGATGTCATCTAAACCTATATATTTCACTGATATCTTCTAAAATTTGATTAATACAGTCTTTATGGAATATGTTAATAAATATATGGTAGTTTGTTTATATTCTGATATATTCATAGTGAAATTAATAAAATTAACAGTATTCAAGGATGTTTCTAACGAATATAAACAAGGATAAATTATATTCTATGTTCACTAACATAGAATTTTGGACATAAAAAATATCATACCTTATTAATGTAAATAAAATGAGGGCTTATTTATGGATCCACCAAAGATAATGGTGATTGCAGAATGGACCAAATGAAACACTATTATAACGATCTATTTTTTATTACAATAAATAAATATTCACAATGTTTTATAAGGAATTTCATAATACTTCCAAACCCAAGAACCAGGTTATCTTGGAATGAAGTAATGGTTATCTAGAAAGAATAATGTTAAAAAGTATTGAATGATATTATGAATAGGTTTCACACTACATGTTTATATATAATACCCATCTATGGAATGGAAAATTTAATTTACATTGCTACATAAAGGATGTTATTTGAGTGTTTCCATATATAAAATCACAATGTGAGGTATTCATCATCACATTGGAGAAAAATCGAGGAGAAAAATTACCAAGCTCCTAATCTAAAGAAACATGCTATTATTTTTGGATTAAATATTTGTGGTAATTATCAATATTTTGAAAATAGTGTTATATATTTTCATCACAAGGTATTAAAATATATATTCACAAATAAATATTTGAACATGAGAAAAATGAGATAGATAGAGTTCATTAATGAAAATGAAAAACCAATACATTACAACCCTTAAAAGGAAAAAAGGAGTAAGATTATATAATTAGTAAAGACTATGATTCCTTATACATGATTAGGATTTAAGGATAACCAATAGTCAATATGTTTTGATGGATGGACTTGATAATATGAAGGAAGGTATGATATCCATCCTTTCATAAATTGTTGAACAAAAATGAATCTTATTTATGATCAAGGAGGCCTAAAAATATGATATTTAGTTATCAAATGAGGTATTAAATACCCCATATTTATCCTTATTTGGTATTTTTATATGATTTATAAAAGGATATTGGTCCATTCTTTACATAAATAAAAAAGGATCTTCTGGATATTGTGTAAAGATCAAATTTCTCTAGTCTCCTTTGAAGAAAAATGATGTATATATGACAATATGAAACACTTGTGGTGGTAAGAAATATAGAAAATGATTTTTGAGTATAAATTTAAATTCTTTGTTTTCTATAATTTAATGGTATAAATAAAAAATTAAAATGGTGATCCATCAATAACACATACAAGTATAAAATGGTGAGAATATCACCATTAATTTCATCACTAGGAATCCTAATACTTTTAATTGGAATTAAATCATCATAGTTAGTGCTATAATTGGCTTCAAAAGATTGTATAATTAATTTATATTTTATATTATTTATCAAACTATAAATTTTATAATTTATACACAAAGGATGTGGTAATACAACCTCCTCAAACCTATACTCATAGATTTGGTGCTAAATTCAAGAACGTTGAATTTATAGCCTTAATATCTATAAATGTGGCTTAATTTTCTCCATCCATATCATTTAACATAAAATTGAAATATTTGATCACTTATATATCAAAATTAATTCTTGGTTTATAGTTTTCATGAAATAGGAAAAACTCCTACATAACAATACCAATATTATAAAATAAACATTTCCATATTATTACAATATTTTATTTATTCAAAATAGGTATTATACATCTTTTATAAATCTATTCACACATAAAACCTTCTAAGAATAAATTATTTAATATCATTATTCATAAATTAGGGAGATGTAAAAGACATGAAGGGTGAGATCAAATTTTTAATAAGGATAAAACGTGAATTAACAATTTAATGTAATCAATGTAAATAATATGATTACATGGTTATGATGACATAATAAAATTGAATGACCCAAACATGAGATAATTCAAATATATAAAAATAAGGGTAATAAAACATGTCATGGAATAAATCTTTAAAAAAAATCATGTCATAATAATAAATTATCATGATCCCTTCGATGCCAATATGGATTAAAATATCTATTATAAACTCCTAGAAATCATAGAGAAGTTCTGTTTGTATCATGAAAAAATAAGACCATAAATATTTAACACTCTTATTATAAGTAAAATTATTTTGGTTAAATCTAGAAGAGACTCCCCAATTTAAATCCCCTATTACTACCATTAGAGAAGAGGAACAATTAAAAATTCAGTGGAGAAATATATTGACCTTACACATTGTATAAGGTAAAGAGGTCACATACAACATATAACATGTATCTAGCTCACCCATCAAATCATTTTTATTAGGACCATCTTTTAAATAAGCTATATCATGCTCACCCATAATCATTTATAATTTCCAAGTATTACAGACAATTATAGAACATGGAGTATTTCATCATCATAAAAAATTATTTGATGACTTCTTTACTTAGAATATATCATGATTTACCCATGAAAAAGAAATGGGATTCATGAAATTCGATTTAAAATAGTAAACATAATATATCCATAGAATAAAGGTGGGGGATATCAAAATATTATAATCCTAATAATGAATAAGATTCAATAATGGCTATTCATAAGGATGAAAATAACTCTATAAGTAATTAATAAGATTTCATGACAATTGATAAAAATACCTTATTTTGTGTTGTCCTTAAAAAAATAAGACAACAATTGTGAATATTATTTTATTTTAAAATAACAATGGAAAAATAATATAAAAATTCAAAACAAATATATTTAAAATTGTAGAAAAAAAATGTTCATTTTCTAAATTTCAAAAAAAAACATTATATTCACAAACACTTTTAAGAGAGTATAATGTTACCAATGTTGAAAAAAATAAATAATTTTACATTTAAAACAATAAAAACAAGGATAAAGATCATTGAAAATAACATTAGGATGTAATTACTGTTTTTTAATTGATAATTATTTAAATAAGATAAATGACATGGAGTAATATATTAGATAAAAGTCAATAAAAACATAAAAAAGTTATTACATTAGTAGCCCAATATGACATTTTCAAACATAAAAATATTTTAATCACACAATAAAAGAATGAATATAAAATTCCGTAAATATTAAAATAGATTTTAATTATATTTAAATAGTCATTTTATACACTATATATATGAATATAGGAGTATCAATCAAAAAGAATTCACAAGGAAGGATGATTGAGATGAGAAACCCTTGAAAATTGGGTAATTCCTAAATAAAAAATTGATTCGATGAACATACATTTATTATTTAAAATTCAAAATTTCTATGAATTAAAATATTAAAAAACAATAAGTATTCCATAGGTAAATCATATAAAACACATTGTGTTGTATAATTAGAAATATGTCTCACCGAATTGAAATTTATACTATAAAAACCCATAAGAATTATATAACATGTGAATAAATATTTCATGAAATGTATAAATTTAATGGTACATTATATATCATGATAAATGATTTAATAATGATTTGAAATTTATTATTCAAATAATAAAATTCATGTCTCAAATGAACAATATTTAGAAAAATAATTCATAAAAAGATCTTTTCATTGATGTTAAAAAAAATGAATGTATTTATTATGTGTAAAATTTTAAAAAAAAAACTATACAAGTGGAAATATGAAATAATACAGTCATTAGATATTTAAAATTTAATTATTTAATATAATAGTCAATTAAGTATTAGTATATTCCAAATAATGGAAATTGAGTCAATAAAAACATTACATTGGGAGATAATTTTCTATGTATGCCCCTCAAGTGTTGTATATAAAAATATATTAATCATTTATTAATTTTATTAAATTATATTGGTTAATTATTTTATAATTAAACAATTTGTTTTAGTTATTTAATTGGACTATTTTATTATTCAACCACATAAGACGTCAATGGGTGTTTTGAATACGTTTAGTTCGTAATAGAAAAATGAATTTGTTATGATGATCTTGGTCAGAGGGGTAATTTTTTAATCTCTAAAAAATAATATTAATGAAATAATTAACATTACTAGATATTATTTATATTTTTATAAATAACTATGTATGATGGTTATGAAAAACTAATCACATTCCAACACATAGATAGTAGTTCATACTAACTCAGGAGTGACATTCACACATTTCAATGAACACAAGGGAAATATTGTAATTATCATTTTATCTTTAAGGACGTAATATAATATAAAAAATATAAAATTTTCACTTTAAATAAAATTATATATTCCAGTAATGTGTGGTTGTGCTGAAAAATGGTTGACATAATTTCATAGAGGGGGTATTCCACACTTACTCATAACTAATGTAATCAATATTCAATGGATAGAAATGTATGAAAATATAATATAATATAATATATATATTATTTCAATAATTAATATTATTTCATGAATATTATCTATATATATATTAAATCTAGTATTGTAACAAAAAATGAGACGTAGTGATATTAATCAAATTACATGATTTCAAGAGGAAGTACTTCATGCTACATATGAATGATGGTTACATTTATAATTTTAATGAAGGAGAGATGGATATTTGATATTCCATAAACTTAGTAATATCTCATAAAATTCTTGATAAATAATTCTTTATATGTTAATGGTTTATATAGGATGTAATAACATAAAAGAAGAAATAAGAAAAAATATCTTAGATAAGTACCTAACCACTACTTTAGATAACCTCCTTGGGTTTACATATTTGGGTATTTAAGGTGGGTAATAAAAACAATATATGTACAATATAATGTAAGTAGTGTTTTTATAAAGGGGATTGGGTAGGGGTTTTACAAGCTAATAGGATCTCCATGTTTACGGAAATGATAAGAGGGTGCCCTTTTATAACGGAGGGATAGGGAACACATGTAATATTTCAAAATATTTAAATATTATTAATTCATTTTCATAGATATCTGTCCAATTATGTAAAAAATTATAAAAAAATTATATTGGTATAGATACATTCATTCAATACTAATTAATATGAAATTATATGTTCTTTTCACTTAGTATTAACCTAGTTTAACATAATTTTCACTTTTACTGTGGAAAAAACTTTTTTAATGTAGTTAATATTCATAATGACCAAAAATTAAATTTCAAACATTTATAAATTATGTAATTATGATTAGAAATATACATTACATTTTATTACATTAAATTTCAATTAGTGATAAAATTAAAATTTAAATAAAAATGAAAAATGCAATGAATATCCCTTTTTCAAAAAACACATTTTTAAGCATAAAAATCTATCTTATTTCGGTCCATTCGAAGTGAAACAATAAAATAAATTTTACAATATCTTTTTCTAATATAAAGTATATAAATTTATAAAAAATAAATTAATATATATTAATAAATATAATTGAAATTAATGCACATTTCATGATTAATAATATTAATTTGGAAAACTTTTAAGACTAAAAATGAAATTATAAAATAAGAAAATATATTGATGGTCATTAAAAAATTAATTAGATTATATATAATTAAAAGAATAACTTTTTTAAATTCTGAAATAATTTAATACATTACATTGATTTTCAAAGAAAATATTTTATAAAAATAAATGTATATTTTACAAAAATCTGTAATTTTCACTATTCAATTAAAAACAGTTCTTAGAAAAATAGAGAAAACAACCAAAAATTATGTTTCCATTCTTATTTTGAAAAATGATATTCATTTCCTTGAATAATATTTCAAAAAAGAAGAAATTTATTATAATACTTATTAACAAAATCATTTTAAAATACATTTTTGATGAAAGTGTATTTTTGAAGCATAAAATGACGTTATCCTCATTTCATTCAAAATAACCTTAATTGAATCAATTTAAATTTTTTAAATAGAATATATAATATACACAATTCATTATAACCGTATTTAAATAGAGATAAAGATAATTTTATTAAGATAATAATACTTTTCACCCAATTTTTTTTAAAATATTTCTTTACCTATAAAAGCATTAATCATAATTTAAATTAAAATTTATTTAAAAATACCTAACGAATATAAATTTAATTACTATATAAACTAAATATATATGTATCCAAAGACCATATAGATAATAACCATTTTAAATTCTTATATATACCCCAACATTATGCACAAAAAACATATACATTTACTTCACTCTGAATATATCTAATATTATCTAAATTGATTTCTTTATTTACATAGTTTTAGTTAGCTCCGTAGTCTTCATGTTGAACCAGGACAATCAATGTTTTATATTTTTTATTTTTTATATAATATCATGTAACTTAAAAGTTGTTTTCATCTTGTATTTGATATTGAATCCTCATGATTTAATAGTATTTTTACCAATTTAATATTTTAGTTCAATAAAATTTTCATTCATCTTAATAACATTATGTTTCACGTCAAAAAAAGATATCTAATATAATATTAATTTAAACGGTAAAAACACATGAGAATGGAAGGGTGTTTCATAATTTCTACTTAATGAAATTTTATCCATGCAATTTTTTCTCATGCTTGATATAAAGTGTTTAATCCGTTTTTAGAATCATTTATGGGAGTAAAAAATAATAATATAATCAATAAAATATAAAAAATATTATAAAAAATACTGTTGTTGAAATCCCACATCATGTAAAGGGTTATTTTTTAAAAAAATAATAGAAAGTAAATATGACATACGCCCAAAATAACACATTATTGGGTTCCCAAATAAAAAGATTAATTTCGAGAATTGAAAATAGGGACATGAATGAAAAAACATAACATCCAAGAAATAAAAAATTGTGACCGAGAACATTTTCATCCAAATTTTAATGACCATAAAAACATAAATACGTATAGGACACATAATACAATAAATATATCTAAAATGATTGATAAAAGATAAATTTTTTATTTCAATACCATTTAATTATAGTTTAGATAATATTTTATGAAAAAGATAAAAACCATTAGAAAATATTCATAAATTATTTCATTCTATTTCATAAGAATAATTTCATCCTTTGGGTGTACATCAACAAATTACCACATTAATCTTAACTCTTTTTCCATGAAATAAATATTCTTTAATAATTTTTCATTCCTAAAGAGTAAAAATATTCTAAAAATATATCACATGATATAGAAAAGGATAAAAAATTTATTTCAGTTATCTGTATACATTAACCATGATAAAATAAAATTGCACAAGGTAAGACAATTTAAAATTATAAGAAATTCTAGATTATTCTTAAAAACCAAAATAATTACAAAAAAATCATTATGTATATATTCTATGGATAACACGTCATAAAGTTATTCAAAATGTTTAAAAAACCAGAGGTATTAGATCAAATATTCTATCAAGGATGATTTAACATTTATCTCCATCAAGATTAGTCCCTAATATTTTTATATAACTGAAAAGTGTATTCAGAAAACATATAATTACTAAAATATTATAATATATTCGTTAAATAACTTAAATCATCATAATGGAAAAATAAAATCCAATATAGTTCTAAAAGCTAATTGATCTTAATTCATTAAATAAAATCCAATATTTTCTAAAAATATTTCCATTTACCTTAATCATATAATGTTTCACTAATAATAAACTTACTAAAAAATGAATTAAATTATATATCCAATAAACCAGGTTTCAATACATTGGATATCCATATGATAAAACATAGGTTCTAATATAAAATAACAAATTTGTCTCAATTAAGCATAATTACATAAAAAATTACAATTAAACTTATCCCTAAAGGTTGCCAATACCTTTTAACAAGTGTTACTAATAAATATAATCATTATTCACTAAATAAATTTATCATTTAAACCCATACAAAACCAAAGGGTTGTACCACTAAATATGTCTCCCTAAATAATCATAATCATCTTAATCTCATATCATTTAAAACATTAAATGGAATGTCTATTAATTTAATATTATGATCAATAATGGAAATATTAACCCATGATGGTATCTATAACTCATAAATTATCTTTATCAGAACTATCATAACTTTTAAATGTATCTACACATTCCCATTGATACTTATTATATAAATCTCAAACCCATAGTCAAGATTCTAATTTAATATATATAATTATTAAATTTCAATATTTAACACTGATAAATGTGATCCAATATTATCCATCCAAAAAATTTAATATAAAATTGAAATATTTGATCACATGCATACCGAAGGACCATTTTAATTTTGAAGGTTTAGAGATCTAGGAATGAAATTAAATAACAAGAATAAGGTTTATTAATAATAAATTTACATACTATATCAATGTTTTCTTAAATCCCATTAACTCTTCAACATCTCCCATAAAATTTTCCACATATCCAATAATGAAGTAAATAATTATTCTAAAACAATAATTCATAAAAAAATATAGATGGGAAATATAAAAAGGAAAAAATAAAAGGATCAGTTTTGGTAAACAAAAGAAATAACAATAGAATGTCATCTATTGAAGTATGATGAGTATAATGGTAAGATAACCAAATTTAATTTGCATGAGAATAAAATAATAGAAATAATACCATTCTAAATGTGGATCATTAAAATTGATACAAGGAATAAAAATTTTACAAATGAAATATTTATAAGAATCAAGAATCATAACCCATGCGACATCAATCGTGATCAAATAAACTATTGAAAACTCATAGAGAGTAGAGATAAAAAATGATAGTATCCTGGAACATTATCTTCATAACTCATGTAACCAAATATCAAAAATAAATATATCCTAGTTAAATCCAAATTCTCCCTGTTAACTCCCACATTTTTTTCTTTAATGAAAAAAAATTTTACCCAATGAACATGTGATCTATATCTTGATCAACTGTTCTATAATCTATACTGGTATCATAGGGTTTTTATACAATATCTCTCTCATATTTCAGATAATCTCTATAATTATCACGTTTTATTGTCGATAAATTTGAACTACCTATTATTATTATAACATATGAAACATTTCCTTTCCACCAACAATATTCTAAAAATATGTTTCATTCCTATATTAATTGATTTACCCAAGAAAAATAAACGGGTTTCCTGAAAATAACCTTATGAATGTCATCGTAATACATATTTAGAAAGAATGAAGATGAAATAATAAGATCATAATCTATTTAGAATATTGGATTCATAAAATTATTTTGATGAATACTAAAATACATTTAAATGAACATTGAAAACATTTCTGGATAATATGGGAAATCACCCTTTCCTTTCTGTGCCATTAAAAATTAACAAAATCACTAAATATTGAGAAAATTAGTTTCATCTAAAATAAACATGGAAACATTGAAACATGGAAACATGTATAATATGATAATGTATAAGAATATTTGTTATAATGGAATAATCTAGTTCTATTATGAATTTCAATTATAATAATTCATTTCAAACAATAGAAATCAGTCAAAATATAAATAGTGAGGAATCAATTGTGAAAATTACTATAAAAAAATTATGAAATATAGTTTATAACCTGAAAAAATAACTTCATGAATCATTTTATTATAAAAATTTATTATAGAAATAAGATATTTAACATTGGGTATGTTTTTTAATTTTTTGTTTTAAAAAATTAAAACAACTTTGATAATGATATTCCCCTTTATGGACATTTTAAAAAACAAAATTTTAATGTATGAAAAATAAAATGAACATAAAAAATAATGTGAATACAATTTTTCATGATATTATTTTTCAAAATTCTGTGTATACTCCATATATTGAATAAAGGTGCTTCACTTAAAAACAAGTATAAAATAAGGATGTCTGAGATAATAAACCCTTGAAACATTGGTAATACTTTAATTAAAATAATATTGAATAAAGGAATATAAAATGACTCTATAAAATATTGAAATTTTATAATTGTTTTGAAAAACAATCATGGGGAAATAGGTGTATCATTTAAAATAAAATGCTGTACATAACCTGAATTAGGTATTATATAATTGAGATTGAGGACATGAATACCCATGAATATTTTATAAAATTTCATATCTAAAGATAGAGAGAACATGAAAATAACATTAATTATCATGATCCTGGATTTATTCATTATATAATATCTCAATAGGTAGCATATACAACTTATATAATGAATTGTATATGTAATACATGAACCATATTCAACTCCCCATTACCATTATCTTAGGTATGTTATAATATTTGTCTTTGGATTCCCTTTTTCATTTGCTGGGTATTTTCTTCCTTGAATTGGGAGGATACTGATAATGGTGAAGCAACCTATATGTTGTATTTGATGCTTTTATAGGGATTTTTTAATATTCTCTAGGCATGTACATGACTTGTAATTCTAGGATGAAACATCATGTGACTTGACATCATACAATGATTTTATACACATCTTGTAAGGGTTGCACATCGTTTGATTTGAAATCTAATTTTTAATTAAAAAGGGGACATAGTTTTAGTATAATAATAATTAAAAGTCTTTCATAGTGTGTAAATGAATTAAATTCCTTGTAATACAATGAGTTCCTATTTTGAGGGGTATATATAAGATTTTGCGACTTCATTCTACTTTGTAGCCTTCTTCTCAAATCAAGAGCTCTTAGACAAGCTGATTTAGGGTTTGTTCTACCTTTCTAGCTTGATTCGTTCAGATATTTATCGGCATGATTAGATAATTCCTCTCTCTAGTTAGAATTTTCTCATAGTTTCTATCTAATTGGTTGTTAACAACCTTTTATTGGGATTAGTAATAGTATTTTTTTTTATACCCATCCTTTTCAGTATTTGGTCATTCCATGTGTCCTAATGTCATATATTGTGGTTTCAATTCCCCATTATCAATTTTTATTATGTTTTCTATGATCTTGAGGTAAGTGGACATTTTCATATGTTAAAATTAAAAAGTGCATGGGTTCATGTTTGAAAATGCATTTCATTATAACAAACATAATTTAGATGATTTAAAATGTAAAATAGATTTTCAGACACTTTTACAGAATGGCTTGGATTTAAAATTATTTTATAATTATGTGATAAATGTTTTTAAAGTGGAAATAAAAAATTTTCAAACTAGGAACCCTGGATATGAATAAATAGAGACACAAGTAGCCTTAGTGAGGGTGAAAAAAACTTAATGGGGACATATTAAATGTTGATGGTTTATGGAAGAATTTTATATAAGTTAATATTCCATCATTATTCCTTGATTTGATTATGAGTGTCTAGAACATATTGTCACATAGGATAGAGCATGGATGGTAGGAGCATTATTGTTTCTATATTTTTTACATGATAGTTTATTTTAAGGATGTTGCCTCACATGTTTATTTATTTTTAGGTAACTTTTCATTCATTGTTTCAGTATTCTTTAGTTATATCATGTAATTTATTATTAAATATAGGATTATTTAAAAGATTGGTTTTATATTGAATTTTTTTAATAAAAAATAAATTAATAATTTTTTTGGTTTAAATCATGAACTTTTCTATTCATATTATTAATATATATATATATATATATATTATTTTTATTATACTGGGATCTATTTCTCAAACCCTATTTGAGGTTATCGGTGTCTATAGACCTTGTTTTGGTGGATTTAGTTGAAATGAATAGCATTCTATAGCAAGCATGCTTCTCTTTGCCACATGGTCTCAATTTGAATAGTTTGGATATGATTCATGGTTAGATGGAGCCATTTTTTCTAGAACTGTCACAATTTCTTTTTTAACCGGTTAAAATAGGTTATATAATTAATTAATTTTTTATATTAGTCTATTTTTATGTCTTGTTTTTCTTTTTTTTCATATATTTTTTTGTTTTCACTATTTTAGAACACCCCATAATTGGTCATCTCGAGTGACTATTCTTGTGAGACTAGGTTAGTCTTTTACTGTTTGGTATCATAAATGATACACAACCTAATGTTTTTTGGCACTACCAGGGTTTGTTATTTATCCTGCGTATACTGGTGTATGGTAGTTAGAATTATGAATGTAGGTGAAGAATAGGGTCCTAGACTACGCATTCCTTTTACTAAATATGAGTTTTAATGGGTGTTTTAAAATACATACTATGTCCAATACCATGTATCTGGCCTCATTTGAGTAACTTTTATGGGAATATAATTCAATGTAAACTATTTTTAATTTTTAAGGAGTGGCTGTGTGTGTATAGTGATTTTTATAAACAACGTGGCGAGTTTTTTTAATAGACATGTTTCCTAAAAATGGTGTCCCATTTTGTGATGATATTCATAACTGATTTAAATTATTATTATTTTAAAGAAATATTTTGGTTTTTTGGTTTGATGGTTTTGGATTTTTTTTATAACTAATTTTTTCTGTCTTGTGTTTATTAGGAAATGACTCAAAGAAGAGGTCATCAAAATACAAGTGGGGAAGCCACAAGTTATCTTTCACTAGAGGAACCTCTAATGGACCATTCATTAGATGAGGTAGAGGTCCACATCATTTAGAAAGTAGGTTTTTTTTCACAATGAACCTGAAATGGGTAGTGGATCATGGTTTAGAGATTACAGGGCAGCATGTGTAGGTATTACATGGTATGAAGC
Source organism: Viscum album (assembly GCA_963277665.1). Lineage (NCBI taxonomy): Eukaryota > Viridiplantae > Streptophyta > Magnoliopsida > Santalales > Viscaceae > Viscum > Viscum album. The sequence continues at coordinate 1,090,245,749 of OY728157.1, read as the reverse complement.
ACCACAAGAGTCCGATGAATGAATTGAATATATTTGGTGGATCCCAAACATTATTAAGACTCTAGAGGATTCTAAGGTGTATTTTATTACCAAAATATGATATAAGGTAATGGATAATGATTTTGGGATTCTATTGTGAAATTTATTTTCCTAAATGCCTTACATGGGTTTTTGTTTTAATGATATCTTCAATCATATGTTTTATAATGAGACATTACATGTGTAAAATGCCAGGGAGTTTTTATGTTGGATCAAGTGGAGTGTACCATTCTTGTGTACCCTTCGCTTATTTATGAGATTATACATATGGCACCAGAGTAGGTCACAAAGGATTGACTAAAAACATGGAGTTTTAATATGGAAATGAGGACCATTGTTCAGTCAATTCTAGTTCATCAGTTCCTTCTCACCTTTTTGTAGGTAGTGGATAAAGAGGCTATGATATAGGATTACATTGTTGGGAGGACAAGATTGGGAAGAGCATCCTTGGGTGAATCATTTAGCCATATTGGTTCATCTAGTGAGAAAAGGAAGTGGAAGAGTGGTTAATTTTTTTGTGAAATTATTTTAAGGGCTTCTATAGAGTAGTATAATTTTATTTTCTAAATATGTAGGAGGAATGGTAAAAAAGGAACTCAATTTATAGAGTATCCTAGAACATTTCATCATTATTTTAAATCTTTCCACCTAGAGAGTTTCTCTGATAAGATGTCCCAAGATAATAAGATGGGATCCACTTTCACCAATAAGTCGTTGGCTCATGCATATGCTTCCATGTATGGTGGGTCTCATTATCCAATGAAATTTAATGTCCTTGTGGCTATGTCCTTATTACTTTATGATTCTCAGTGTGCGCTAGAGGAATCTTAAATAAGGCCATCTATTGTTAGAGGTATGATGTTTATCTCATATCCTACGGTGACAGAATTGTTTGGTAAAGGTTTTACTCATTATTTTATTTCACTAATGCTGGTTAATGTGATGGGTTTTAATTTGGATATTATTCCATTCATGTTGGATATTTCCACTCCATTGGGAATGAGTTATTAAAGTGGTTTCGAATTTCCCCTGTATGGAGTGTTTCTTGGCATCATTGAAGTGGTATGGTATATATTAGTGACTTATATTAGAATTTTTGACATGATTATGATCATGGATTTAATGATTAATGTAAAGTAACAAAAATAGTATTATGATTTTTTGGATAAGTTCATATCTTCTAATAGGGTAACTCATGGTCTCAAAGGTGATTGTGACTTTAAATCAGGATGGGAAGGATTATTTTTCTTTATGTTGTTTTAAATTCATGGTAGTTTTTAGAAATGTGTCTTCATGTAGTGGACACATTCATGGGTGGTCAAATGAACTCTATTATGTGTGCATTCCCTGAAGTCTTTAAAGATTATTTTTATGGCCTTCTTATAGAGAGGTCTATTTTTCTATTGACATGGTACCTAGAATTATTTCCATTTTTATTCCATCATATCGAATGGAACATGGTGAGTTGGTATAATATAAAATCCATCATGAGGATATTGAGGTGAAATGATTTATTTATCCAAGATTGTCAATATAGACTTCGCATGTATTCTTCGATACGAAGGAAAACATAAGACATATAATTTTCATTGAAAATTGAGTGTTGAATCAGGTTTCTATTAAAAAAATATTACTCTACAAAGATTTGATTATATATTTGATTAGATAAGAGGGGTTCATTTGTTTTCTATGATTTAACCATAGTCATTGTACTACCATTTGAGATTCGATGAATCGAATATACCAATGACATTGTTTCCCAGTCTGTATAGTCATTTTGTGTTTCTTTTTATTCCATTAGGACTCACTAACAATCCATCTATATTAATGACATTAATGAATAGAATATTTCATTGGTTCATTGGATATTTTGTTGTTGTTTTTATTGATTATATCATGGTGTACTTAGTGTAGTTGGGGTTTGGCTTAGTGGTAAGCACCATGTAATAATACATGAAAAATGGGGGTTGAAAACCCATTGGGCACAGGTACTGTATCAGTACTATAGCAGCGGCGGTACTATTGATCGGCGGTACTGTAGAAGCGGCAGGACACTGAAGCGGCGGCGCTACTGTGTTGCACTGTAGCAGCCGGGTTACTATTAACACAATAGGAATTTGATAAAAAATTTGGGCCTACGGGATTTGTAATGGGATACAAGTCCACTAGGCCTTTTGATCTAGGATGTGTAGTTTCTTAGGAATTTGATATCTAAGAAGTGTATTATAGTTTATCTTTAAAAGGTACATGTAGTAAGGTCATGGGAGCAAGATAGAAACATGTTTGATAATAAAGGATTTTTTGGTTTAGCACATTATTAGATACGGGTTTTTTGGGTCTTCTCTAAGATCACATCATCTCATAAATCTTGAACAGATAATGGTATAATGTTTAAATGGAAAAACGTGTCTCCAGGATCCGTTAAGGAGAAAAATATTAAGATGAATTCAGTAACAGTTTCGATTCATCCAATACCATGTTTGAGTTATGATGTTTTGTATGATGCTTCTGTTAAGGGTTTGTGATGTTTCTTAATGTAGGTGAAATTGTTTTGTCTTATGGATCTCTCCAATTACACCTACATGAGAATATATACCATACCCATGATATTGAGTCGGTTTCTATTGTGGATTCTCTCAAAATGTGGCATCATTGTCTCTTTGGAGAGTCGTTTACAATATATTATGATAAAAAATAATGATGTATATATTCACTAAAATATATATAAACTTATGATAGAGATACAAGGTTGAGTATCTTAAAACCATTTATTTTATATCATATATAACCCTGGAAATTGAAATGTGGTGACTGATGAATTGAGAAAATAATTTTGGCCATAAGAAATGAAGGAATTATATGAGTAGTGATATTTAATGAATTTGTTTTATGATATGATCTTAGGATAAAATGTTGTTGGTGTATAGGTGTTATTGGCTTCAATATAATATAACTAGTCATATAATTAGTGATTTTGACTTCAGAAGATGATAGTAACTGAGAGAGAAGACCGTGGATAAATACTTAATGGCAGGGATATGTCGTGGGAGTTGTCTCGATCCCCCAATGGTGATTTTTTCTTCCATAATAGGTTTGTGGTTCTATTATCCTTTAGAAAATAGTTACTATACAGTGAACATTGGTCTTTGTGGTCTGTCCAACCTAGCTATAGAAAGTTATATTATTATTTGAGATGTTGGTATTGGTTTCTAGGTATGAGGTAGTTAGTTGTAGATTTTATGTTATAGTGTCTTACTTGCCAAATAGTTATGGAAGAACACCATAGACATGTAATATTTTTATAACCTTTACCAATTTCGGTACATAAGTGGGTTTATATTTCCTTTTAATTTTTCATTGTTTTACTATTGAATCCTGGTGGGACGGATGTGATTTGGGTGATTTTTTATAAACTCATTAAGTCATTTAATTTATTTCCAATAAAACAGAATATGGAAGTAGATTAGATTCGAGAATTCTATGTACTGGATATTGAAAAGCATCGTGGGGTTACCTCTATATTTTTTTTCATAGTTACTCAATGTTGAAATTCAGATTTCAGAGTGGTTTGTAAGAAATAATGGGGTCCCATTTGAAATTAAGAAAGGCTAATCATCTAGAGATGGATGGACATATAAAAAGGGATGTCTAGGTTCATAATGATATTCTTCAGGTTTCTTATGATTGATTTCAATGGATCATGGGATATAAGTTTTCTTGTGAACATGTTTTTAAAGAATAATTAGTATCAGGATTCAATATGTATAGTACCCTTTGACACATTCCATAGGTGGACATGTCAATATCCCTTGTACTGAATAGAGTTGGGAGAATGGTCCATGGTTAGGAATCATGTTGTTCATGTGAAAAAATGGTGTTATAATTGGATCATATTAGTTTTATTGTGGATAAAAATTTCACATAAATATTATACATACAATCTTCATCAGCCCATGGATTTTGAGGATGGTGTTTAGATCTTTCTCAAAGTTTCCCCATTCTTGGAACATCATCAGTTGTGAATGGAGAGCAAGTTAGTACGAAGGGTTTTGTTCCACTTTAATATCATTGATCTACTAGGGAGGGTATCAAATTAGTTACTTCATACATATGACCTGAAATAAGTTCACTACATGTTTCATGTTTCCCAATTGAGGATGTATATACCAAATTCTTCATATTTTATTATTTGGTAGGATGTTGTATTTTTTCATGCACCACTTTATTTGAGTTTCCAATTCAAATTATGTATTTTCAGTATAATGCATTATATGGTAAAATTATTTCCCTAGTTGGGGGTACTATGGATGTGAGGATATAATTTTCATGTAATGTGGTAGTGTGAGTCATTGATATAAAAATAGTGGACTACTCTTTATTTTAGATCTAGGATCCGGATCTCATTATGGGGACATAAATCATATATAGTGGGAAGATTATAATACCCTATTAAATTTATATCTAGAAACGTAATGATCTTTGACATTGGTTACCCTATTTCATTGGCAATGTAATTTAGGACCAAAATTTGGAGGAAATTCATAATGGTAAATTTATAGATTTATTGTATTTTCAGATTTTACCAGGCCTTTTTTTCTATTCACAAGGTAATTACACGATGTGTAATAAGTTATCATGGTGTGTAAGGAGATCCAAAATACCCCTTGAGTTTATTTTATAGCGTGAGTTTTTACATGATTGTATGGGTCACATGTTATGTAATGTGAAATCCAGTATTATTTAAAAAGGTGATTTGTTATTCAACAAAACAAGAATTAAAAGGGTTTCATGATGTGTAAATGTGTCAAATGCCATGTAACAATCTGAGACCAATTTTTAGTGTGTCATATGGGTTTTTTATTCATCATTCTATCTTCCATCCTTCTTCTTTCAGCCAAAGCTCTTACCCTATGTGTTTTTGAATATCTTCCATCCATGTGGATCGATTGGTTCTGTGATTCATCAACTGTATTAGGAAATTTTATTCTCTTTGTAAACATTAAAATCAATTTATCTCTCATTATTGGATCTAAATCATTTTTTGTGTGGATGGGTAACAGGATAGTGTTTTCAATCATTTGTTTTCAGTATTTTTCCTTGAATTTCCTTTTGAATATATATATTTTGGTTTTAAATCCCCACTATCAATAGTGGTTAGGTTTTATGTTCTTTTGTTAATGGTGTTTCTATTAAATTATTCTAATTTCTTAAATTTCATATTGTTAATATTGAATCCTTGATATTTGAAATGTAATTGTATTTTTTAAAATTAATAAGGTCATTGGTTAATATTTGGAAATTGTATTGTCTTTAAAAATGGAAATATATTGATTTGTAATGGAAATTGTAATTTCAATACCTTAATAGGATTTTATTGGTTGTGATTTTTTTTTACAAAAATTCGATCATGGGTTTTTAAAAAGAAATCAAAAAATTTGCAGGGAGGGAACCATGGATCCATAAAGATAGAAATACAAGTAGCCCTAGTGGGTGCGATACCACTAGGAGGTAAACTCTTATATATAAATGGTATATAGTATTCTTTGATGTTAGTTTGGATCCAACATCATTCCTTGATTTGATTTCCTGTTTCTAGTACGTATTGTCCCATGGGGTGGATCCCAGCTACCATATCCATTGTTTTATCTTATTGTTTATTACAAGATAGTTTACTTCATGGATTTTGTATCACATTGATAATTAATTTTCAGTATCTGTCCATTATTTGTTTCATTATTTGGTAGTTACTTCGGGATTTTTCTTAAAATTTGAATGATTTATTGTTAGTGGGATTTTGAATTGATTTATTTATGAATCTCCTTATAAAAATGATTTGGTTTTTATGATCAATCAAGTGAATTCTTATTATTAGATAATTAATATATTCTTTGGTGATATCCTACTGGGACCAATTTCTTACTCATGAATTTTTTCATATGGGTGAATATAAACCATGTATTAGAGGATCCATGTAAAGGGAATATAATGTTTTTGAATTTTGTCATATAGTTATGTTACAGTATAATTTTGGCATAGTTTGGAGCTGATACTTGGTCACATGGATGCTTATTGTCTAGAATTTTCCTAGGTTTCGCATTTAGTTAGTTTAACATAGTTTCATATTTATTTTTTTCATCAATGTACTCTGGTGGTATTTATTATTTTTATTATATTCAAGAATCATTTTTCCTATTTTAAAACTCTTTGTAAAGGGTTAGCTAGGTGACTAGTCAGGTTGGATCAGGTATGTTTACAACAACATATCAAATAAATAATATTTACAGAAATAAATATTGAATTTTTAAAGTCAGAATTAATGAATATTTTTATTATTTTTAAAAATGGTAAAACCAGAAAAAACTAGATTAAATAAAAATTAAGACAACTAAGTTATATTTATTTTTGGATGACGTTATCATTTTTCAATGGATGAAATTGTAATAAAGCTTTTGTTATAGTATATATAAAATGTTATAATTAAGTAACTAATATCATATATATATATATAATCAAACAATATAACCATCCATGATAGGTGGTGATGGAAAATGAATCACATTGGTTTGTTTGTCAGTTGTTCATTATATCAAGAAATAGTGGTTTTATTTTCCATTTTTTGGTATATGAAATAGATAAAGGGTGTCACACCGACATAATAACATATCAAAATATTTAAAGTAGTGATATTACTATTTTTAAATTATTAAAAATGGTTTTATGGTGATAAAATAAAAAATAAAATAAAATAACCTTATTTATGTTCTTTCTCTCTACTTCATACAACTACTTTTGCTTCACACAGTGGTCCTTTTAAGGTTGGTATTCTGATCAATATGGGGAATCTAGAAAAAAGTAAAATTATTTTATGTATGTATTTGGGAAGACCACAGATGGGATATGATTTTCTATAAATTTGTGACAAATATGAGAGGGTGTGTCCTTTTATAATTGAGGAAGAGGACACACATGGAATTTACCAAAATGTAAGTATTTCTAATCCATTTCCATTGATAAGATGGCCATATGAAAATGTCAAAGATATGGGTTAAAACCCATAAACATTTGGAAATACATTTTTTAAATAAACATTATAAATTAAAAATTTGTTGTTACACAAAACATTGAGTGATTATTATTTCATGTGAATAGTTAGTTTATCATGTGTTATAAGAAATAATTAGTTTATCTTAATTTACATGAAATTCTATGATTATGTTAATCATGACATACTACTAAAATATTATTATCTAATATGAATGTTTTATCCTAACCATTATATGGTATTATATAATTTCTATTAACTATAGAGTGAAAATAAATTTTTTACACATGTAAATAAAATTAAATCGTTGGTGAAAAATTAAGAATAATGAAAATAAAAACTATTTGAATATAAATGAAAACATTTTCTGAAAAAAAATTATGATAAAAACATGGTTTAAATTAGTAAATTAAAAAAATAGTTTTTAGTTTTTTAACAATATTTATATATTCTATATTCAAAAAAAATTAACATTCATCTTACGTTTTTTCTAGAAAATAAATAATAAAAAATCAAATTTTACTATTAAAAATGTATTTTTCTAAAAGGATGTTTTCTATCCTTTTGCACACAAAATTTAGATTTAAATTTTTCACATTAATATAAATTATTTATAAATAAATAAATATTATATTTAAAATAAAAATTTTATTATTTTCATGGGTTGATATTTTTATAATTCTCCGAAAGTATAAATTTTTAAATTAATAATGACAAATAACAGTTTTTATTAGAAATTTTCATTTCATTTCAAGATATTAAAAACATAAAAATTAATATAGGATTATATAAATATTATTATTATTTTAATTATATATTTTGTAATCAAATTTAATTCATTGGACTCAATTTCATTTTGTGCTTTAATATAAAAACATTTAAAACATTTGAATATTTTCTCTTTAGAAAACCACTATTTTATCACATCACTTGGTTTAATTTGAAAATAAATTCATTCAATTATGTATGTTGAATTTGGAAAAACAGATTCAGTATTTTGAATAATAATAATTTATATTATCTATAGAAATCAGCATAAATTTTGACCAAAATGAATAGTAACAACAGTGAAAACAATTACAATAATTACGGTAAAAATGTGTTTATAGGGGTTGAAAAAACAGTAAAACACCAATTTTATTGAAATATTTTTACCTTATCACATATAAGGTTCAATAATGACCTATTTTGGATCTTTTTTGAAATTTAAAAAATCTGGGGTCCCATTATTCAATGAAAATATACAAAGTGTGTCATTTCCCCTGAATAGAAAAGACCTCCCATATCCTCTCATATTAACAACTCAAAAACACATTTTTTTCATCCATTCCATTTAAATATTCTTTCTATAATTCTTTAATCTCATCCTAGAGTCCTAATTTTTTTATTAATCTCTCATAAAAAGAATTTAGTTTTAAACCTAAAATGACTCTCCAAAGAAGAGGTAAAATTCATAAACATGTGTTTTCATTTAATTTATTCTTCCACCACCATTAATATTTTAAATTTAATATAAAACATTAAAAAAAGTATATCACATATAATTAGGTGTTATTATGCAAATTTAATAACCAAAACCCATCTCATCTTTATTCAATGTGATATGAAATCATCACTGATGTGTATAATAGACTATCACATTGTGAACTAATATAATTTTTTTTCGATCCACACCCTACGTAGATGGAAATAATGAGTGATTTAAAATGTATATATAATATCTATGATGCTATTATAATTATTAAATGATGATATCAAATATACCTTATTTATTTCAATTTTGTGGGAGATACGATAATTATTTTGGTGTGTACGGTGGCTTACCACCTCATGAAGATGTTTGATTCATTTTTCACTATTGTTTTTTATGGAAGGTAATTCAGGTAACATTATTGAATAAATATGGTACAAATAAATAGAAATTATACATTAATGTTAATATAACATTTTAATTTTGTTATCTTAATCGATCCAGAAAATTGAAACCATGTTCATGCATACGTAAAACTAACCCTCTCTATGAATGATATATTACATTCTTTATCTATAACATTTGAGGCTTAATATAAATACATATATATATATATAGTATATATTATATTTATATGTTTTTAAAACATTTTATATGATGGATCAAGGATCAATGTTTTAGTACAAAAAATAAAAAAATCAAAATATACATGAAATACAAAGTAGTCATTTTTTGGTTAGACGGATTGAATTAGCTAAATCTTTGATTCGAGCCAATGTCGAACCAGAATGGATGATTTTATGTCTATTACCAGTTCTTCCTCCCAAGCTGAGACCCATCATTCAGATAGATGGGGGTAAACTAATGAGCTCGGATATTAATGAACTATATAGAAGAGTTATCTATCGGAACAATACTCTTACGGATCTATTAACAACAAGTAGATTTACACCAAAACATGGTTTTAAAATAGTATTTTTCATAAATGAGAATTCAATGATAATAAGAATATAATATATGGTATTATATATATAATTATTTATTTAAAATATATTTATGATAAAATTATATTTATTATACATGAGGCTCAAATCTATAAGGAGGATGTATAGATTAATGTAATTTATTTTGAGTCTCTATTTATTTTTAGGATACTAATGAGAATTCACCACCCATTTATATTTTGTGGTGTATATACTAGCTATATTACCTAATAAATCATGAATAAAAAAAGGTAATGATATTTTATGCTTTATTTTATTTTATTATTTGTTGGGGATTATGATTCAAAATATTACTAATGCGTTATGGGATTTTTTTTCTCAATAATTTCTTCTATGAGACATATGTCATGCTATTCAAAATTATTCTTTTAAAAGTCGTATATACTATGATATTTAAATATAATATCAAGATTTTAATTATTCTCATGAAATTTTATGTTTTATTTAATGTTATTATTTCATGGGGCATAAGATTCAATGATACGAAATTTGTAATGGTTTTACGGTAGAATCTCATAATTAATATGGATTATTTATGATTATGCATCCGATGATGAATTTATCTAATAAATATCGCATGAAACTAATTAATTTTCTTATAAAATGTTTTTTAAATGAGTATACCAACATTCATTTCATTTCATTCTCTATATTTAATAAGGATTCAAAAAAATATTTTTAACGAAAACATACATTATTTATCACTACCACCAAAGACCGTATTTCATCCATATTAGTTTTTAATATAAATGTTTTAAAAAATGTTTTATCATTTTATGAGTGATTTATAGTTGAAATTTATAGACATTTTTTACATTAAAAAATTGTTCCAAAGGGAATCTTCAAGTCATTTTAAAAAAAAATTAATTTTTCTTTTACGGAAAATTTAAAAGTTGTCGTTTTTTAACATGAATGGGTTGAATTATATTTTACCAACAAATCAAACTCATTTTTCATAATCATCCATTGTAATTTGGAAAGAATAATTTCTTAGAAAAGGATTTCAATTTTTTAAAATGAAATTATTTTAAATGATTATTTTCACAGTAAAATGATTTAAATGGCCTTTGTATCTTAATTTATAAGACTCTAAGTTTATTTTAAATGAAAAGGAATTTGAAAAATAATTTATGACATTAAAAGTGTTTTTAATGTTAAAATGTTATTTTCATTATTAAATTTTATATTTTATATTTCAAATTTATTTTCCTTCTACGTTTAAATCCTTTGACGTTACTTATTTTTTAATGTGAATATGAGGTTGGGATACCATTATAACTATTTATCTGAATGGTTTTTTTTATTATTATGACTTTATTTTTATGGAACTATATTATTTTTTCACTCGCTGTTGTATTGTGAAATGAAAAAATTCATATGAAACAAATATTTTTCATATGTAATGATATGATAAAAAATATAGGTAGATAATTTGTTTTCATGGGTTCTAATATAATGAATTTTTTTAAATCTTATACCCCAAAAAAATATGATTATCATTTTGAGAATGGATTTACATATATACACATCAAATAAATTTGGTAATGATTGATTTCTCATGAGACGAATAAGACTGAACTAGGAGTGAATCGAGATCAGTAAGGGACTTTGTGCACTATTACAGTATTGTGAGTAAATATTGACTACTAAAATGGTTTTGGGAGTGAACCCATTCCATATACGATGGTATCGGAAGTTATCCTTGAACTATAATGAAAATTATTTTCTTTTCTTATGTATATTCCAAAAATTGATTACTCATTCCAATGTAATGATTTTAGGGTTAATGATCTTTGATTTCATTATGATTCATTTCTTATAAAATAATAATGTTTATACCATGACTCAATTTTTGGATATATGATTTTTTGGGTTTATTTTTTGAATGTTATTATCATGTTATCTTACCCATATTCTTAGTATGTATTTTAAACCTCAACTGTTTAACCTTATTGAGAATCTATGTTCACCCTCTTTTATGATTACTTACTCCATGTTTAGGTGAATAATATTGTTTTTTATATGTATAAGAAAGGTTCTAGTTATGATGAACATAGTGGGAGATTACATTCCACACTAATGAACCATATATTTATGTTTTTGAGTTTTCACACTCACTAGAACTGAATGATTATAACATGGATCATCTTGATATATATGGAATATTGAACTTTTAATATGTAAAAATTATCTATGAGATTTTTTGGTGACATTAGTTGGTATCATAATATGGTGTGTCTATCCTTTGGAAAATAGGTTTATTAAACATTTATGATATCCGTAGGGATATTTTGTAGGATATGTCATGGGATATGTATAATAAAAAATATAAGGATGATATAAAGAATAGGAAAATTTCTATGTATTTTGGAAAAGGAATGAATGTTTTTTTCTAAGAAATTACATCTCTATCATGATAATATATACAGATGTGTCTCTGGTATAGAGGTACCTAGGGGTAATAACTAAAAAATGGACACATAGAAATGGACATAATCTTAACTCGGTGCACGAAAACATGTATTGATACACACCTGAGTTGATTATCCTGATATATTTGATATGGAAATTGGAAAATTATTTAAAAAATGTCCTGAAGGATTTTAATAATGATAATGAATATCGTGTTTTATGACAAAGAGGTCCCAAATTGAAATATTGTATCAATATATTTTTCATATATATGTAATTTTAAATGATAATGTATTTTTTCACTAAGAATATTATATCATACTGTATTATTTTTGACTTAAATGGAGATAAACACAATGAAGAAGGTTGATGTTGAATGTGATATAGAACATGTTCTTGAACATGAAAATGGGATGATAATTGGAGAATAGGATATTTTGATTGTTCATAATTATTTATCATGATATATGAATAAAAAAAGAACAATAATGAACTCATAAGACTCACCGAATAATATAATGACAATGTTCACTGAGATATATGGTGGTGGAGTCCATTGAAGAGGGATGATTTGGTATCATATATTTCATTAATGTCGGAAGAATCACACAAGTGAATGTCTCAGTGGAACGTGAAGATGTTTTTGAGTGAGAAAAATTAGTAAGATTGGAAATTAATTACTGAGTAAAAAATTAAATGTTGAATTAATATAATGGGTGGGAAAAATTATCTCTGGAAGTTATCATCGATGTTTAAATGTTTTAAATGAATAAAATATGGGAATTTTGAACATCTAAGTCCAGTTGGGAACAATGAAGAGGAAAATCATCATAGTTGTATGAGTAATGTTAATTCTAATAATAACGAAGAGACAATGAATGACATATAAAAATTAATGCCCATTTAAAATTTATTTTTTGTGTTAAATTTATTTTGTATGATTAAATTAATGATGATTGATATTAATTCATGATTCATATTTCATATTCTAGGATTATGTATTAAGGAATATGGTGATAAATTTTTGTGAATAGTTTACGAATGATGTGGGATTATTGAAGTGTTTATGTATTAAAATTCCGGAATTATTTTATATGAATTGTGAAATATACAGGGACCGTTCTATATAATCATTATTTAAGGATGTTCAACAATCTGTTCGATGATACTGATGACACAAAAACTATGATTTATCAGAAATGATATAATGTAAAGAAAACACAACATTAATGTAAGATAACCCTTAATTATTTCTTAGTTCTAATAAAATGGTTTCAGTCTTTGATAATGATATAGTGGATATAGATAAATTGTGCTATATTGTATTGATGGTCGTGTAACTTATTAATCATTTGTATAGAATTACTTTATATTATCATTGATGGAGTTTATAGAATTATTGGATTTCTTGAAAATATTCTATAATAAATTATTTAAATAAAGTAATGAGGATATACATATGTTTTTAATATGGTTTTTTTTGGTAATTTTAGTAATTAACATGTATCAAAAAAGCATATGAGAAAGTTATTCCCCTATTCATATGAAAATTAACAGTAACCTTATGATACTCTGGGGTATTAACATCAATATGTTTTCCTAATTTTAGTGACCATAAATATAAATTGAATTATGGAATGTTTATAAGAATACCCATTTATTGAATGTCTTAATTATATATTTCGATGAGATTTTAGAGATCAATGAATTACTCCATCATATAAAGATTAATTTATATTAGATAACTTGTTTTAACAATTCTTATTTTGATGAAATATAGAGATGAAAGGAATTCATTATCATTCTATTATAAATCTTGTGATCCATTTGTACTTTAGGAATAAAAATCATCTTTATTTCATAGATTATAATATTAAGTGTAAATGGATTCAAACACAAATGAATTATAAAATTAAGATTATGATATACTGTAAAGCTATTATCTATGTATATTGTTCACTTTGAAATTATTAATCATATCAAAAAGGTGTCATATCAATGGGTTATTCAACTAAACCTCAATTTGGATCACAATATCTTCTATGTATATCTACTGAGGAAGACATACCTGATCTAACACATGGAAAAAACTCAGAGGTGATACTGCAAGAGCAAGAACATTCTTACGATGAATAACTGATAGAGATTCTGGACTGTACAAGGAATGTGTAATGAAAAAATACCATACACCAGGTCAATGATATATAGAAAACCACTAGATAGAGGAATATAAGGGAGAAACTATGTATTTATATAGTTAAAAGTGTCCTCAATTTTTGGTAATATATTGGTCAAATTTGAGGGTGAAATTAATTTTATTGGGGGTAGAATGTAGTACCCATATAATTGGTGAAATATTTCAAAAAAATATAATATATATTCAATATTTTTTTAAGACATGGAACATTGAGGTTATCTTAAATTATATGAAAGACTTATTTTATCAGACATTCCATGAAACACCATCTTTAACTGAAACATGAAATAATATTATGATATTAAATTTTAATATGATTATTATCAGATATATATTGTTATAGAGGGTTTGAAAATGTTTAAATAAATTATGACTATATATGATTTATAAATGTATATAAAAGTAAATCTTTGTAGACTAATTAATAAAAATAAAAATAAAAACTATATTAAAATAAATTAAATATTCGTTAGAAAATGTTTTATGCACACATAAACAATTTAACACAATAAATTAAAAAATCACTCTAGGTGAATGATTTTAATGAAATTTATATTTAATAAATTTAATAATATTTTTAACATTAATTAGATTTTTATTATTGAATAGATATAATAATGATTCCAATTTTCAATTATAAATAATAATTTTTAGAAAACCAGTTCTGCAACCATTTTCATAATTGTTTTAAAATTACATTTTACCAATTTGAAATTTTTATTCGGATAAAATAATTTTTTGATCAAAATTTCGTTTTAAAAATTATCTTTGAGAGAAATTTTCAGAATTTTTATAATATATAAATTTACTAATGAATAGTTTAACCCCGGTACAGGTTGTGTGTCATGTTTATTGTTAATATAAACTTCTTTGTGGAAGGTGATCACTATGTAGAGATGATTAAGGCTCAGCTTGATACTGAACCTCTTATTTCATTTTTCTGTGCACAATATGTTCCTATACATTGATATATATATTTTCTGCTGCTTATAATTGCTAAAACATAAAAAAAATTCAATCACATTGATAGTTAATTTTGGTTAGAGTGTGTATGTGTTTAATTCAGTAAAACTGATTCAAAAGTTGAAGCTATGTTTTAAACTAATTTAACAGAGGATTATTCACCCTTGGCAAAACATGTTGACCAACATGACATTTACATATCTAATTCCTTAATTAATAGGGCCGTTTCAAATTTGGTGGATCATTATAAGAATGTTTTTAAATAGAATTTATTTTGGAGAACTCAATTCACCCCCCTCTTGAGATTCCACTCTGGCCAACATTTGGTATCAGAGGTGTTTTTTTTGATACTATCTTAACTGTTGTGTAAGTTGTTAAATTATTAAACTGTGATTTTAGTTGTATCTTAAACATCCTAAAATTTATGTCATATCGAAAATTTCATTTCTTTAAAATTACTTTTAAATATGGATAATAGTTTTGAGAGAAATACTACTAACATCCCACCTTTAAGTAATGGTAATAATTAAGCTCAGTGGAAATTTAAAATGAAAATTCATCTAGAGAGCATGTAACCTGAAATCTGGGACATAATTTAAGAACAACATGTATTTCCTGGTACTACTAGGGACACATGGTCTATGTTTACTAAAGCCACATATGACAATAAATGTAAAGCAGTCAATGCATTGTACAGTTCTCTTTTTGATGAAGAATTCAATAGAATATCTGCTGGTAAAACTGCATATGAAATTTGGGATACTTCAGCTATTTCACATGAGGGAACAACCAAGGTTAAAAAAATATATTACATACCTATACTATTAAATATGATAGTTTTAAAATAAATTCTGATGACCTTATTTTTGAAATGTACCCCAGGTTCAATAAAATAGTGAATACTATCTGTCTTCTTGGGATAATTCTAAACATCAAGGATTAGATTATGAGATTGATTCGATGCCTACCAGACAGATGGAGAGGAGCTTCTGTTTCTATCTGAGAATCTTGTGACCAAGGCAAGCTACCAGTGAAGGAACTAATTGGAAAGCATATGTTATATGGAGAAGAGATTAAGGTAAATCAAGAATTAGATGAAGAACCAAGGATGAAATCTGTAGCATTCAAGACTACTACCTCAAAAAACAAAGATAAAGAAAATGTCCATGCTCTTTTAGGCACTTCAACTATTGAAGACTCAGACTCTATTAGTAAAGATGATATGGATCATCTTTCTAGGATATTCGTGAAGTTATACCATAAGAATAAGTTCTTTAGAAAGTAAAACTATATGGGATGGTATTATAATTATGGAACGTGAAGAAAAACAGAAATTAGAATGATAATAAAATGAAATAGTTTACTATGAGTGTAAACGAAAAGGCCATGTGAAGTCTGATTGCCCTAAAAATAAATTTAAGAAGAAATATGAAGTCAATATAAAGGGATATAAAAAGCCTAAAAAATATACATGGAGTGCTTCATAAGATAGCTCCATTAGATCTGAGTCATCTGATATTGAGAAGAACAAACATGAAAATATGTGATTCCAGACAAAAACATCCTTGGTGACACCGAATACATCTATGCCGAATGATTATTATTATTAGAATGATAGTAGATCAAAAAATGATGAAAATATGACTAAGGATGAACTATTTGAATATTTTGGAAATATTGTGGAATCATTTAATGAACTCGAGGATAAATATAAATTATTGAAAAGAAACCATTCTTTAAATGCTAATATTTTGTCCGATTTGGATACTGAGAATGGAAAATGTGCTTAGTTATTAAAAAAATATACTGAACATAATTTATCAAATGAGTAATTAAAAATGTATTTTCAAATGTTTACTACTGGTAGAGATACCTTGACCCAGTTTCTAGAGAAAACAATTTCTTCAAAATATATTACTAGTATATAATATCAACCATGAGAGAGAAGAATTATGGAATCAAAATTTGTTCCAAAATTTGAACAGTTCAATGCTAGTTCATGTTTTGGACCATATATTGAAAAATAGTTATCTAAGAAACCAACCCATGTTTTCATATCTCAAAAAATGTATGTTGATTATAGTAAATATGTGAGACATGTATGGGATTTCAATGTTTTTCTTTCTAACCTTTCTAGACCCGATAAGATCTGGATACCAATGTTTCCCTACTCGTAATCTATTTTGCAAGAAAATTGACTGTAGAGTTCCTCTAAAACAATATGGTACTTCAATAATGGATGTTCAAGATAGATGATTGGAGACTATTCATGCTTCCATAGACTAACTGAAGTTTATGGTGGACATATCACATTCATTAATAATGATGAAGGGATGATGGTCATATTAGGTGATATTGGTAACCCTATCACTATATTAATTTGAAATGTTCTTTTTGTTGATGGGTTAAAATACAATTTTCTATGTATATCTCAGTTTTGTGATTATGGATTTAATGTTACATTGTAAAGTGATGCATGTATTGATTTAAATTCTAATAATGATTTAATATTTACTTCTCTTAAAAATGAAAATGTATATGTTTTAGATTTGAACTCTTTATCCAAGAAAAATGTTACTTTTTTAAATTCCTTTCCTAAGGAATCATAGTTATGGAACCAAAGATTAGCACACTACAATTTGCACTCACATAGAAAAATAACTAGGAAAGGATTAGTGAGAGACTTACCTAAATTGGAATTCCTTATTAATAATGTATTAAATCCATATCAAAATGGAAAAAATGCAATGATTCTTTCAAACAAAATAAACATGTTTCTACTTCTCAACCGCTTGAGTTGGTTCACATTGATTTATCTATACCATCTAGGTATTCATGATTAAATGTTAAGTACTATTTTTATGTTATTATAGATTCATTTTATTGATATACTTGGGTATACTTTCTAGCTCACAAAATTAAAGAATGCTCTTACTTCATTAAATTTTTCAATTATGTAGAAAATCTTTGTAGACCTATAATTATGAGCTTTAGAAGTGATCATTGTCATGAGTTTGAAAAATAAGATTTTGAATCATTTGTCTCACAAAATGGAAATACACACAATTTCTCTGCTCCAAGAAAACATCAACAAAATGGTGTTATAGAAATAAGGAATATGACCCTTCAAGAGAATTCCTAGACTATGCCTAAGGAGTATAATCTACTTATCTATTTTTGGGATGAGGCTGTTAATACATCATTTTGCATTATAAATAGATTATTAAGTAGACACATTCTAAAGAATACCCCTTATGAGCTCTGGAATAATATAAATCCTTAGGTTAATTTCATTAGAGTTTTTGTTTGCCATTTATTTATACTTAACACTAAGGAAAATCATGATAAGTTTTCTTCCAAAAGTTATGATTTATTTTTCTAAGGATACTCAATCACTAGTAAAACTCATAGAGTATTAAATACGAGAACCAAATGTGTGGAAGAAGTAGTTTATGTAAACTTTGATGAGACCGATCCACAGAAACCTAAGACATCTTTTGAGCATCTTAAGGAAGATATGTCAATTTTGATCCTTAATGATAAAGACAGGGAACCCTTAGTAAAAACAGCCAGTTCAAGAATATTTCTAGAATCTGTGCATGGGGAATCTGAACCAATAGATAATAATGAAGAGTCTTGTTTATCTCTTTCATGAATTATTAGAACTCTCAATAATCATCATTTAGATGTTGTTTTAGGTTATTTAAATAGAGGAACACATAAAAGAGCTTCTCTGAGAAACCAGGTTGAACATCAAGCTTTTCTTTCACAGCATGAACCTAAAAATTTCATTGATACAATCAATGATGAATTTTTGGTGATAGCTATGCAAGAAGAAGTAAATCAGTTTGGAAGAAACAATGTTTGGGAATTAGTAGAAATACCTAAAGACACATTGAACATAGGCACTAAATGGGTGTTTAGAAAAAAAGATGATGAATCTGGATATATAGATAGAAACAAGGCTAGACTAGTGGCACAAAGTTATAGTCATGAAATAAGGAATAGACTATGAGGAAACCTTTTCACATGAATCTAGAATAGAATCCATTAGGATACTACATGCCTAGGCAGCTCATCTAAATTTCAAAAGTTATCAAATGGGAGTGAAAATTTAATTTTTATATGGTTTCATAGTTTAGGATATATTTGTTTAAAACACCCCCGGTTTTACAAATCCCCATTTTTAAAATCTTATTCTGAAACATTCTAAATCTTTATATGGTCTAAAACAAGCTCCAAGAGCTTGGTATTACACACTTATATAATTTAATTTTTCAAAAGTTTTCACTAAAAGATTAGAGGATCCTACTCTTTTTAATAAAAATATTTCCAAAGATGTATTCACAGTACAGATTTATATAGATGATATTATTTTTGGATGTTCTAAATATTATTTATGTACAGATTTTTCAAAAATGATGCAAGATGAATTTGATATGGGTATTATGGGGGAACATAAATTTTTCATTGGATTTCAAATTTTTTAAAATAAAAATGGTATTGTTTTAAATCATAGTAAATATTCTAAGAATCACTATAAACATTTTGGTTTGGAATGTAATAATGTTTGTTATACACATATGAGTACCACCGGTAATTTAGATGTTGATGAAACTGGTAAACCAATGTATCAAACCAATTATAGAGGTATGATTTGGAGTCTTCTCTACTTTACTGCTAGAAGATAGGATATTATGTTCAGTGTATGCATCTATGCTCGTTTTCAATAAAATTCTAAATAGTAACATTTAACTGTTGTTAAATGTATTTTTAAATATCTCAAGTATACTAAAACTTAGGACTTTTTTATCCATGAGGACAATTATTTTATTTAATAAGTTATTCAGATGCATATTTTGCTGGATGCAAGTTAGAGAGAAAGAGAACCTCTAGAACATGTCACATTTTAGGAAAGTAACTAGTTTCGTGGTTTAGTAAGAAACATTATTCCATTGTATTATCTACTACTGAAGCTGAATATATAGCTGCTAGTAGTTGTTTTGCTCAAATTTTTTGGAGGAAACATAATTTACAAGATTATGGATATCAATTCAAACATGTCTCTATAATGTGTGATAATACAAGTGTTATCAACATCTCTAAAAAATCAATATCTCAATCTATGACAATGCACAATGATGTGAGACATCACTTATTGAGATATCATTATCAGAGAGGTAACATCACATTTGAATTCATTGGTAACGAATATGAATTTGATGATATATTCACAAAGACTATTAATTCTGAGAGGATAAATTACATCAAACACGAGTTAGGTATGATAAACCATTTAGGGTTTGAAACCGCACCATTGGAACCTCAATGTTAGAAACCTCCCAGTTGAAACCTCACATTTGGAAAATCACTGTTAAAAACCTCACTGTTGGAACCTCACTGTTAAGAACCTCACCATTAGACCTCAACGTTAGGAACCTCACTATTGAAACCTCACTAATAGGAACACCACTGTTGGACCTCACAATTATGATCATCACCAATGGAACCTCACCATTAGGAACCTAACCATTCAGAACCTCACCGTTGGAACCTCATTGTTAGAACCTCACAGTTAGAAACCTCACATTTAGTAAACCCACTGTTGGAAACACACCGTTAAGAACCACGCCGTCAGAACCGTACCGTTAGAAACATCACTATTGGACCTCATTATTAGAAACCTCACTATTGGACCCCCTCATTGGACCTCACTATTAGAAACCTCACCATTAGAAACCTCATCATTAGAAGCCCCACCATTAGAAACCTCACCATTGGACCTCAATATTAGAAACCTCATCGTTGGACCTCACCATTAGAAACCTCACCATTAGGACCCCACCAATAGACGTCACAATTACTTATAGTTAAACATTACAAAGACATCGTGTTTTCTATTCCGGAATCCGAAACGTTTTCTGTATTACTTATTTCTTTTATCTAAATTGTTTTTCGATCCCAATGTGATTAAATTAATGTTATACCACATTACGATCCACCTCAAACTCTCTTCTGAATCCCTCTCTACCTTACCTCGGAACCTAACCCTATTCTAAAACCACTGAATTGGTTCAGACTGCATGGAAAGAGTGAAGAGACCGTTGGTCAATGATGAAGGGGATGCGCCAAATCTAATGAGACTCTATGTTGAGTCGAGTAATGGAAGCATGGTTGAGGAAAACCCAATCAAACCTCATCTGTAAAAAACTGAAATCATAGTTGAAAATTTTCTCAGTTCTAAATGTTTACTGACAAGAAAATCTTTAGTGCTAAAGGCACTTGATGATCAATGTTGGGTTGAATGCTTTGCAAACAACAATGGACCCTATTAACCGAAACTAGTGAATGAGTTTTATGAGTTCTTGAAATTCAAATAGACTGAGGATGAGAATAGAATGTCATCAAGGGTCAATGGAATAAGTATATGTTTTTCCTTTTTTGAATGGTCATAGTATCTGAGAGTACCACATGAATGTATTTATGACTACTACTCAAGAGTGGTGCCTCCCACTACTGAGTTCTTCTTCTATGAAGAATCCTAAGCTGAACTGACAAGGAGTGGGATCCCTAAGAAAGACATAGCTATTGATATGGAAGGGGGAGACAAGCTACTTTTTATGTTTTTTTAGCATGGCTTGAGTCCCAGGAGAGGAGACATTGCAACTCTAAAATTTCAGGATGTATTTCTCTTGTATCTATTGAGCATGGACAGTAGATTAATTTTTTTTAGAATGTTAATGACACAGTTAGAATATATGACAAAGCACAGTTCTAAATCAAATTCCTTATTTAATTATAGATTGTTATCCTTGATGTTTAAGGTGAAAGGAGTTTCCTAAGATAATGAGAACCAATTTTAGTAAGGGACAACTTGTGCATTACAAAAGTGATTTGCAAATAGATGAAGATAAATTGAAACCCTCGGAAAAGAAGATGGGTTCATGATGAGGATATGATTTATGAGGAATTCAATCTTTTCACTCATCCTTCTATGACAAAGGATAAGAGGGATCATGGTCTAATGCTTCGTTATGTATATACTTCATATTTAGATGAAGAATAAGAGGCTGGTGTTGTGCCAGAAAGAGAGGATTCTCCTATAGATGACAGGAGTGATCCTAGTCTTCTTTCCAATCCTCATTCTAATACTATATACATTGGTAAGCCTATCCCACCAACGAGATTTCATAGAAGGGAGAATGTCCTAAGGGACAATGATGATGAAAAGACTACTAAAGAATAAGGGGCATAAAATATCTTATGTGACATTAGAGAAAACTCAGATGAGGACGAGGACACTAATTCTATTCATGGTGACTTTGAAAATACAGGTTATGTTAGTGAAGAAGAATGTCTACGTCTCAGCCCTCTAATTTATAATATAGAAATGGTTGAAATTGTAGATGAAGGGGTTTCTAATTTAGTTGAAGATGAAATTGTTTTAGAATTTGTTGAAGATTCTGGGGATCAAGTGGATGGGGATCCTTCTGTTGATACAGTTTCTCAAGGAGGCCTAGCAGAGGTGAATGTGGATGATCAGGAGAATGCACAAAGTGAGGGGGAGGAACATGTTTCTATAGGCTCCATTTTTTCTTCTTGTGGGATATAATATTGGTCAGAAGACCCTACATTTTTGGTGTTGGGTTTAAATTATGGAGACTCTGATGATGACTAGCCTATCATAAGTCCTCCAATTCATACTATTTTAGAAACTAATATTGTGCATCCATTAGTACTTCTTCCTCAAGACTATGTGAAGAAGGAATATTTGGAATCAATAAAATCATATCTGAGGAGCCACATTGATGAGAGATTTGTTGTATTAGAAAAGTTTATGACTCACAATCAAGAAGTTTTAACATCTGTAATGGAAAGACTCGTTTCTATCTCTCACTCCATCCTGCTAGAGGAAGTAAAAGACTATCGAAATCAGATCAGAACCTTGGAAGATTCTATGGAATTTGTAAAACAGTCTATAGCCAGGTTGGACTCCTATATGGATTCAAGGGCTCACGTGGAAAGATATCTTAGATATATGAAATTTGTGGTTCAGAAAACGGTCATTGTGTTTGAGGACATTATGATGTCTATAGAAGAACATTTGAGTGGACAAGATGATGATGTGAAAATATTGATCAGTGGGAAAAAAATCTTTTAAGGAGACAGTGGATTTCACTATGGAACCTCTGTGTGCATCTGCTTAATCTCCAGCTGCTCCTCTAGTTGATCTAGATGCTTTTAGGTCGGTTGTTAGTGAAGAAGTGGAGGTGTTCTCTGGTACAAGTCCCTCATACCCTTAGTCTATGACTCAGGTTTTTTCCACTACCATATAAATTCAGAGTCATGCGGGAAATTATATAAGGTAGGCTACTCAATATCAAATTTCCATCAAAGATATAGTTTATTTCTACTAAAAAAGAGTATATACTAAGCATCAGATGGATGGTCACTTCAATTTGTTTTTTGAAGACTTGAGATCCCACAAGTTACTCAGGAGTTTAAGTATAATGTAAATAGGCTCAGAGAGTTGACTCCAGCATTAGAGAAATTTATGGAGAATAAGTATAAATTTATCTTAGTTATGGAAATAGGTGGAAGTATTATTTTGGATTTCAGAAATATCCTTTTGTCCTTCCTCCATGTGGACGACATTCCAATTATTTTTCCTCCAGCCTCGTCTTCTACCTCATCTTCCTAACAATCTTCCGGTGCTGCTCCATTGATGACTTCTGCATTGGCCATTAGAAGTTCGATGCCTATGATTTCTCAGATATCTACACACTCAAGGTCTACTGATGTCCCTATTGCCGCTCCTCTTACCCTGCTGACTACCATCCCAAGGTTGATTCCTCCATCTTCAGACCCTACCTCCTCAACATCCAAAGAAAAAGCTCCATTTGATATATCTAATATGTATTGAATGTGTTATGTCTTAGTTGATAGGGATCCTTGTAAAAAAATATATTTTAATATAGCTTCATTAATGGAACATCCACTTCTGTATCTTTTTTTCTTACATTATTTTTGCTAATCACAATGGGGGAGAAACAAGTCAGGTGCCTAAAAGGATGATATTTTTTTTGAATTGAAATATCTATGTTTTTCATATAATAATCATGGGTCAAATTATCTTATACACACCTCTAATGATATTACAAAATGTTCTTAACCCTAATTCATAAAATTCTAACATAATTTTTGATTTTCAAAAAGTGAGAGGTTGTTGGACTCAACTGTTTTGATTATCACAAATCATGTTTCATCTATATAGAGGATCTTGTTTTTCTTACAGGATAATATTTTCTGTGAAAATCATGTTTACATCAAAGTATACACTGTGTACTTTCAATCTCATTTCTCTCTTTTTTATGCTCGTAGTTCAATATTTCTCTAAGTGAAAAGGTGTCTGATGTTAAATTCACTGATGAAAAGGTCACTGATGCAAAGGTCAACAATGCAGATGTCATCGATGCAAGGGTCACTAATGCAATGGTCATCGATACAAGGTCATTTATGCAAGGTCACTAATGCAGGGTCACCGATACAAGTTCACTTATGCAAGTCTACCACTAAAGGTTATCCATGAATGGTCACTGTTGAAGGTTGCCAGTGTGCACCAACAGTTGAAGCCTACCAATGTGAATGCTACCGTTACCAGTTTACCGACGCTTACCCTTCCATACATTGTCAAATTCTTAAGATTATTCTAAAGGTAATATTTTATAAATTAAATGCTTCTGATATTAATTAATGGTGATCGAAGATATATTAGGAGACAATATCTAGATAGTAATGGGTACGAGAAAGATCGCACGTGATTTACACATTCTTATTACCAGACCTCAAATATAAAAACTTAAGACCGAGGAAGAAAGTGTGGTTGGTGAAGTAGTGTTGCATAAAAATAACGTTTATCCATACAAAGTAGCTTACATTATGTATCAATGAAGAACCACTCAACACTTAAATTGTGAACCCACAAGCATCAAGAAGATCATTTGCGACAAACTCACTTCTGTCTTCTATTCCTCATCAATTCATGATCAACACTAGAGTCGGAATACTGAAACCTAGATCATTGAGTTATGACACTCTGTTTTGAATACAAATTTCAGAGAAAGACTCAGTCTGCAAATTCTTTAATCCTAGGAGTCAAGAGATGAACTGTAATCACATAAAGAAATCTAAACTAAAGCTTATAAACTTATCTCTATTGTGTTCCTTCATTTTTACATTTCTATCAAGTGTGTGTTTGCCTGTTTCACACTCTGTCTCATGTTCCTGAACTGGAGGATACTGAATATCCTCACATCTAACATCTCATACATTTGTTTCCCACATATAACTATAGAAGAGACTGTGTCTGGTCTACACTTTTTTGTCCCGAAGAACTATGGTAGAGGGTGTGAACCCTGTACATTTTGTGAAAACTATTGTAATCCCGATACATGTTGTATATCAAGTTTATTGTTAATATAAACTTCTTAGTCGTGGGTGATCACCAAGTGGAGAGGATTATGTCTTAGCTTGAGACCGAACCTCTTGTTTAATTTTACTTTGCACAATATTTTTTTATACTCTGTTTTATCTATTTACCGCTGCTTATAATTGCTAAAATATTAAACTATATTTCATTAATGTTGATAGTTAGTTTTGGTTTTTACATGAATGTGTTTAATTCTCTAAATTTTTTTCAAAAGTTGATTTTGTTTTTTAAAATAATTTAACTCAAATAATAATCACCCTTTGAAAAACTTGTTGACCAACTAGACACTAAAATCTCTAATTCATTAATTAATGGGGCTGTTTCAAAATTTTGGGGAACATTATAAGAAAAGTTTTAAACATAAATTATATGTAAAAACTCAATTCACCCCCTATAGAGATTCTACCCCGACAAACATAGGCTATATAATTTCTATCAATCGGAGTGACATTACAACTTCAATTAAATAGAATAAGATAAAAATCCCTTATCACATTATTAATTAATGAAATTTCAACAATAACACACCTAATGTATCATACATCTCCATGAACGTTTATTGTCATAGTTTTCACCAATACACTATTATATAAATCATAACATCCATTAATAATAATTTTAATGTATAAGTGATTATTCAAACATCTACATATAGGGATATATAATGACACATATAAATCTATATTTCATACTAGTAAGTCATGTTCTCATAATTTACTACACATTATAATTCTAGGGCTATGTATCCTAATAAGTTTCATCAATGTCCTATGTGTTTCCACCACTAATAGCCTAAATAATTTTTGTCCCTCAAATTATTTCATCTGGATATATAAAATATATTTAAGAATAATGTCATTGAACTTATGGTTTATCATCATATAGAGGAACTTTAATAACCTTTTAGTGTGATAGATTCTATTGGGACATTATGACATACTATGTAACCTAGAAGAATAGTGATGATTTGATAATGAGTTGATTAAATCTGAAAAAATTAATCCAGGTTATCATAAATTAGAATGATGTTGGTTGTATACATCCAAATCCAACACCGATATAATATGAACCATAGGAATCACAATGATATTTTAATAGATTTTATTTACTTTTCAGGTGGAGAAAATCTAGAATCATATATCTCTTAAGAATTAATAACTATATGATTTCCATGGATGAGGCAGCACTTTGAATATGTTTTTTTTGAATATATATTAAGAATATAATCAATTTTATGATAGGTAGTTCAACACAAGTATGTGTTTGATCGTATCATAATACTTTTATGATTATCAAATGATAATTTAAAATTTTCATTAAATTATTTATTATAAATATTGGTTATAATTTATAGTTGTATTAAATAAAATGTTTTGAATCAAGTATATCATTCATTATTGATTAAAATTAATCATTATTTAGGTAGTTATTTTTTGATATCTAGAACTTATTCATTATTTATATATTTTTGGTTTACTTAATTTCTTATAACCATAACATTTATAATGATTAGTTATACTTAGGATATTAACGTTTAATTGTGTGTTGAGATTACTATTATATAATTTTTTAAATGTGATCTAGAAATTTATTTTAATAATTTAATTTAAAATATGGGTTGTATAAAAAAACTTTTTGTTATTATTTAAGAATTATATTGAAATAGAATCGGAATGTACATAATATTTATTTTTTGGTTTTCTTAAATTAGTACAAGAAAATATTTTAAAATATGATATTTCAAACAAGTGATTTTATAATTTTTTGTAAAAAATAAAATTCATGGGATTATCCTTGATATCCCACTATTTTGTTTTTTGGCTCGCATGTTACTTATAGCACTCTGTGTCTATAGTCCATTTGGATTTCATTGGATTCATGTACATACATTAGTTCTGAGAAGTTCCATGTTATTGAATGTGTTATCTTGGATCATTCTTGTATTATTTTTTAGTATTATGATAGATATAGAGATATAAAATGGTAACATAGTGATCTAAAGAAGGTAATTTGTTTTTTATTACATTATGTTTCAACAAATATATAATTATGTGATTTTTACTATTTTAGTTCAATATATATTATTCATAGTTGTTCTTTATTTGTTTAATGATTTACTTTTATTTATTATTAGTCTCTACAATGAAATATAATATAATGATGACTCATACAATAATCATGGTTACATTATTCTAATTTATTATATTATTCTTTTGGTAAATTTGTCCCATTGGTTATATTTCGGTGCCTTGGGGCTTTTTTCTAGCCCTGGGAAATCAAGATTGTGCCTCAGTCATTTATATAGACCATAACATGGTCCATGATTGGGGTGTATTTTGATAAGCTCATAAACAATTGAATCAGGTACAAGATTATTTATTATTCATTTAGTTAGTTTTTATAGGAAAATTATATTTTTATCATCACACAGGATGAAGATATGAAGAAAATATATAACTAGAACATTCATTACTGAACATTGTGTATCCAAAAGATGTCAAGAATTGGTCAATGTATTTTTTTTTTGATTTATCCTTCATTAATACCAATAATAAATCTTTGATGGTGGTTCGAAGAAGACTAAATGAACTTCATGGGTAGAATGGATGACATGAAAATAATTCATACATTTCATGTATCAGTAAAGGGTGTGGTTTTGATGTTTTTCACTTCATAAAACCTATTTGAGAGTCTAATTTAATTCATTAAATTATTGGATTATATTAATAGTTTTGAAATGGTTAATTTTACTATGTATTATCTTGAATTTATGATCAATTGATATGATTTACTTGACATGTTAGTACTGTCTAATTATGTGTGATCCCATTTCTACGCTACAAACATTGATGGATTCATTAAAAAAGAAAACATCAATGAAATGACTCTAAAATATTTAGATTATTTTTATTAATCAAATAGTTCGTGCATATATTTTTTGCTAGTTTAAATGATGTTTTTCCATTATTTTAAATTATATTAAGGTAGTAAAAGTCTTAAATGGGATATTTTAATTTGGCAATGAAAATATCGATCGAAATTTTCGTTTCAATATATTTGTGATGATTTTGTTTTATGATTTAGAATTTATCATTATAATGTAAAAATAATCTAAAATTATTGAAAAATATATTTATAAAAAAGTATATTCATGAAAATTGTGTTTAGAAATTGAAGACATTATTATTTAAGATTGATTATTTTTTGTCAGTTGTTTAACATGAATTATTATTTTTCAGTAAGAATATAAAAATAATAATTGATATTATACCAATTTAATAAAAATAAAATATGTTTCATGTTTCATGATAAATGAATTTTTTTGGTGGAAAATAATTTAGTGATGTGTTATTGGTTAATATTATAGATTCATATTTTTTAAATCATTGGTATATAATATTTCAAAATTATATATATATGGGTATTATTAGTTTTATTTTGTTTTCTTAATTCTAATTTTAATAAAATATAGATGAACACATGTTTAATTAATAACTATTACATTTAAAAGTTTTCCTGAAAAAAAATATTATACCTAAAATCTAAATTAAAAAAATAGATTTAATATTTGTGGAAAATTTTAAATTTTCTTCAAAAAAGTTATAAATATTTTTTATTATATTAGAAAATGAATTTCAAATATTATATTAGGGAATTGAATTTATTTATTTGGTTTTTTTATTTGTCTATTTTATAGTAAATATTAAATCACTTGTTTTTAAGTGATGTTTTTTTGAGTTATATCATTCTTGGTTTGAAAATGATTAATATCTTATATTTTAACTGAATAAGATATATACATCATGTTTTTATTGTTAATATTTGAGATGAAAGTATTTTATTTTTCTGGAATGGATTATATTTTCAATGTTGTTCTATTTTTATAATGTGCTGGTTTTAGATAATTTTACTGTTTGATTTAATTTTTTTAGGATTCAATTCCTTTTTGTTAGTGACTTCTTATATGTTTTTCTAAAAATTTGTTGATATATAATTTTAGAGCATGGTAATATTTTTTTACTTTTGATAATCGCAAATGTGTGTTATGTTTTATGGAGATGTTTTATAATCCATTTTTTTAATCTATTTCAAATAAGGGATTATCCCTTATTGTAAGATCTTAGACCTCGTGGAGCTGTGACCCAGTTAATTCTTTTTCTTCTAGTCACTTATTTTGGATTAATAAATTTTATTATTGATGTATGAGAGATTTCAAGGGTATTTTGAGGTTTAGGGTATGATATTAAAGAATTTTGGGCCAACATGTGCAACGTGCGGGATTGGTGCCCAATTAAGTAAATAGTGAAACCTTCCCAGGAAAACAATGAATCATTGGAAAAAGGTGTTCCACTCATTTGATACATATATTGTTAAACTGTACAACATCCCCAGGTAATCATGCGACATGGAAACATATTTGATAGAGAAAAGTGCATGGTTGGTGAATAGTTTTGTAAATCATGTAGCCAAACCATGCGTCTCATTAAAAGTCTGATTTTCCATTCCAACTAGGTATTTTAAGTTCCCCAAAATGGATTTTTTTTTCATATCATCCTCTAGTAATCCAATTGATGAACTCAAGAGGCCAAAATTTCCTAATGGTGGTTCTCCTTCGATTTTTGGCAGTTTGGAGTAACGTTGGTTGCAGATCAAAGCATTAGGTAAGCCTAATTCTTATCTTCCTTCCTTATTTCAAATTATATTTTTTTGTCCCTCAAATATTCATCCTAATACCTAAAGCCCTCTTTTTCTAAAGGAATCTAGTATTGGTCTTGAAATTCTATTTAAATCTAGATCTATTTCTATGATTAAAAGTATTTTCATCATCACATGTGAGGTCTATGGTGTATAAGATATAATCCATAGTTTTGATATAGATTTTTTAATGTGTTTTTATGTTAATATATGGTTTTTAGTTTTATTCCTTGATTATAATTGGTAAAATGGGTGTCTAAATGATGAATTGAACCCCTCTTCATCCCCATGGGACATGTGGTGGGTGATTAGAACGATTTAGTGACACCAATGGGGTGCGCGGGCATTCTTGAACACTGACATTGGTAAGGATAATAATAGAATTAAGATGTGCTGAAATGGATCCATTATGAACATTTTAATATGTCAATTTGAGTTTAAATATTAATATTGATATGTTTTTCTATACATGGATAATGGATTACGTGTATGTTTGGATACATGCTAATGGTTTATAAGATCTATGAAATGTAAAATGGTATTGGGTTGATGATATAAGGATTATGAATAACAAACAGGCTAGTTCGGGTAAGACATGTAAATTGGAATGGGTGAATGGGTCAGGGATTTTGATTTAATGGAAATGTAAAATGGGATAACATATGGTTATTGTTAATTTTTTCTAATTGTTTAATTTTATAAATGTGATTGTGACAAATTGATTATGAATTATATAAATGTTGTATAAGTTGGGTTATTTCATGTGAAATTATTATTAGGATAAATGGTTTAACATATGGTAACATACGAGTATGAAAAATGGAATAATGTATGTTAGTGTTTTCAATATTATTAGTGAGTTAGGCATATAATAGTTAAATGAATTAAATGGGATATGCAATGTAAATGGAAAATGTGTTTATTGGTGATGGAATAATAATAATTCAAATGTTTATTGTTATGTATTGTAATTGTTATGTGTATTGTTTTTAGTATTTTTATTAATATGGTATCTTTTTAGTGAATGTATAAATAAATATGGGTGCATGTAATGGTAGTGTTGTGTATTGACATGTGGTTCTATGCCCACTGGTAACGTTAAAATGAAGCTCTAAACTCCATCTCAAAATGCATAGGTCAAAGAAGGGGAAAGATTATCTATTTCCCTAACAGTTACATTTGATGAAACCCTCAAAACCGAGGCTTCAAGATAAGGGTGATGTATTTGTTATGATTTATTTATCAGTAGTGTGATAGGGACATTAAATTTTCCCATATTCATAGTGATTGATTGCCTCAGAACATTATAAAGATTATGAAAATTTCTAACCCAAGGAACGTGTGATGAAAATAGATTATGTAAAGAAGATGGAAAAAATGATGGAAATAATAAAATGAGTGAAAGCCTTAAAGTGAATATTGTTAACTAATGGATCTAAATTTCTCATTTATATAATTTTCATCTATATATTATATCAATCCAATATTTTATATACTGGGTATTTTGTATACACTATTGGTTATGGCCTATTGAGTTGTACTCACACCCCACACATGCATTGTTGGGTACATGAGAAGATTTCATTATTTAACGTCAGGACATTGGAAGGGGCCCTTTGATTTGTAGTTGAGTAGGGCTTGGGGTGTGAAAGGATGAAATTCTAGTCATGAATTAAGCACAGTCTAGGGGATTCTATTATTTTTTTGGGGTTCGTACAATGTAGGCATATTTTTCATGACATGCCATATATACATTTTGTTTTTAGACTTGTACTATGTTTGGGAAATGGTTTTTTTTACATGTTCATTTGATATTAAATATTTTCATCCTAAAATTAAAAAATTTATCTTCTGTATTACTCTGGTAAAGAGAGTATATTCTCTGCACATGGCTTATTATACCATCACTACTTGTTAGAATCCTCTATCATATGGGGAGGCGAAATTGAGATCATGTTGTTACTTGGATTGGGGCACATGTTCAGTGGATTTATGTTAATGTATTTTATAAATTGGTATAATATTAGGTTCTTTTCTATGCATTAATATTTTCATATGGTTGATAGGATATTAGGAAATTGTTTGGTCCGTGACATTGAGCTTATTCTTGGGATCAACTAACCCATATATTGGGAGAAATCCATGTTCCCAAGGTTGGAATTTATATTTATGTGTGTTTTTAACATTGATGATATTTTACAATTTGGTGATGTGCTTACTGTGTGATGTGACTATTTTATGATATTTTTATTTTGTATATAATGAAAAGATATTGCATATTCATGCATCATTAACCACACTTAGAGTGGTGGGTGTCGTGCTTCATAGTAGGCATATACGAGATGGGTGTGTGTGATATGGAGGGTATGATGCATTTTACAATCAGGAATGGTTTTAAGACAATGGTTTCTAACAACAATGATACAAATGGTTAAAAATAATAATGTTAAGTAATTTTCAAATAATGGGGTTTACATAAATGTTGTAAATGAGTAAAAATGTCGGTTATGATAAGGATTTAAATGTGAAATGTGTCTATGAGGAAAGGTTTACATTGTGATTATGTATTTAGTTTTGAAAAGGTCTCTAAGGAGACAAATGTGACAATGAATGTTGGTATACACTATGTTATCCATGACCCACAACAGGGATGGTTGGTACATTTCTTATGTGACATTGTCTAATCTGATAATGTGTGCCAAATCGTTTGTTTGTGGATAATAGAGAGCCTTATTTTTAGTAAACTATTGAATATATTGTTATGTGCTCTAAAAATCATGTATGGAAATATAGACAAGTCCATCCATGATGGTGTGGGGCAGTTTAGTGATAAGATAATATCACCGAGAATTCTCTTCCATTAGTAGAGAAAGGAAACCCATTGTTTCAATATAACCTAGGAGAGAAGTAGTTCCATGATTACATGTCTCATTTTATTCAAAATATTGGATGGAACACTGGGTGGGTCATGTCAAGTATGTTTTATCTAATATGTTATTTTGAGTGTAAACACCCTCCGTTGTTTTTTTGAATTTGCTGGACTTGATTTTAGAGCATGTTGTAGGTTGGAACATGAAGTAACATGGGTTTGGGAACACCTAGAGTGTTTAGAAGACCCATTGAATTGGTGTTTTAGTTTACTGAGAGTTCCCACGAATCTTACCTTGATTATATTCCGAAAAACATTGATGAATCTCGATGTGTGGATATAGGTTCATTCCATGTTATGCATTCAGTAGGGCTATGACCTTGAGGTTTTTTTGTGTCTCCAGATAATGTGAAAGAGGTAACACTTGTGTGTTGTAATTTCTTATGTTGTGCGCTGGAAAAAAGAATAAGAATCTTGGTTGTGGAATCATTAGTGATGGGTGTTTTCTGATGGTTTTTTGATCCATGTGGGTCGAGATCCAAGGATTAGTGTTTTGGACTCTATAGGTGTGTGCTTTTGATTGTGGTGTCAATATTGGTGTGTTGTTACACTTATAAAGAGACCCAAAGTGTCATTTTTCTGGGGTGCATTGTAAGTAGTTTTCTAGAAAATGGACAAGAGAGCCACTTGTGAGTCGAGATTTGTTGGTAGTTTGATGAATGTTTCCTATATAGAGGGACTAATGACTTTATATCCTTAATCATAGAATGAAATATGGTTTCGTTTATCCCTCAAGAGTTACCCATGAGAGAGTTTTCATCTATTTTGGGAGTTATCTTGCGAACATGGGCACTAGTTGCTGTTTCAATTTTGTATAGGTGAATTTTTATTCAGAGGGGTTAGGATAGAAGGGTAATGGATTGGGATGGTGAAAAAAAAGTTATAGAAAAGAGTTGGTAGTATTTAGAAAATAAAGAGTGACCCCAATGTAGGTTATCCTAGTATTATAGGTGTGTCATAATAGGAGACATGTGATATTATTTAGAGATTGATTTGATGTATAATGAGTATCATCATGTATAGGTAAATGGTATGGTTGTGTAATGGTTCATTGATAATTTATCTAGATTCCTTGTAGTTGGTTGTAAGGTTATATTCATAGGTTTGTGCCATTTATGTTAGGATCAATAGGGTCCTATATACCCTGAGAGGGGGGGGGGTGAATCAGGGTATGGATATTCTTTTTCAAAGTTCTTCCTACCCCACTGGATCTTGACCTCTTTGTTACAAGGGTCACTTTGTTTGCTCTTGTGTGTATGTTATGATCACTTACTTTCTTCATTATCTGATGATGATGCTTTGAATGCAATGAAGGAAAATTAGCAGGAAGACACAGAGATTTTTACTTGGTTCTCCTTCACTGGGCTACGTCCAAGGAGCATAGGTCGACAAGTTGCTGGTCGTACCAATTCCACTAAACTTCACTAGCTGTGGATTACAAAGTTCGGGCTAGATCACTTCTATGCCCAGGCTCACTGCCTATAAAAGGTTTAGGGTCAGCTCCCTGCTTTCCCAAGGGTCACTCCCTGTTTCTCTCTCTCGGGATCACTTCCGGTGGAGAGGATTACCTTCTACCTCTCCCTAAGCTCACTGCTCTTGTAGGGATTCACTCACAGTTTATAGACCTCTAGGTCTCTTAATTTCCATTAAGTAATGCATCTTTCTCTGTATATAGATTCTCTGTTGAAGTTCAACATTCATCCACTGATGATTACCTCTTTGCCACTGAATATAGGGCAATGCACTTTGGAAACACCTTTGCGAAGCACCCTACTTCGCTAGGCTCCCAATTTCGCGAAGCTCAAACAAGCCTTCGTGATGCTCCTGTATTTTCGCGAAGCTCTCTCGCGAAGCTCTCTCGTGAAGAACTCCCGTGAAGCTCAACTCGTTGCAAAGCAACTTCTCTCGCGAAGCTCACTGAGCCAACGCGGAGCACACAACTTTCGCGGAGCTATAATAGCCGCCGTGAAGCTCCTCTTTCGCGAAGCACACTGGATCCGTGAACTACATTCGCAAAACGAGAGCAAATGATCTTCTCTGAAAAATCTCTCTACTTCTCTCGAGGGGGTCGTCCTATATATATAGGCGATTCCACCGACCCTCAAACTTTCCACCCGAAGTCAACGCCACGTCATCTCAAATCGCGAAGTTCCAAAGATTCCGCCGTAATTATGTCCAAATCGCGAAGCACCATGGCACTTTACCGTTCGCGAAGCTTCACATAGTCGTGAAGAATAACCGTCATCATACCTTTGCTCCTTCACCACGAAGCTCCCTCGCGAAGCCCTTCTCCACCGCGATGCACTTCAGCCTCTGCCGTTCACGAAGCTTGACGTAGTCGCAAAGAATCACCATCAACATACCTTCGCGACTTCAACACGAAGCTCCCTCGCGAAGCCCAACATTCCTTCGCGCCTTCGCTCCAAAGCTCCCTCACAAAGCCCTTCACCGCCACGATGTGTTTCAGCCCCTGCCGTTCGCGAAGCTTGACGTAATCGTGAAGCATCACCGCCTCCATTCTTCTGGTCTTTGTGATTTCTAAACCATGCATCCTATCTTCACGAAATTCATGCCTTTGCCATATTAAATTATGCTCTTCATGGAAATACTATTTTTGCGATGCTCACCAAACTCCAAATTTTGGACCCCAAAAATTTGGAAAACACTGTGAAACGGCGCCGCCTTGTACTGCTTTTTTTGTACCGCCTCCAGATCATCCATTCCTTTGTCATCGTTCTTTATCAACAATTATTGTCAACAACTTCTTCGGAACTCTACAAATATCCATTAAAACCTTCTTTGTCAATAAACACAATCAACCCAAAAAATACTTCAATGTTACCTTGAGGGATTTTTTCCCAACAATCTCCCCCTTTGGGTTTGTTGAAAACTCTTCACAACTCTGCTCAGAATGATTTTCTGCACTTTGATACCTCACTAAGTCTTCTTCCAGTCACTACCACCATTCGCCACTTGCGATTTTGATAGCGTTCAAGGATTCACTTAACACGTACTCTAAGCCCACATGAGCAATGCTTGGCGTGAGAAACAAGAGTAGTTTGAAAAGCTTATCAATGAATCACTTCATGTCAGACCCCAGTTGTTAATTCCACCCTTATACCAATTCTTAAATTGATACCAATTGTTGAACCACACTGATACCAATTGGTGAATTCTTATGTTGATACCAATTGTTGAACCACACTGATACCAATTGGAGATAGCTGGACACCGTCTCACACCATTCAAACACCACTGTTCTTCTTTTATCACGATCCTCAGCTGTCGTGATTTCTATGGTTTGATCGATCACTTCTAGCATCGTCAGATTAAAAAAAACTCTCCCCCTTTCTCATTGCTCCCCCTTTATGGCCCCCTTTCTGGCTGCTCCACCTGTCAGCTTCTCCCCGTATCGGTTATGATTTATCAAATCTCTGTACTGTCTCCCCCTTGAACAATAACTATTTTCTCCCCCTTTAACAAACACTTTTATCCCCCTTTGTCAACGAACCCAAAGGTCACTCCTTGGTAGTCCGTAACATAGTAGAGAATAAAAATCATTACATTAAGGAAAACACACCATACCTCGGGGAGAGGGGGGTGATTCCACATCCACACTATTTCAAGTGCGGGGAGTCGACTGAACTCCCAGAGCTAGTCGATGTCTCTCAAATGCTGCCTTGTGTAAGGCCTTTGTCAGGATGTCTGCAACCTGTAGTTCTGTAGGCACATACTCCAACTTCACGATCCCCTGCTCAACTTTCTCCTTTATAAAATGATACTTTATCTCAATATGATTTGTCCTAGAGTGATGGAAGGATTTTTGCTGAGATTTATAGAACATGAGTTATCACACTGGATTCCGATCGGAGACTTCACTTCAACTCCCATATCTTAAAACTGCTTCTTCATCCACAATAATTGTGTCCATTCCTGTGTGGCCGCAATATACTCAGCTTCTACGGTGCTCAATGAAATGCAATCTTGATTCTTGCTTAGCCAAGAAATACACAGTCCACCAAGATAGAATGCACCTCCTAACGTTGATTTTTTGTCATCTGCTGACCCAGCCCAGTCTATATCAGTATATCCCAATAACTCTGTCTGAGATTTGTCATTATATGTCAAACTGAAATCCATTGTTCCCTTGATACAACGAAGTATTCTTTTCACTATAATCATGTGGCTTTCTTTGGGATTACTCTTATATCTCTCTTCTTGGCATGTGGCGAAAATAATATCAGGCTTTGGTGCGGTCATGTACAGCAACCTGCTGATAATCTTCCTGTTTTCAGTGAGATTAACGGCCCTTCCACTGTCATCTTTTGATGATTTCATCCGGGTAGAAACTGGATTCTTCATCTCCTTGGAATTTTCCATTCCAAATCATTCCAAAGCATCCTTGGCATATTTGGATTGAGGAATGAATGTGTCATTCCTACCTTGTGTAACGATGAAAACCACGATTCTTCAAATACTGATATAGCCTTTAGTACAATGCTCTTGGTGCTTGTTTCAGCCCATATAACGCCTTCTTCAGCCTGCAAACTTTGTTCTAATCCTCATGAATGAGAAAACCATTTGGCTGCTCAATATACACCTCTTCTTCCAGAAACCCATTTAGAAATGCAGTCTTTACATCCATCTAGAACTATATGAACTTTTTTTGCCCTGAAATGGCTAGGAATAATCTGATTGTCTCGAAAAAATCTCCCACATCTGGTTCTTCGCAATCTGATCAAGCATTTTATTCATAGCATGAACCCAGTTTTCAACGTCAGCTACATCAGCAAATCATTTCAGCTCTAATTGAGGTAGGAAAGATGTCTGCTATAGTGACTTCATTATTCGTGTTTGAACCGGAGCTGCCTGATCACCAATGATATTTTGTCTATCAATTTCAGCTCAGCTCTTTGGCATTCTTGTAAGCACAAACTAGACACTTTCGTGTTAATCATCGGTGTCTTCTTTGGAATCATTATCAGCCACTTCTTCTCTCCCTGTGTTACTTACTTCCTCATCACTTTCATCAGGAATTTGTTCACTAACTCATTTTTCAGTGGCATCATTCCTTTCAACTACTTCTCGCAGCTTCTTGGTATCTTGAAAACAGTCAGCGGATACCATATTGTTAGATAAAATAGATAAGCATGAAATACATTGTTACTACTGCTTCTCCTGGTGTTTCTTT
The DNA here is from genome assembly GCA_963277665.1 of Viscum album. Taxonomy (NCBI): domain Eukaryota; kingdom Viridiplantae; phylum Streptophyta; class Magnoliopsida; order Santalales; family Viscaceae; genus Viscum; species Viscum album. The sequence continues at coordinate 1,090,207,317 of OY728157.1, read as the reverse complement.
CTTCCCTCAATAAGAAACACCTGAGATGAGACATCCAATTATTGAATTGATGGCTCTTGAATCTGATTTGGATTTAGAATGATCTCCCTATGTTACACAACACTTCTATCTGGTAGGCCCAATGGTAGAGACCCATAACCATTCTTCTCCACGTGCACCATTTATACTAATCTGGCACTCAGTATCGAGCCATTAACCAAATCTCTAAGCCTACTGAGTTGGAACTCAGTGTAGGAAACAAGAGACAATGTTAACAACACAATCATATTCTATTGTGCTCTATTGCTCCCTTTCTTCTTCAACTCTGGTACCTGATTTGAATCAATTGAAACTGTAGAGCATATCACATATCCACTTCGCATCCTTAGATGCAACTTCCCCTTGGATCGTATCTCCCTAGAACCTGAAACACATGAATCATCAGTTAATTGCATTTACATACATAGGGAGAGGGGATTTCTTCTGGACTCCTCAAGATGAGGATTGTGGTTGATCCTGATCGGTCAACCCTTTGATTCTTTATTGGAGGGCATCAAACTCTTTTCTTGCTTCCTCCAGCTGCCTAGCCAACTTCAACTATTCTGGCCATATGACTAGTCATTCATTGCCTACATTCCGAGCCTTTTTCTGATATGTAGATTTGGTAGGCTCTACCTTTCTCACCGCTTGGGGTATAAGCCCGCTAGTACACAATTCTTTATTTGAGGTTCTACCAAAATTCAATTTCCCTTGATTATTTCGCTGAGTAGGAACCTCTCTGTTTGGAATCTTCCCTTTCTTCTTCTCCAATCTTAGGGATCTTCCTCTTTCCTTCACTTCTCGCTGAGAAACATGACATGTGGATTTTTCGATGCGTTCTTTGATCATCTTTCGTTTATCAGATTTCTGAGTCACCACAGTCTTTTTCGCTGGTGGTGAGTCCTCTATTGAACATTCATTCTTCTTTATCATAGCTGGAGTAGATATCCTCTTAATCTTCATGGTTTTTTCACATTCTCTTCTTGAGAGCTGTAAAACCCCGAGCTTCCACGATACGCCTCTCTTTCAATAATGCAATAGCTTGCGTTGTACGCAAGTTCGAGTTCTAACACACCGCGACTAATCAAAGTAGCCGTTATGAATAGTAATAACCACTAATTAAAATTATAGAAATTTTATATTTCAAAATGTACTTCATTTTTGGATTCATAATATCGAAATTTTCCTATGTTGAATTTTTGGTATTTTTCTGAGAACTTCCAATTTTTTTATGAATAGTGAAAAATACTTAAAAAAACTTTTTTAATAAAAATAATTTATAGTGATAAATTATACTATTGATTGGTTTTAAAGTATAATTAGAATATATTTTTACCATTATATCCAATGGTGTTCATTATAATTAATTTAACATTGAAATTGGACATAAACAATTGCCAATCTTTTGATATAAATTGTTTCTTAAAAACATGCTATTTTTTGTGACAGTGGGAATTAATTATAAAATTAATTAATGCAACTTATATGTTAGAAATTTTGTAAAATAGGCATCATTTTTGAATTAAGAATATCTATTATAGCTTAGGATGAAATTTTGGCATTATTCTGAAAAACTTCAATTTTTGATGAATAGTGAAACCACTAAGTGGTAGTTAAAAAACTGATTTTTCGTTTAAATGAAACATTACCACTTCTGTGATTTGAATTTCAAAAATCCAACATAAATGGTTGTCATTAGGAAGTAAAATTTGGTTCAATGGGATTAAAATAATTTATTGGTGAATAGTAACTTTTACGTTTTTAATCGCGATTAGAGGTAATTAGTGTAGTTTAAGGTAATAATAATGTTTTAATAATTTGAGATGAGATTGACACATGTCATACCCTCATTGGATGTTCCATGGCCGACCAAGACAATCCATGGGTCAACTTGGGGACCCCATGGAGCAACTTTAGTTGGAAAATTACATAAATACCTTTTATTTAATGTTAAAGAAAAAAATCACACAAACATGAAATGTTTTACTAAAACAATTTTTACATGGGGTTATCCAAGTCATATGTTTGACTATAAATAGTCATTGTAAAGATAAAAAGATTTCCTACATCATAGTATTTGTTTTATAATTTTTGGACATTAAATAAGTTATATTATTTATGACACCATGATGATGCAGCGATTACCTCATTAATTAACGATTTAAATAAAATAAAAAGATAATGTAAAATCCAAGGCTTACACATGTCAAAAACCTATTGGAATAGTAGATTTCGAACCCTTATCACCTTATCCTCGATTTATATAATTTTGGGACCTTTGGAATCCGAAAAGCATTGTATAACAATGTAACATTTCCTTACATTCCAAGAGTGCCCCTCCTCTCCTCTTATAAAAGGCCCCACCTCTACCACATCATTCACACATTCAAGCCATTTGGATCGGCCAAACTCTGCCCAAATTCTCTCCCAACTTCCCTCCCTTAATCCTAGAAGCCTCACCTTGGGCAGAAGTCTTCCCAAGGAAGCCTTTGGCTCAAATCAAAAAGAGTTACCCGATTTTAAGGTAATGTCTTCTCTAATGTTGTTTTGTTTTATTTTTCTTCTCCAACCCCTTAAAATCTATTTATTACTTTATTTTGTAACAACACCAGTATCTAAAATATACTTGGATGTTGTTATGATAAGGATTTGGTTTACACTTACACACACCTTCGTCTTATGGTTAAAGAACATACTGTTTCTGTGGGTGGCGAAATACTGCCTCACGAAACGATGATTGTTCAATATTATTTTAACACCTCTAATGGTGGCCATTTTGATGAAACTATTTTCATAAATGATATATATATTATGTTAATGTTTCCTTATGCTTCTGTATTTCTCAGTTATGGCATACTTTATGATTTCCATTATGGGAAAATGCGATAATTTCATTTTAGGAAGTGCGGACTACCGCCCCCTCAAAGTGATTTGAATCGTTAATGCCATATGTGGGATGTATAAAGGATGGAGTAAATGATATTTTATATAATATTATACTGGAATTATAATACACATTTATAATATTATGATTTCATTCCATTAAATATGAAATAGAAATGAAAGTAGCGTTCATGCGTACGTACGGCTTACTGTCTCCATGAACGGAGCATTTCATTTCTTACCTCTTAATGTTACGTAATATTATAAATGAATGTATATACTGGATATATATGTTATATATGATATCTACATCATGAATGTAATTCTGGATATAATGGATATTTCACCACATGAACAACTTGTAATTATAAGAAGTTTATTGTTGACTCAAGTACCAAAGATCGAAAAAACGACCGTTATTAACTTAAATAATTACATAATGTTCATAACATTGTAATAAGTGATATAAAAAAGAAAATGAAATTGAAAATGGTTCTTAATAAGGTAGATATTAACTCTAGTTTATTATTCAGGAGGTTAAAGAACGGTTGAGTCAAGTCGGACACAAGGTAAGGAAATTTCTTAACCCAACTTCCATTCTTTGGGTAAATCTCCTACTGTCAAATTATTTCATGATATTATTATGTCCTATTTCGTATTTTTTTATTTCTTTATGTGTACATATAGTGAATACACATAATAGATCTATTTTATTTTAAAAATGATTTTTTAAGGACTTCGTCTCAATCTCCTTTCATTGAGGTATATTTGGTTTTATATACAACTTTATTTTATACGGTGTATAAACCCCTTTGACTTTTATGTTTATTCAAAAGGAATCTTTTTATATGAAGCGTTTACTAAACGACAAAAGGGGATGTTTTTGTCGTACGTATGCGGCGACAACGACTTCTCTGCCGCCATGACCATTATTTGACTTTCGGCTTCCTCTAAAAGCCATACTTTTTTTAAAAGAAAAATAAATACCATGTTTTACTTTTCTTTTATTTTGGTATTGAAAATGGTTTTGAAAGTGTTTTTATTATATCAATGTGTTTTTTTGATATCTTGTGATTGAAATGTGGAAATGTTATGTTTCCTTTATGCAAGTTTTATGTGATACGATTATGTTATGGTTTATGATATGTTTAAACCTATTCATTTGAGCAATACATTGGACTTAATAAGTGACGGGTGGAGCCCGCTATAGCTCCTCGATGCATCGGCAGGTCTCATGAGACAAACTAGTGTCTTGGAAAAGGCCTTGACAAAATCTTATTTGTGGTCTTGGCACGAGGCCTTGGATACGTGGTTATGATAGTCTGGCATTATGAATTCCATCATTATGAAAGTGGTTATTGATATTGCATGTGATTTTTCGACCAGTAGAATATCCATGTGAATAAGTAAATGGAATTATCTCATTTTACTTTTGCCATATTATGTTGAAGTTCATGTTTAAAAGGATTTTGTTTTAGTTATACATTGCCTTAAATGTAAATGTTTATTTATGAAAGCTTACTCTATATTGTTATCCTTACTGAGCATTTGAGCTCACCCCTTTCAATGTTTTAATATTTTCCAGGATGTGAAAAAGTATTTTATGAATGACCTGCAGGGATAGTCAGACGAGGATATGAGTGTGGACTATGGATACTTTGTTATTGTAGTTTTTTACTTTATGATGTAATGTAACGTTTACGAATGTATCTAGTGTTTCCAAGGCTACTAAACTAATCGGTATTTCGAGACTTGATATTTTGTGATCATGCCAATGTTACGAAGTAATGCACCGACTCCAGGTAGTTGGGGTTGGGGCGTTACAGTTGGTATCAGAGGCAGTTTAGTACTAACCTTGGAAGCTAGATTTAGATAAACTCTGATTAGAGCACATAACACAAAGGTAGATTTTGAGGATTAGTATAGAAGAACTTCCTAGAATTTTGTTGCTATAGAGATTTTTTGAGTTTTCCGAGCAATACATCCCTGTCTGGGTACGAGCAGGTAGAGGCGGCTCTGGCACAGATGTACCTAGGGGTAAAACCCAAAAACACCGCTTTGATCTAGACTCGAACGGAAACTGGTGCACAACAATGGGCCTTGCTGCACTCTTGGTTACCATACTCTAGGGGGATATGCTTAAGATAATTCTCATTTTCTTTACAAAACACTATGAAGGGTTATGAGTATATACTTCCTCAAGGAAATTTTTTTTATTATTATGGATTATATCCATAAATAGTTCAATTTATGTAATGTGTTTTACAAATATGGAATTATGTATTTTAATTCATAAACTAATCTAGTTTATGCCATTGTTTAGAAATGGCGCCTAGTGGAAGGAATGGAAACCGTATCAATGCACGCACTCCATGTAGGGATTTCCCTCCTACTCAAGATAATTATTGTGGATTTGGAGATACATCTGGTGCTGATCAAGTTATTACCATACTGGGAAAACTCACTCAGGTTATGAATAATAACCTTACTCGTATGGAGCACCCTGATCCGCGACGTGGAGGATCAGTGTTAGACTGCTTCATGAGGCAACAACTGCCAACATTTAATGAAGGTATAAATCCATTAGTATCTGAGTAATGGATAAACTCCTTAGAGAAAATATTCCACGCCTTGGGGAGTAGCGAAAGGGAGAAGTTTTTCATGGCAGTCTAACGCCTCACTAGAGATGTCGATAAATGGTGGTCGTTGATTCACAATACAAAGGAAGATGAAGAAGTATCAAGTATGGAATGGAGGGAGTTCAAAGAGCTTTTCTTAGAAAAATACATTCCTCACGACCATCGAGCAGATATGGAAAGGCAATTTCTGAGTCTAAGACAAAAGGAGGATGAGAATGTCGCAAAGTATGAGGCTAACTTTTCAAGGTTAGCAAGGCATGCAGCAGATTATATACGTATCCCAAGAAGTAAGATTGATTGTTTCTTTGATGGGTTGAAACCATTTCTCCGTCGAGCTTTAGTATCACAATATTTCTCAACATACGAGGATATAGTCTCGTGTGCTATCAAGACAGAAAAGGAATTCTCTAAGTCTTATGACAACAAAGTAAAGAAAGAGAAGAAGAGAATGGTGGAACAAGAGACAGATAAAGGGAAAAAGGGAAAGAAGGATTTTCCATTATGTGATAATTGTGGGAAGAATCACCCTGGTACTTGCCTAAAAGGAATGGGAGTTTGTTATAAATGTGGAGAAAAAGGTCACTAGGCTCATGATTGCATGGAAAAGAAAGAGGCTATCAATGTTGAATGCTACAATTGTAGGGAAATGGGTCATTATGCAAATAAATTTCCTAAGCGTCCGGGAATCTTACCTCAAAAAAGGCTAAGGGATCAAGGCCAATCTTATGTTGTGACTACAGTTGAAGCGGAATAATTAATGTATTGGTGATTTTAGACTCATGGATTATATTATGGTTATTAGAATAATGTGATATATATAAGGATTGTACTGCAGTACATGTTGATTTCACTAAGGTTTTAATATGATGAAGATAATCATATATTTGTATGTGACAAAAAGAGAAACTTTACTTTGTTTAGGGAATCTAATGTTACAATTGATTTTGGAATTTTAGGACCCTTTAGAGAATGTCTGGATGGAGGTATTTTGGATAACTATAAAGGTTGGAATGGATTAAGTTGATCATTGGATAGTATTGTTTAAGGTTAAAACATTTCTGAAGAGTATTTTTGGAATATTATAATACTATAGTTTTAGGAAAAGGACAACCTGCAGGGTAGGGCATAACCCGTCGCATCGGACAAAGCTGCAGGAATCAAACCCACAACCATAGTGCGATAGGCCTTTATTACATACCACTAGCCTATAGGAAGTCCCTGGTTATTAAAAAATATTTTTTCCTAATCTAAATGGTATGTGGTAATATTTATAACCTTATACAATTAAGATAAATATAATATTTTTGAGTTCTATTATCTTTTTGAGTGAAAGATGAGTTTGTGGTAGAAATTAGTTGAAGGATGAAACTCTACTTGTCAAGCATAAATATATATATACCTATCTCTTATTCTATGAATAAATTCTTAAACATTAGTAATGGGATATTAAAACAAAAAAATGGGTTATCCTATTACCTTATGTCTTGTTGAACTGTTAATATTTTAAATCAACATAGATTGAAGGCTTTGAGGCCCTCAATTTTACACTTGTTTGTGATTGATGAACTCAATCACTCCCTACATTTATTTACGTTTTCCCCCAATTATATGTCTCTAATTGCCACCAATTTTCTCCTTATTGAGATCATAATTTGGTGGTGACTTTTTCATTTCCATTTCTCTCTTATTAAGGATAAATTTTTTTAACCTTATCTCCGATGTGGGTTTTCTACAAAGGTATTCTCTATTTTCAACCTTTTATTTTCAAAGAAAAATTTCAATTGTGAGGATGCAATTTATTGAAGGAGGGGAGAATTTAATACTCCGAGCTTCCACGATACGCCTCTCTTTCAATAATGAAATAGCTTGCATTGTCTGCAAGTTCGAGTTCTAACACACTGCGACGAATCAATGTAGCCGTTATGAATAGTAATAACCACTTTTTAAAATTATAGAAATTTTATATTTCAAAATGGACTTCATTTTTGGATTCGTAATATCAAAATTTGCCTATGTTGAATTTTTGGTATTTTTCTGAGAACTTCCAATTTTGTTATGAATAGTGAAAAATACATAAAACAACTTTTTTAATAAAAAAAATTTATAGTGATAAATTATACTATTGAGTGGTTTTAAAGTATAATTAAAATATATATTTACCATATCCAATGGTGTACATTAGAATTAATTTAACATTGAAATTGGACATAAACAATTGCCATCTTTTGATATAAATTGTTTCTTAAAAACACGCTTTTTGTTGTGACATCGGGAATTAATTATTAAATTAATTAATGCAACTTATATGTTTGGAATTTTTTAAAATATACATCATTTTTGAATTCGGAATATCAATTATAGCTTAGGGTGAAATTTTGACATTATTCTGAAAAACTTCAATTTTTTATGAATAGTTAAACCACTAAGTGGTAGTTAAAAAACTGATTTTTCGTTTAAATGAAACATTACCACTTCTGTGATTTGAATTTAAAAAATCTGACATGCATGGTTGTCATTAGGAAGTAAAATGTGTTTCAATGGGATTAAAATAATTTTTTGGTGAATAGTAACTTTTAAGTTCTTAATCGCGATTAGAGGTAATTAGTGTAGTTTAAGGTAATAATAATGTTTTAATAATATGAGATGAGCTTGAAACATGTCCTACCCTCATTGGATGTACCATGGCCGACCAAGACAATCCATGGGTCAACTTGGGGACCCTATGGAGCCACTTTAGTTGGAAAATGACATAAATACATATTATTTAATGTTAAAGTAAAAAATGACACAAACATGAAATGTTTTACTAAAACAATTTTTACATGGGGTTATACAAGTCAAATGTCTAACTATAAATAGTAATTGGAAAGCTAAAAATATTTCCTAAATCATAGTATTTTTTCTATAATTTTTGGACATTATATAAATTAAATTATTTATGACACCATGAGGATTTAGCGATTACCTCATTAATTAACGATTTAAATAAATTGAAAAGATAATATAACATCCAATGCTTAAACATGTCAAAAACCTATTGGATGAGTATATTTCGAACTCTTATCACCTTATACCCGAATTATATAAGTGTGGGACCTTTGGAATCCGAAAAGCATTGTATAATAATGTAAAATTTCCTTACTTTCCAAGAGTGCCCCTCCTCTCCTCTTATAAAAGGCCCCCACCTCTACCACATCATTCACACTTTCAAGCCATTTGGCTTGGCCAAACTCTACCCAAATACTCTCCCAACTTCCCTAACTTACACCTAGAAGCCTCACCTTGGGCATAAGTCTTCCCAAGGAAGCCTCTGGCTCAAATCAAAAAGAGTTACCTGATTTTAAGGTAATGTCTTCTCTAATGTTGTTTTGTTTTATTTTTCTTCTCCAACCCCTTAAACTCTATTTATTCCTTTATTTTGTAACAAAACAAGTATCTAAAATATACTAGGATGTTTTTATTATAAGTATTTGGTTTACATTTACACACACCTTCGTCTAATGGTTAAAGAACATACTGTTTCTGTGGGTGGCGAAATACTGCCTCACGAAACGATGATTGTTCAATATTCTTTTAACACCTCTAATGGTGGCCATTTTGATGACAATATTTTCATATATGATATATATATTATGTTTATTTTTTCCTTATGCTTCTTTATTTCTCATTTATGGCATACTCTATGATTTCCATTATGGGTAAACGCGATAATTTCCTTTTAGGAAGTGCGGACTACCGCCCCCTCAAAATGATTTGAATCGTTAATGCCATATGTGGGATGTATAAAGGATTGAGTAAATGATATTTTATGTGATATTATACTGGAATTATAATACACCTTTATACTATTATGATTTCATTCCATTAAATACGAAATATAAATGAAATTAGCATTCATGCGTATGTACGGCTTACCGTCTCCATGAACGGTGCATTTTATTTCTTACCTCTAAATGTTACGTAATATTATGAATGAATGTATATACTGGATATATATGATATATATGATATCTACATCATGAATGTAATTCTAGATATAATGGATATTTCACCACATGAACAACTTGTAATTACAAGAAGTTTATTGTTGACTCAAGTACCAAAGATCGACAAAACGGCCGTTATTAACATAAATAATTACATAATGTTCATAACATTGTAATAAGTGATATAAAAAGGACAATTAAATTGAAAATGGTTCTTAATTAGGTATATATTAACTGTAGTTTATTATTCAGGAGGTTAAAGAACGGTTGAGTCAAGTCGGACACAAGGTAAGGGAATTTCTTAACCCAACTTCCATTCTTTGGGTTAATCTCCTACTTTCAAATTATGTCATGATACTATTATGTCCTATTTTGTATTTTTACTTTCTTTATGTGTACCTATAGTGAATAAACATAATATATCTATTTTATTTTAAAAATGATTTTTTAAGGACTTCGTCTAAATCTCCTTTCATTGAGGCATATTTGGTTTTATACACAACTTTATTTTATACGGTGTATAAACCCCTTTGACTTTTACGTTTATTCAAAAGGAATATTTTTATACGAAGAATTTACTAAACGAAAAAGGGGATTTTTTTGTCGTACGTATGCGGCGACAACGACTTCTCCACCGCTGTGACCATTATTTGAGTTTCGGCTTCCTCTACAAGCCATACTTTTTTTTAAAAGAAAAATAAATACCATGTTTTAGTTTTCTTTTATTTTGGTATTTTAAAGGGTTTTGAAAGTGTTTTTATTATATCAATGTGTTTTATTGATATCTTGTGATTGAAATGTGGAAATTTTATGTTTCCTTTATGCATGTTTTATGTGATACGATTATGTTATGGTTTATGATATGTTTAAACCTATTCATATGAGGAATGCATTGGAATTAATAAGTGACGGGTGGAGCCCGCTATAGCTCCTCGATGCATCAGCAGGTCTCATGAGACAAACTAGTGTCTTGGCACGAGGCCTTGAAATAATCTTATTTGTGGTCTTGGCACGAGGCCTTGGCTACATGGTTCTAATAGTCGGGAATTATGCATTCCATCATTATGAAAGTGGTTATTGATATTGCATCTGATTATTCGACCGGTAGAATATCCATGTGAATAAGTAAATGGAATTATCTCATTTTACTTTTTCCATATTATGTTGAAGTTCATGTATAAAAGGATTTTGTTTTAGTTATACATTGCCTTAAATATTAAGGTTTATTTATGAAGGCATTCGCTATATTGTTATCCTTACTGAGCATCTGAGCTCACCCCTTTCAATGTTTTAATATTTTCCAGGATGTGAAGAAGTATTTTATGAATGACCTGCAGGGATAGTCAGAAGAGGATATGAGTGTGGACTATGGAGAGTTTGTTATTGTAGTTTTTCACTTTATGATGTAATGTAACGTTTATGAATGTATCTAGTGTTTCCAAGACTACTAAACTAATCGGTCTTTCGAGACATGATCTTTTGTGATCATGCCAATGTTACGAAGTAATGCACCGACTCCGGGTAGCTGGGGTCGGGGCGTTACAAGAGCGGTTGTGAGTACGACAGAGGAGGTGATTGATACACCTTTCGTTCAGCTCCATGTGATTCTCCTGAGGCTCTAAGCCTTTTTTTCGAATTACCACTTTGTCTCCCAGTGTATAATTTCTCATTATGTACCACTGGAGTTGATAATCTCTTTCTCGGGTCTTTTTCCTTCCCCGATTTCTTCTTGCTGTAATGTCTGGACAAATGCCCATGATCAGAACATATAAAACATTTTCTATTAAAGACATACCTCATTTTGTCACTTCTCTGCTGAGATGTTGATGCAACTTGTTTTCTTCTTCTGGCATCGATCTCCTGAGCTTCCTGACACATATGCATGGTGTGTCCCATCCTTCCACAGTAATAGCATCTGATGAATGTTCTCCTCTGAGAAACTCTTCTCTCTGATTTATCATGATGCTTCTTCTTATTCTCAGATTTAGTTATGTCTCTGTTTTCACAGCCTAAAATGTATTCCAGGGCCTCTGAACAGAAGCTTGATGTGTGGCCATAAATCACACATAAATAGCACATGTCATCAATACTTTTTGTAACTGTCCTTTTAGGCCTATCTCCAGCACCTATAGGATTTATTTCACATCTGAAACTATTCACAACTCTCTTTATATCTTGCACGGGAGGGGATTCATCAAATCTGATACCAACTTTTCCGAAACTGGCTGGTCTTTGAGCTGAGAAAATATTCTGTTGTTTCTCTTCAGAAATAGCATATTTGTTCTTAATTTTATCATCACTTGTCGAAGGATGATCAAATAGGAAGTGTAAGGGATCCTTCACTTTTTGGCATTCCGTTAGCATTGGATTTCTCCACTTCCTTCTTTGCTGAATCTAGCTCCTCTTCTAACTTTTCAATCTTCACCTCCCTTTATTCAAGTTGGACATCAAGTTCTCTCTTGATAAGCTTCCCTCTACTCATCTCATCATCCAAATCACGTGTCAGCTTATCCACCATGTCACTCTGTTCCTTTACTTTCAATTTTTTTTGAGCAACAGAATCAGAACAGCATGCATTTTCTTGATGTATTCTTTGATTCATCTGAACTAGCTCAGATAGCTGTGCAGCAAGATCAACATTTCTGGCTTTCAGATTCAGAACTTCATCTGACTTTTGACTCTATTCATAATCACCAACCTTTTGTTTTCCTTTTATTTTAGCCAGCTTTTGTAGTTCCTCACCCAGAGAATCATTCTTCTCCATTAGCTCAGTTGCCACATTAATGAGCCTTTTATTTAATCCTCTTAGCTTGTTGACCTCAATTTCCATTGCTTGGATCTGAATATCTTTAGACCTAATTTCATCGGTGTTTCCAACATAATTTGGAATATCAGGTTCTTCGATGCACTTGACTTGGTCTTTCACTTTTCTATTCAAGCCATCGATCTCCATTTTCTGTTCTTCAATCTTATGCTTATACTCACTAACTGTTTCTGAGTTCTCTCGTGTTGATAACTTGAGTTTCTCAATTTCTTCCATCAACTCAGACTTCTCTTCTTCTTGCTGTTGCATATAGAGTTTGGCATCGTGAACAACTTTGTTAGATTTCTTTGTTTTATCTCTCCAAACATCTATCTCCTCAATATCTACCTCTAACTCAGCTGACATATCTATTCTTCCTTCAATTTATTCTTCTTTTTCAGTATCACTCTGATGCTCATGTACATCACTCATTCCAACATCATGATTGAGTGAATCAATCTTTTCCCTATCAGATTCATCCATACCTTCCTTCAGTAAGCTGTTTGATTCTTTTAGTTGAATCACACTTTTTCTAAAAACACTTCCACACTGAGGGAAATTACCAGACTTCTGATTCTTCATTGATGCTTTTCCTTTTCCCATGGAAGATTGTGATATGAGAAAACTGTATCTTCAACCACACAGATCGACTACACCACGTCGAAGAAAAAAAATCTGATAAAAGAAACCTATCCCTCTGATACCAATTGTTAGGGCCAATATGGGCATATATACCATGAGAGGGGGGTGAATCAGGGTATGGATATTCTTTTTCAATGTTCTTCCTGCCCCACTGGATCTTGACCTCTTTGTTACAAGGGTCACTTTGTGTGCACATGTGTGTATGTTATGATCACTTAATTTCTTCTTTATCTGATGATGATGCTTTGAATGCAATGAAGGAAAATTAGCAGGCAGACACAGATATTTTTACTTGGTTCACCCTCACTGGGCTACGTCCAAGGAGCATACGCCGACATGTTTCTGGTCGTACCAATTCCACTAAACTTCACTAGTTGTGGATTACAAAGTTCGGGCTAGATCACTTCTATGCCCAGTCTCACTTCCTATACAAGTTTTAGGGTCAGCTCACTGCTTTCCCAAGGGTCACTCCCTGTTTCTCTCTCTCTAGCTCACTGCCGGTGGAGAGGATCACCTTCTATCTCTCCCTAAGCTCACTGCTCTTGGAAGGGATTCACTCACAGTTTATAGACCTGTAGGTCTCTTCATTTCCATTAAGGAATGCATCATTCTCTGTATGTAGATGCTCTGTTGAAGTTCAACTTTCATCCACTGATGAATACCTCTTTGCCTCTGAATATTGGGCAATGCACTTTGGAAACACCTTCGCGAAGCACCCTACTTCGCAATGATCCCAATTTCGCGAAGCTCAAACAAGACTTCGCGAAGCTCCTGCCTTTTCGCGAAGCTCTCTCGCGAAGCTCTCTCACGAAGAACTCCTTCAAAGCTCAACTCTTTGAAAAGAAACTTCTCTCGCGAAGCTCACTGAGCCAACGTGGAGCACACAACTTTCACGGAGCTACAATAGCCGCCGCGAAGCTCCTCTTTTGCGAAGCACACTGGCTCCACGAACTACCTTCGCAAAACGAGAGCAAATGATCTTCTCTGAAAAATCTCTCTAATTATCTCAAGGGGGTCAGCCTCTATTTATAGGTGATTCCACCGACCCTCGAACTTTCCACGCGAAGTCAACGCCACGTCATCTCAAATCACGAATCACAAAAGATTCCGCCGGAATTATGTCCAAATCGTGAAGCACCACAGCACTTTGCCATTCGTGAAGCATGACGTAGTCGCGAAGATTCACCATCAACATACCTTCGTGCCTTCGCCGTGAAGCTCCCTCGCGAAGCCCTTCTCCGCCTCGATGCACTTCAGCCTCTGCCGTTCACGAAGTTTGACATAGTCGTGAAGAATCACAGTCAACATACCTTCGCGACATTCCCGCGAAGCTCCCTCGCGAAGACCAACATTCCTTCGCGCCTTCGCCGCAAAGCTCCCTCGCAAAGCCCTTCACTGCCGCGATGTGCTTCAGCCTCTGCTGTTCGCGATGCTTGACGTAATCACGAAGCATCACCGCCTTCATTCTTCTGGTCTTTGCAATTTCCAAAACATGCATCCTATCTTTTCGAAATTCATGCCTTTTCCATATTAAATTATGCTCTTCATGGAAATCCTATTTTCGCGATGCTCACCAAACTCCAAATTTTGGACCCCAAAAATTTGGCAAACACTGGGAAACGGCGCCACCTTGTACTGCTTTTTTTGTACCGCCTCCAGATCATCCATTCCTTTGTCATCGTTCTTTGTCATCAAGTATGGTCAACAACTTCTTGGAAACTCGACAAATATCCATGAAAACCTGCTCTGTCAACAAACACAATCAACCCAAAAAATACATCAATGTTACCTTGAGGGATTTTTGCCCAACAATTTCGACATCTAAACAATCTGTTTATATGATGATTAATTGGTCCTTGTTGTTGGTTTCAGGATGATGAGACAAGGGTGGCTAACTATTGGATGGAGGTTTATTTTATGATGGTGACACCAAAGGTGGGTGTGGTCACATGGTTTGGATTGATCACATGTATATTTTTCTAATTGAGTGATATGTTGAGAATGCCTTTATGTCGATGGGGATTATGAACTAGAATGAATGGTTAGGGGAGTGACTGGGCATTAGGATAGTCTTTGGTGATGTTTTTCATGTTTGATCTAATTTATTCTAAGAGTTTGGTAACTAGAAAATGCAATACCCTGAGGGAACTGATGAGGTCCATATGTGGGAATGTGCTAGATGATTATGAGTCCATTAAGAATGGGAAAACATGTGGCTAAGGTGAAATATCTGTCAATCTCTTTAAAATCAAAGTTGAAGGTATTATTATGCATGATTCATTGGCTTTTATTAGTGAGGTGGAGCATTGTGTTATGATTGTTAAATTTCATGGGTGTGCCTAAATAAAATTAGTGTTGTGTTGTTAGAAGATCCAATGGAATCATTTGTTCATGGAGGTATGGTAATTGGCCATGGAATGATGGTTATCCTTGGTTACAATTTATGCCAGATCGGTAATGGTTAAGTTCTTTTGAGTTGAGTTCAAGACGGGAATCCTAAGACCATTGTAAGGAGTATATATTCCATAAATGAGGGTGATATCGGTTATAGATAATTTTTTTTGGTTCTTGTCGATGAATTCATAGAATATTTTTAGCTACTGATATTCTTGACCAACATCATGACCTCATTTCGGGTATTATGAGAATGTTTTGGTTTTATGCTCTATGACTTGAATATGATTGGTTAGATATGGGAAATCATGGATATTGTGTTATTTTGCAGTAATATGTAGAGATGGATAGTTGTATGTTCTCCCTTGATAGATTACAGGTAGGGTTCTCAAAATGTACCATGTGTCAATGAATGCTACATGTACTGTTCAAGGAAGCTAGGGAAAGGTATTGGGGGATGTTTTATTTTTTATCTAGGAAAATAAATATGAAAAAAATCCATGTTTCAGGTTTCAACTTATGATTTCAAAGTGATCCATGGTGGTTGTAATTTTTTGAGGGAAGTGATGGTGACGACACTCCTAAGGCAGGAAGTGATATGTTTGTCCTTGATGTGTAGAGTAGAGAATGGATATGATGCAGTAACATTGGTATACCATTGAAACCCCTTTTATGTGATCATTAGGTTTACATAGTTTCTTGGTAAGACTTGTATGTCTTTAATGAATTATCCATGCATTGGATTCAGGCTTAGGGCCCTTCAAAATGAAATTCGAGATACCCATGGTAAAGTCGTTGAAGGGAATGAAAAGATATGACAATGGTTTATGGAAATGGGGTATGGGTTTTAAAAGTTAAATTAAATAGGGCATGGAATTAATTTGGTGTCTTTGGGAGACCATAAAATATCTATAAGTGTGAAGGAACCCTTTCCATGAGCTTTAGTGACCTGGAAACAGTGAATCTGAGTGGTCAAAAATGATTCGACCGAGGATAAATCAACACATTTAAATAGAGTTAAACTAGGTGTGAGTTGTAAACCACCATTGGTGGATGTTTCAGAATGAAAATATCAATTTAATAACATATATGGGTTTCAAGAAATATGGTAACCAACTTCAGTTGTTGTAGATATGACAAGGGTAATTGTTTTTTGTGTATTAATGGGTGTAGTAGAACATGATGATGTTTTGGAAGGTAGTGTATTCCTTGACAGTGGAGATACCAATTGATGGGAAATAACACGGGTTGTCCCTCGGTTATAGTGGTATGCCTTAAGTGAGTAATCACCCTAGTTGGGGTTAAGGAGTAGTATTTCAATAGTGGAAGAAACATTTGTCTCAATTTCCCCCCCCCCCCACAATTTTTTGTTAGTTGTTGAATGTTCGTTTTAGAAATTAAGTAAAACATGGTAGTGGTCAATTTGTTCTTATACCATGAATGGATAATGTTGGTATGTCCTTTTGGGTGGTTTCAATGGAACGGATGATTGGGAAAACAAGGTGAAGTCTTTCTAATTTTTTGGTAATGGTGAGTTGGGAATGCATCAAGTATGTTGTGAAGTTTATTTATGGTGATGGTGGCCCTTTTCTATAGCGGGGGTCCTAATCCTGAAAATTTTGTAGGGTTTAGTAACTGTTAATGGTGGATATACCCATTGTAAGAAACTGGTTAGTTGACAAGATGACCAAAGATTTTGGTTTAAGGGACTCGACTAAGTACCATTTTGTTGGGTTTTTCATTGACAACAAACATTGACTCTGGGTTGACTGATTGAAAGCCTTGAGTTTTGTCATTCTGTTTGGATATTTGGGTATGGAATGGGGCAATTGGGGTTTTAGTTTTGGATCAATGTAGGTCGGGAAAATAGGTTGATAATGTTCATGTGTTTATTTATGTGGGGTTGATTTTGGGTCACCACTAAAATTTAGAAAACCGTGTATAATGGCCCCATGTGATTTGGGCCATCATTGCGAAGAGGGTCAAGGTGATGGGGGTGTCAATTGACTCTTCCATGATAGTATGAAGAATAGTGTGACTATTCCTTATTCCATATTAGGATGTTTTTCTAAGAATCCCTATGGTGTATGGGTGGTTGATTTATGGTTTCAGGTTGGTTTGTATTTTAAGTATAATACCATTAATTTTGTCAGTCTTTGTAAGAAATCATGTTGGGAGAGATAGTTTTGTTGGTCAGGTTTTGTGGAATCCTGCAAATGTTCATGAGGATACCAGGGAATGGGATATGGATATGTCGGCCTAGTATCCTGATATCATTACCTTATTAGTTCAGTGATGCATTGGAGTACGGCCTAAGGGGATCCATTATAAGGTATGTAGGTTCTGAGTTCACATTCATCATTGAGGTGTTCCCTTAATAAAATCATGTTTTACATCACGTTTTTTATTTTAATGATATCCAAGATAATGGGGGACTTGGAGTTATTTTGGGGGTTTGGGGAATGGATGTTAGAAAAATGTTGCTAACGTGTGCAGGAAGCTTGGTTCGTGTATGGTTAAGTAAACTATATATCATCCCGAAGAAAACATTGCAACCTTGGATATTGGATTTATACATGGTTGGAACATGGTCTATTCATGGCCATTTCTTGTGATGTTGGATTAAGATTGATGCTCAAGGAGGTTCTAATGCACCTATCACTTCCTTTCTATATATTATGGTTTGATGTCCATCCCATATTACTAAGAATCCTTAAGACCCTCTTTTTACAGAGGAATCCTGGTTGGGGATTCAATGGGTGTTTGAGTCTGAATCCAATTATATGATTAATAGCATTTTCATCATCAGATTCAAGGTAGTGGATCATAAAGTTTCATCCCATTGTTTAGATGAGGATTTTTTCATGTGTGTTTGTGTTCTTGGTTCCATATTATTGTGAGCATTATGGATTTATTTATATTTAGTAAAATGGGTTCCTCTTTGATGAATTGTACCCATCGTGATCCCTATGGGATGGATAGAGTATGATTTGAAAAGTTTAGGTCCACCCATGGGGTGTTTCGACTTTCTCTACCCTAGAAATTCGAAATGATAAACATGGGATTGATGTGTCATAAAATGGATCCCTGATGAACATATTGATATATTAATCATATTTTAATGAGGAATATTGATCGGGGTTTCTAGACATGGATAAGTGAATACGGGGTTATTTAGATAAATGGTAATGGGTTTTAAGATCAATGAAATGTAAAAGGGGATTTGGTTGATGGTGAAAGAATTATATATAATGAATGTGCTAGTTGGGTTAAGAAATTTAAATGCCAATGGGTCAATTGGTCAATGATTTCGATTTAATGGATGTGTTAAATGGGATTACAGATGGATATTGATGAATTATGTAAATGGGTTAATTGGATTGAGAATTATGGACTGTGATTGTTATGTGTATTTTTTTGAGTATGGGTTATGATCTAGTATGGGTGTGGTGAACAGATAAATAATCATGTGCACATGTATTGGATGTGTTGGGTATTAAATTGAGGTTCTATTCCCACTGTTCTAGTGGGACTGAGGCTCAAAACTCCACCCCAAAATGAATGGGTTGGGGAAGGGGGTAAATGATCTATTTCCCAAATGGTTTCATTCAATGAGACCATATGGAAAAAAAATTCAATGTATGAGTTTGTATAATTTTTATGATGTGTTTATCCCTAGTAAAACAGGGACTATACTTATTCCCTTATTCATTGTGATTGATTTCCAAAGACTATTTTTTGGATGATTTAATTTCCTAACCCATGGAACCATTGATTAAAAAGGATTATGTAATAAATTTTTCATAAATGATGAAAATGGTAATAATGATTTAATGGGTTAAAGTGAATATTATTAACTAATATATCAAGAGTGTTCATTTGTTTAATTGAAATTATTTATTACTTTCATGTATTATCTCATTAGACAGTGTATTTTGTTGACACCATTGGTGGTGGCAGACAGAGTTGTACTCACACCCTCCTATAGCTCTATTGGGTAACTGCCAAAATATAGGGTTTCATGCCTGGACAAGGGAAGGGAACCTATGTTTGGGAGTTGAGTAGGTATTTGAATGTGAATGGATGTGGTTCTAGACAATGATTCAGGACCATTTTGTGGATTATACAATTTCTCTGTATTTTTGGTTTTCTGCAATGTTTGTATAGATAATATGATATGTGATATTTATTGTTTGGTTGTGGACTTGTACCCTATTTGGAAAATATATTTTTTCATGTCCATTTTATATAACATATTTTTTCTTCTATTTCATTTTTCATCAATTTAGGATGACACTATGAAAGAGTTTATAATCTACCCAGATGGATCATTATACCTCCACTACTAGTTGAAAAAATCTGGCATATGGGGAGCCGCACTTGAGGTCATGTGGTGAATCAGCTCAAGGCACCAGTTTAGTGGATTATAGGTCAGAGATGTTACACTTATATTATAAGTATTAATATAAAAAGGATGTCTATAAGAAAATTCCAAGGGTGGAATGTTTTTAGTCTGGGGATATTATAACATCTCATATTTTCTAGATATACTTTTTTGTTAGGATTTATATTAAATTTTTTAAAATAATCGTGTAAAAATTTTGAAGGCAATTTGAAGATGATTTATATTGATATTTGGAATTTTTTGATTAATGTTTTTATGAATAATTATAAATAATATCATGGAATTATTAAATCTATCATAAAAATGAAAACCTAATTCATATATGAATAATATATATATATATATTCCTATATTTATGAGTTTTTATAAATAATTTCAAATTGATTAATAATAGTACTAAAATTTATATTAATAATTATGTTGAGAAAAAATAAATTACAATTCTTTGAAATATAAATTATAAATTGTAGAAACAATTATTATTAATTGAATTTTATTGAAATAGACATTTTATTTTATTTACTAGCATATTTATATTACTATTTAGATTGAAACGTGAAATGGGAAAATGATAACACTGATAATTGAGTAACAAAATGAAAATGAAAAGTGAGTAATATTGTTGGGTGTGAGTTTTTTAATTGGTGGGGAAGAGGACTGGTTGTAATGTGCACATAGTACATGAGATTACTCAATAAAATCGGAAAATAAATTAAAAAAAACATTGAATTTTTGTTAAGGGTGTACATGAGGAGAATTCAAATGGTCCATGGGATGTCTTGTTCTGTAGGATTTTTTGTGAGGGTTAAATAGGGGGAGGGATAAAAACAAATATAAAAAACAATAGACAATTCTTGAGATTTTTTGAAGAAAATAAAAACCTGAAAAATGTAACATATCGTACCTCAGAAAACGTAATATGGAAGTTATATTAAAAAAAATTTAAAAATTAAAATAGTTACTCAAGGATTTAACAACTTAGTAATATTGGAAGAAGATATAAATACATACATTATATTTTAAAATATAAGAATATATAATATGAACATATTGAAAGAACATTATTTTCATTTATAGAATATCGATGAAAACTAGACATAATCATCCTCTATGATTACTAGGGAAATGAATATAAATATGAGTTAGAAAAAATTCTCAGTATGGAGGAATGAAAAATGTAAGCATACAGAAGTGAAAAATGGTACAATTAATATGGAAATAATAAATGAACAACATGGATCTATAATTTACTAAATCAAAATGAATACATTATCAATTACATTCAATTAAATTGTGGATAACTGTAATTTTTGTTCACAAATTGATAGAATGAATTAAATTGAACATAAAAAAATACATCTTATTCCCTATTCTAAGAAACATATCCCATTATGGGATGAATCATACAACAAAGCGTATCATGTTTTACCACACAAGAGTAATCGATTCAATGATCAACCATATAATTTTATGCCCCTCTAGTCACCTGATTATTTCCAAGGCATTCACAATAAGAGCCATCCAGATCATTCTTACTATTTAGAGAGAGAACATATTATGGAATAAAAAATTACTATCTATAAAATGAGAAATATATAAATCAATTAATTCTATATTTTATAGAACTACGTTGATGTCCATAAAGACATCCCTTAATCAACTTGGAAGATTTTGGGTATCATCAATGTAAGATGATGTAACCTAATCAGATAAACATTATAGAGAAGGTACATTAGATGTGTTATACTTTCCATAGAATAGAGATATTGGATTCATTTTATTTCATTAGTAAAAGACCAATTAAATATTTGGAGAAATCTATCATCATGGTATATTAAGAGCATGAGAATATTTCAAATCATAACCCCCCTTTTGAGTCTCTTTCTTGATGTATGGTCTTACGCCAACTCTTCACACATCAGTGTGATGATTCAATGAATGATCCACTACAGATTTTGGGGTGTCAGCCCAAGGTAAATCTATTCTATATCTTTAGACACATATTATTATAAATATAATGATTTATTTTCTAATATAAATCACACACATTAACTTTATCAAAATATAGGAATATTTTCCACCTTGTAAAACATAAATCTTGATTCAAAAGAATATTATCGGGGGATAAAAATAAGGACTTTTAATCCCTTAAATATCTTCAGTAACATTTAAAAAATATTCAATGTAATTTTATGCATGAAACAAAATAAAATAGGTTTTTATTAAAATATTAGTCCCAAAGAATGAAATTTCAGATGGAAAACCCCCACTTATGGAATGAAAAGAAATTCAGTCATAACTTCTTTGAAGTGATAGATTAAAAATGTTCATAAAATACCATGAATAAATTCAATTCATGATTTAACAAATCAAATAGCTATTATAATAACCATACAAAGTATATTAGATATATAATATATAATATGACTCAAAGAGTGGAATTTGAGACAAAAACAATATTCTCTTGTCTTTAAATAAATAAATACAATTTTAGAATGGGTATAATAAACAATGATAAATTATTATCTTATTATATATCCTAACTAGTAAATATGAATGGATTTGATCCAATATTATAATTCATTATCTTTAGTTCATTAATTAGTTTGGGAATATTACTTCCATCGGGTGTTAATAACATTAACTTTTATGTGAATGTTAAATAATGTAAATTAAATTTCCAATTATTTGATACCATGATTAGTATATATATATACATATCATTTATGATATGTTATGTGAAAATGGAATTGATAACGTCTTATTTCGGTAATTATAGTGAATGAAATTGTTATTATAATGTTAAGGTAAATAAATAATATAAAATATCATATATCATATATTAATCTAATTTTTAATAATATATTATAATAATATAATTTTTCAAATTATCATTGTCATCCATAATTATATTTTGAACCGTTCCTACATAAGTGGAAAAACCAACCCAAAGTTGAACACACTTTAACTTGATTTGTTTGTATAGTTAATGATGTATTTATTTTAACATAATATAATTATTAATGAAAAAGGGATAATAATTTATAATTATATTGTAATTTATGATAATCAATGAGAAAAATATAGAATGTTTTATCACAGATGTGATAATTTGCACTACCCACGATTAGTGTTCCAGTTTCTCAACACGTGATAGCGGTGAAGGGGGTGATTAAATTGAGATTTTGGAATAATATTTCATATGAAATATATCATATTTATATTTTATTAACAATATTAATAATTCCAATAATTTTTTTAATAAAAATCAAACAGTGTCGCTCTGTGGATGTGATAGTCTATCCAACGCATTATCGACATTTCTTTGTTTTTTCTAAGTTTATGAAAATAAATTGAGAATGGTGGTGGTATTAATATAAATACATATAATTGTTTTAATTATATTTAACTAATTATATTATTCTAGTTTTGGTTTGTTAATAACTGAATGAATATAAAATAAACATTAAGGAATATGTGATACCTAAGTTGATAACATGAACATCCTCTCGATAAAGGCCAAATATTTGTTGGACATAAGACATCTTATGGTGTGCAGAGGAATTATGAAGATAAAAACAATTCATGTAAATGAAATTATGTTAGTTTTCCAAGGAAAATTCTAAATTGGATTTGTGTATTGAATGAGTGGAAGTGATCCCCAATTTTTAAGTGAGGAAATTGGACTTTTCCATGGAATGAAACGTTAACTAGTGGGAAATAATATAATGGAATGAATTTTAGGTGAGTTAGGTATGGGATGGTTTGAAATAAATTTATATAATACTATCCAATAAAATAATATATTTCTAGAAGTTCTAATGGTCATGGTAAATTACGAAAATTACATCCCTCTCTTATTAGTTATTTAATAAAAAATTACTCTTAAATAAATATATATCATATCAATAATTTATTTATTAAAAAATAAGCTTCCAATTATTAAAAAATATTTTAAATATGTTTCAAAATTTTACTCCATTCTACCTAATTAATTTTACAATTATAATTAAATTTTTCATTAAAATACATATAACATACAAAAAATTAATTAAAATACAATTTTTAAAATATAAATTAATGAATATATGATATTATTTATAAATCCTAATATTTAGTATAGAAATTAATATTGAGAAAATTAAAATTTATGTGGATTTAAAATAATTCCTTAATTGAATTACATTAATTAAATATTTTTTAAATGAAAAATATGTCTTTTTAACTTATAATAAAATTCTTATTATATCCAAAAATATTAAAATACGATTTATTTGTTTAAAATAATATCGTAAATTTTATAACCATATATATAAAATATTTATTAAAACATTTAATTAAATTTTTGGCTATTCACATATACATGTGAGGTTATAAAAGTCACAGTTTTGGGAAAAAAATTATATTTCATTGTTCGCCTAAAAATCATTTATTTTATAAAAAAATAAAAAAATTATAATGATATAATTTGACCATGATAATTCTAAAAATGATATTAGTTTTGTAAATTCTAAATTATAAAATTTATCCTTTATATAAATTACAGAATAATATTTTTTTAATGGAGAATTAGTGAAAATATTTCTAGGTGTCTCATTTACCTACTTTTGTGGTATCTCAGGTATTGCATTCCCCCTATAAAATTATTTGTCACTAAAAATTGCGGTATATATTATATATTTAAAACATTTTTATATCGTTTATATCTCCCTCAATCACCAAGGGTTCCACATCTAATTTGTAATTTCTCTAAAGGACAACAACAAAATGTATTGTCTGATTCCCCAATAGTTGTTCTTTGGTGTCATGTATTTTGAAAGGTAATAATTGAAATATAATTATTGCTCGAAATATATTCCATCATTTTTGATCACTTCTTCTGGATATAGTAAATATTTATCCACTAATGAATCATGGTAGCCATTTTGATATTTAGATATGTCGGGTGCCATATCAAATTACAAAGTTATACCACAAATTATTTATAATATTTCAAATATTCCAACACACATAGATATAAACTTATTCTTTTACTAAATATTATTACTCCCATTAACTATTAAACCTTAAAGAAGAAATAATAATCCCTAACTTCGAATTCCAAGTGAATCCATCGATTATATTTATTACTCTTTTTCTGCTTTGGGCTACATTAATGTGATCCTAACTAGTCAATACATTAATATTTTTCTCCACAAAAATATTTACTCTATCTATATATATTTATTATAGTTATTCAAAAAAATTAGAGTATGAAAACTCTTTCTATATGTTGAATTCTTTCGTTCCATCTAGAATCATGATTGGAAAATATTGTGGTAGTCAAACATTAAAAATTGTATATACTAATCTATATACCATTGTAGTCAAGAGAAACCGATCCCATAAACAATTAAAAATTATAGATAGTCCTCTAATACATCATATTAGTCTTGGGGTATTGTTGGTTCTTAAATATACCTCATTATTGAGAGCCTTTTGAGAACTCTTCCAAAATTTTGATTTGAACCACGCACCATGGTCAAATACAATAGATAGAGGTTCCCCCTGAAACTATATGATTTTATTTATATATATAACATAATATGTTTTTCTATAATGATTCAATTTTTCAGAGATGGATCCAATTAATATTTCATCAAATATGATTCAAAATTAATTTTTCCATAGGGAAATATTTTTATCCATTGAATATTTTAAACTATTTGATTCTATTTTTCCCTAAGTGCAGGAGTTGTGGTTTTGGAATCAACAGACAATTAGAATAATTTATTAAAAATAATGATATATACTAAATCCAAAGAACATATATTCTCAGAATTAATGGTATCCAAATTAATCTGAACCTCAAATAAAAAATATGAAAATATGCGTGCTTCCAGAATATTTAGTTTATGATCTGGGAAAAATAATGTATGTCGGAATTGCATGTTATGTGGATGGAAAGCATTGGAGGGTGATTTAAATAAAATTAATAATTATCTTATTAATTTTATATTAAAAGTGAATCCACATTAGTCCTCTTAAATATATAATTATTAAAAATATCTTTGGTTATTTGTATAACCCTGATAATTTATTGATTAGTAAGAGTTGAGATATGTTGTTGCTAGTCACACTTGAGGATGATTGATACCCCTACTTTCTAAATGATGATAGAACAATTGATTTATCATTTTCATAAAGATTTATAGATATTTATTTTTATATATGGGTGATGGCTTCATGGATTGGGACACATAATAGTTATGAAGAGAACCAAGGTTAGCGCATGGGTAACTGAAACCCTAGTTTCATGCCACCGGAGGATCAGAAATGATGATAAAAGAAATAAACATCAATTTCATCAATTTTGGTTGATTATAGCAATTACTCAGCTATAATAAGTAAAATTTGATAAATCTTAGAGAAGGAAAAATATACCATTTGGAAAATATGATCTCTATGACTTGTATCTCAGAAGAACACATGCCTTATAATGAAGTTTATCTTGGAGGCTATGTTATTACATATAGTTAATGATCAAAAACCATGTATAATATCCCAAAATTCATGTGACCCTAACCATATATCCAATCCCTGTTCCAAGAGCACATTCCCAAGACCATGGGTAGTCAATTTCATCGTGTACCCCTAGGGACACACTATGTAGGGGTTCAAGGATGGTCGAGTAGTCTTCAAAGAGAACCTGACCATGACCCCGAGTGAATTTTCATATCATTTACCCCTAGTAACAAGTAGTGTGGACTGGAATGTATATTCAATGCATGTCCAAGGGAGAACACACTTCATCCTTTAGGATATGCGATATACCACATGACACTATTTATATGTTGTTTACTTCTCCTAGAAACATCTACTATAACGACCCAAACATTCATTAACAAAAATTCCTCTTGGTCTTTTTAAATATCCTATTATATGGTATGAAATTACATGGTTTTAGGTTATTGGATTTGAAAATACTGTTAGGAATTATGACCATTTCTAATATGGTTGTTGAACAATGATCACATGATTAATATAAATATAGGGCTTTAACCGATCCAATCTACTCAGACAAAGGAAGCGATGGTCTCATCCAGGAGGCATTCCTTCTATGAAGACCATTTGTCAGAGCTCAGAAAGGAGGTGGCATCTTTGGGATTATCTCTTTACCAATCCCATGTTGGGCTTGTATATGTTAAGCTCGAGTGGAACCGCCTACGGGAGAAGTGAATGTTGATAGATATTACCACTCAAGAAATGTTATCTGGGCCACCCCAATAGTCTGTCACCATCGCGCACCTTACCATAAGGTCTTATGCGGGTGTTTTAAGGGGTTATTTATCAATACCCTATCACTATGACCATGTACATTATTTTTGTATAAGAAATATACAATCAATTTTTTATAGTTACTTTCTAAATAGTTTTTAAAACACAAATAGTATTTTTTTTTAATATTCAACTAAGAAATATATTTTTATGAATTAATGGATTTTTGAATTAAATAATATTTTGATAAAATAATATTATTATTATTGAATTAATTTTTTCAAATATAAATGATCATATAATTTTATAAATGAAATTGTATTTTTTATTTAGGTTTGAAAGTCATTTTTTTCAAAACCGATGAATTTTCGATAAATGACGTTTTTTATTTGAAAAGTGAAAATTATAATATTTAGAAAATTATTTAGATAAAATGAATGTTATTTTTTGAATCCAGAAATAGAAATTATCCAACTATGAAAATTTCATAATTTTCTGAGATAGTCGAATGTTTGGGTAAAAATTAAATACCATTTAAATATATATGGTGTTTTATGACATCATAATGACCCAATAGTGATGTAATAAAATACTATAGACATTATATTCTTAAAATATATGTTTTACCATTAAAATATTATGATTTTGGGTTTGTTTGATTTATTATAAAAAGCATTAGTCGACCCTTCAAAACTTATAAAACAAGTGGTCTTTTTAAATTGTTTTACGTTAGAGTGTGACTCACCTCCACATAAGAAACCCTCTTATTTTAAGAACTTCTTCCATTGTCCTTATAAATTATTGTTTTACACTCCCCTTTGTAAAATAATCGTTGTCTGGTTTGTGGTTTTGATTAGATTAATGTGTGGTTTCTCAAACCTAAATAATAAAGAATTCATTATCTTTTCCTATATAAATCCATCGAAGCTCACACTTCCTCTAAAATCAAATCCTTTTCAGTTCATCTAGCCTCTTACATCCTCACTCTAGAATCCTCCCAAGGCACCCCAAGCTCCCAAGAATCTTCCTTAAGCCTCTCCCAAGCCTTTGAGATCACTATTCCAAGTAATGGATTTCTTTCATTCTCATTTTGTCCATTTTTATTTAAGTTTTTATGCCCTTTTATTTTCAAATAAAAATGATGGGGTATGATTTAAAACCTCCACCATACATACCTCTTTATTTTTTAATTATGAGATACCCATTTCTCTCTCATTAATGACTCCCATGCAAACCCGTTAACATAACAAAATTCAGTAAGGGATTTCTCTCTCCTCATTTACATTCAACAATTATTTTTTTATCAATCCTTATTCTATTAACTATGATGGGACATGTATGTAAATTACCACCATACTGTTCATTTCATGTTTAAATTATGAGACACCCCTTTATCTCTCATTAAATTTTTTTTTGAATTCTTAATTCACACAGTTATGCTGCTGAAATTGCACCATGATTTTGCAAGCCAAACTCATAGTGCAGTGAATACCATGCCTATTTCTCTATCAACGGTATTCACCTTTACAAACATCTACATATTGATTATATAGTTTCATTTAATTTTTCCAAATTCCATTATCATGGAATAAATTTTGATGTTAGATGATTCCATGTTGTATGATCCATGTAGCACTCATATGTCTGAAATTAAATGTTTAAGATGGGTGTGCCCTGATATCCCTCCAATGCATTTGGTACAATATAGTGTCTTGATATATAATTTTAAATTAGTTTTGACTCAAGATAATTTAAGTTAAATGAGGTTTTAATCAGGACACTCAATGCATTATTCATTTCTTCAACTGCAATGAAGAAGGGAATCTTACAAATCAGTGCCATAAGATAAGGGTTTTCAGAGGAAACCAACAACCTCCATGGCAGAAAGGGAGAGGTTTTTTCATTACTACCACTGAAGTGAACCCAAAATATGATGTGGTGATAGGTACGCTAGTTATTCATTCAAGAATATCAAAGGAACTTTTTGATTTTGGTTATACTAATTCTTTTATATCTCGAATGTTTAGTAGAACCATACCAACACCACCACAAATCATCGATGTAATGATTTCAGTGAGTAGCACATGATCCTCATCCCGGTTGGTGAGGACTCATTTAGTGAATCTGTAACACCCCAAGCTTCCACATCACACTTCTCTTTGAATAATACAGTTGCGTGTGTTGTATGCAACTTCGAGTTTTAACACACATCACAACCAATCAAACTAGTCATTGTGAATAGTAATACTGACTTTTTGAAATTTTATAAATTTTCTCATTCAAAATGTACTTCAGTTTTTTATTCGGAATGTCGAAATTAGCTTAGGGTGAATTTTTTGTATTTTTCTGAAAACATACAATTTTAAATGAATAGTGAAAAACAATGAGTTATCGTTTAAAACCATAAAAATTTAAAATAATTATTTATTTTATTTAAATTTAATTAAGCTCAAAATAGATACATAATACCTATATATGATCAATGTATTCATTGATGTTAGTTTAGAATGATTTTAGATATATAAAAATTTTATTGAACTTTTCACCCTATATTACCCACCTCCTAGGAGAATTTGAAAATTCACATAAAACATAATTTTACTACTTCTATGTGTGGAATTTCAAAAATCCGCGAGACAAAGTTAATATCACAGAGTAAATGTGGATCAATGAGATGAAAGTATTTTTTGGTGAATAGTAACGTTTTACTTTTATTTACCACGGTTAAAAGTAACTACGGTAATTAAAGGTAAAAATGATATTAATATTACCCTAACACATGTCCTAATTCTATTGGACAAGAGTATCGCGACCCAAAAAAACCTTAGGAATAAAATATTATCATCTAGGTCCACTTGGAATAGATTAGGACATTTATTATTATTTAATTCAAAGAAGAGTTAAAAGAGATAAAATCAATGTTTAATAACTAAAACATTTTTAAAATAGGGTTATTCATAAGATAAATTCGATTATAAATATTAATTAGACAGATAAATGTATTTTCCAAATAATTTTATTTTATTTATAATTTTTAGACATTATATAATTTAATTTATTTACGACACAATGGTGAAGCAGTAATTTCGTAATTAATGAAAAATTAAAATAATTGATATTATAAATATAAAAATAAATATAATTTGAGACATTTTATGAATTCCACTAATTTTCTAGGATAATATGACATAATTGGATTGGTTATATAAATTTTTTTCAAATTAATAATGATGTTATGAAATTATCATAATCAAAATATCCAATAGTGTCAAAATTCACATAAAATAGTTTTTAAAACAAATATTATATTATTAATTGATATTATATTCCTAAAAATATAAGTTTCATCCAAATGACATATATAATTATTTTTTTATCATTAGTGGACCACTTTTGGTAGCTTTTAGGTATTTAGTAAGTTTATTACCTATACAATATAATAATATAAAGAGACACAGTAAATGTCAAACTATTAAACTAAGAGTTAAATATAAATGATAAGGTTAATATAGTGACCCAAAACTATCTAAAATCTATTGGTTGAAATTATTTGGACCCATCCCCACCTTAAACTATAAATAATCCAATTTGGAACCATTAAAACCGAATATGAATTTATTATAAAATAATATTTCTAGCTTTTCCAAAGGTTCCCCTCACCCCTCTTATAAAAGGGTACTCCCCCTTCTCTCTAATTTACACATTCAGAGCCTTTTTTCTCAGTCAACCTGACCCAAATATTCTCTCAACTTCCATCAATTCAACCTATAGGACTTAGTTTGATCACAAAGCCATCCTAAGGAGCCCTTTTGTTCAAATCAATAGGAAGAACCTGAAGAAGAGGTAATGTTTTCACCACCCTCTTTCAAGTTCCTTTATTCTTCAACATCTTCATTCTTTGTTATTTACATTCTAAAATAATAACTCCATTATATTTTATATACTGTGATATTATTATAAATATGGTATAACTATATTCATTATTCTATACATCCATTGATTGACATGTCACTATACGTGTGTACGTACGACCTACCATCTCCACGTCGTGGTGTAATTGTTTTTCAATAGATTATTATTTGGATGTTTATAATAATGATGTTTAATTAATGTGAATAAAAATTATAACATGGTAATGATTCTCTATATATTATATAACATCCAATTATATATGATTTTAATATCAAACGAATTATATTATCACTCGTGCGTACGTACAGACTACCGTCTCCACGAACGCGATGAGATTCATTCCCCATTGTATCCATACAAGTCCAATTATCATTTTATGATTAAAAATAATGTTTAAGGACTTGATATAATTCTGTATAAAAATATGTTACAACTTATCCAAAACAAACATGACTTATGTAACAAAACATATAAAAGAAAATGTGTAAGTTAACACCTGAAACGATGATAATACTAAGATATAATTAACAAAGCAATGTAAAAAGATCATATATGATATCATATTAATGTATATGATTCTTGTATAATTAAATAACAATTATTTCACCACTATACAGGAGGAGAACCTATCCTCGACCAAGTAAAATGTACAATGTAAGGGGTTTCTTATCTCACTTTTAATTCCGTGAGATTTCCATTGTTTAGCACTTATTTAGTGCATGTGGTGTGTGTACTGCCCATAATTTTATTAATTATGTAATATAATTTAATTTATGGATACTTACATCTTCATTGTATGATCCTTCTTTCATGGGTGTATGTTTCATAAGATACCAAATCGATAAGGGAATTTGAAATTTCAATTTCCACTCATTCGGCTTTACAAATACTTCATCGATTATTTTAATTCAAGATTATGTGTGAAGTCACTATTCATTTGATTATGTCATAATTTCCACTCCCAGTTATATGGATATACTTTTGATACACATAATAACTCCACTGAAAAATTTTCAAGTCATCGATATGATCTTGATAAGAGTAATTTTAACTCAATCTCCATTTATTGAGTTAAACATCCAATTCATTAGTGTTGTTTTTACAAGATTATGTGGGAATGTCCTCTGATTGATATACACTGAATATCCAATCATATTGAGTGTATTTATATTTTCCACACATAATTATGTCATTTTTTTATCCTTAACCTAACTATAGAGTCTTTATAAGATATTTCATCTCAATTTACGTTCCATTGAGACTTAATTGTTGTAAAACACCAACTCTCTTTTATATGGGGTATATAGTGTACTTTGGCATAGTATATCATGAATCCATTTATTCTTATGATATTATAAAATTTTTATTACCTCATTTATTTGTATCCATGTGTCTTTATTTTGGTTAAGAACTCTAACTAAAATATCATTTTAAATGTAATAAGGATTTATTATTCAAAATCTTACTCATTAATGTCCTTGTTT
The DNA here is from genome assembly GCA_963277665.1 of Viscum album. Taxonomy (NCBI): domain Eukaryota; kingdom Viridiplantae; phylum Streptophyta; class Magnoliopsida; order Santalales; family Viscaceae; genus Viscum; species Viscum album. Next base: position 1,090,174,894 of record OY728157.1, on the reverse strand, counting down.
TATAAATGGTTTTAATGTTTTATTCATAGGGACATTAATGTTTTAAAATTTAAAATTCCTTTTAAAACCTTCAATGTGTTATGGGACCCTTTGATCCAAAAATCTATTTTAAATGGATTCATGACAAATAGATTAAATTTTAAATGGTTTCAAGAAAAAGGGGGATATTTCTTTCAAATAGTTTTGATGATTATTTTCATCTATGTCAATATCATTCATTTTTCTTGATTGAGGTTAATCTATTACAATAAAATATTCCATGTTGAATTGAATGAGTTATGTTTGACGTTGGATGTTCTATTTTTATACCATTCATGGTTTGTGGATAAAGTATTGACATTTCGTATGCTAGTTTTAATACGAATGTTTATGTTATGTTTCAAAAATTTCATTTGAGGAATGCATTGGTATTAGTAACTGACGAATGGAGCCCTCTATATCACCTCGATGCATCAATAGGTCTCATGAGGCAAACTAGTGTCTTGGTACAAGTCCCTGACAAAATATTATTTGTATTCATGGCATGAGGCCTTGACTATGTCCTTATAATTGTCTGGAATTATGAATTCCATCATTATGAAAGTGGTTATTGATATTTAATGTGTTTATTCAACTATTATAATATCCATGTGAATATGTAAATGGTGTTATTTCATTTTATCTTTTCCATGTTATGTTGAAGATCAAGTTTAAAAGGATTTTGTTTTAGTTATAAATATCCTTAAATGTTTATGCTTATTTATGAAAGTTTCCGCTATATTTTTATCCATACTGAGCATCTGAGCTCATCCCTTTCAATGGTTTATTTTTTCCAGGATTGATGAATTAATTTATGAATGACCTTCAGGGATAGTATGAGGGGATATGAAGACAAGATGTTGTTGTAGTTTTTTTTACTTTATGATGTAATGTAAGACTTATGCATATATCTAATGTTTCCAAGACTACTAAACTAATCGGTATTTCAAGAATTGATCTTTTGTGATCATGGAAATGTTATTTAATAATGCATTGACTCTGGGTAACTGGGGACAGGGCATTATAGTTGGTATTAGAGAAATTTTAGTACAATCCTTGGAAACTATATTTAGGTAAACTATGATTAGAGCACATATCCCTAAGATAAACATTGAGGATTAGTATAGAAGAACTTCCTAGAATTTTGGTACTATATAGATTTTGTGAGTTTTCCAAACAATACATCCTTGTTTGGATAGAATCAGGATGAGGTGGCTCTAGCACAGATGGACCTAGGGGTAAAACCCAAAAACACCACTTTGAGCTAGACTCAAACGGGAATAAGTGCACGATAATGGCCCTTTCTGCACTCTTGGTTAAGACACTCCCTGGGATATTCTTAGGATAATTTAAATTTTCATTACAAACCAATTTTTGGTATTTTAATATAATATTAGAATAAGTGACCTTGGATAATCCTAAGTTGATTCAAATTGGGAATATGGTTTCATGATATTCTCTAAATGATTTTATGAGTACTGTTACTCACACAATTCTTTCTGGTTTTAGTCAATGGATGGAGTCCAAAGAAGTCATAGTAACTTTTAGAATGATGTACAAGTTGGGAACAGTCGTGGAAATGAATAAACAAATGGAATGTTGATAGGCATTAATGATATCATGTTCATTCCAAATTATTTTCCCAATAGTATGATTAACAACATATATATTAACCAAATCATGGACTCAACAATGAAGAGAAAGGTGATTAATGATAAGAGCTCCAGCTATGGATACCATGGGGAAAAGAATCCAAAATTTCCATCATTATGGAAATGTGGAAGGAGACACACAGAAATGTTTCTCAACGGAACACAGAAATTTTTTACATGTAGTAAAGAAGGACATATAGTGAATAATTACTGAGGAAAAATTATGACTGCTATGGAAGAAAATAAAAATGGATCCAAAAATCCATTTATAGTCATTTACTGTAAATTTAGGGGACCTGGACATTACCTGAGTGAATGGCCTATTCTATAAGATATTTTCTTGGTCAAAGAAGAAGCTATGTGGAAATAAATGGTTGGATAAATGTTTAAAATTATTAGTTCTCCATGTTGATGGGATTAATTTGGAACAATTTTCTCTTGTATTTGTAATCCCGCAGTTTTCCATGTGAGAATGATATTTGAGGATGACTTATCTTCCCCCTTGTGGATATATTTATAAATAACCATTTGGTTTTATATGATCATGGGGTTTGATGTAATTACAAGTTATTATATTTTTGGATGAAAATGAAAGGTATGAGATAATATTCCTGGTAAAAATTATGTTATGGTTATTTTGAGGAATTTATCCCATTTTGTTAATGTTATAAAATATTGTTTTTGATAAAGGACAACATGCAGAAAGTGTGACAACCCGTCGCGTCGGACAAAGCTATGGGAATCTAACCCACAACCATAGTGTGATTGGTATTTATCACCTACCACTAGACTATGTGAAGTCCCTGGTTAGTGTGACTAATTATTTTTAGTTAAATGATTTTATTGATCAATAATAAGTATATTTTGGTTCTTATGTCTTATAAAATTAATACCCTTAGTATAGGAAAATGATTTGGTGATCAAGTGATAAATGTTATTTAGGAAGATGTTCACTATGTTGGGAACACTATATGCCCATGGTAACTAGAATACTATGGGATTTCATTTGAGGAGTAATGGTGGATTTTTTTCTACTTTTTTATTGTGGATTTATAGTCATTTGGGTTATTTATGGAAATGATTAACCTATAATAGATAATATGTGATTTGATTAATTACATTTAAGTTTTTGACTTTAAGATTAGTTGATGTCATTTGGAGATACAATTTAACGTTGAAGACTACATAACCAAATTCTTTAATGTTTTGGGTTTCAATATTAGTTTGGATTATATTGAAGTATTTTGAGGACAATTGTTTATTGAATGGTATTTATTTATCTATGGGGTATTATTGGTTTAATTTTATAAATTAAAATTAATGTTTCTTTCCCTAAAGGAATATCAGTTTAGGGGATCATCAGATCTTGTACAAACTGTTTTGGTTTTTATTAATCTCTAAAGAGAAGGTAAATATATAGTTTATCCTTTGCGGATCATGTGATTCTGTAGAAGTTGATTCTCGCTCTTCCAGTGCTACCATGTTTTCTTGAATATTCATCATTTAATAAAAAAATAGTCAGTGATGGAAATTTATTAATGAATGAAACTCTACATAAAAAGTAAGTATATCTCTTTATTTTCTTAGTCAATCTCATAAATTAATTCCTCATCTTTATGTAATGTAACTTAAAAAAATGTTTTTCGTATACTTTTACTACTACGAAACTAATGACCGTTTGTCCCATTACAAGTTTCTGGCTTTCTTGTTGTTAACATTCACCTGATCATGTTTTATGTCCCTCTCCATCATAACTTGACACTTAGTTTATCTACCATATCCATGTTTTCCTACATGGAATCCTAGTATGAGTTATCTTGGGTGACCTTTGTACTCCTCTTTCATTCTTTTAAGGTGATAGGTTTATTGACTCTTTTTCCGATGTGGGACATTCCATTATATTCCCAAGCCCAATTTTAAAAATTTCTAGGATGAAATTATTTGAAGGACGGGAGAATGTAACACCCCAAGATTCCACAGTACACTTCTCTTTGAATAATATAGTAGCGTGTGTTGTACGCAACTTCGAGTTCTAACACACACCACAACCAATCAAACTTGCCTTTATGAATAGTAATATCCAGTATTTAAAATTTTATAATTTTTATGATTCAAAATGGAGTTCATTTTTGGATTTGGAATATCAAAATTAGCATAGAGTGAATATTTGGTATTTTTCTGAAAACATTCAATTTTTGATGAATAGTGAAAAAACACTGAGTTATAGTTTAAAACAGAATTTTTATTTAAATAATTACTTATAATATTTAAATTTAATTAAGGTCAAAATAAATACATAATACCTATATAAGTTCAATGTAATTCATTGGAGTTAGTTTAGAATAATTTTTGATATATAAAAATTTTATTAAAATTTTCACCGTCTTTTACCAACCTCCTAGTAGAATTTGAAAATTCACATAAAACAAAATTTTACCACTTCTATGAGTAAAATTCATAAAATAGGAGAGGCATGGTTAATATCAAGGATTAAAATTATGTTCAATGAGATGAAAATAATTTTGGGTAAATATTAATTTTTTACTTTTATTTACCACGGTTAAAAGTAAATAGGGTAATTAAGGTTATAAATTATATTAGTATTACCCTAACAGATGTCCAAATTCTATTGGACAAGTGTAACTTGGCCAAAAACAACTTTAGGACTAAAATATTATCATTTAGGTCCACTTGGATTAGATTAGGACATTTATTATTATTTAATTCAAAGAAGAGTTAAAAGAGATAAAATCAAAGTTTAATAACTAAAACATTTTTAATATAGGGTTATGCATAAGATAAATTAGGTTATAAATATTCATTAGAAATATATAACTATTTCCTATATAATGGTATATTATTTATAATTTTTAGACATTATATAATTTAATTTATATATGACAGAATGGTGATGCAGTGATTACCTAATCAATGAAATATTAAAATAATTGATATTATAAATATCAAAATAAATGTAATTTGAGACTTTTTATGAACAAAACTAATTTTATAGGTTAATATGACATATTAGTATTGGTTATATAAATTTTTTTCTAAGTAATAATGATGTTATGAAATTATCAAAAACAAAATACCCAATAGTGTCAAAATTGACATAGAAGAGTTTTTAAAATAAATATTATATTATAAATTGATATTATATTCTTAAAAATATACTGTTTGGCCAGAATACATATATAATGATATTTGTATAATTAATTGACCACTTGGGGGGTCTCTTGGAGGTATATAGTAAGTTTATTAACTATATAATATAAAAATACAAAGAGACATGGTAAATGTCAAACTATTTAACAAAGTGTTAAATATAAATGATTCGGTTTATATAATGACTCAAACCTGTCTAAAATCTATTGGATGAAAGGATTTTGACCCATCCGAACCATAACCTTTAAATAATCCACTTTGGATCCATTAGAAACCGAATATGAATTTTTTAAAAAATAATATTTCTAGCTTTTCCAAAGGTGCCCCTCACCGATCTTATTAAAGGGTACTCTGCCTTCTCTCTAATTTACACCTTCAAAGCCTTTTTTCTTGGCAAACCCCTACCCAAATATTCTCTCAAAATCCCTCAATTCTTCCTATAGGCCTTAGTTTGATCATAAATCTAGTCTATGGAGCCCTTTTGATCAAATCAAAAGGAAGAATCCGTTGAAGAAGTAATGTTTTCACAACCCTCTTTCAAGTTCCTTTCATCTTCAACTTCTTCATTATTTTTTATTTCCATTATAAAATAATGACTCCAGTATCTTTTTTATATTGTGATATTATTATAAATATGGTACAACCATATTCAGTATTCTATACATCCTTTTAATGACATGTCACCGTACGTGCGTACGTACGACCTACCATCTCCACAGCGTGGTGTAATTGTTATTCAATACATTATTATTTGTATGGGTATAATAATGATGTTTAATTCATGTAAATAATAAGTATTACTTGTTAATAATTCTTTATATATGATATACCATCCAATTATATAACAATTTAAGATCAAAAGAATGGTATTATCGCTCGTACGTACATACAGAATACGGTCTCCACAAACGCGATGAGATTCTTTCCTCATCATATCCATACAAGTCTAATTCCCATTTTATGAATAAAAAAATCTTTAAGGACTCAATATCATTGTCTATATTAATAAGATACAACCTATCCATAACAAACACGACTTAAGTAACAAAACATATAAAATAAAATGAGTAAGTTAACACCTGAAACGAATATAATACTTAGATATTATTAACAATGCAATGTTAAAAGATCATATATGATATCATATTAATGAATATTATTATTTTATATATCAATAAAAATTATTTCACTATTATACATGAGGATAAACTACCCTCGACCAAGGAAAAAGTACAAATTAAGGGGTTTCTTATCTCACTTTTAATTCCATGAGATTTCCATTATTCACCACTTATTTATTGACTGTGGTGTGTATAAATCACATGATTGTATTCATTGTGTAATATTCATTAATTTATGGATATTTACATCATTATTGTATGATCCTTCATTAATGGTTGTATGTTTCATAAGTAACCAAAATGATAAGGGAATTTTAAATTTCAATTTCCACTCATTCGGCTTTACGCATACTTCATTGATTATTTTATTTCAAGATTATGTGTGGAGTAACTATTCATTTTCTTATGTCATAATTTCCACTCCCCTTTTTGTGGATATACTTTTGATACACTTAATTACTCCATTGATAAATTTTCAAGTCATCGATATGAACTTGATAAGAGTAATTTTAACTAAATATCCATTTATTGAGATAAACATCCAATTCATTGGTGTTGTTTTTACCAGAATATGTGTGAATGTCCTCTGATTTATTAAAAAAGAATCTCCAATCATATTGAGTGTATTTATATTTTTGACACATAATTATGTCTTTGTTTTATCTTAACATAAGGATACCATCTTCAAAAGAGATTTCAGCTCAATTTACAAGCCATTGAGACTTCTTTGTTGACATACACCAACTCTCTTTTATATGGTGTATATAATGTACTGTGCCATAGTATATCATGAATCCCCTTATTCTCACGATATTATAAATTTTGGTTACCTCAATTATTTGTATTCAAATGTCTCTCTTTTGGTAAGGAAGTCTAACTAAAATATCATTTTAAATGTTATAAGGATTTATTATTCAAAATCGTACTCATTAATGTCCATCTTTTGAAAATGCTTTTAAGGTTTTATTTATATGGACATTAATGATTTAAAATTTAAATTCTTTTTAAAATATTCCAATTGGTATGGGACACTTTGATTAAAAAAGATATTTTCAACAACTTATTGACAAATTGTGTGACATTTAAATGTTTTCATGAAATAGGGGGATATTTCTCTCAAATTGTTTTGAATATTATTTTCATCTATGTAAATATAATTCATTATTCTCGATTGAGGTTAATATATTACAATACAATCATACATATTGTATTGAATGAGTTATGTTTGACTATGGATATTATATTTTTATAACATTCATGGTTTGTGGATAAAGTATTTACATTTCATATTCTAGTTTTAATACAGACGTTTATGTTATGTTTCAAACTTTTCATATGAGGAACGCATTGGACATAGTAAGTGACGGGTGGAGCCTTCTTTTGATCCTTGATTCATCGGTAGGTCTCATGAGACAAACTAGAGTCTTGGCACAAGTCCTTGATAAAATCTTATTTGTAGTCTTGGCACGAGGCCTTGACTATGTGGTTATGATAGTCTGGCATTATGCATTCCATCATTATGAATGTGGTTATTGATATTGAATGTGGTTAATCGACTAGTATAATATCCATGTGAATAAGTAAATGGCATTATTTCATTTTTACTTTTCCGTATTATGCTAAATTTCATGTTTATAAGGCTTTGTTTAGTTATACATTTCCGTAAATGTTTATGCTTATTTCTAAAAGATTCTGCTATATTTTTATCCTTACTGAGAATCTGAGATCACCCCTTTCATTGTTTTATTTTTCCCATGATTTCATGATGTAATTTATGAATGACCTACAGGGATAGTATGAGGGGATATGAAGACAATATTTTGTTTTAGTTTTTTTTAATTATGATGTAATTTATGTCTTATGAATATATCTTCTGTTTCCAAGACTACCAAACTAATCAGTATTTTGAAACATGATATTTTGTGATCATTCCAATGTTATGTAATAATGCACCGAATTTGGGAAATTGGGGTTGGGGCGTTACAACATCCATGAGACCTAGGATCAAATCTAGGTAGGGGCATAATATTTTGGTTACAGTTGCAGTACTGTAGCAGGTACTGTAACGGGACTATACCACATAGTGTTTGGCACTATAGTAGTTGATACTATTCTCTTGTTTGGCCCTTCAAGCCACAGATTTGGTCCCCGAGTCCCTTAAGGCCTCCGTTCCACCAAGGCCTTTGGGTCAGTAAGGCCTTCGGTCCACCGTTAGTGAAGATGAAGACCAGACAACCTATAAGGAACAAGCTCTAGAAAGAGGATAAGAAAAGAGATTTCACCATAAAAGAATCTAAATTGATTCCAAGAGTTAGAGGGTATGGAAACTGCCATCGGGATAAGCCTATTCATGCACGGTGAAGCCTACATGAACATCCATGAAAATATGGTGAGATGAAATCATGAATAAGATGTTGGGGAGGAGTACTTCCATGTAGTTAGTACGGGTTGTATGTAATTTATGAATCCTATGAGCAATGAATTCCTCTAAGTCCTATTTCCAATGTAATACATACACCTACAGGCCTTGTAAGTGTTCCACCTCACCCCTTTAAAGGTGGATTATCAAAAATCAATACAAAATTAATGCATTCGGGAAATTAAATGGGAAGATGCAAGTGTGAATGGAAAATGGGGTAATCATTGCATCCCATGAACATAACTCCTCCAATGTCATAATTTGTGGATTGAACTTCCGAAAAAAATCTTCATAAACCCTATGGTGGAAGTTGATGCAATTCTTAATGTTAATTGGATTTCCTTTTATAGAGAAAACAGAAATTGTCATGAGAGGAAAATCACTCTCCCTGTGGGGAATCGTCCCACAATTCTGTACATTTTCACGGAGGTGGATGAATCTTCATTAACTCCATCATCTCAAGCGTGGATATTACTACCCTATGAGCACATGTATTTGGAATAGATTATTAAGCCCAAGGAAGAAACCATCATTGAAGACATGCCTATTATGAGGGAATTTGTTGATGTGTTTCCTGAGAAATTTTCTGGTCTTCCACCTAGAAGAGATATTGAATTATCAATTGACCTTATACAAAGGGCATTGCCAATATCCAAGACTCAACATAGAATGGTTGTTTTGGTTCCTGAGGAACTTAAGAAACAACTACAAGATAATCTAGATAAAGTTTTTATATGCCCAAGTGAATCACAATGGGGTGAACCAGTCCTCTTTGTCAAGATGTAGGAAGGGTCAATGCACATTTTCATCGATTATCGTGAGATTGAAAAAATCATGATAAAGAACAGGTATCATCTTCCTTGAATTTATGGCTTTTTCAATCAGCTATGTGGAGAAAAATACTTATCTAAGGTTTTTTTTTGGTCAGGATATTATCATGTAAGGGTGAAGAAGGAATATATCCCCAATACTGTGTTTTGTACAAGTTACGAGCACTATGAATTCATAGTAATGCTTTTCAGACTCACTAGTGCTATAAAAATCATCTTGGACATGATGAATAAGGTCTTTAGAGATTACCTCTATAAATTTGTGCTATTCTATATAGATGATATATTCATATACTCAAAAAAAAGGAGAATCATGAGGAGCATCTAAGCACTGTACTAGAGATCTTGCGAATGGATAAGCTCTATGAAAAGTATAGAAAGTGTGAGTTCTGTTTGAAGGTGGTCTCATTCTTGGTCCACATCATCACAAGAAATGGGATATTTGTGGATCCCTACATGATGGATACAATAAAGTGATGTTTGAGGCCAACATCGGTAACAGATATCCATAGCTTCTGGGGGTTAGCTGGATATTATGGTCGATTTGTGACCAATTTCTCATGATTATCCAACAATCTTACCAAGCTAACTCGGAAGAGAGTAAATTTTTCTTGGAGTGATTAATGCAAATAAATATTTAAGTAGTTGAAAATGACGATTATCACTATGCCCATGCTCACACTAACCAAAAGTAGATAACTTTTGTGGTATTTAGTGAAGCATCGAAGAAGGGTCTGGGATCTGTGTTGATGAAGAATGACAAAGTCATTGCCTATGCTTCATGGAAATTGAATGTTCATGAGAAGAACTATCTAACACATGATCTCGAGTTGGATTCAATGATCCTTGCGTTGAAATTTGGTGGAATTATCTCTTTGGGTAGAAGTGTGAATATATATATAGACCAAAAAATCCTCAAGTATATATTCACACAGAATGAGTGGAATATGAGCCAACGAATATGGTTAGATCTGATCAAAGGCTACGATTGCTCATTCCATTACCACGTTTGGAACGAGAACAAGGTGGTAGAATCTCTGAGTAGAAAGGATCCATAAATTCTATTATTAATGAGAACTTAAAAGGATCCAATATTCATGGATTTTATGAAGAGGGACATGTGATTCATAAATAAAGGAACATCATCAATCCTTTCACAAATGATTTCTCTACCATATCTTTTGAAAAGGTTAAAGGATGCTCAAAGAAAAGTTGTGGAAATTCTAAAATGGGTGGAAGCTATTAGAAATGGTAAATCCTCAGAGTTCATGGTTGACAAGGATGTTATTATATTATTTGGGTCAAGATTATGTGTACCATCCGATCTAGAGATAATGAAGAATCATTTGAAATCTCAACATTCTCTATTAACCTAGGGAGCATAATGATATATCGAGATCTCCGAGAAAACTTTTTGTGGGACAATATGAAAAAGGAGATTGATGAATATACATCAAAGTGCCTTTTATATCATCATGTGAAGGATGAGAGGAAGACGTATAAGGGAATGGGGCAACCACTACCCATAAAAACATTGATGTGGGACAATATTACCACGAACATTATCACTAGACTTCCAAGGAAATCTAAAGGGAACAATAATATATGAGTCATTGTGGATCGGATTACAAAGATTGGCCACTTTATCATGATTCAAGAAGAATAATCATTGGATCAACATTCACAGATTTACATCAGAGACGGGGTAATTCTGCATGGATTACCACTATCTATAGTATCTGATCAAGATCCTAGATTTACCTCGATGTTCTGGAAAAGTCTACAACATGCTCTAAGCACTTAACTAAACATCAGTTTGGCCTATCATCCTCAAACTGATGGCCAATCTGAGCGAACTATTAAGATATTGGAAGATATGTTAAAATCATGTTCAATGGACTTCAAAAGAATATGGGACCAACATCTTCCACTAATTGAATTCTCCTACAATGATAATTAATACTGAAGCATGCAAATGACACTATACGGATCCCATTATAGGAAAATGTAGAGAACAATGGCTTGTTGGGATGCATTCGGTGAGCATAATATGCTAGGACCTGAAATGGACTAATAAATGGTGGATAAAGTGAAAACCATTCCACAGCATATCAAGGAATCCCAAATTCAACAGAAGAGTTATGCAGATAACCATCGTTGAGACCTTGGGTCCAAAGGTTGAGACACAGTGTTTGTACGCATATCTACACGGAATAAGGTCATGAGGTTTGGTAAAAAATGGAATTTATGTCTTGGGAACATTGAACCCTTCGATATTCTTGATCGTGTCGGGGTAGTGGCATACCTACTAGAACTTCCACCTACCATTGGACAAAGTACATGATGTATTTCATGTATCACGCTTATAGAAGTAAATACCAGACCCATCACATGTACTCTGTTTAGAGGTAGTATGGTTAAAGGATGATCCCTCTTACGAGGAGAAACCAGTGAAGATCATATATCGTAGAGAAAAAGATCTAAAAAATAATACCATTCCCCTAGTTAAAGTGTTGTGGTGATACCACAAGTTTGATGAAGCGGCATGTGATTCATATAAAGTGATGAAGTAGTGTTTCCCACATCTATTTCAGTGTGGGAAAAAGAAATTTCAATAGTGAAATTTCATAAGGGGAGAAGATTGTAACAACCCAACCATTCATTAATGAAATTCCCTCTTGGTCTTTTTAAATGTCAAATTATAAGGCATGCAGTTTGTTGGTTTTTTGTTTTTTGATTTTATAATACCGTTATGAAATATTACCACTACTAATATAGACATTGAACAATGATCACATGATTACTATAAATATAGGGCTTTAACAAATCCAATTTACTCAGACAAAGGAAGCGATGGCCTTATCGAGTAGACATTCCCCAAACGAAGGCCATTTGTCGGTGCCCAGAATGGTGGTGGTGTCATTGGGATTCTATCTTAACCAACACCAATCCGAGCTTGAATATGTTAAGCTCGAGCAGAACCCCCTTTGGGATAAGTGTGTGTTGATAGAGATTACCCCTCATTAAATGTTATCTAAGTCACCCAAAGAGCCAATCACCATCGCACACCTTACACTAAGGCCTTTTGAGGGTGTTTTAAGGGGTTATGTAACAAGACCCTTGCACTACCACCATGTACACAATTTTTGTATAAAGAATATATAATAATTTTATTATTGTTACTTTGTAAATAGTAATTAAAGACAAATAGTATTTAATGTTAATATTTAACTAAGTAATCAATTTTTTTTGGATTAATGGATTATTCAATTAAAGAATATTTCAATAATGATATTATTGTTATTATTATAATTATTATTATTAAATATAAATGATCGTATAATTTTATGAATGAAATTGTAATTTTTATTAAGGTTTGAAAGCCATTTTTGTCAAACCCTTTAATTTTCGATTATTGTCAGTCTTTATTTTGAAAATGAAAACTGACATATTTAAAAAAAAATAGATAAAATGATTATTATTTTTGGAATCAAGAGGTCGAAATTATTAAAGAGTGTAATTTTTATAATTTTCTGAGATAGTTAAATTTTTGGGTAAAAATTATATATCATTTAAATATATAATGTGAATTATGACATCATAATGACCCAATAGTGATATAATAAAATAATATAAACCTTATGTTTGGAAAAAATATATATTTTACCACTAAAATAATTTGATTTTGGGGTTTTCATATTTTTCATACAAAGATTTAGTGGACCCTTCAAAACATATAAAACATTTTTCCTTTTTAAATTGTTTTCCTTGAGAGTGTAACTCACCTCCACATAAGCAACCCTATTATTGTATGATGTTCAAAAATAGGACTAATAAAATATTTTTTCCACTCCCATTTGGAAATAAACTATGTGAAAAAACCATGGCATGGTTTTTGGTTTTGATTATTTTAATGTGTAGTGTCCCAATGGATCCCCAAGCTCCCATGAAGCATCTCTCAAGCCTCACCCAAGCCTTTGTGATCACACTTCCAAGTACGAGATTTCAACCTTTATCATTTTTCCATTTTTCTGTAAGTTTTTATGCAATTTTATATTCAATTTACATTGTTGTGGTATTATTTCATGCCTCCCCCATTATTCCCTCTTTATGTTTGAATGATGAGAGACCCCTTTCACTCTCATTAATTCCTCCCTTGTACACTCGTTACCACGCCAAAATTCTGTAAGGGATTTCTCTCTCCTCATTTACGTTCTAGAAGTTATTTTGTGTTACGAATCCAAATTCCATTACTGATGTTGGGAAATGTATCTACATGACCCGCCTTACTTTCCATTTCATGTACAAATTATGAGACACCCCTTTCTCTCTCATAAACCATTTTTATGGATTCTAAAGCCACGCTGTTATGTTGTCGAAATTGCACCGCAATTTTCCAAGCCAAATTCGTAGTGTAGTGAACACAATTCCCATTTTTCTATGAAGGGTATTCACCTTTACACACATCTACTTATTGATTATAGACTTTAATGTTTGTATTCCACATTGCTTTAGCGTGGAATAAATTTTGATGTTGAAGGATTACATGTTGTATGATCCATGTTGCACACTTATGCATGAAATAAAATTTTAAGTAGGGTGTACCATAAAAGTGCTCCAATGCATTGGTTAAATTATACTATAATGGTACGTATTTTCCAATGAGTGTTGACACATGTTAAATCAAGTGCAATGAGGTTTTACTCATGCTTCATGTGGAACATGGGATTACTCATGATCCATGTGAAATTTGACTTTTCTCATGATAATTCCACGTAATGTGTTATTTCCACATTTACATGTTATGATAATCATATTATATCAAGCCTTTAATTTAAATTTTTTCTTGCTGTCCATTTATATTCATATTTCCTACCATGTTTTGTAATCTTCATGTTATACATTGTTTACTCACTTACTGGGCTTTACAGCTCACCATTTTCTTATTCATGTCCTCAGGTTGTCCCATGCAATGCTAAGTACGATGGATTTTCGTGGTTATGAAAAATAAGTTTTCAATAATGATGTTTTGTTTTTTGTATAAGTTGTAATTCAATGTTCATAATCCCCAAAGACTCTATACCTCTTGATCTTCCATGTTGTATTAAGTGAAAAGTTTATGTAATAAATCATGTTTATGTCTGTAATAAAGATATGTGTTATTATATCTACCAAATTTATATCCTTCTTATAGACTCAAATTTATTCCTACAAAAATCCTATCCTAAGTAGTTTTCTTTATAGTACACAATGGTATCCTACATTTCAGAACATGATATACAGTGTGAGGTGTTATGAGTGAGACTCTTCTTTTGGAGATTCTTGGTTGATGGTATTGATTAGTTTAGATCATAAAAAATATGTTGGGGGTCTAAAATCCAATGTCACAGTAGTGATTGAGTTAGACATACTCTTTAAAATTATCATTTTATAATCTACAACAGTAAAAATCATGTGGTGTAATTATCTACCGAATGGAACTCCCCTATTATCTTGTTATGATTGGGAATGAGTCCTCCGTTAGAGTTAGTGCACCCTTGACTATGGGGTGAAGACAGTATGGGTTATCCCTCCACAATGATTTCATTATGGTTGTGTCTAGATATCTTTGTAAAATATGGGACCATTAGAGTGACATATAGAGTCATCATAACATTATATATCTATTGAAATTGATACTTTCCTTTATTTAATCACCTGGGTTTTAGTACGATCATATCTGATATTGTAATTCATTCCATTAATGACTTTTTTAGATGATTTTTTTACTCATTGAATTCCTTTTTATATTTTGGGGTTTCCAAATGAGTATGTTTATATTGATCGATACATGGTATTTTCCCTTAAATTTAATGTCTTATTAAATTAATAGGTAGATCGGTAGTGATTTCAAATTCCTTATAATTGGTGAAGCCTTACAGTACGTAGAGGCACTGGTGATGTTTGGTGGTCACATCATGATATTGTGAAATATACACTCTTTATTTTTAACAATTCAATTATTTTCAATTGATGACCTACATTCAGGTTGGCGTTGTATTTTTCACCTTTATACTTTGGAATTGTTTTTTAGTACTCTAATGTATTATAATATTTGTAATCAGATGAATTGATTACACTCCAGATGTTTCTATTACCTTTTATGTTTGTATAGTTATATATATGTGGAGGTGTGTGTGTGTACAATGACAATTAGGATATGACCTCCCATTTAAGTTTATGCCTACATGATTCTTATCATTAACCCCTTGTGTAACATCCAAGGAAAATAATGAGAAATACATTTTCATAGATATTAATATTTGTGAATTAAATATAAATTTTAATTTAACGGGGAATCTATGATTCGATGGCATACCCGATATGCAACAATGGGTTTCTTAGAAATCTTAGGTTGCATACAATGCTAAGTCATACTGAAAAATAATAATATAATATTATTAATTTAAATAATAGTTGACTCCTAGATATTGTAATAGAAGGAATGAACAGAAAAAATTACAATATTATTATACATGTTTGTTAAATGTTTTTACATTTATCCAATAAATTCTAGAGCCTTAAAATATGAAAGAATTTAATTTGATGCATAAATACTCTAACATTCTTTAAAAGTTCAATTTACAACCTTTTATTAGAGAACCATATTTAAATTAAATTATGGTCACATTTATATGTTCTATTTGAACATATAAGAATCTTCTTTTGAATCAGGTCACCAAAATTTAATTAGGGTAATTTTTTTCTATTTTTCTGATAAAATTCATTTTTAATGAATATTGAAAAATACATTATTTTAATTCAAAATATGACTTTTAATATAATTTATTTATATGGTTGTATTATCTTTTTATTTGGTTTTAATGTGTTCTTAAATTATATGTTTACAATTTAATCTAATGTGGGACATTGGAATTCATTTCACAATAAAATTGGACATAAATTAGTCTCAACCTTTTGATAGTTATTGTTTCTCAAAAACATGCTATTTGTTTTGACAATGGGAATTAATTTTAAATAAATTAATGCATCTTATAAATTTTGAATTTGAAAAAATAGGCATTATTTTTGAATTCAGAATATCAAATATAGCTTAGAATGAATTTTTGGTATTTTTTCTGAAAAACATCAATTTTTGATGAATAGTGAAACCACTAAGTAGTAGTTAAAAAACTAACTTTTTCATTTAAATGAAATTATACCACTTCTGGGAATTGAATTTTGAAAATCTGACATACATTGTTGTTATTAGTATGTAAAATGTGGTTCAATGAGATGAAAATAATTTTTGATCAATAGTAACATTTGACTTTTATTTAACGCAATTAAAGGTGAATATAGTAATTCAATGTAAAAATAATACCATAATAATAAAAAAATTACCTTAACACTTGTCCTAAAATTATTGGATTAGTCATGGCAGATGATAGGCATTCTTAGGATGATTTTGGGACCCCATGGAGCCACATATGAGTTATAATGACACTTTATTTTAATTAATTTAAAGTAAAGACAAAAATGACATAAAACATATCTTTTCTTAAATTAATTTTTACATAAATTTATATAATTTATCATTTCGAATATAAATATTTTATCTCATGATAATAATATTTCCTACATTATGGTATTTGTTTTATAATTTTTAGACATCAAATAAATTAAATTAACTATGACACAAAATTATTGTAGTATTTACCTCATTTATAAATGATTTAAATAAATAAGATTATAAATATTAAAATAATTTCCATAACCTATACAATTTTTATTGGATGTCTTTATTTCGACCATGATTCATCTTATCTATTAAATTAATGATTTTCAGGCATTTTTTTAAAAGAATATATGTTTATAATAAAATAATTGTTTCAAACATTCCTAAAGAGCTCATCCTCCCCCTTATAAAAGGACACCAATTATAACTAATTCATCACACCTATCATGCCTTTTTCTAATCCAACCTCTGCCCAATTAATCTCCCTACATCACTCTTCACCTCCTAGAAGCCTTACCATAGGCAGAAGGCACTTCAAGAAGTCCTTTTGGTTCAAAACAAAGGAAGTTACCCAAATTAAAGGTAATAGTATCTCATTAATTCTTTTGTTTTATTTTTTTTATATTACTTCTCCAACCCCCTAAACACTTTAATTCATTTCGATTATAAAAACAACAGTATCCTAAATATACTAGGATGTTTTATTAGATGGTTCTAACTACACTTACACACACAACCATCTAATGGGTGAAGAACATACCATTTCTATGGATGAAAAACTAACCCCTCACGTAACAATGAGTGTTCGATTATCTCTTAACACCTATCAATGTGTCCATTAAGATGGAACTATATTTATATTTAATTTATATTATATTTATTTTTTTCGTTATACTTATGTATTATTCATTTATATCATACATTTATGGTTTCCATTATGGGTAAACGCGATAATTTCATTTGAGAATGTGCGGACTACAGCCCCCACAAGATGATATGATTCATTCATGAAATACATGGAATATTTAAAGGATGGAGTTAATGAAATTCTGTAACATAAATATCATATGATATTATAATTTAATTATAATATACCAATGTATCATTAAGTTTTCATTCCTTTAAATATAAAATCGAAATGAATGTAGCGTTCATGAATACGTATGACTTACCGCCTCTGTGAATGGTGCATTTCGTTTCTTAACTACAAATGATATGGAATATTATAAATACATATACACCAGATATATATCATATATATTATATAAAAACATTTATATCATTCTAGAGATAATGTTATTTTGGCCACATGGAAAAATTCTAATTATAACATGTTCATTTTTTACTCAAGTTCTGAACATCGATAAAATATAAGATATGAACTCAAATAATTACCTATTTGTTATAGAAGATAATAAGTGATATAAAATGAATAATAAAATTTATTAATTTTATTAAT
The DNA here is from genome assembly GCA_963277665.1 of Viscum album. Classification (NCBI taxonomy): domain Eukaryota; kingdom Viridiplantae; phylum Streptophyta; class Magnoliopsida; order Santalales; family Viscaceae; genus Viscum; species Viscum album. The sequence goes on along the minus strand of OY728157.1, from coordinate 1,090,156,729 downwards.
GAAGTAGAGATTAACATAATTTTATTATTCAGGAAGAACACGGAACATATAAGTCAAGTCAGACACGAGGAAAGGAGGTTTCTTATATCACTTTTAATTCCATGAGATTTCTTTTGTTCGCCACATATTTATTTAATGTGGCGTATTGTGTACAGAAATTTGATATATATTATCATTATTATCTTTAAATTCATGGTATTCGTTGATTCATTGGTTGGTAATTAACTTTTGGTCATATGACTTGATTGATTATGATGTTGTATGGAGTTTACATCTCACTTTTTATTTCCATGAGATTCATGCTATATTTGACACTCATTACTTTTCTGTGCTGTATGTAATTCACATGAATGTGTTCTATGTGTAATATACTATAATTTATGGGTATTTACATCTTCATTTTATGATCTTTCTTTAATGGGTTGTGTGTTTCGTAAGTTACCAAATTGGTAATGGAACATTTCACCCTCCTCTTTTTAAAAGAATTTATTTTGCTTTGTCTTTTAATTTACATCTTCTTCTATTAGGATATGTTCTTATATATCCTTATTTCTCTAAATATTAAGTCCATGTGATGATATAACATTTTCTCTCACATCAACACATTTTCTGATTTTTAAAGTGACGTCGTTAGCCTGTCAAATTTTTTTAATGGAACTTATTTACCCAATTTCAATTCTTTGGGTTAAAATTATTATTCATTATTATGTCATTATATGAGTATGTTTTAATGACCTATGATTGATTTAAATTTATTATCCACTTACATTGGGTGTATTATTATTTATCACACATAATTGTGGTATTTAATTTTCCTTAATATAAGGATATGATCTTTTTAAGGGACTTCGTCTCAATTTCCTTTCATTGAGAAATATTTTGTTTTATACACAACGTTATTTTATATGGTGTATAATCCCCTTTAAATTTTACTTTTATTTAAAAAGAAACTTTTAAATATGAAGTGTATTACTAAATGACAAAATGTATGTTTCTTTTTAACATACACAGTGACAACAACCTTTCTGCCACCGTGAGTATTATTTGTTCTTTGGATTCCTTAATAATTTTTAATGTTATTAAATGAAAATAAAAACCATATACTCTTTTTTGTATTTTGGTTTTGAAAATGGTTTTGATAAAGGATTCTATTATGTCTGTAACACCCCGAGATTTTATTAAAAATATTCTTTTTAATTTTATTGATGTCTTGTGTGGTACGTTACAACAATGGAGTCTTGCCCAACACACAACCCTAACTTGGCTGCATTACACGCAATCACGACCTTCTTTGATAGCGTGTGTTGTACGCAATACCGAGCTTCACTAAACAACGATATGCTATTAAAATATTATTAAAACTTGCCATTATGAATAGTAATAACCACTTTTTGAAAGTTTTTAAATTTCATCGTTCAAAATGGACTTCATTTTTGGATTCGGAATATTGAAATTAGCTTAGGGTGATATTTTGGTAATTTTCGGATCACTTTCATATTTTGATGAATAGTGAAAATTACTAAATTTTAATTAAAAAAAACTTTTTTAATCAAAATTATTAAGAGTGGTAAATTATTAATTTCAGTGGTTTTAAAGTATATTTACAATATATTTTTACAATTTAATACAATGTTGTTCATTGGATGTAAATTCACATTTAAACCAGACATAAACAAGTGTCATTCTTTTGATATTTATTATCTAATAATAACACGCTATTTGTTTTGACGAAGGGAATTAATTTTTAAATTAATTAATGCAACTGATATGTTTTGAATTTGAAAAAATTGACATCATTTTTGAATTCATAATATCAAATATAGCTTAGGACTAATTTTTTGGTATTTATCTGTAAACTTTCATTTTTTTGATGAATAGTGAAACCACTATGTGGTAGTTAAAAAACTGAATTTTTCATAAAACATAATTTTACCGCTTTTTTGAATGGAATTTCAAAAATCCGAGAGACACGGTTGATATCAGTATGTAAAATTTGGTTCAATGAGATGAAAATAATTTTTGTTGAATAGTAACTTTTTACTTTTATTTACCACGGTTAAAAATAAATTGGGTAGTTAAGGGTAAAAATGATATTATTATTACCCTAACACATGTCCTAATTATATTGGATAAGTTTATTTCAACCAAAAACATTCTTAGGAATAAAATATGACCATTTAGGCCCACTTGGATTAGATTAGGACATTTATTATTAATTTATTTAAAGAAGGGTTAAAATAGTTAGAATAAATGTTTAATAAGTAAATCATCTTTAATATAGGGTTATAAATAAGATAAATTAGACTATAAATATTCATTAGAAAGATAAAAATATTTCCCACATAATGATATTTTATTTGAAATTTTTATACTTTAAATAAGTTAATTTATTTATGACACAAAGATGATGCAACAATTATCTTATTAATGAAATATTGAAATAATTGATGTTATAAATACCCAAATAAATGTAATTTGAGACTTTTTATGAATTAAAGTAATTTTATAGGTTAATATGACTTGTTATTATTGATTTAATTTACTTTTTTAGAAGTAATCATTCTGTTATAATTTTAACAAAAATCAAATACTAGATAATGTAAAAATTGACATAAAATAGTTTCTAAAACAAATATTATATTATTAATTGTTATTTTATTACTAAAATCCATGGTTCTGCCAAATTACTTAGATAAGGTTATATATATTAATAATAAACAACATGGGGTTCGTTTGGCTTGTTATAGTAAGTTTATTATCCTTATAGTGTAAGAACACAAAAAGACACGGTAAAAGTAAAATTATCTAACTTAAAGATAAATATAAATGATAAGGTTAAAATAGGAACCTAAACTTTAATAAATTATATTGGATGAGAGTATTTCGACCCATCCCCACCTTAGATTCTAAATAAATCAATTTGGAGCAATTTAAAACCGAATATGACTTTATAATAAAATAATATTTTTAGTTATTCCAAAGGTTCCCCTCTCCTCCCTTATAAAAGGGAACCTCCTCCATATTTTCCTCACACCACTTTGAGCCTTCCAGCTAGGCCAACCCCAGACAATTTCTTTTCTCCACTTCCCTAGAGAAATCCTAGATGTACTGGTCTTTTTCAAAGACTAATTTTAGTGCCCTAATAGGAGGTCTCAAAGAGGCGTTTCAAAGAAGAGGTAATGCCCGTTACTGATTCTTTCATCTTTATTTTTTCTTCCACATCTTCATAAAGAGTTGATTCATTATGAAATAATAACATCGGTATCACTCATATAAATATATGTTCTTATATGTATGAAACAACCTTATTTCACTATATATCCATCCAACGGAAAATGAAATCACCGCGTGTGCGTACGTACGGAATACTGTCTCCACGCCGTGGTGTAATCTATTTTCCACCACCACCTTACATTGATGGTTATAATAGTGAAAGTAATGAATATATATAATTATTGTAAAGTGATATTGATTATGTAATATTATTCATACACTTTAATACAATTCCACGATCTTGGGAATGATATCATCGCTCGTGCGTACGTACGGACTACCGTCTCCACGATGCGATGAGATTCACTCTCCATGTTAACCATTCATGAATAATTATAAAGTATACATAATGAATAATAATGAAATATATGACATAATAATGATAATGGATTTATGTATATATATATATGTATGTCATTTACTTAATTCCATTCAATTCAAAAGGGAAACGAAAACAACGTTCCTGCGTAAGTACGGCCTACCGTCTCCATGAATGGTGTATTTCATTCCTTTTATCGATCTATAATATATATGTATATGTTGAATATATATTATATATAAATCATGTTTTACATTATGTAATTATGTAAATCAAGATATAAGTAATAATATCAAGAACTAAAAGTTGAAACACATACGATAAATAAAATGATTTTACCCAAAATGCTTCTTTAACATGGAATTTACAAAAGAACGGGTAATATAAAGTCATAAGTGAAACATATATGATATCATAACAATGAATATGATTCTGTAATAAGTCAATGAAATTATTTAAATCATTATAAATGAGGTTCATATACGTACGAAGCATATCGGACCTAAGGTAAGGGATAATTTTGCAAATCTCATTTTTATCCGAGAATTGCTTATTCGTAAGTATTTACTGGGGTTATTTCTATCATCCATGTAAATGTTTTATAAAAGTGTATTCATGTATTTTTTAAGTCTTTTTTACCCATTTTTGACTTTTACTACATGTTATGTATGGAATGATTCTTTTACAAGGTACTTTTTGACTTTTCCGGCAAAAGTACGAGAAGAATGTTTTTTTAACGTATACGGCATGAAAGGATTTTTACTGTTTTATAATGCCTTATTTTCATGAATCTTCCTCCAAAATATTTCATGACTATTTTAAACAAAATCTTTTTCTTTTAAAATTTCATGACGTTTTGTGAAAAGAAATTCATTTTGAAGAAGAAAGGATATTTTCCTCAAGAATTCATTTCAAGTGTTTTATCAAAACGATTTTCCATCTAAGATGACATTATTTCATATGTGTATGTTTCAAGTATAATGTTTCTCTGATTTACATGGTTTCACTTTTCTTATTATGAGATTATATCCATTTCTTTTATATGGATTATGTGATGATGGGATGATGTTTACGAAACCCATTTTATTTATTGGGTTTTTATGAATGATGTATATTTATTTTGTGGCACAAGTAAGAATGATTACATTATGAGATGGGTGGGACCTATATCTCCCTCCAATGTATTGGGTAAAGATTTTATATCTCATGAGATAGACATGGCTGGAACGGTAAGTTAATACAGTGCAGTGTTACAGGACTAAAACGAGGAGTGAACTCGATTCAGAATGGGACTTTGTCCACTAAGATGGTCTTGGCAGCAATGCCTTGGCTACTATGGAAATAATTACATGTGCTTAATGGATGCCACAATTACATGTTTTATTCCCATTCTATTTTATCATGATTGATGTTCCCTTATGATATATTCCTTACATACTTCCATGATTCATGTCTTTGCTCAAGATTTTGATGTTTAGATTTTATGTTCAAGTTTTTGCATTCAAATGTTTATGGATTGTTTTATGTTATCTATGTTTTCCCTTACTGAGCATTTGAGCTCACCCTTTTTATGTTTTATTTTCCCCAAGAAATAAATAAAGGTTTTAGGTAAGTAAACAAAAAGGGGAAGATCGTTATGGGAGTTGTTGAGGATATTTCAACATGATTAGAAGTTTATATTCTGAGTTTCCAAAGACACTAAACTATTACGGTCCTTGTGTGTCTGTTTTCATTATGTATTATGTATTCTCAAAAGTAATGTAATGTCCATGTACGTTAAGATTCGGGTCTCTATAGTTGGTATCAGAGGAAAGGTTTAGTCAACCTTTGGAAACTAGGATTCAAAAACGATAGTGAGATCCCTAGAGATATTTCTACGGTATGTATAGGGATGTCCCTAAAGATAAGTATACGTATATGATATAGTCCTAGAACTACGGTAACAATCATAGAATTTAAACTAAGATGTTAGTTTTTGAGGGAACTCCCCCTTTACAATTTTTTTCCCTAGAATGATTTTTTCCTCTCACACTATTCATTTTGGGTTTTAGAACATGGCTAGAAACAGGAAGATTCACGATAATGGAGGATATGGCAGACAATGGAATGATATTCTTCATGAGAAACCAAATGAAATGGGATCTGGAATTCCAAAAATCGTTATTATTCCTAATCATAAATCTCATAATATGATCAATAATCTCAACTTTGATATGTTTCCCAACTCAGATAATAAGAGAAAGATGGAGTTTCATGATGATCATAAAGGAAAGAGAGATCAATTTCCCTCATGTAAATCATGTGGGAAGAGGCATCAGGGAGATTGTTTCAAAGTAACTGAAAGATGCTTTGAGTGTGGAAAAGAAGGACACAAAGCCAGTAAGTGCAAAGGAAAAGGTTCAGTTAACACCATGGACAAGGATAATGTTATTGCTACGACATCCACAATGATTAGATGTTTTAAATGTGGAATGTACGGGAATTATGCAAACCAATGCCGTAATGGAAAATCTCATGAAGAGAATCAGCATGGTCATATGGGTAGTATTTATGTGGATGATGACGAGGAGACTACAAATGATATATGAGCTGGAAGATGTTTTGAAGCTCAGTCAGTTGTTTTCGAAGGTAGTGGAATGATTGTATGTTTATCGAGAGTTATGTTGTATAGTTAATGGTACTATGGAATAAAGAATCATCTAAGGATTGTTACACTATTGTTTTTCCTAAAAGTATTTGAAAGTATATGTTGAATGGTACCAGTAACCATGGAAGGTTATTCAGATATTTTTGTAAAGTAGATGATATGCGCATAATGAAGGAATAAGAAGATAATGATATTTTTGATTGTATTCATGATCTCATGATTTATATAAGGACTAAGTGATATCATGGTTTGAGTATATAGAATTTTTAGGATTTTGGTATGTGGAAAGTGTTAAATTTTAACTGCATTCATGTGTTCACTATGGTTCAATGGGTATTAATTTTTCAAGAGAATAAATGATTAAGGCCTTCAAATGTTTGGAATGTGACCAACAAGACATATCTTATGATATATAGGGATCAACTATGGTATTAAATCTATGGTAATCGTTTTCACTATATTATGAGAGTGGACTGAAGTATTATGGATAAGCCTAAAGATTGGAATGGATTATGTTGGACATAAGTCAGTATTGTTTAAGGATAGAAGTTTTTTCGATATTATTTATGGGATGTTATAGTAATATAGCTTTAGAAAAAGGACAACCTGGAGGACGGGCGACAGCCCATCGCGTTGGACAAGGCTGTGGGAATCGAACCCACAACCGAAGTGCGACAGGCCTTGATCACCTACCACTGGCCTATAGGAAGTCCCTGGTTAGTAGAAACTAGTTTTATTTTATTAAGCGGTATTATATATTAAGTATAAGATCATTTTTGAATCCATATACGATAAATCTAACCATAAGATGGACTTATAACTTCTGCTAACCTTTTATTTGAAACAGATGGAATGACCCATCATTCTATCACAAGAGGTGCTGAGACATCATTAATAACAAATTCAACTTCATTTCTTTAATGGATGAAGTGTAAATTGTTCAATTCACGAACAACAGTGATATTGTACCAAAATCATATAAGTATTTCTTTTAATTCATCAACTTTAGGGAAATGATCTTGAAAACCAAAAATGTTGTCCTAGTGCCCTTATATCTGATAAATCATATGGTACCCTAGACCATCACAAATTGATGGCTTTGTGATTGTTGGATTTTTCATAGCCATGTTCTCTACCACTCTCCATCAGAACATGACGGTTAGATTTCTCTTCCATATCCATATTTTCACATATGTTCTCCAATGTGGAAACCCAGTGATTAGTAAATTTGGGTAACCGTTATGTTTCATACATTAGTTTTTAAAGATTGGTTTTGGTATTTGTTTTTACGATGTGGGTTTCTATTAAATAAACTTTGGAGTAGTAAACCATTTATAACCCCGACAAATTTCGAGGGCGAAATTCATTTTAAGGGGGGTAGAATGTAACACCCCGAGATTTTATGAAAAATATTATTTTTAATTTTATTGATGTCTTGTGTCTTACATTAAAACAAAGAATTCTTGCCCAACATGAAACCCTATCTTGGCTTCATTACACGCAATCACGACCTTCCTCGATAGCGTGTGTTGTACGCAATACCGAATTTCACTAAACAACGATATGCTATTAAAATATTATTAAAACTAGCCATTATGAATAGTAATAACCACTTTTTGAAATTTATTAAATTTAATCTTTAAAAATGGACTTCATTTTTGGATTTGGATTATCGAAATTAGCTTAGGGTGAAATTTTGGTACTTTTCGGATAACTTTCATATTCTGATGAAAAATGAAAATTACTAAATTTTATTTAAAAACAAATTTTTTAATCGAAATAATTAAGAGTGATAAATTATTAATTTGAGTGGGTTTAAAGTATATTTAGAATATATTTTTACAATTTAATACAATGTTGGTCATTGGATGTAATTTCACATTTAAACCAGACATAAACAAGTGTCAATCTTTTGATAGTTATTATCTCTTAATAACACGCTATTTGTTTTGACGACGGAAATTAATTTTTAAATTAATTAATGCAACTGATATGTTTTTAATTTGATAAAATAGACATCATTTTTGAATTCATAATATCAAATATAGCTTATGCCTAATTTTTGATATTTTTCTGTAAACTTTCATTTTTTAATGAATAGTGAAACCACTAAGTGGTAGTAAAAAAACTGTATTTTTCATAAAACATAATTTTACTGCTTTTTTGAAAGGAATTTAAAAAATCTGAGAGACACGGTTGATGTCAGTAAGTAAAATGTGGTTCAATGAGATGAAAATTTTTTTTGGTGAATAGTAACATATTACTTTTATTTACCACGGTTAAAAGTAAATATGGTAGTAAAGGGTAAAAAGGATATTATTATTACCCTAACACATGGCCTAATTCTATTGGATAAGTGTAATTCGACCAAAAACAACCTTAGGAGTAAACTATGGCCATGTAGGCCCACTTGGATTAGATTAGGACATTTATTATTAATTTATTTAAAGAAGTGTTAAAATAGTTAAAATCAATGTTAAATAAGTAAATAATTTTTAATATAGGGTTATACATAAGATAAATTCGTCTATAAATATTCATTAGAAAGATAAAAATATTTCCTACATAATGATATTTTATTTTTAATTTTTCTACTTTAAATAAGTTAATTTATTTATGACACAAATATGATGGAGTAATTATCTTATTAATGAAATATTGACATAATTGATGTTATAAATACCCAAATAAATGTAATTTGTGACTTTTTATGAATTCCTCTAATTTTATAGGTCAATATGACATGTTAGTATTGATTTAATTTACTTTTTTCGAACTAATCATTCTGTTATAAGTTTTACAAAAATCAATTACTAAATAGTGTCAAAATTGACATAAAATAGTTTTTTAAAACAAATATTATATTATTAATTGTTATTTTTTTCCTAAAAATCTAAGGTTCTTCCAAATGACTTAGATAAGGTTATATATATTAATAATAAACAACTTGGGGTTCTTTTCTCTTGTTATAGTATGTTTATTAACCTTATAGTGTAAGAACACAAAAAGACACGGTAAAAGTAAAATTATCTATCTTAAAGTTAAATATAAATGATAAGGTTAAAATAGGAACCTAAACTTGTTTAAATTATATTGGATGAGAGGATCTCGGCCCATACCCACCTTAGCTTCGAAATAAATCAATTTGGAGCTATTTAAAACTGAATATTACTTTATAATAAAATAATATTTTTAGTTATTCCAAAGGTGCCCCTCTCCTCCCTTATAAAAGGGCACCTCCTCCCTCTTTTCCTCACACCACTTTGAGCCTTCCAGCTAGGCCAACCCCAGACAGTTTCTTCTCTCCACTTCCCTAGAGAAATCCTAGAGGTCCTGGTCTTTTTCAATGACTAATTTTAGTGCCCTAATTGGAGGTCTCAAAGAGGCGTTTCAAAGAAGAGGTAATGCCCGTTACTGATTCTTTCATCTTTATTTTTTCTTCCACTTCTTCTTAAAAAGTTGATTCATTATGAAATAATAACATCGGTATCAATCATATACAGATATGTTATTATACTTATGAAACAACCATATTTCACCATCTATCCATCCAATGGAAAACGAAATCACCGCATGTGCGTACGTACAGAATATCGTCTCCACGTCGTGGTGTAATCTATTTTCCACCACCACCTTACATGGATGGTTATAATGGTGAAATTAATAAATATATATGATTATTGTAAAGTGATATTGTTTCTGTAATATTATTCATACACTTTAATACAATTCCACGATCTTGGGAATGATATCATCGCTCGTGTGTACGTACGGACTACCGTCTCCACGACGCGATGAGATTGACTCTCCATGTTAACCATTCATGAATAATTATAAAGTATACATAATGAATAATAATGAAATATATGACATAATAATGATACTTGATTTATGTATAAATATATATTTATGTCATTTAATTAATTCCATTCAATTCAAAAGGGAAACGAAAACAGCGTTCATGTGTATGTCCGGCCTACCGTCTCTATGAACAGTGTATTTCATTCCTTTTATCGATCTATAATATATATGTATATGGTGAATATATATGATATATAAATCATGTTTTACATTATAGAATTATGTAAATCAGGATATAAGTAATAATATCAAGAACTACAAGTTGAAACACATACGATAAATAAAATGATTTTACCCAAAACGCTGCTTTAACATGGAATTTACAAAAGAACGGGTAATATAATGTCATAAGTGAAAAATATATGATATCATAACAATGAATATGATTCTGTAATAAGTCAATGACATTATTTAAATCATTATACAGGAGGTTCGGATACGTACAAATCATATCAGACCTAAGGTAAGGGATAATTTTGCAAATCTCATTTTTATCCGAGAATTGGTTATTCGTAAGTATTTACTGGGTTATTGCTATCACCCATGTATTTATAAAAGTGAATTCATGTATGTTTAAAGTACTTTTTACCTATTTTTACTTTTACTACATTGTATGTATATAATCATTCTTTTACGAGTTACTTTATGACATTTCCGGCAAAAGTTCGAGAAGAATGTTTTTTAACGTATACGGCATGAAAGGATTTTTACGGTTTTATAAAGCCTTATTTTCATGAAGCTTCCTCCAAAAGATATTATGACTATTTTTAACAAAATCTTTTTCTTTTAAAATTTCATGACGTTTTTTTGAAAAGAAATCGATTTTGAAGAAGAAAGGATATTTTCCGCAAGAATTCATTTCAAGTGTTCACTCAAAACCATTTTCCATCTAAGATAACATTATTTTATATGTGTATGTTTCAAGTATAATGTCTCTCTAATTTACATGGTTTCACTTTTCTTATTATGAAATGATATCCATTTCTTTTATATGGATTATGTGATGATGGGATGATGTTTATGAAACCCATTTCATTTATTGGGTTTTTATGAATGATGTATATTTATTTTGTGGCACAAGTAAGAATGATTTCATTATGAGATGCGTGAGACCTATATCTACCTCCAATGCATTGGGTAAAGATTTTATATCTCATGAGATAGACATGGCTGGAACGGTAAGTTAATCTGGTTCAGTGTTACTGGACTGAAACGAGGAGTGAACTCGATTCCGAATGGGACTTTGTCCACTAATATGGTCTTGGAAGCAATGCCTTGGCTACTATGTAAATCATTACATGTTCTTAATGGATTCCAAAATTACATGTTTTATTCCCATTCTATTTTATCATGATTGATGTTCTCTTATGATATATGCCTTACGTACTTCGAATATTCATGTCTTTCCTCAAGATTTTGATGTTTAGATTTTATGTTCAAGTTTTTTGCATTCAAATGTTTATGGATTGTAATATGTTATCTATGTTTGCCCTAACTGAGCATTTGAGCTCACCCTTTTTATGTTATATTTTCCCCAGAAAATAAATAAGGGTTTTAGTCAAGGAAACAAAAAGGGGAAGATCGTTATGGGAGTTTTTGAGGATATTTCAAAATGATTAGAAGTTTATATTCCGAGTTTCCAAAGACACTAAACTATTACGGTCCTTGTGTGTCTGTTTTCGTTATGTATTAAGTATTCCGCAAAAGTAATGTAATGTCCATGCATGTCATGCTTCGGGTCTCTACAATGTCAATACATTTAAATTATATATTGTGATTGAAATGTGGAAATGTTATCATTAAAATATATTGGTTTTATGTGTTATGATTTTATTAAGGTATTTGGACATTTCATGGGTGGTTACATGATAAACCAAATGATGGGTGGTGCCATGATAAACCAGGTTGGGTGGTAACATTATATCCTCCAATGCACTGGGTATGGAAGTCAGCCGTATGGCTATACTATTTAGTGATATGTGTTGAAGTTGACTGTATAGTTATTCCACTTAAGAATGTTTATGTACCAAGTAACCTTTATATGTTATGTGTTCTTAATATGGGTATTATGGTTATATTTTGGTTACAAAATGGAAAGATATGATCTTTTATTCAGTGAAAAGTTTTTACTACATCATAAAGGTGAAAATTATTGCTTATTATAATGTATTCATGGCTAACTTGTTGTTTTGAAAAACTATCATTTTTCCTTCTTTGTGTATCCCTTAAGGAGATTTTTATTATCATCTCCTATTTATGAAATGTTTTTCATATGACATAAAGTGTAATAGGATTCTGGATGGGATAAAAGAAAATTCATGTTTTCTAAAACATGGAACTAGACATGTCTCATATATTCAAGAGTTTTTATTTTATGATAAAAAAGGAAACAAATTAGAAGTATATACTTTGTAATTTTGGAGATGTAATTCAATTGTTATGCCTAATTCTCTAAAAATATAAACATTACAATATCCTCAAAGTGAATTATTCATTTAATTCAAGATTATTTTAATATTTATGTTTCTCACCTTACAATTGGTATCATTAGTTGGTTTAGAAAACTTTAGAGGTTAGGGTGTTCTTTAATCATAAGTGACATTACAATAATGGTTAGGATTTTAGAATGAGTCATATCTATTTTTATAAATTCAATTAGTTTAAGATAACATGAATAAGTATATCTTAGTATTTACCCTCCTCATAAGATATTATATGTTTATTTTACTGATATACTCACAAATACTTTTTTGGTTTTAGTAAATATATGGATCTAGCAGGCCCAAAAGTAACAGTGGATGTGAAGAAAACTATGATGGTTTTTAAAATGAGAAATTTAATGAAATGGGAGCTGCAATGAGGACTCTTATGGTTATTCTCAACCAGCTATCTAGAATCATGATTGACCAACTCAAACTTGGTGAATTTTATAAGGCTTTGTATATGCAAGAAATAAATCCTCACAGATGTTCAGGTAATAATCATATAGGTAATTATATTAAAAAACCTATGTTTTATAGATGTGGAAAGAAACACATAGGATATGCTTTAATGTGTTGGGGAGATGTTATAGATGTGGAAATTAAGGTCATAAAGCATGAACCTGCCTGGTAAAAAGGAAGAATCATGTTAACTCTAGGAAAAGGAAAGAAGTTCCTTTTGAGAGATTAGTTGAAAATATTAAATGTGGTGTGCATGGTCATTATACAAATAGATGTCCAACTAAGAAGTTTTGGGAATGGGATCACCATGATCATTCAAATATATGATTACCAAAAACTAATACCATTCCAATTGTGGATGAAGAAACTGATAATGACCAATGAATTGTATTGATTAATTCATAACATATTTTTTGACATTAATAAATCTTAGGATATGATTCATGATTTTGTTTGTAGTCAAAAATTATTTGATAATAAGTTGGTAAATAATGATTAATGGATCATGAAGAATGTTGAATGAGTAAGAAGTCAATATATAAGGGATTCTAGAGTTATGGTAGATTTTCAGATGATGAAATACTTAAAAGTATTATGTCAGTTTTGATGATGGGATTATATTGGAAGAAATTTTATAGAATGTGTAACCGTGTAGTTTGAAATATGAAAATGATATTAAAGGAATAATCATCTTCCATTTATGAGTAATGGTGGAATATTATTTTGTGAGAATCTATGTTTTTATTATGGATATATGGAGATTTTTGTTTTTATGGAAATGATTAAACTATCATAGAGAATGTGTGATTTGGCTATTTCTTCCTTAGTATGAGACTTTAAGAGTATTCTATTTTTTGGAGTTAAATATTATGTTTTACTATGGATGACTAAGAGATTAAATCCTTCCATGTTTGGGTTTCAATCTTAGTTTGGATTATTTTGACGAATTTTAATGAAAATTGTGTGTTGAAATGTCTTTCTTGATCATTGGGGACTTTTTGTTGAATTTTGCAGATTATTAGTAGTATTTATTTTTGAAAAGGATTATACTTTTTGGGATTATATGATCTCGTACTAACCAATTTGGTATTATATGATGACTAATGAAAGGGGAAATATATATTTCTTATTTTGTGGATTATGTGATTCTGTAGAAGATGATTCGTTCTCTTTTGGTGTGACCAAATATTTTTGAATGCTCATTGTTTGGAGAAATGATTAGTTTTTGGAAGAAACTTATTAAAGGATGAAATTCTACATGAATTTAAGAATCTTTCCTTATGTTATTATTCTATGTAGTAAATAAATTCCTCAACATTATGAAAATTTATTTAGAACAAAAACATTATTTGTTAACTTTTCATATTGGGGAATCAAAAACTGTTTAACCCATCAAAATTTTGTGACTTTATGGTGGATAAAATTCTCTTAACCATGTTTTCTATCACACTCCGTTAGAACTTTATGGGTTGTTTTGTCTTACATATCCATGTTTTCCTACATGGAATCCTAGTATGGGATTAACTTGGGTGACCTTTATACTAACCTATAATTATTTTAATGTGATGTATTTATTGTGTCTTTTTCCGATGTGGGACTTTCAATTTTGTTTCCAAGACAAGTTTCAAAATTTCAAGGGCGAAATTTTGAAAAGGGGTGTAACACCCCAAGCTTCCACGGTACGTTTCCCTTCGAATAATGCAATGGCGTGCATTGTACGCAACTTCGAGATTTTAACACACCACAACCAATCAAACTAGCCGTTATGAATAGTAATACCTAATTTTTGAAATCTTATAAATTCTATCTCTCAAAATGGACTTCATTTTTGGATTCAGAATATCTAAATTATCCTAGGGTGAAATTTTGGTACTTTTCGAATAACTTTCATATTTTGATGAATAGTGAAAATTACTAAATTTTAATTAAAAACAACTATTTTAATCAAAATAATTAATAGTGATAAAATATGAATTTGAGTGGTTTTAAAGTATATTTATAATATATTTTTACCATGTAATACAATGTGGGTCATTGAACATAATTTCACATTTAAACCAGACATAAACAAGTGCCAATCTTTTGATAGTTATTATCTCTTAAAAACACGCTTTTTGTTTTAACAACGGGAATTAATTTTAAATTAATTTCTGCCACTTATGTGTTTTGAATTTGGAAAAATGGATTCCATATTTGGAATCAGGAGGTTCATATTGTGTAAATTGGTAACTTTTATTTTTAGACATTTTGAATAATTACTGCGGTAAATATTTTATTTACCATGGTTAAGGGTAAATCCGGTAAATAAAGGATAACAAAATAATATTATAATAATACTAAATTACCCTAAAACATGTCCTTGCCTTATTGGTTGATTAATGTTCGACCATAGGCATATTTGGGTTGATTTGGGGACCCCATGGTGCCACTTGTAGGTGATAGGGACACTTTATTTTAATTAAGTGAAAATGAATACAAAAATGATACAAGCATATATCTTTTAGAAAAACAATTGTTACATAGGGTTATATATGTTGGATTTTCGACTATAAATATTCATTAGAAAGATAAAAAGATTTACTACATAATGATAGTTTATTTATAATTTTTAATTATTAAATAATTTAATATATTTATGACACAATGGTGATGAAGTAATTACCATAATAGTGAAAAATTAGAATAATTGAAATTATAAATAACCAAATAAATATAATTTGAGAATTTTATTGAATTAAAACAATTTCATAGGATACTATGACATATTAGGATTGATTTAATTAACTTAGTTCTAAGTAATCATTATGTTATGAGTTTCACAAAAATCAACTATTGAATAGTGTCAAAATTGATATAAAGGAGTTCTTAAAACAAATATTATATTATTAATTGATATTAAATTCCTAAAAATCTAAGGTTCGGCCAAGAGACTTATATCATGATATTTTCATCATTAATGGACCACTTGGGGGTCGATTGGATGTATATAGTATGTTTATTAACCATATTATATAAAAATTCAAAGAGACATTGTAAAAGTGAAACTAATTAACTTAGGGTTAATACTTAAATATAAGGTTAATATAAGTACCCAAACCTGTCTAAATTCTATTGGTTGAGTGGTTTTCGACCTATCCCCACATTAAACTTTTAATAATCAACTTTTGAGCCATTAGAAACCGAATATGAATTTATTATAAATTAATATTTCTAGCTTTTCCAAAGGTGCCCCTCACCCCTCTTATAAAAGGGCACTCCTCCTTCTCATTTTTTCAAACCTTAAAAGCCTTTTGGTTTGGCCAAACTCTGCCCAAATACTCTCCCAACTTCCCTCACTACAACCTAGAGGCCGTAGTTTGATCAGAAATCCAACCTAAGGAGCCCTTTTGATCAAATCAAAAGGAAGAACCCGAAGAAGAGGTAATGTTTTCACCACCCCTTTTCAAGTTCCTTTCTACTTCCACTTCTTCTTTCTTTGTTCTTACCATTATAAAATAATAACTCCAGTATCTCACATATACTGTGATGTTATTATAAATATGGTACAACCATATTCAGTATTCTATCCACCCTTTGAATAACATGTCACCATACGTGCGTACGTACGACTTACCGTCTCCACGTCGTGGTGCAATTGTTATTCAATATATTATTATTTGGTTGGGTATAATAATGACGTGTAACTCATGTAAATAATATATATAACATGTTAATGATTCTGTATATATGATATACCATCCATTTATATATTATTTTAATATAAAAAGAATGATATTGTCGCTCGTGCGTACGTACGGACTACCGTCTCCATGAACGCGATGAGATTCATTCTCCATCGTATCCATTCAAGTATAATTATCATTTGATGATTTAAAAATTATGTTTAATGACTTGATATCGTTCTGGGTATGAATAATATACAACAAACATGGCTTATGTAACAAAACATATAAAAGAAAACGAGTAAGTTAACACCCGAAACGACGATAATTCTAAGATATTATTAACAAATCAATGTTAAAATATCATATATGATATCATATTAATATATATGATTCTTGTATAATTCAATAACAATTATTTCACCATTATAATGGAGGTTAACCTACCGTCGACCAAGGAAAAAGTACAAAGTAAGGGATTTTCTTATCTCACTTTCAATTCCGTGAGATTTCCATTATTCGCCACTAAATTATTGAAAGTGGTGTATTGTGTACTGCCATTTGATATATATTATCATGATTCTCTTTATATTCATGTTATTCTATAAATAATTTGGTGGTTATTAACTTTTGGCCATACGACTCAGTTGATTAACGTGGTAAGGAGTTTCTAATCTCACTCTTAATTTCGTGAGAATTCCATTGTTCACCACTTATTTATTGCATGTGGTGTATGTGTACTGCCCATGATTGTATGCATTGTGTAATATAATTTAATTTATGGGTATTTACATCATCATTGTATGATCCTTATTTCATGGGTGCATGTTTCATAAGTTACCAAATGGATAAGGGAATTTGAAATTTAAATTTCCAATTATTCGGCTTTACGCAAAGTTCATTGATTATTTTACTCCGAGATCATTTTTGGAATTACTATTCATTTTCTTATGTCATATTTTCCACTCCCCTTTCTTTGGATATACTTTTGATACACATAATCAATCCATTGACAAATTCTCAAGTGATCGGTATGAACTTGATAAGAGTAATTTTAACTCAATCTCCATTTGTTGAGTTAAATATCCAATTCATTGATGTTGTTTTTATAAGAATATGTGTGAATGTAATCTGATTGATTTACACTAAATATCCAATCATATTGAGTGTATTTATATTTTTCACACATAATTATGTCGTTGATTTATCCTTAACCTAAGGATACGGCTTTTATGAGAGATTTCATCTCAATTTAAATTCCATTGATACTTCTTTGTTGTTATACACCAAATCACTTTTATGTGGTGTATATAATGTAATTTGACATAGTATATCATGAATCCCTTTATTCTCATGATATTAAAAAGTTTTGATTACCCCAATTATTTGTATTCAAGTGTCGCTCTTTTGGTTAGAATCTCTAACTAAAATACCATTTTTAAATATTTTAAAGACTTATTCTTCTAAATCTTTGTCATTAATGTCCATGTTTTAAAAAAATGGTTTTAAGGATTTATTTATATAGACATTAAAGTTTTAAAATTAAAACTCCTTTTAAATGTTTCAAAGTGGTATGGGAAACTTTGATTCAAAAATCTATGTTTAAATGGCTTCTTGACAAATAATGTGACTTTTAAATGTTTTCAAGAAAAGGGGGATATTTCTCTCAAATAGTTTTGATGATTATTTTCATCTATGTCAACATCCTTCATTATTCTTTATTGAGGTTATTGTGATACAATACAATCTTCCATATTATATCGAATGAGTTATGTTTGACTGTGGATGTGTTATTTTTATACCATTCATGGTTTGTGGTAAAAGTATTGACATTTCGTATGCTAGTTTTAATACGAATGTTTATGTTATGTTTAAACCTGTTCATATGAGGAATGAATTGGACTTAATAAATGACGGGTGGAGCCCGCTATAGCTCCTCGATGAATCGGTAGGTCTCATGAGACAAACTAGTGTCTTGGCACAAGGACTTGGCAAAATCTTATTTGTAGTCTTGGCACGAGGCCTTGGCTATGTGGTTATGATAGTCTGGCATTATGCATTACATCATTATGAAAGTGGTTATTGATTTTTCATGTGATTATTTGATTAGTAGAATATCCATGGGAATAAGTAAATGACATTATTTCATTTTATTTATGCCATAATATGTTTAAAGTTAAAGTTTGAAAGGCTTTTATTTTAGTTATACATTGCCTTAAATGTTTATTCTTATTTATGAAAGTTTCCTCTATATTGTTATCCTTACTGGTCATTTGAGCTCACCCCTTTTCTATGTTTTATTTTTCCCAGGAAGTGAAGAAGTAAATTATGAATGAACTGCAGGGATATTATGTGGGGATATGAGTGTGGATTATGGAGACAATATGTTGTTGTAGTAGTTTTTCATTTTATGATGTAATGTAAGACATATGAATATATCTAGTGTTTCCAAGGATACTAAACCAATCGGTCGTTCGAGATTTGATCTTTCTTGTGATCATGCCAATATTATGTAATAATGCACCGACTCTGGGTATCTAGGGTCGGGGCGTTACAGTTGGTATCATAGGAAGTTTAGTAAAAACCTTGGAAGCTAGATTTAGATAAACTCTGATTAGAGCACGTAGACCTATGATGAACTTTTAGGATTAGTATAGAAGAACTTCCTAGAATTTTGGTATTGTAGAGATTTTGTGAGTTTTCCGAGCAATATAACCCTGTCTGGATACGATAAGGTAGAGGCGGCTCTGGCACAGATGTACCTAGGGGTAAAACCCTAAAACACTGCTTTGAGCTAGACTCGAACGGGAATTGGTGCACGAAAACGGGCCTTGCTGCACTCTTGGTTACGACACTCTCGGGGGATATGGTTAGGATGATTTACATTTTCTTTACAAACCGATTTAAAGTATTATATATATAAGATGAGAGTAAATGACCTTGGTTAATCCTAATGTGTTTCAAATTAAGAATATGGTGACATGTTAATCTCTAAATGATTTTATGACTACTGTTACTCACACAATGATTTTTGGTTTTAGTCAATGGCTGGATTCCAAGGAAGTCATAGTGACTATGAGAATGATGTACATGGTGGTAACGGTGGTGGAAATGAGCAAAAAAATGGAATTTTGATAGGCGTAAAAGATATCGTCTTTATGCCAAATCAATTTTCGAAAAATATGATCAACAATATATATATTAACCAATTCCCGGACTCAAAAAATAATAGAAAGGTGATGAATGATAAGAGCTCCAGCAGTGGAGACCATGGAGAAAGGAATCCACAATTTCCATCATGGAGGAAATGTGGAAGGAGACACCCAGGAAAGTGTCTCAATGGGACAAAGAAATGCTTTACGTGCGGGAAGGAAGGATATAAAGTGAAGAATTTCTGAAGAAAAATGAAGAGTACTATGGAAGAAGATAAAAATGGTCCAAAGAGTCCATTTACAGTAATTTGTCGTAAATGTAGGGGACCTGACTATTACCCGAGTGAATGCCCTATTATATAGTATATTTTCATGGTCAAAGAAGAAGCTATGTGGAAATAAATGGTTGGATAAATGTTTAAAAAGTGTTAGTTCTCCTTGTTTATGGGTTTACTTTGGAATAATTTTCTCTTGTATTTGTAACCCTGTAGTTTTCCATGTGAGAATGATATTTGAGGAATAATTGTCTTTTCTCTTGTGGATATAGTTATGAATAACCATTTGGTTTTATATGATCATTAGGTTTGAATAAATTACAAGTTATTATAATTTGGGATGAAAATTCAAGGTATGATATAACATTTGTATTTAAATTATGTTATTTTGAGGAATTTATCTCATTTTGGTAATATTATAAAATATAGTTTTTGAAAAAGGACAACACGTAGACCGTGTGACAACCCGTCGCATCGGACAAAGCTGTGGGCATCGAACCCACAACCAAAGTGCGATTGAGACTTATCGCCTACCACTGGACTACGTGAAGTCCCTGGTTAGTGTGACTATTATTTTTAGTTAAATAATTTTATTGATCAATAATAATTTGATTTGGGATCTTATGTGTTATCAAATGAATACCCTTAGTATAGGAAAATGATTTGGTGATTAGGTGATAAATTTTATTTTGGAAGTTGTTCGCTTTGTTGAGAACACTATATGCCAAAGGAAAATATAGTAGTATGGGATTTCATTTGAGGAGTAATGGTGGATTTTTTTCGATGTTTTTATTGTGGATCTATAGTGATTTGGGTAATTTATGGAAATGATTAACCTATAATAAAGAATATGTGATTGTGTTAATTACTTTTAAGTATGTGACTTTAAGAGTAGATAATGTTATTTGGAGATACAATTTAACGTGGAATACTACATTCTTATAAGTTTTGGGTTTCAATATTAGTTTGGATTAGAGTGAAGGATTTTAAGGAAAATTTATTATTGAATGGTATTTATTTAACTTTGGGGGATTGTTGGTTTAATTTTAGAAATTAAGATTTGTATTTTTTTTCTCTAATTGAATATACATTTGGGGGATCATCAGATCTTATACTAACCATTTTGGTTTTGATTAATCTCTAAAGACAAGTTAAATATATAGTTTATCCTACATGGATCATGTATTTCTATATAAGTTTAATCTAGCTCTTTTATTGTGACCAAGTCTTCTCGAATACTCATTGTTCAAAAAAAAATAAGTTAGTGGTAAAAAGTTATTATATAATGAAACTCTACTTAAAAAGTAAGTATATCTCTTTATGTTCTTAGTCAATATCATAAATGAATTCCTTGTCCTTTTGTAATGTAACTTAAAACAAAAAAAAATGTTGTCCGTTTACTTTCTTACTAGGAGACTAATGGTCGTTTGCCCCAACACAAGTTTGTGGTTTTCTTATTGTTAACTTTCTCCTGATCATGATTTCTATCCCTCTCCATCAGAACTTGACACTTATTTTATCATCCATATCCATGTTTTCCCACATTGAATCCGAGTATGGGTTATCTTGGTTGACCTTTATACCTCTTTTTCTTTCTTTTAAAGTGATAGTTTTATTGACTCTTTTTCCGATGTGGGAAATTCCATTATATTCCAAAGAAAAATTTTAAAAATTGCGAGGATGCAATTTATTGAAGGATGGGAGAATGTAACACCCCAAGTTTCCCCGGTACGTTTCCCTTCGAATAATGCAATGGCGTGCATTGTACGCAACTTCGAGATTTTAACGCACCGCAACCAATCAAACTAGACATTATGAATAGTAATACCTAATTTTTGAAATCTTATAAATTCTATCTCTCAAAATGGAATTCATTTTTGGATTCGGAATATCGAAATTATCCTAGGGTTAAATTTTGGTACTTTTCGGATAACTTTCATATTTTGATGAATAGTGAAAATTACTAAATTTTAATTAAAAAAAACTATTTTAATAAAAATAATTAATAGTGATAAATTATGAATTTGAGTGGTTTTAAAGTATATTTAGAATATATTTTTACCATGTAATACAATGTGGGTCATTGAACATAATTTCACATTTAAACCAGACATAAACAAGTGCCAATCTTTTGATAGTTATTATCTCTTAAAAACACGCTTTTTGTTTTAACAACAGGAATTAATTTTAAATTAATTTCTGCCACTTCTATTTTTAGAATTTGGAAAAATGGATTCCATATTTGGAATCAGGATGTTCAAATTGTGTAAATAGGTAACTTTTTTTTTAGACATTTTGAATAATTACTGCGCTAAATATTTTATTTACCATGGTTAAGGGTAAATCCGGTAAATAAAGGTTAAAAAAATAATATTATAATAATACTAAATTACCCTAAAACGTGTCCTAGCCTTATTGGTGGATACATGTTCGACCATAGGCATATTTGGGTCCATTTGCGGACCCCATGGAGCCACTTGTAGGTGATAGGGACACTTTATTTTAATTAAGTGAAAATGAATACAAAAATGATACAAGCATATATCTTTTAGAAAAACAATTGTTACATAGGGTTATATATGTTGGATTTTAGACTATAAATATTCATTAGAAATATAAAAAGATTTACTACATAATTATATTTTATTTATAATTTTTAAAGATTACATAATTTAATATATTTATGACACAATGGTGATGAAGTAATTACCATAATAGTGAAAAATTATAATAATTGATATTATAAATACCCAAATAAATATAATTTGAGACTTTTATTGAATTAAAATAATTTTATAGGATACTATGACATATTAGGATTCATTTAATTAACTTATTTCGATGTAATCATTCTGTTATGAGTTTCCCAAAAATCAACTATTGAATAGTGTAAAAATTGACATAAAAGAGTTCTTAAAACAAATAATATATTATTAATTGATATTAAATTCCTAAAAATCTAAGGTGCGGCCAAGAAACTTATATCATGATAGGTTAATCATTAATGGACCACTTGGGGGTCGCTTGGATGTATATAGTAAGTTTATTAACCATATTATATAAAAATACAAAGAGACATTGTAAAAGTGAAACTAATTAACTTAGGGTTATTACTTAAATATAAGGTTAATATAAGTACCCAAACCTGTCTAAATTCTATTGGTTGAGTGGTTTTCTACCTATCCCCACATTAAAATTTTAATAATCAACTTTGGAGCCATTAGAAACCGAATATTAATTTATTATAAATTAATATTTCAAGCTTTTCCAATGGTGCCCCTCACTCCTCTTATAAAAGGGCACTCCTCCTTCTCATTTCTTCACACCTTAAAAGCCTTTTGGTTCGGCCAAACTCTGCCCAAATACTATCCCAACTTCCCTCACTACATCCTAGAGGCCTTAGTTTGATCAGAAATCTAACCTAAGGAGCCCTTTTGATCAAATCAAAAGGAAGAACCCGAAGAAGTGGTAATGTTTTCACCACCCCTTTTCAAGTTCCTTTCTTCTTCCACATCTTCTTTCTTTGTTATTACCATTTTAAAATAATAGCTCCAGTATCTCACATATACTTTGATGTTATTATAAATATGGTACAACCATATTCAGTATTCTATCCACCCTTGGAATAACATGTCACCATACGTGTGTACGTACGACTTACCGTCTCCACGTCGTGGTGTAATTGTTATTCAATATATTATTATTTGGATGGGTATAATAATGACGTGTAAATTATTTAAATAATAAATATAACATGTTAATTATTCTTTATATATGATATACCATCCATTTATATATTATTTTAATATAAAAAGAATGATATTGTCGCTCGTGCGTACGTACGGACTTCCGTCACCACGAATGCGATGAGATTCATTATCCATCGTATCCATTCAAGTATAATTATCATTTGATGATTTAAAAATGATGTTTAAGGACTTGATATAATTCTGGGTATGAATAAGATACAACAAACATGTCTTATGTAACAAAACATATAAAAGAAAACGAGTAAGTTAACACCCGAAACGACGATAATTCTAAGATATTATTAACAAATCAATGTTAAAAGATCATATATGATATAATATTAATATATATGATTCTTTTATAATTCAATAACAATTATTTCACCATTATACAAGAGGTTAACCTACCGTCGACCAAGGAAAAAGTACAAAGTAAGGGATTTTCTTATCTCACTTTCAATTCCGTGAGATTTCCATTGTTCACCACTAAATTATTGAAAGTGGTGTATTGTGTACGGCCATTTGATATATATTATCACGATTCTCTTTATATTCATGTTATTCTGTAAATCATTTGGTGGTATTAACTTTTGGCCATACGACTCAGTTGATTAACGTGGTAAGGATTTTCTTATCTCACTATTAATTTCGTGAGAATTCCATTGTTCACCACTTATTTATTGCATGTGGTGTATGTGTACTGCCGATGATTTTATTCATTGTGTAATATAATTTAATTTATGGGTATTTACATCATCATTGTATGATCCTTATTTCATGGGTGCATGTTTCATAAGTTACCAAATGGATAAGGGAATTTGAAATTTCAATTTCCAATTATTCGGCTTTACGCAAACTTCATTGATTATTTTACTCCGAGATTATGTGTGGAATTACTATTAATTTTCTTATCATATTTTCCACTCCCCTTTCTGTGGATATACTTTTGATACACATAATCAATCCATTGATAAATTCTCAAGTGATCGGTATGAACTTGATAAAAGTAATTTTAACTCAATCTACATTTGTTGAGTTAAATATCCAATTCATTGGTGTTGTTTTTATAAGAATATGTGTGAATGTCATCTGATTGATTTACACTAAATATCCAATCATATTGAGTGTATTTATATTTTTCACACATAATTATGTCGTTGATTTATCATTAACCTAAGGATACGGCTTTTATGAGAGATTTCATCTCAATTTAAATTCCATTGATACTTCTTTGTTGTTATACACCAAATCACTTTTATGTGGTGTATATAATGTACATTGACATAGTATATCATGAATCCCTTTATTCTCATGATATTACAAAGTTTTGATTACCCCAATTATTTGTATTCAAGTGTCGCTCTTTTGGTTAGAATCTCTAAATAAAATACCATTTTTAAATATTTTAAAGACTTATTCTTCTAAATCTTTGTCATTAATGTCCATGTTTTAAAAAAATGGTTTTAAGGATTTATTTATATGGACATTAATGTTTTAAAATTAAAACTCCTTTTAAAAGTTTCAAAGTGGTATGGGACACTTTGATTCAAAAATCTATGTCTAGATGGCTTCTTGACAAATAATGTGACTTTTAAATGTTTTCAAGAAAAGGGGGATATTTCTCTCAAATAGTTTTGATGATTATTTTCATCTATGTCAAAATCCTTCATTATTCTTGATTGAGTTTAATGTGATACCATACAATCTTACATATTGTATCGAATGAGTTATGTTTGACTGTGGATGTGTTATTTTTATACCATTCATGGTTTGTGGTAAAAGTATTGACATTTCGTATGCTAATTTTAATACGAATGTTTATGTTATGTTTAAACCTGTTCATATGAGGAATGCATTGGACTTAATAAGTGACGGGTGGAGCCCGCTATAGCTCCTTGATGCATCGGTAGGTCTCATGAGACAAACTAATGTCTTGGTACAAGGCCTTGGCAAAATCATATTTGTAGTCTTGGCATGAGGCCTTGGCTATGTGGTAATGATAGTCTGGCATTATGCATTCCATCATTATGAAAGTGGTTCTTGATTTTGCATTTGATTATTCTATTAGTAGAATATCCTTGTGAATAAGTTAATGGCATTATTTCATTTTATTTATGCCATACTATGTTGAAAGTTCAAGTTTGAAAGGCTTTTGTTTTAGTTAAACATTGCCTTAAATGTTTATTCTTATTTATGAAAGTTTCCGCTATATTTTTATCCTTACTGGGCATTTGAGCTCACCCATTTTCTATGTTTTATTTTTCCCAGGAAGTGAAGAAGTAAATTATGAATGACCTGCAGGGATATTATGTGGGGATATGAGTGTGGATTATGGAGACAATATGTTGTTGTAGTAGTTTTTCATTTTACGATGTAATGTAAGACTTATGAATATATCTAATGTTTCCAAGGCTACTAAACCAATCGGTCTTTCGAGATTTGATCTTTCTTGTGATCATGCCAATATTATGTAATAATGCACCGACTCTGGGTATCTAGGGTCGGGGCGTTACAAGGGGGATGGATGTAACATCCCATGTAAATAATTAGAAAGACATTTTCATAATTATTAATATTTGTAAATTTAATATTAATTTTACATTAAAATGGATGCTATGATTTGATGTCATACCTGAAACTCAACAATGAGTTTCTTTGAAATCTTATATTGCACACAATACAGAGTCATACTGAAAAATAATAATAAATATTATTATTTTAAATAGTAGTTAATTCCTAAGCGTTGTAGTGTCTAGAATGAACAGTACTAAATAAATATGATTATAAATGTTTGTTAAATGTTTTTAAATTTATCTAATAAATGATAGAGCCTTAAAATAAAAAATAACCTAATCTTATGCACAAATACTATAATATTCTTTAAAAAGTCGATTTACCACCTTTTAATGGAGAACCCTATTTAAATATAATTTTGGTCACTTTTATATGTCATATTTGACCAAATAAAACTATTCTTAAGAATTGGGGAACCAAAATTTACTTTGTGTTATTTTTTTGGAATTTTTCTGATAAAATTCATTTTTTAATGAATATTGAAAAATACAGTATTTTATTTCAAATACGCCATTTAATGTAATTTATTTATATTGTTAGATTATATTTTTATGTGTTTTAGAATGAAATTAAATTATATTTTTACCATTTAATCCAATTTTGGTCATTGGAATTAATTTTACTTTGAAATTGGGCATAAACAAGTGTCAGTCTTTTGATAGTTATTGTTTCTTAAAAACACGCTAATTGTTTTACAAAAAAAATTAATTTTACATTAACTAATGCAACTTATATTTTTTTAATTTCATAAAATAGGAATAATTTTCGAATTAAGAATATCAAATATAGCTTAGACTGTATTTTTGGTATTTTTCTGAAAATCATCAATTTTTGATGAATAGTGAAACCCCTCAATAGTAGTTAAAAACTAACTTTTTGATTAAATAAAATTTTATCGCTTCTATGAATTGAAATCCAAAAATCAGATATACATGGTTGTTATTATAATGTAAAATTGGTTTCAATGAGATGAAAATGATTTTTTGGTAAATAATATCTTTTGACTTTTATTTGCCGTAGTTAAAGGTAAATAGTTTAATTCAAGGTAAAAAAAATATCATAATAATAACAAACAACCTTAACATTTGCACTAACATTATTGGATGAGTCAAGGCTGACCATGTGCATATTTGGGTCGATTTTGAGACCCCATTTAGCCACTTATGAGTGACAATGACACTTTATTTTAATTAATTTAAAGTAATGAAAAAAAATGACATAAACAAATATATTTTAGAAAATTAATTTTTACATATGGTTATATAAGATATCATTTAGACAATAAAAATTATTTGGAAAGCTAAAATTATTTTATACATTATGTTATTTTTTATAATTTTTAGACATCAAATAAATTAAATTTTTTATGACACAAAAATGATGCAGTATTTACCTAATTAATAAATTATTTAAATACAAAATATTATAAATATTAAAATAATATCCAAAACCAGTCCAATTATTATTGGATGATTTTATTTCGACAATTAGTCATCTTATATTCTACTTTATTTATTTTTGGACCTTTTTAAACTGATTATACGTTTAAAAAAAATAATTGTTTAAAACATTCCTAATGAACCCCTCCTCCCCCTTATAAATAGACACCACTTCTACCCAATTCCTCACAAATCTCAAGACATTTTTCTCATCCAACCTCTACCCAATTAATCCCCTTACATACTTCTCCTCCTCCTAGATTCCTTACCTTAGTCAGAAGGCACTTCAAGATGTCCTTTTGGTTCAAACCAAAGGAAGTTACTTAAATAAAAGGTAATGATTTCTCTTAAATTTTTTTTACTTATCTAACCCATAACTTATTTTTTTCATTTATTTTATAACCACACTAGTATTCTCAATATATTATGATGTTTTTTTGAGAATTATTATAACTATATTTTCACACACCTCCATCTAATGGGTGAAAAACATACTGTTTCGTTTGATGGAAAACTAACGCCTCACAAAATGATGACTGTTCGATTATCTCCTACCGCCTAACATGTTAGAAATTAAGATGGAACTGTATTTATATTTTATTTATATTATGTTTATGTTTTCCTTATTCCTCTTTATTATTCATTTATAGCATACCTTTATGGTTTCCATTATGGGTAAACATGATAATTTCATTTGAGAATGTGCGGACTACCTTCTCATCAAGGTGATATGATTCGTTCATGACATACATTGAACATATAAAGGATGTATTTAATGAAATTATGTAACATAAATATTATATGATATTATACTATAATTATAATATATTAATGTATCACTATTTTTTCATTCCATTAAAAATAAAATAGGAATGATAGTAGTGTTCATGCGTACCTATGGCTTACCATCGCAATGAACTGTGTGTTTCATTTATTAACTTCAAATTATTTGGAATATTAATGATACATATACATTGGATATATATGATATATATGATATATAAAACATGAATTTCATTCTCGATATAATGGAATTTTTACCACATAGAAAAATTGTAATTATAAGAAGTTCATTTTTTACTCAAGTTTCGAACATCGATAAAATATACAAGATGAACTCAAATTATTAACTAATCATAATAGATAGATAATAAGTGATATAAAATTAATAATCAACTCTATTTATTTTTAATGATGTAGAGATTAACTTAAGTTTATTATTTCGGAAGAACACAGATCATAAGAGTCAAGTCAGACATGAGGTAAGGTGGTTTCTTATCTCACATTTAATTTCCATAGATTTCTATTGTTCGCCACATAATTACTGAATGTGTTGTATTGTGTGCTGAAATTATATATATATTATAATGTTTATCTTTATATTCATCATATTCTTTGATTCATTTTGTGGTTATTAACTTTTTGTTATATGACTCGATTGATTATGATGTGGTAAGGAGTTTTAATCTCACTTTTTATTTCCGGGAGATTCATGCAATATTTTCCATTATTAACATTTGTGTGGTGTATGTACAGCCCATTATTGTGTTCTTTTTGTAATATACTGTAATTTTTGGGTATTTACATATTCATAGTACGATCCATCTTTCATGGGATTTGTGTTTCGTATGATACAAAATTGTTAAGGGAAATTTTCACCATTCTCTTTTTAAAAGACTTCCATTTGTTATGAATTTTAATTTACATATTTATATTTTGGGATATGTTCTTTTATTTTCTTATTTTTGTAAATTTTATTTCCATGTGGTGAGAAACTCTTTTCTATCTCATCAACTCATTTCCTGATTTTTAATGTGACACTGTTAGATAGTGGAATTTTAATAAAGGAACTTCTTTACCCAATTTAAATTATTTGGGTTAAACTTATACTTCGCGATTATGTCATGATATGAATATGTGTGAATGACCTATGAATGATATAAACATAATATCCACTTACATTGGGTGTATTCTTATTTACCACAAATTATTGTGTCATTTATTTGTCCTTAATCTAAGGATATGATCTTTGTAAGAGACTTCATCTCAATTTCCTTTCATTGAGGAGTATTTTTTTATACATAATATTCCTTTATACAGTGCATAAAACCTTCTGACTTTTACTTTTATTCAAAAGGAATCTTTTCTCTACAAAATGTTTTACTAAATGACAAAAAGTATGTTTGTTTTTAACGTATGCGGTGACAACAACATTTTCTCCATCACGAGTATTATTTTATCTTTGTCTTCCTTAACAAGATGTAATGTTTTTAAATGAAAATAAATACCATATACTGTTTTATGTATTCTTGTATTGAAAATGGGGTTAATAAATGATTATTTTATGTCAATATATTTAAATGAAATACTTTTATTGAAATGTGGAATTGTTATCATTCCTTTATTTTGGTTTTATGTGATAGATTTTATAATGGTACTTGGAAAATTGAATAGTGGTTATGTGATAAACATAATTATGGGTGGTGTCGCGATTAACTAGGACAAGTGGTCACATTATAACCTCCAATGCATTAGGTATGGAAGTCGGTCGTATGGTTATTCTATTTAGTGATAAGTGAGGAAGTTGATTGTACGGTTATTCCACATAGGAATGTTTATGTCCCATGTTACCTTTATATGTTATGTGTTCTTTATATGGGTTTTTCTGGTAATATTTAGGTTTAAAAAGGGTATGAAATGATCTTTTTTTCATTGAAGAGTATTTAATACTTCTTAAAGGGGAAAAGTATTACTTATGATAAAGTATTCATGGAATACTTGCTGTTTTAAAAAACTAACAGTCAAGGATGGTATCAAGAAAAATTCATATTGTCTAAAACATGGAATGAGACATGTCTCATTTATTCATGAGCTTTTATTTTATAAAAAAATGGAAACGGAGTAGAACTGTCTACTTTGTAATTTTTTGGATGTAATGTAATGGTTATGCCTAATTCTCTAAAACACTACACCTGAAAAGACCCTCAATGTGAATTATTCATTTAATTCATGATTATGAAATATTTAAGGTCGGGTCCTTACACCTAGCCTATTAGAGGTGTTCATGGGGAGTCACACTCAGTATTATGTTGGTCCACGTGGGTCGTGAGTGCTTTGGGTCTTGATAGAGTGGTATCATATGTGGTTCATCGTTAGGTTGGGAAAAATAAATACAAATGTTATCAGGGTTTTTGGGAACAAAGTGAAATGATGTTGTGGTTTCTCGAGTATAGTTCTCATGATAGGAAACCTAGTGATTTTTTCATAGAATATGTATCCAAACACTATATATTTGACTACCTAATTTCCATCTCAATTGGTCAAGAAATCAATTTTAGTGAAAAAATAGAACATATGTAACATTAGATTGAGTATTTTGACATTAATTTTATTCTCAATTAGGATACCTAGATATGCTCATCAAACCATCACACATCTTATTAATCATAAATTTTCCTTTGCAATGACCCCCAACAGGGAAGAAAATATAGTTTCATGAATATGAAATATTTAGTGATGAGAAACTAGTTTATGGGACTATTCGTGATGTGTTCTACCATGGTCAGCATGGGTAAGTAATTCTATCCCACGACCTATGTGTGGATCCACCTCCAATCATCTTTAAGGATGATCAAATTCATGTTGGGAAAATGATATTCCTAATATATTAGGATAGTGATATGTGAAGTATTTGGAAATTACATGATTTCCATTTCCAAATACTACTCTTGTTTCACAATGAGAAATACCTCATACATAAATGGATTTTGATCAAGGTAGTAACATGGGTTTTCTGACTTTTGTAGACCCATGATGACCAGATGGTATCCCTTTCAACCAGTAATTTTCATAGAGCATAATGGTGTTTTTTAGGGTTTGATCACCCTTAAAAATAGTTAGAATATTTTCTCATGGTTAGAATTATATCATTTTACCATGATTTTAATTATCCATTAGATTATAATCTAAGAGAATCTAATAGATTCTTAATACACTATATGGTGATATGTCAGATGCTAAGTATGCTTTGAGTTTCAGTTACCTCACATCATAAACTATAAATATGTATTAAAATTGATACTTTTAGACATGTTTTTTTGATATGAGACATCAAAAATACAGCTGAAATAATTTAGTCTCCATTATCATTTCCACATATACTAGGGATCTATATGAATACATTGTCAAGTAAAACATTCTTATAAAGGGATGTCTAGTAGTAGGAGTTGATATAGGACATCGTGCATCTAAGTAATTTGTAAAAAGAACGTTTACATTGAAGGTTTAGTCCTCCTTGAGATGGGTAATATTATTTTTATAATTGGAAAGATAAAATGGCTCATGATTTCATGAACCAGTGTTATTTAGAGGATGCTCATCCTGTGGACATATGTCTATAGAAGAAGTTGCATTTTGGTCAACGATATCCCAATCGTGTCTAGGGTGTACCCCAAATAGGATGTACTGATATTGGAGTAGGTGAATTCCCCTAGGTATTAGGTACATGTGGAGGGTTATTATTTGACCAACTCTCCCCACCAACCTGAGATGGCTGATGATTGGCTTAGAGGGATGGTGGTTGGGGGAGCAATTGGTTATTGGCTATGGTGGGATGTGACCAGGCCACTTGAGAGATTATTTAAAGAATTATACAATCTAGATCCTATAGTTTTCAAAATAGGATCATGTAATTCCTTTAAATATATATCCCATGTTAATGAGTTATAAATTCCTATATATTCTATGGAACATCTATTACGCATAGGGGTTTCTACTGGGAGTGATTCTTCAATATCATACATCAACTATTAGCTAGTATGACTTTTCTATCAGAGGACATATCTTTTCATGGGACCTCTTATTCATTATAATGAATCCATTTGTTTTTATTCATGGTATGGAATTTTTTTGTAGTTCATTCCTAGATAAACAATCACCAGATTAAATATTGATATCTTCATGCGGATTCAATGATGTTCCCCTTCATAGTAGGGAATGATCTTATAGGAGAGTGAGTTGGAATCAAAAGAAGGATGGTATATCTTAACACCCACCTATGGGTTGGTTTTTCATTTTGTGCTAATATCTCAGTAGACATTGTCCCTTCAATGGTACTAGAGGCTTTTATGGACAACTTTATTCATGTTGTTTTTATACTACCATTGATGCGGTAGATCAACTTATGCCTCAACATTCACCATGGAACTATGCCATTGTTTAATACAGTATATCAGATGGCCCCTAATGAGATTAGGGATTTATGGTTTTAGTCATAAGCCCTTCAAGTGAAAGTAATTATCAAAACTAGTAGTTCCCATGGGCATCTCTAATGTTATTTTCCAAAAACTATTGTAGGATTTAGAGTATTTGTTTGGAATATCACCAAATGAATCATTTGATGCTATGGAAATAAGTACCCCTTGTTGAGTGTTTAGAACTTGTTTCATATGATTAATGGAACAAGATGGTACTTAAAGGATAATCTCAGGTTTGGCTACAATCAGTTGAGGTTTCAAAAGGGTGTTATTCTAAATAAGTATTTATGAGGTTTGTATAGGAATTATAAGATTCTTGAGATGAATTTTTATTGGATGATTACCCCAATTGTGTTCTTTTATCATATAAACCAGATTATTTCCCCATTTTTCTACTGGTTAATGGTTTTTATTCTTGAAAATATATTCATTTACTCTCCATTGTAAGAAGAGCATATATTGAAATTGATCATGATCCTCGAATTACATTAGGATAGCCAATTATAACGTAATCTTTGAATGTTTTATTTTTTGATCTGAGAGGATCTCCTTTTGGGGAAGGATGACTCTGATAATAGTTTATATATGGTTATAGTAAAGATTCATATAGTTCTTTCTTGGGAATATTCCAAGAGTGTGTTGGAGGAGTGGAGTTTCCTTGGATTAAATATGTAATATTAGATTTTTCAGGATGACATTTCCATGAATTCAACCCCTTTGATTTCCTTGATGAGGAAAGGGGAAAAAATTTCTTGGACTGAGTGGAATCCAAAATCCTTTGAGGAGATGAGTCGAAGGATAACGATTGATCATGCGATGAGACTGGTATAGGAGGGAGTTTTTAAATTAGTGCTTTTAAACACCACCAAGATGAAATTTGGTGTGTTCGAATATAGAGGCGGTAAGTGGTCGCATACATGTCATGGAAGATTAGACACCATGAGTAGAATTATGTGACTCATGAAATAGAGCTTGCAGGGGGGTAGACTGTTGTTTGAAGACGTGGAGGAATTATCTTTTAGGTGAGTGTTTCATTAGTTACAAAAACAACTAGGTTCATAGATACGTATTCACTTGGAGAGATCTCAAATAGACATAGAGGTGTTGGTTAGAGTTTTTAACGGACTATGACATTGAGATAACATATACACCAAGGAATGGAAATATTTTGTTAGATTCCCTTAATAGGTAATCCCATTCATGCTTGACGGAGGAGTTATTAGAGCATTTATCCTTGTTGTAGGTCAACTTTGTAGAGAAGAGGTGAAAATATTTTATTCCATCTATGGTGGTACCTCCACCCCATATTTATTGAGTGAAAAAGGCTCAGTTTAGAGATTTTTTCAACGGGGATTATCTTACCAACTATTCTTATTAGATTTAGTAGATAGAATTTATGAAGTTGTAGAGAACAATATCATTATCAATTGAAAGATGGAGGTTCTGGACATGTTTCTTATTTCGTTGTTGACAGAGTTACATACCTCCCCCTTAAACATACATCTAGGTGTAAAAATGATGTAAAATAACATTTGGTGATAGTTTTAGTGGGATGCAATGAGGTGAATAATTGATGAGTTTGTTTCCTGATTCCTCACATGTCAACATTTCATTGCTAAAAATCATGTACCAACATTTTTGACTCATAATTTTAATATCAGATAATATTTTATAAATGGTATATCATTTTATTTTATATGGGCCTTCCATCTCAATGACGGATCACTACTCTATTTGGTTAATTTTTTTCTGACATACAAAAACAACAAACATTCTTTACACTTGGGATTAATGTACAGTTATGAGTTGGAAAATTTAAATGTGATGGAGATTTTATGGATTAAATTTATATCAATAATGATCTTCTACAACGATGATGTTCAGTTCATATCAGGGTTTTTGAGAAGTTTTAAGGATTATTTGGGGACTCCGATGCGGATTTTTAGGGATTTCAACTGCCATTATTTTGTCCATACTAATTATACTATGTAGGTTTTTGAAAATGGTATGAGAGCGTGTGTGTTGGAATTCATACAAATGTGGGAGTACCCATTTCAATTATTGTATATTTCTTACAATAAATATTTTCACTCCAATATCATTTTGGAACAATTTGAATAACAATCTAGAAAACTGTTATTTTAACCCTTAGGTTGGAATAATATTTGAGTGAAAACCCATGTTTGGCCAAATCATGTGAAGGAAATGACATATACGATTCAATTGGATCCTGAGTGTATGATAAAATCCTAGAAAAGATATAATTATTATGCAGAAGGATGACGGATCCCTTTAGAGTTCATGAAGAGAGATGTTTTCTTTATTATTGTATCTCGAATATGATGAATGTTTAGATTTGGATGGGGAGAATGCTCTTCCTAAGGTTCAATATTCCATTATATATCTTATGGAGGTTTCATGTGGTTTTTTCACACATGGACTAACCATCACTATTAGATCAACTGCATAATTTCTTCCTCATGTCACCATTGGGAAAATACATATATAAACCATGTCACATTTAAAATTTCGGTGATTTTTTTGTCATGTATTACTGATGTTTTGTTGAAGATGTTGGTTATTATATATATATAATACAGTGTTTTTTTGGTGATCAATCATAATTTCTCAACATTATTATCAACATGAATCCATTCAGAAACTAGAATATTTTTTACACTATTATTAAATAGAGAAGACATGTGTTATGTAGTTTACACTTTGTTTACAAAATAAATAGAGATGATTTTAATTCCATGATATTTATAATTTTTTGTCAAGAATAATATATATTAGTGACCATCTATAAATATAATTTTATATGGTTTTGTTGAAGAATAATAAATCTGAGTCATGGGTTGGCATATTATATTACCGGAAATGGATTTAAATATATGATCCATTTATAATTTTTTTGGTTGGCATTCAATAAAAAAAATATCATAAACGCACATTCTTCTTATGAATGTGTACAAAGAGAACATATTGGACACATTCCCAAGGGACCAGACATGAGATAACCATCAGCGGTATATGATGCAGTCTATGCAGAGTGTCCACAAGAAGTGGACAAGAGTGTGTATATAGCATCCAAAAAATCTCACTATAAGGTCATCCTATATAGGTCTCGTAGACCATATGGTCAATAGCCTTTGATGTGTTTGTTGTGTATCAGGGTTCTTACCCAGGTGACGGATTAAACAAGTGTACAGAACCAAAAAAGTTGTTTACCAGTGTTCAACCACTCTAGAAATTGATGTGGGATGAATTTAACACATCACTATTCATGTGATTAAAGTATAAAGACATATCATGTCCATATGATCCAAGGTGATCGGAATATCATTCAGAATCTTTGCATTCATAATCTTCACTAAAAATAAAGGATGTCGCAGTAGTGATATTGGAGGTCTTGATAGTATTTGTGGTCATCGAATGAACCAAGGACCATGAAGAACATCCTATGTAATTTTTGATGAATTTTTGAGATGTTAAATATGTGATGAGATTCATACGAAAACTTCTTTCATATAAGAGATATAAAAAAGAAGGATATTTGTTTAAAAGAAAAACAAGGTTGTACAAGGTTGTCTGTATTCATGAATGAACTTCATGCTATTGTGAAAATGAGTATCATGCAGTCCTTATCCCATGAATGTGAAGATATCAACACACGGAAGAAACATCGAGGACCCATTTTTTTGTATACTGTTTAAAGAATTTATATTTGATAACCCCATTCATTTATGGGAACTATGGTCCAAAATAAATAATATATATTTTGATGATGTGAAAGGTGGGTTAATTCTCATTTATAAAAGGTAAATATACTTTAATGAGAGGGGTGGAATATTTATTATAATATATAACATTTCCTATAAAAAACAGAGAATATTTAAACCCTCTTGGTTTATGAGAATGTTTCCATGATTGTTCTGCCAAAAAAAATAAGGTAAGATATCATTGAACTATGGGAATGATAATTATATAGTAAATGTTAA
Organism: Viscum album; assembly: GCA_963277665.1. Classification (NCBI taxonomy): domain Eukaryota; kingdom Viridiplantae; phylum Streptophyta; class Magnoliopsida; order Santalales; family Viscaceae; genus Viscum; species Viscum album. The sequence continues at coordinate 1,090,119,580 of OY728157.1, read as the reverse complement.
TTTGAATAAACTTATGTAGCGAAAAAACACTCATGTTTATGAGATACTATCATGTGATATTCTCTTTGTTTGTGCAAACTAGTTTTTTTACACAATAATTAAAACATAACTAAATGAGAAAATAATGAACATACATAAATTAATTACTTGGGATAAGTTTATTTGATATCACAATAAACATCCATGAAGGATTCTTAAAGAAACTCATGGGATAGACATGGAAAGTGTGTTTCAGAAATAAATATTGAGATGTTCTCGCATATTCTTGTGTGAAGTAGGTATCTCAGTCTGTGCATGCATGTGTAAATGCCTATGTGGAGGTTAAAGGACTTTATTGTGATCATAATTCAAATAAACTTGTGACTAAAAAATAAAATGAGAATATAAATTTTTAAACAAAAACACACACACACACACACACATATATATATATATTCAAGATAGGGTTCATGGTGTAGTCAATGAAATGGATGCTTCTAATTTCTACTGGTCAAGAATATAAAATTTTAAATAAGTAATTTCATAAAAACCTTGACTGATGAAGTATATGTAGAATAGTTATAGATTATAAAATTCTATTAGAGAATATTATACTATTATATTGAACATCATTATTACAAAATTTAATTGTTCTAGGATCACATTCACTATTATTTGAAATTATCACAACTGTTAGTTTATACATTACAAGGTGTATCCATACATAAAGGATTTATTTCTACTGGTTTTGTTTGGTGAGGATCATTTCAAAACCTTTCCCAGGACTAAAAACACTTATTGGGTAGATAAACATGTAAATACTTATATTCATAGGGTTGAGATTGTGTTCATTTATTCTAATGAATTTATATATATTTAATAGTAGGATAAGGCTATTTCATCGGAAATATATTTAAATTGGTTCACTAATTCACACAATCCTACTCTCAGTTATCAAACATATCCTTTTTTGGAATTTCAAGTGTTATTAGTGAAAATTTTCCCATTAATGAATATTTTATAATGTTTTTTGAATGTTCTTAACTATATAAATAATAACTGTATTCTTGTATTTGTTGGGAATAACTATTATATCTATGAATAAATAATTTTTAATTATGTTATGTCAACTTATGTTAATGTTATTGACATTATTCATGATTTTTATCTGCTTCATATTGATTTTTTTTGTAGCTACTCTTGACAAAAATATGGAGAATGAAGGTTTGTCCAGAAATGCTGAAATATGAGTTGACATAAATTATTACAAAATTTATAAAAAAAATAAAGGGAAAACAATATTATTAAAAGAGAAATCATTAAAGAAATAATTATGATTTTTTTAATATGAATATAAGTCTATATGAGAGATTTATTTCATCAAAAAATTGGTTGATAAAAAGAATAACATCAATATAAAGGATGAATAAATTTTGAAGGATAATTAGGTAATAGAAATATAATTCTCAAAACATTCTTATTAAAGTTATATATGGGATTAAAAAAGTAAAAAACTCAAATTATGATTTTGGCGAATTTTTATATAATTATGTAAATAAGAAAAAGGTATATGATCAGAATTTAATGAATCCTAAGATGATAATATATATAACTAACAAAAATAAAGAAGAATAACAGAATCTTCTATGGCATCAAATATTGAACCAATTTATCTAAATGTTTTGTTGGGACTGAGAAGAAATCTAAAAAAATAACAAAATATCAAGTGATGAATGTAGCTTCTTGGTGAAATAATGTTCCAAAGTACATATTATGAATGTTTATGAAAAACATGTGCACAACTCTGTTGACATGATAGATATAAAAGGAAATATTATTTCTATGGATATATATGTAATTGGGGATAATTTTTTCTTATAGAATATATGTGTTTTTTTAATAATAATAATTACAAGTAATATAAGAGAAGATAGAGGCAAAATTTAATAGAGATTCATCCCACTCAAAAATACCTGAGAACGGATGTCTAAAAATTAAAAATATATTTCAACCCATGTATTCTTTCTAAATGATTTTATTATCCAAAATATGATGAAAATATAATATATTATGATACCATCACTAAGAATTTTATAGAATTAATCTCAAGAACAATATGAGAAGAAAGTGTAAAACATTGAAAATGACATCAGTTTTGAAACTACTCTCAAAGAAACAATTGAAGAATGACCTTTGATTTTGAATAGAGGGTGTTTTCTACCCATGAAAAGTGAGATTAAGTTGTTAAAGAATGTGAATGTGTATAAATAAGTTACAGTTACATTTTTCAATGATGATTTACTCGGAATTAATTCCATTGGATTTTATAACATCAATAAATAACAATTAAAATCCAACAGATGAATGTTCATTGATGGGTTGAAGCGAATTTTATTGAGTGTTTCACAAAAATATGATAAAGGTAATTTGTTTTGTAAATATGGTTTATTTTTAAGATAATAGAATGTTGGTAGGATGTTATGATATACCATCAAAATATGGGAAACAGGTTCCATATAGGTGATGTAGAATGTGCATTCTATCTAAGAGTGATCGAAGAAATTCAGATGTGGAATAAATGGTTGTCATATATGTATTAGAGAAATATTATAAATATAACAAGTAGGAAAATTATTTAGGACATACCTAACAATAAAATAATAATATATTGTTGTTGTTCCATATCCTAGTAAGGGAAGACTAAAAATCAATTCAATAGATATTTTAATTACATTCAACTCATCCCTTAGATTTTATTCACATTGAAACTTATGGGATAATGAGGAAGTAGCCAAAAAATTATATTGTCAATTTATTTATTTTATTAATTAATTCAATCAAATTGCATGTATTATAATCCTAAAACATAAAAACGGAGGCCCTCAAAATTTTTAAAAGTTACAAGAGAAGTGCGGAAAAATAATTTTTGTAATCATTGAAGAATATTAGAAATCATAATGATGGAAACATGAAATTGGATAATATAAATATTATCTTTAATGAAAAATGAATTCAACCTGAGTTATTTTTACTATAAAATCTACAACAAAATAAGGTTACTAAAATACAAAATTGATGTTTGGTCGAGATGACAGGAAAATTGTTGATTGGGAACGATATTTCTCAATATTTATTGAGGAAATTTTTAGGAGTAGTATTTTGTGGTCAGAATTAATGATTTTAGATACATGGATCTGATATGACTCCATACAGGATAGATTAAAATTAAAACACATTATTGAAAGATGTAATGCTATTCTACAGTCCTTACATTATAAATATCATGGGTAAGAATCATTGTAATTTTAATCAGATAGGAATTGATGGAATATTCCTTGGATAACCTCCAAATGTTTCAAGATATATATGACATAAAAAAGAAAAGGAAAATTATTTTTTATTCAATAGATTTTAATGTTAATGAAAATGAGGATAAAAAGATTCATAGAAATATAAAATTGTTTTAGTACTGGAGGATGATGCAGTTGCAGATGATCAGTTTGAAAAGGCTATTAATGATTGTAATAATGTTCAATATTATCAAAATGAGAATTCACTTTCTAAAATATCATGAAATAAAAAACATTATTCATCTCATCTTAGGCTATGGAAACATGTTTATGTTCAAAATATCATAAGTGATCAAGGAAAACATGTCCAAACCATACGAACATCATGTTTAGTTTCATGTACATCTTTATATTCAGAATTTGAGCCAAAAATATGTTGGTGATTAAATTGAGCATCATGAGTGGGTAGTATCTATGAATGAAGAATAAAATCAGATTGATATGAATGAAACTTGAGAACTTTTGCCTAAACCAAACAATAATAATGTTATTCGTACAAATATGGTGTTCTAAAACAGGTTTAATTAGGAAGGTGGAGTAATAAGATACAAGGAATGAATCATTTTTAATAATTTCAAATAAATTAAAGTCATTGACATTTGTGAGACATTGTCTCCAATTAAAATATTAGAATATATCAACATAATTCTTTATCTTTATACTCAATGATCTATACGAGCTTCTATATATAATTGTTATTAGTTTTATTTAAATGTGACCTCATTGAAGAAGATTATGTTGAACAACTATGTGGATTAATGATTAAAAAAGAATAATTTTTTGTGTGTATGTTCATGTAGTGTTTTATGGCTTGAGGGACTCTCTAAGGTCACTCTATTTTAAATTGGATACCTTCTTAAGGATGTTTAACTTCAAGAATGTAAATGTTGATAATAATCCATGCATAGAATAAAAACAAGATACATCTATCATTGTAATTTCTTATTCTAATGACATCATATATTTGTGGGATTTGAAGAATAAACTTTTGAGAAGATTTATGAAGACACTATTAATATTTCTGAGATTTTAATACTAGGAGAAAGAAAATAATTTCATGGAATACAAATACAACAAAAGAATAAATTCATATTCTTCTCTGAAGAGATGTATGCTAAATAAGTTCTATTGAATTTTAGTGTCACGACATATCCTCGGGGCCCGTGCTGGGACTACAACAAGCACGCCTCCCATAGGCTAGGGGCTGGCGACTCGAAACAATGGTGTAATACAGATAAAAGGGAACTTATTGCCATTATATAAGTAAACAAACACAACAGAGAACGCAAGACGAAGTAAACACTAAGTGAACTGAGTACAAAAGTAAGTGATGAAATGTAAATGGGCCAGAATACAAACCCAACTGAAAGTACAGTACAATTAAAAATAAAGTACACCAGCAATAAAGTAAATCAGCAACCACCGAGTCGTCCTCTGGCTATCTTACCTGAAGGGTGGGTACAGATGGTCCCCTCAGCTCCCCGGGTCCGGCCATCCGCTCCATGTACGTCCTTCCGGTTAGTCCAACTCCGGATACCGTCTCACGCCTCAAGCCTCAACCATGATCTGTGATGTCCATCGTCTACAACCAACACCACGTAGTGCGGGCATAGCCCATGCAGGGGTGAGTATACAATACTCAGTAGGGACCCCAAGACCCCCGAAGGTCTCGTAGAATCCACAAAGGATAAACCACAACGGAAATATAAAAACATGAAGTATAAACTGACTCTACTTAGATATATACCCATACATATACCTAAGTTATCAATTCCAGCTCATCTCCAACTCACGAGCCCAAGTACAACCTAGTCCACACAGGAAAGCACAACACAATCCAGACAGTAAATAAAGTCAATCATATCGATGATATTGATTGAAAGTCAAGACTCATCTCACACAGGTATACTACTCATGAAGAGGGGTGTAGATGATAGATGCAGCCTCTGAATCATCTCCCATGCCGATCCCATGTAGGATCCAAGTACAGATGTTGTCACTGCCGCACCCACTTAGGACCCAAGTACAGTAACCATCGATGTCGAACCCACGTAGGATCCATGTATAGTCGTCATCACTACCGAACCCACAGAGGCTCCAAGTACAGTCGTACTTGATGCCAAAACCACGTAGGATCCAAGTACAATTGTCATCATCATCGCAGTCGCAACCAGCTCTAGGTTTCTCGCACACATCACACTCGATTCTGGGAGGGTCCCATCCACGAGCCAAGGGGGTTGATACATAAACGTTCACAAATTCCATAGTTGATGTATCCTAAAGTTATGTCTCGTCAATGGGAACTCTATGAAAATAACAGTGCATCAATCGGACACCCAGTCTGAGAGATATTGGCTTTTCCGTTCTAGGGGCTCGGTTAGAAATACATTCGTTTCTAACCCAGCTGATATCCATGTTCATCCAAAACCCACATAGTGTATTGAAAAAGGACCATCTCATTGAAAGAGTCCGAGTGCCGCAGACGGTGCATCGATCAGATGCATAGTGCTTATGTTATTCACGTTTAAGTGAATAACGGGCCTGGCCCCTTTATCCCAGCGGGCCGACGAGTCGGGTTGACCATATTTGATGGGTCCGACCTAGCAGGGGTGTCAGAATGGTCCAAATAATTACATAACCTGGCCCGAAGTGGCACGGCCTAGCCCGGCGGGGCGTGGCCCGACCTGGCTTGGCGCGGCCCGGCTCGGCCCGGCCCGAACCCTCCTCGCGCGGCTCGGCCAGCTTGACCGGTTGGCCGAGCGGGCTCCAGGGGGGGCCCTCCGGTCTCTTACACCAATGGCGCCAGGTGGCACCGCCCTTTCCCAAACCGACCGGCTAGGCGGGCCGGCCCTCGGGTGCACGTGGCCCGCCTGGTGGCCCGCGACTACTTTAGCGCGACACACTTTTGGCGTTGCGGTCTGGCTCCACCGGGCTGGCAGACAGGCTCGCCGGTCCTCTAGAAGGGTGCCCTCCTAGCGCCGCGACAGCTCTTTTCCCGACCAGCTGACGGTCCGGCCGGTTCTTCCACCAAAGCGGCCCATGTAGCGGGCCACGGTTCTTTCCACACAACCGGCGTGACGGTGAAGGTTCCCTTCGCCTAGTTCCCGGAACGACGCGATGACATCGTGCTTCCTCTGTCCTCAATTTTTAATTCCAAAATAATAAACAAGAACAATGGATGGTTGTCGGGCCGTGTTCCTTCGTCCTGCACCCTCCGCGTAAAACGATAGCAATCAGCCATATTCAACAACGATTTCCAATAGGAACGGGGTACATAAACATCCACTTTCATGATTAAACCCCTACCTCTATAATCGATGACGTTCTCCGGGCGTCACAGAAGATAGCGTCATTTCCATCGTCGTAGGTGTGCACCCGAGGAAGGACGATGTTCCCTCTCTTGTCACGAAGGAGAGATAATTAAGGTGTGTCGGCGTTGGAGAATTCCCCACGTTGGTGTCTCTACTCTTGTCATGGAGGAAGAAGAGGATGAGAACCATGGTGGATGAGTTGTTCTTCGATGATGGGTCGATGTTCTTCGTCGATGATGAAACTTCCTTCGTTGAGGATGATGTTACTCAAAAACACTAGTGTTCTCCCAATTCCTCCTCACACAAAAATTCTAACCAAAATAAAATAACGCTTCTCCTTCCTTTATTTTTATTTTCCATGCATTCAAAATTACAAAATTAAAATCCTAATTCACTTCATTAATTAAACCACGAGTTGTCTAATTAATTAAGTGATAGGTTGGAATGTTTTTTAACGAGGGAGAGAGGGAAGAGAAAGAGTTACACATTTAAAGGATATAAAAATTATTGGGAAGTTTCCATGTAATTAACATGGGAGTTCAAATAGGGTTAAGGGGTTATCGAATTTGAAAAGGGTGGAGATCGTGTGGGTCCCACCTCCCACATAACCACACATGGGACATTTAGTGGTTGTGGGCCCAACCAACAACTTCCCATGGGAGAGTATAACTTCCAATGATAAAAAAATAAAATTGTAGACAATTTTATTTACTTCTTATTTAAACCACAAAATTTAAATTCTTCTCCCATGAAGATGCATCTACGGTAATAGTCTCCTTAAGAAAATACCAGCGTTGCGAGTTCATCGGTGCCCTCAGATTTCTATTCTGAGCAGCGGTTCAAAAGATAGAAAAACTAGCTCGTTCGTTTACTGAACGTACCCGAGCTAAACTTCAGAAATTGATTTTGGGCACACCAGGCCTTAGAATCATTTACTGTCAGAAACTACGTATTTCTAAAATCCCAATAAATTTAATAAAAAACATTCCTTGAAATTTATTGGTCTTTACATTTCTCCCACCACAGGGATTTATGTCCCCGAAAAACTATATCATAAACTAGGGAAACAAATGAGGGTATTTTGCATGCATCTAAGTCTCCCGCTCCCATGTGCTTTCCAGGAGGTTCTCATGCTGCCAATTAATGCACACCAGAGGAATCGACCATACATATAGGACCTGCTCCTATCAATCCTCGATCTCCACCGGGACCACCGCAAAAGTCGCCCCGTCAAGGATGTCTAGCTCCCGGTGATCAATGATATGTGTCGGGTCGTGCACGTATCTCCTCAGCTGAGATACGTGGAAGACATCGTGCACCCGGTGCAATTGAGGTGAAAGTGACATGCAATATGCAACCTCCCCTACCCTGGTGAGGACATGTAATGGTTCGATGATGCACGAAGATAACTTTCCGCCCCTGCCAAATCTCTGTAATCCAGGTCGAGATGAGACCCATAAGAAAAATGGTCGTCATCCTCGAACTACAGTGGTCTCTCCCTCCTATCAGCATAGGACTTCTCTCTGCTCTGTGCAGTCTCCAACTTCTCCTAGATGACTGAACCTTATCTATCATAGCCTAAATCATCTCTAGCCCTACGAGTGCTGACTCCCATGGGTCAGTCCAAAACATAGGTGATCTACAAGGTCAACCGTACAATGACTCTTATGGTGCCATCCTAGTGGTGGAGTGGCGGATGTTGTTGTACGAAAACTCCACCAAGGGTAAGTGATTCTCCCAGATGCGAAGAAAGTCAAAACACATGCACGGAGCATGTCTTTGAGAGTCTAAATGGTCCTCTCCGTCTGGCCATCCGTCTGAGGATGAAAGGCGATGCTCAAGCGTAGCTTCATCCCAAAAGCCTTGGTTGCGCCCAAATTTACCCTACTGGTAAAAGCGGTCGATGATGTACAAGTAGGGATCGAATCCACAGGGACCGAAGAAGTAACCTTGAGATGCTATGATTTAGTGATGGATTGACTATGAAGTGGCCAAGTTTGAGGTAGATTTTAATTGGAGAACTAAAGATATAATTTAAATAAGATATAATAAAAAAATTATGTGAACTAAACAATTTTTGATGGTGGGTTGATCTTAGGGTTTTTCTTGGGGTGGATTGGATGAATTTCTTTTCTTAGAAAATTTCATGTCATTAATTCAAGACATATCCAAACAATGAGATAATTCTTCCAAATCATTCACCAATTTAATCCCTACACAATTCCAAGGCCAATTAGTAATTCACTTTGAGGATCAATTTAATGAGCACTCATAGGAAATAGATCGTACTTGCACTCAAAATGTGTCATCATTAATGTTGGAAAAGATGATAATGAATGTAAGTCAACAAATGGAAATCCTAATATAACGAATAGATTTAAATATTAAGTACATGAAATAACATTCAATCCCTGACCTTGATACTCCCTTGGATCAACCCTTAAGAGGTTAGCCCTCCATTGATGCTATTCTAACAATGGAAGCGGGATATATACTTATGGGGATGGAATTGAAGAAGAAGAAAATTATTAAAAGAACGAACACTCCACCGTTGTGTGATTGAAATCACAAGTGATGGTGTGAATAATTTCACACCATGATTCAACGGTATCAACTTGTGAAGAAAAGAAAAATAAAAAGTTAAGAAGAAGAAGAAATTTTATTAAAATACTAAACGTGAAAGAAAAATTTACATGGGAAAACTTGACGATGTGATTACAAATTGAAAGCAGAAAATTACAATTGAAAGAAATACAATGGATGAAAGAAAAACATGGATTCAAAGAAAAATGTTACATGACAATTCCTTTCACCACCATCTCCTTATATAGGAATATTAGGAGCCTTATGTCCACCCCCAACAATAAATTCACCCCCCAACAATTAAGAGAGTCAAAAGGAGGGTGAAGAATCAAAAGAAAATTGACGTTTCGATGTTGACCCGGAAAACTGTCCAGATTCGTCCTCCATTTTGACGTGTGAGTTTGACACTTCATATAGACTAATAAGAATGTGTCATAAATATACACTATCTTCGTCCATGTGTCTTCTAGAATCTCTCAAAATTTCAGGAAATATGGCTCAGCCGTTTGGAAGTTATGGTCGAAATGGTGGGACGGATTTTTGTGCACTAATGACGAGTCCACCATTTAAATCTCAACGTCAGATCCCTTTATCATCATGAAAACATCAAGAATTAGCTCTGGCCACAGTTGAATAAAATTATCCTCATATTTTTATCTTTCTACTGTATAAATTTGGGCTTCATTGGGCTTGGTTTCGAGGCCCCACATTTGTTTGATGGGCCTTAGCCCCATTATGCTTTTTCCAGCAAGTTTCTGCCTTCAGACGCAAAATTCTCCATCTTCCTTTGAGATTCATCCAGCGGACCTAAAATATAAAATGTTCCAAACAAAGTGATCAATAATATCCAAAAATTTCAAAATCATAAAATGAATAAAATATTGTCAACAAACAAATGAATGATTGGGCCCAAATTTGCATTTTAAACATGAATTGCATTTTTATGAGAAATGAAGATCTATTTATGTAATGCACTAAAAACAATGTTTATGGAATTTGGAATAATCAATATAAAGATATTAACAATTTATATTATCCACTTTCAGTGACTAATCACACCCCCCAACTTGAGTTTTGCTAGTCCCGAGAAAAATAAATTACAAATATGAAATTCAAATCCCTTTTTCCAAAAACATTTTAATACACATTACTCACCCAAATATCTAATACCAAAAAAAAATTATGAAAACCCATCAAAATCATTTAAAACAAGCTAGGTCCATAAGCATATCCCAAGCCCAAGCCCATTCCTTTGTTCAAATTCATCGCCACATTTCATCCAATTCCAATTAAGCATGATAAAGTGTTGTGCATCATAAAAGATATGGGGACCATTTTATTATTCAAGGGGAAAAAATGGAAGCGCTAGGTGGGAATCACATTAAACCTTAAGATGAGTATCCTTTTTTTATTTTATTTTATTTTATTTTTTTTAACCACAATAGATATGAAAAGACTAACTCTGGGAAAGACAACTATGGAGTCACGATCCCCAAGTGCCGGACGCCACACATATTGTCAATTTCATGCTCTACAATAGATATATAAATCCTAACTCTGTGCAAGAAAACTATGGAGTCACGATCCCCAAGTGTCGGACGCCACGCATTTGGACAAAACATTGCTCTATGTGGTCATTTTTTTTGTTTTTTGTTTTTGTTTTTTTTGTTTTTTTATACTCAAATTAAATTAAAAGTGTCCCCATAACCCTATGATATAATGAAAGGACCCAAGAACTCAAATTTACACCCACGATCCAGTAGACGTGCATTGTGGCATTTTTATTAAGAGGATGAAATTGTCAACATTGAAAAATCACATCGGACAACCGCACTTTCCAAAAACAATGCTCATGAACTTAAACATGCATTAAAATCAGAATCAAGGCATGAAATATTTATTTGATATCCAATTTTAGAGTTTGCAATGTGTGTTTATCATGTTTACGGTTAATGGAATTTTTCTTTTCATGCTTGTTTTTATTCACAAAATAAATAAAAAATCATTTTTTATCTCCCCCCAACTTAAAATGACATTGTCCCCAGTGTTTAAAGAAAAGAAAAGTTGGAAGGGGGTGGAGGATTTCAAAGAGAAAATGATAATCATGGAATGAAGTCACCGGGTGGTTGATGATGATAGTGCATGCCACAGTCTCCCTTCACTCTTGGATTTGAGTCTCAGCGGCTTGGATGGTGGTGAATGGATTCTCCATATGACTTACAACATGTCCTTTTATTTTTTTAACCTATAAAAACATAATAATAAACAAAACAAAATAAACTGATGATACATTGTCTTCTTTTTAGATTTCTGGGTATGGTATTACTCAGAGATCACGCCACGTGACACGGATGAATATGGCGCTCCCCTTTCATACCCATCCTTACTCATAAAATAAGAACAGGTCAACAGTCTATGAAAATTTATTATATGAAAAAGAAAATGATTCAAAATTATTAGAAAACATGAAAACCATGGGTTGCCTCCCATGCAGCGCTTTTGTTTAAAGTCATTGGCTCCACTTGTACCCCCCAACTTATCCAATTCCAACTTTCAAAATTTTAATTAACCCATATTTCTCCACTTGAACAAGATTGAGATTGATTGTTTGTTTGAAATATGTTTCATGTGAAATCCTTTTTTTACAATGAGCGGTAAAATCCATGTAATATTAGAAATGGTTGATTGAATTGAATATCTAGTATTTCTTAAGACATCAATGAACATTCCCAATTTTTTAGTTTCAAGAGGAGAATAAATTGAAATTTCATGGTATTGGTTATCAACATTTAAGAGTTGTGAAGAAAGGATAAAAATTTTGAGTTCGGGTTGAACAAAAGAAGAACTGAAATTTGAATCAAAAACAGTTTCTTCTCCATGAAATATAGAAATAATTGGTTCATTTAGAAAATATGATTCATCCCCAAAAGTATCTAGTTGAATTTCAGGAGTGTGTATGGGTTCAGTGTTTGGTATTTCTCCCAATTGTTCAGTGATTTGTGTTTTTGAAAAATCATTAATGGAGTTATATTCAGGAAACTCAATCCATGATGTCAAATTTTCCTCTTTTGAATCAAAAAAATCAATTTCCTCCTGATTTAAATACCCTTCAAAAACTCCACGATCCTCTCCAATTATCCCAAATCCTAAGGTTGGTTCTTCATTAAAGGTATGAGGGGTTTGTGTGTTACAAGATTCTTCAATCAATATTGAGTAAGGGATGGTTTGAGTGGGAATGGGGTCCACACAAGTTTTAATGCTTTGTAGTTCTTGTCTAAAACTTGATACCTCTGAATTCATTTTTTCCATTTGTTCACATAATTTTTGAAGAATTGTTTCAGGATTAGGATTGATAGATGTTTCGACATCATGGACTTCCTCATTATTCATCTTTTGAATCATTCTTGATAGGTATGGAAATTGATCTTTTAAACCATCATCATTACAAATTTCATTCATGTTATCAGGTGTGGGGTATTCATTCAATGTTTGATGAAAAAAGGTTGGTGATTCCCAATGAGGATTTTAAAACTGATTCCATCCCGAGTTTGTAAAGGGATATTGTTGATTATACTCCATTGGATTTATTTGAAAATTTGGAATCGTGATTTTCTGTGGTCAAAAAAATAGAAAGGGGAAAAGAGAAGAGAAATGGGGATGAGAAAATAGAAATGAGGGAGAATAGAAAGATGTTCTAAGGTTACTTACTTGGTCCCTGATAATGGCGCCAAAATTTGGTTGCGCCCAAATTTACCCTACTGGTAAAAGCGGTCGTTGAAGTACAAGTAGGGATCGAATCCATAGGGACCGAAGAACTAACCTTGAGACGCTATGATTTATTGATGGATTGACTATGAAGTGGCCAACTTTGAGGTAGATTTTAAATGGAGAACTAAATATATAATTTAAATAAGATATAATAAAAAAATTATGTGAACTAAACAATTATTGATGGTGGGTTGATCTTAGGGTTTTGCTTGGGGTGGATTGGATGAATTTCTTTTCTTAGAAAATTTCATGTCATTAATTCAAGACATATCCAAACAATGAGATAATTCTTCCAAATCATTCACCAATTTAATCCCTACACAATTCCAAGGCCAATCACTAATTCACATTGAGGATCAATTTAATGAGCACTCAAAGGAAATAGATCGTACTAGCACTCAAAATGTTTCATCATTAAAGTTGGCAAAGATGAGAAATAATGTAACTCATCAAATGGAAATCCTAAAATAACGAATAGATTTAAATATTACGTACATGAAATAACATTCAATCCCGGACCTTGCTACTCCCTTGGATCAACCCTTAAGAGGTTAGCCCTCCATTGATGCTATTCTACCAATGGAAGCGGGATGTAGACTTATGGGGACAGAATTGAAGAAGAAGAAAATTATTAAAAGAATGAACACTCCACCGTTGTGTAATTGAAATCACAAGTGCTGGTGTGAATAATTTCACACCATGATTCAATGGTATCAACTTGTGAAGAAAAGAAAAATCAAAAGTGAAGAAGAAGAAGAAATTTTCTTAAAATACTAAACGTGAAATAAAAACTTACATGGGAAAACTTGACGATGCGATTACAAATTGAAAGTAGAAAATTACAATTGAAAGAAATACAATGGATGAAAGAAAAACATGGATTAAAAGAAAAATGTTAGATGACAATTTCTTTCACCACCATCTCCTTATATAGGAATATTATGAGTTTTATGTCCACCCCCAACAATAAATTCACCCCCCAACAGTTAAGAGAGTCAAAAGGAGGGTGAAGAATCAAAAGGAAATTGATATTTCGAAGTTGACCAGGAAAACTGTCGAGATTCGTCCTCCATTTTGACGTGTGAGTTTGACACTTCATATGGCAGAATCCAAGGTGTTATAAATATAAAATATCTTCTTCAATGTGTCTTCTAGAATCTCTCAAAATTTCAGGAAATATGGCTCAGCCTTTTGGAAGTTATGGTCGAAATGGTGGGACGGATTTCTGTGCATTAATGACGAGTCCACCATTTAAATATCAACTTTAGATCCCTTTATCATCATGAAAACATCAGAATTAGCTCCAGCCACAGTAGAATAAAATGATCCTCATATTTTTATATTTCTACTGTATAAAGTTGAGCTTCATTGGGCTTGGTTTCGAGGCCCCACATTTGTTTGATGGGCCTTAGGCCCATTATGCTTTTTCCAGCAAGTTTATGCCTTCAGACGAAAAATTATCCATCTTCCTTTGAGATTCATCCATCGGACCTAAAATATAAAATGTTCCAAACAAAGTGATCAATAATATCCCAAAATTTCAAATTCAGAAAATGAATATAATATTGTCAACAAACAAATAAATGATTGGTCCCAAATTTTCATTATAAACATGAATTGCATTTTTGATGAGAAATGAAGTTCTATTTATGTAATGCACTAAAAACAATGTTTATGGACTTTGGAATAATGAATATAAAGATATTAACAATTAATATTAGCCACATTCAGTGACTAATCAAGCCTCCTGCAACCCCTTCCAATGCCGGTAAGTAAAGCGAGCATCTCGATAAGAGAGGATAGATGATGTCACACCATGAATCCGTACAATCTCTTGAACGTAGAGGCGTTTCAAGCTCTCCACTGAGCCCTGTTCTATGATAGGTATAAAGTGGGTCGACATGGTGAGTCGATTGACAATCACCATGATGGATTCGTGTCCTATGGAAGTACCAGGGAGCCCCATCATGAAATCCTTAAATATCACGTACCACATCCAATCTGGTACCTATAAGGGCTGTACCAAGCCTGATAGTACCCAGTGCTCCACCTTCACCTACTGGCAGGTGAGGCATCGTTAAATGAACTCTGCCAAAGCCTTCTTCATACCCGGCCACCAGTGTTGTCGTCTGAGATCCTGGTACCACTTCACTACTCCACGATGTACCGCCGAAGGGGATGTGTTAAACTCCCTAAACACCTCCTCCTTTTATTCAACTGGTACCATGGTATGTCCCCTGAAAAGGATGACGTGCTATCCTCCTACAGAAAATTTATCAGGTGTTTATCCTATGAATATATGTGCACGTCGCATCTCACAGTCAACATCCCCACGTTGTGCCTCTCTGACCCGCTGAAGTAGTGGAGGAGTGACTGTGAGTTACTGTATAAAGGCTGCTCCATCTCTATCCACAAAGGATATCTGCAATGCAGCTAGTTACTCTGTCACCTCTTCATGAATCAGAATGCCCGATCTTCTACTGAGATCATCTTCTACCACGTTCCCCTTCCCAGGAGTATATACTATCTCAAATTCATAGTCCGGGAGAAACTAAATCCATTGTCATTGTCTCATGTTTAGGTCCTTCTACGAGAAGATGTAAATGATACTCTGGTTGTCATAGTATACTATATAGCACTCGCCCATCAGATAGTGCTTCCGCATCTTCAAGGCGAAGAGCATTACTGCTAACTCCAGGTCATGGGTAGTGAAGTTCTGCTCATTCTGCCTCAAATCTCGTGAACCATATGAGATCACTGCCTGCTATTGCATCAAGACACACCTGATTCCAGTCCCTAATGCATATCATTATACTACGTACCCTACGCCTACCTCCGGTAGCGTCAAGATGGGTGCACTGGTCAATCTCTGTCTTAACTCTTGAAAGCTCTGCTGACATCTATCTGACCACACGAAGCATATCCCCTTTGTCGTCAAATCTGAAAGTGGTGCTGCAACTCTAGAGAAGTCTGACACAAATCTCCGGTAATACCCAGCCAGACCTAAGAAACATTTCACCTCTGTCACACTCGTGGGTGGCTCCCAAGAAAGTACTGCCTCGATCATCGCAGGATCCAACGGAACTCCCACCGTAGAGATGACGTGCCCCAAGAAGTGGACCTCTCGAATCTAGAACTGACACTTCGAGAGATTTCCATAAAGATGGAGCTCTCGGAGTGTGTCCAGTACATCCCATAAGTGGTAGGCTTTCTCCTCTTCAGTATTCAAGTAAATCAGTATGTCGTCGATGAAGACTACGTCAAATTGATCAAGGTATGGCTGGAAGATCCTATTCATGAGACTCATGAACACTAACGAAACATTGGTTATGCCAAAAGGCATAACCGAGAACTCATAGTGGCCATACCGACACCTGAATGTCGTCTTCTACATATCCTCGTCTCGAACACTGAGCAGATGATAGCCTGACCCAAGGTCTATCTTCGAGAACCATCGTGCTCCCTTGAGATGTTCAATGAGGTTGTCAATCCTCAAGAGTGGATACTTGTTCTTTACGGTCACCTGATTCAGGCGATGATAGTCAACATATAGTTGTAAGCTCTCATCCGCCTTCTTGGAGAATAAATTCAGAGATGCCCAGGGTGAAACACTGGGTCAGATGAATCTGTTTCCCTACAAGTCCTCCAGCTGTACTCGTAGCTCTCGAAGCTCAGCGGGAGCCATCAGATATGGTGGAGTATATATCGGGGCTATCCCAGGGTATAAGACAATGTAGAAATCTATCTCTCTATGAGGTGGTAGTCCTGGAACGTCATCAGAAAAACGTTCGAATACTGATCCACCACATCATAAAAACTTGTACTTCACACATCAACCACGCAGAGGATGAGACTAGCTAGGTGATGTGTGATCGGCTGCCCTCTCCTCTCCCTAAGTCCATCATGCATTACAAAGGCTCCCTTCTCACTGATGAAGGTGATCCTACTCCCATCTGTGCGGACACACCGCACATTGCGCCTAATAAATTCGATCTGAGCATGGACTGTAGATAACCAATACATGCCCAAGATGACGTCGTATGGCCTCAACACCGCTACTAGAAGATCCCGGTAGAAGAACTCGACTCCTAGAGTAAGATCACACTTCTGACACTAGTGTGTAATCATCGAGTCTGCTCTCGTATTAGTCTCTAGCAATAAGGATCGAGGCAACGACTCCTTCAGAATCTCCGAGCTCCGAAAAAGGGAAGCAATAATAAAAGAATGACTCGCTCTTGTTTCTATAAGAACTAAAGCAAGGGTAGAGTAGAAATAGATAATAACTCTAATAATCTTTGATGTGCCATGGTCATATGCCCCCACTGCCTGAAGCTGAGACTACCTCTGTCCTCCAGCTCCATGTAGTCAGGTTGGACCTCCTGGTGGTTGTGGTGGTAGAGCCTCAAATCATCGCCCCCCACCCACTGCTCTGCCAGCTCCTTGACCTCATCTGCCTCCTCCCTACAGACCACCACAGTCGAATATCTGCCTCTGCCTGGGTGGTCCCTCAACCGTCTGCTTCTCCTCTGCTTGGAGGGTCGGGCAGTAACGAGCCATGTGGCCCTGCTCGCCGTATGTATAGCATTGTCTTCCACTCGTATGAATGGCTCTGTTGTTTGTGCCCACACCTCCAAACCAGTATCCTGAGGTCTCCCACCTGATGGCCTCGTCTGGTTGGACCTCTGAGACATCTATTTACTGCTAACTGAAGAAGACTCTGCTGCGTGTCGCCCTGAGGTAGGCCTCGCTGCTAGCATAGGATTAGCAAGGAAGCTCTCCAAAATTAGTGCTCGCTCCAGTAATCCTTCCTGCGTCGGAATGCTGAGGGAGATCATCGAAGCACTGATATCATGCCTCGGTCATTGTTCGAATGTCCGGGCCCAAAACAATGGCTCCCGTACCATGTACGTGGAGTAGCGCGAGAGGTTAGTAAACCTTGCCGAGTACTGGGATACTTTCATGATGCCCTGCCGCAGTTGTAGTAACTTTTGGATGTGCACCGCACGAAGGATGGCTGGAACAAACTCTGAGTGGAAGTGACTCTCGATGTCCATCCATAGTAGAGAAGCCTCGTCGTTCACCTGGATCATCAAGCTCCACCATCTAGCTACTACTGCGTGCAGGAGACTCGCCGCAAGGATCACCATGAGGTCAGCTAGTGTCCCTACTAATCAAAAGACTCGGACAACAGCCTCTAGCCAATCCTCGGCTACCTGAGGGTCCATCTCTCTATGGAACATGGGTGGCCTCTATCCCTAAAACTTGTGTAGCGCACTCAAGCGGCGTGCACTCTCCGCTGCAGGGGCTGGTGGCATCGGTGGCCCAGCGGGTATAGGTAACGCTAGTGCCTCCGCTGTAATGGGGCCCTGCATCGAGGCCTCGCCCCTCGGTGGGCTTCCATCTCACACAAAGATTGGATCCCTAGTTGGCTGTCATCGTGGGGCCATCCTGAAAAAAATCAAGTTCGCCACGGTTAATACAGTATACTTGTTGAGCTGAAACAAAGTAATTACAAAGAAAACTTTTTAAACACACAAGCAATCAGTGTTTTCGAGCACTGAGTCGGAAATCACGAGTCAGGGTCCTGGTGTATGGATACGTCGGCTGCCACACCAACACTGGACCCCCTGGACTGATAACCACACTCAATACACTTAGTAATATTGCTTCATTGAAAGAAATTATCAGATTCCTATATTCTGCGGTAGAATAGACATCTCTGATACCAAATTGTCAGGAATCATCCCCAGGGCCCGTGTCGTGACTACCTCATGCCCGCCTCCCATAGGCCATGGGGTGGTGACTAGCACCAAAGGCGTAAATCATGATAAAAGGAAAGGAATTCCCATTATATAAGTAAACAAAAACAATAGAGAATGCAAGATGAAGTAAACACTAAGTAATCTGAGTACAAAAGTTAGTGATAAAAAGTAAATGAGCCAGAATACAACCCCAACTGAAAGTACAGTACAACTGAAAAGAAAGTACATCATTAGTAAAGTAAATCAGCAACCACTGAGTCATCCTCCAGCTATCCCACCTGAAGGGTGGGTACAGATGATCTCCCCAGCTCCTCAGGTCCGGATGTCCGTTCCGTGTATGTCCCGCCTGTTATTCCACCTCCGGATACCGTCCCCCTTCTCAAGCCTCAACCATGATTAGCGTTGTCCATCGTCTGTAACCAACACCATGTAGTGCGTGCATATCCCATGCAGGGGTGAGTATACAATACTCAGTAGGGACCTCGAGACCCCTGAAGCTCTCCAAGAATCCACAAAGGATAAAAAATAAAGGAAAGATACAAACATGAAGTATCAACCAACTCTACTTAGATATGTGCCCATATATATACCTAAGTTATCAATTCCAATTCGGCTCCAACTCACGAGCCCAAGTACAACCAATTCCACACAGAACGAACAACCCAATCCACACAGTAAATCCAGTCAATCATATCGATGGTATTGATTGAATGTAAAGACTCAACTCACACAGGTACACTACTCATGAAGAGGGGTGGATATGATAGATGCCGCCTCTGAATCAACTCCCCTGCCGAACCCACGTAGGATCCAAGTACAGAAGTCGTCACTAATGAACCCACGTATGATCCAAGTACAGTAACCATCATTGTTGAACCAACTTAGGATCCAAGTACAGTCCTCATCGCTGCCGAACCCACCAATAGATCCCAGTACAGTTGTCCTCGCTGCCGAACCCACGTAGGATCCAAGTACAGTTGTCATCGTCGTCACAGTCGTAGCCAGCTCTAGGGTTCATGGAAACAGCAAGCTCGATTTCGGGAGGGTCTGCTCCACAATCCAAGGGGGTCGATACATCAACTATAATGAAGCCCAGAGTTGATGTATTCCAATGTTCTGGCTCGTAAATAGGAACTCTACGCAGCTGACGGTGCGTCAATCGGACTCCCGGTCTGAGAGATATTTGCTTTTCCATTCCAGGGTCCCGGTTAGAAATACACTCATTTCTAACCTGGCAGATATCCATGTTCATATGAAACTCAAATAGAGTATCTCAAAAGGACCGTATCATCGAAAGTGTCCAAGTGCCGCAAATGGAACGTCGATAGGATGCGAGGTCCTTAAGTTATTCACGATTAAGTGAATAATGGGCCTAGCCCGTTTAGCCAAGTGGGTTGACGGGTCGGGTTGACCCAATTTGACGGGTCTAAACCAGCAGGGGTGTCGGACCGGTGTGAAGATTACATACCCCGACCCGAAGTGAAGTGGCCCAGACCGGTGGGGCGCGGCCGGGCCTAGTCTGGCGTGGCCCTACTCGGCTCGGCGCGGCGCGGCGCGGCCCGGCGCAGCCCGGCTCTGCCCGGCTCTGCCCCGCCTGGCGCGACACGTTAAGCACGGCCAGCCGGCCGAGTGTGCTCCAGGGGGGGTCGGTCTTCTACACCGATGGCACCAGGCAGCGCCGCCCATTCCCAAACCAGTTGGCTAGGCCGGCCGTCCCTCTGGCGCACGCGGCCCGCATGACAGGCCGCGGCTTCTTTAGTGCGGTGCCCTCCTGGCACCGCGGTCCGGGTCCACCCGGAAGTCCGACGGGCCGGCCGGTTCTTCCGCCGAAGCGGTCCGTGTAGTGGGACGTGGTTCATTCCACACAACCAGCGCGACGGCGCCGGTTCCCTTCACCTCGTTCCCGGCATGGCGTGACGGCTTCGTGCTTCCTCCGTCATCATTTGATTATTCCAAAATAATAAACATGTACAACGGAGGGTTGTCGGGCCGTGTTCGTTCGACCGACACCCTCCGCATAAAACGATAGCAATCGGCCATATTCAATAACAATTTCCAACAAGAACGGGGTATGTAAACATCCACTTTCAAGATTAAATCCCTAACTCGATAATCGATGTCGTTCACCAGGTGTCATGGAAGATGGCGTTGTTTCCATCGTTGTCGGTGTGCACCTGAGGAAGGACGATGTTCCCTCTCTTGTCATAAAGGGGCGATAATTAAGGTGTGTCGTCATTGGCGAATTCCCCATGACACTATCTCCACCCATGTCGCGGAGGAAGAAGAGGATGAGAACCGTGGTAGCTGAGTTATTCTATGATGAAGTGTCGATGTTCTTCGTCGGTGAAGAACTGTCCTTCATTGAGGATGAAGTCCTTTAAAAACTCTATTGTTCTCCCAATTCCTCCTCACACAACGATTATAACCAAAATAAAATAAGGATTCTCCTTATTTTATTTTTATTTTCAATGCATTAAAAATTACAAAATTCAAATCCTAATTCACATAATTAATTAAACCATGATTTTTCTAATTAAGTAAGTGATATGTTAGCATGTTTTTTAAAGAGGGAGAGAGGGGGGAAGAAGATTTAGACATTTAAAGGATACAAAAATTAATGGGGAGTTTCAATGTAATTAACTTGGGATTTCAAAGGGGTTTAAGGGGTTATGGAATGTGAAAAGTGTGAGGATCATGTGGGAACCACCTCCCACAAAACCACACATGGGAAGTTGGGTGGTTGTGGTCCCAACCAACAACATCCAATGGTAGAGTTTAACTACCAAGAATAAAAAAAATAAAAATTAACATAATTTTATTTACTTATTTTTTAAACCCCAAAATTTAACATCTTCTCCCGTGAAAATGAATCTACAGTAAAAGTCCTCTTAAGGAAATACCAGCGTTGTGGGTTCATCGGTGCCCTCAGATTTCAATTTCGAGCACCAGTTCAAAATATATAAAAACCTGCTTGTTCGTTTACTGAACGTACCAGAGCTAAAATTCAAAAATTGATTCCGGGCACACCGGGCCTTGGAATCAGGTGCCATTAGAAACTACATACTCGTAAAATCCCAAAAAATTAATGAAAAAATTTCCATGAATTTACGGGTCACTACATTTAGAATGAAATATTCAATTATAGTTTCCATTCTTTTTTAAGTAGGAAAATTCATTCAATAAATGGGGAAGGAAAAGAAGTAGATCATACATATTTTTGAAAATTTATTCTTAGAATAGTATATA
This sequence comes from Viscum album, assembly GCA_963277665.1. Taxonomy (NCBI): domain Eukaryota; kingdom Viridiplantae; phylum Streptophyta; class Magnoliopsida; order Santalales; family Viscaceae; genus Viscum; species Viscum album. Next base: position 1,090,097,581 of record OY728157.1, on the reverse strand, counting down.
TAAAAGATTCTATATTAGAAACTATTTATGTTGAACCACTTTTTTCCTGGTTAGAATGTTCTCCAATATAATCCCATATTATTGGTGGAAAATAATATTTAGATATATCAAAGGACCAAATTATTATGCTATTAATAATGAAATAATGTTATATCTTGATTTATTTTGGGATACAAATGCAGATTGGGTATAAAGTGTAAATAATTGAAAATCAACATCTTTTGGAGTGTTTTTGTTTGGAACAATATGTTTTATTTGGAATTAAATGAATCAGGGTATTACATAATTTGTGTATGTTTCCACCAATCAAGTTTTAACACAACATATGTGGATAAAGATTGTCCTGTAAGGTCTGTTTCAAGAAGTGAGGTTTCCCCTTTTAATGTGTTGTGATAATCAAAGTTCAATAAATATAACTAAAAATCCATTGTGACATTATGATTTCATGAATATTGAAGAAAATATCACATCACCAAATAGAATGTGGAGAATAATAAACTATGTTGAAATTTCTCCCCAAAAAGGGGAATGATACTGATATTTTCCCTAATCCATTGTTGAATGAAACATTTCATAAAAAGATGATTAACATTAATGTATATCCTTACTCTATTAAAGGATGTGGAATGTGTTATTGTCCCCTATCCATATTTTTCTTGCATAGCATTTCCATGGTGGAGGAAGATGGTTGTGACAAAACTCTTACCTTTAGTATTTGTTTTATCTATCAAGGGATATCATGTAGATAGTGGTATTTATTAAAATATTTAAGCTATGATTTTATTATGATTTAACTTTTTTAAATTTTGTTCAACTGGTTGTAGGAAAAAATTTCTTTCCATGATGATATTGATTTTGTGAACTATAAAATAAAGGCTTCTTAAGAAGAGTATGAAATCGAATATTTAAATCACTTCTTATGGAAAACATGGTATTGTTGTTAAATGATTCTTAATTACAAATATGAGGACACTCAAATATGATTATAATTGTGGGATAAATAATCAATTACATGAGTTTCAATATTTCAGGGATATTTTTCCTTTGATAAAAATGAAATAAAATGTGGTTATTGTAGGGAACATGTTATTTTTAACTATTTAGATGATATTTTTTTGAAAAATATTTCTTGAAGTGTTGTTTATATTTATCAAGCGCATATTCTCAAATTATTTAATTAAATAAATCTTATTAAAAACCCTAAAAAGTTTTCTAACTAATAATAAATGAAATATACATGATCTTGGTAGCTTTCAATATGTTTACAAACACATTGAAGATGATTTAAAGACAATGAAAAAAGAAATTCATGAAGTGAATAGGAATATTTATGGTTGACCATGCATAAAAAGATGATTAATAATTTTGATGAATAATGTGAATAAAAATTCATGGGTTGGAATTTAATATATTGGGAAACAATTTTCAATATATTCTTTATTTAGTATATTTTTTTAATCCTTATATAAAATATATGTCCAACTCACAATCTATCTAGGTCACATAACCAAGGGAACGTGTGGGACATGGAGGTTAACCACAACCATGAAAGAATCCTATGACATTAATGGGTATTATTTTAGGATGGAAATGAATAGTGGTTATGAGAATTTGGTGGGTCCATGTATAAGGCTCGTGGATTGCTTGCTCGAAAGAGGACATAGATTGGAAAAGGGTCCCACATGACAGAATCCCAATGAAGTGTTTACTATGTATCTCAGAGCTAATCTCAATGCTATATTGAACAAGAGGTTAGAACCAATTAGGTTATAAATCAACACTCAACCATTCAATAAATAGTTGATTGATTATATTTATACATTACTATTCCTGATATTCAAAATATATAGATATATCACGACCATCCCATCCATGGTGATCTGACAATTATAAGGAAACTATGCATTCAACATCTTCCATTGAACATGAATGATGATTCAATGGTGATATTTGAAGGTCAGATATCATTTTGGATCTTTAAATGAACCAATGAAAATAATTAACATCCCAATTCTGTTTGGAATAGTTGTAGATATCTTCAATATGCGATGAGATGGCATGATCATTATTTTTCATGTAATGAATATGTTGAAGGTGGAACTTTGGTAAAGTGAGAATCATGGTTATAGAGGCCCATCTTAATGAATGGATTAACCAAAATCTTTGAGGAAAATTCATATCATGTGATCCTGATCATATTCATGTGAGGATATCACTATGAGGGAGAAACATGATGGAGTAATGTTGGTCATCATATACTATTTTATGAAATAAAATCAGTGACCCTCGAGAATTTAAGGTGTCCTTGGAACAATATAATCACTAAATTTTATGAGTTTAAAGGTAAGACTATCCTCATCTTAAAAATGATAAGATCCATGATATAGAGGAGTTTCCTATTTCTGTTTATAGATCTCGTCATTCGTTGAAAAAATCATCCATATAGCCTCCTGGTTCGTTTGACAGATTCCACACAACTTATGCCTTTATGAAGAATGTATGATCCTAAGAGCCTCTTGAAATGTGAATAGTGAAGTCAAGATTCCCATGAGAAGATTTAGGTACCAAAAAAACCATCCATGTTTAGACAATACTCTCACTCAATATTCTAATAGATTGTGTGATGTATTTTTTAGAAATTTTTAATATATATTATGTGAAAGAGACAAGAAATCTTGAACATAATAGTGTAAATATAGTGACGTATCATTCATATCTCACTAATCTTGCTTGATAGATTTCTGAGAACTCACCTTGGATATACACATAAAATATTGTTCACAATGACATCATAATAATTCCACACATATACTTATTCAAGGTGTGCATCTTTGTTAGAGCATGCCTACATATATATTAAGGAAATTTCATCTCATAATAAATCACAATAAAAATTTATATCCCATATAAATATCACATAATTCAATAAGTGAAAACATATGTATGTGATAGTAAGGGTTCGTAATGTTTATTGGGAAAAAGATTTTATTTTGGGTTTCTAGTCCAGAAAGTGAAAGAAGAAAGGTGGAGTTACATAAAAATAATTATTGTAGATATAAAATAAACAAAGTATAAGATTTCTATTTTTTTGTTATGATTCTATAGTTTTTGTGAAAATATTTTTTATATAATTTACTTGTGTGAGTAGAAAATGTGTTTTTATTTGGGTACATTGAATTTGTAAGGGTATATCCTAATTTATCTATCCACGATTAAAAGAAATTTTTATAGTTTTTTTTGGTTATGGTCATTTCAGAATCATTCCAAGGAAAAACTACTAGTTTTTATCATTGAACCATGTAATGATTTTTTCCTATGGTTGTGATTTTATTCCTATATTCCAGTATAGTCATATCTCTCTTTCAATAGGTAAATTTTTTTTATTATGAATGATATTTAAAATTGATCATTAATTAACCCCACCCACTCTCAGTGATCACACATATACTATTTATGGATTTTAAGACGTATTAGAGTTAAGGGTCCCTTCACTTACACTTTGTAGATGTTTTTTGAAACATGAAGGGGAAATGGACATTTATAACTCTATGAAAAATTAGGTGATTCATTAATTTTTAATGAAAAACTATCATATCTAGAAATATTTAATGTTTACATACCATATAACCATTAGTTATGAAGCTATTGAAGTTTTTAATGATGGTTTTTATCTTAATATATAAAATATTTCATTAACATCTCATGGAAACAAATGTTTTTAGAATGATGGCCTAGCCAGAAGTGTTGAGAACAGAGTTGAAGAATTGTCTTCAAAAAACATAAAACAAAAAAGGGTGAACAATAAATTGAAAAAGATAAATACCTAAGAAAAAATGTAAATAAAATTATCTTGATGAAAAATAAGTTTTTCTAATAGAAGTTTATTTTTTGAGATATTTTATTGATGAAAAGAAGAATATCAAAATCAATTTTCAAGAAAAGTTGAAAAACAAGGAGGAAGTGTTTGAGATTTCTCAAAAAAATTAATGATGAGAATGGGATTAAAAAATTCTAGTACTTATTAATATTTTTTGGTTAATTTCATTGTAATGTATACCCAAAAAATGTAGATTATCAAAATAAAAATAACATTATCAATAACATTTATATTGAAAAATATAGAGATGAAAAACCAAAAGCTTCATTGGATTCAAATTATAAATAAATAATATCAACAAATTATAATGGGGATGAGAGGAAGTAAAAATTCAATATGAAAATTTAAAATCATGACCAAAAGTTTTGTGTGTAACAATGTTCCCAAGTAATTAAAATTAGTTGATCAAAATATTGTACACAACTCTAACCAATAGAATAAAAACAGAGGGAGATATACATTCTATGTATATTTCAGTAATTTTGATGATTTTAGGAATATAAAATATATCAATCTGAATATTATTAATCATTAAAAAAATATAGGAGAGTCTATAGGCATTTTCTGAGGGAGGTAACCCACTCAAAGGATAAAACCTAAGAAATTCAGTTAGAAAATTAGAAAATGGAAATAATCCCATGAAAACAACTTTTGAAACATGTGATAAGTATAGAAATATTGAAAAATGATTTATATTCATTATAACATCAAAAAAATATTATATATTGAATCAATAAAACAACATCATAGAAAATAAAAACAAATAGGAAAAATCCTTCGTCATCGAAACTACTCTCAAAGAAACAAATGTAGAATGATTGTGGATTTCAGATTTTGGGTGTTCATATCAAATAATTAGATCCTTGAGTTTCTAAAATAATTTGAAAGGTTAAAAATAAGGTATATTGACATTTAAAAATGATGATTCACTTGTAATAATTGATTTTGGATCATCCATTATTGGGGAAGATCATTTATAATCCAAAAGGTCCCTCTTTGTTGATGGGAAGAATCACAATTTGTTGATTATTTCACAACTTTTTGTTGAAGGTAAAAATATCAGGTAAATATGTTTTTCATTTTATAGTTAATTTATTATGTAAAAGTTCTTACCAGAATCCAATCAACTGAAGGAAACTTTTTGAATATTTTTATTTACTAAATCATGTTATATGATGGTTATTGAAGATAAAAGATGTTGTATAAATAGTTGGGAATGAGTGTCATAAAAATTTGGTCATGATACAAAAGGTAAAAATTAATTTTAATAATATTGACATGATAAAAAGAAGATATTGGAATTGATCCATATTCCAGAATTGGATGATTACTAACTCAATTCATAAGAAATTTGAGATCCATTATACTTGTCAATTTTGGCTGATTCAGTATGACATTTTTTGGATGATGAATAAATAATCTATAAATATTTATATTTATATTATTTATTTATTAATGGATATACATTGGTAAAATGTACTCTATTCTTATAACATAAATAAGAAGATCTCAAAATGTAAATTTTTTATAAGGGATGTGCAAACAAACATAATTTGTATACTCTTTAATGTAGATTCAAATAGATAATGGTGGAGAATATATATTTTGAGATGTCAAAGTAGATTTTTAAAAACATAGAATTAGTCATGTGTTTTGATCTCTCCACACACCATATCATAATGGTGTTTCTAAAAGAGGAAATATAATTTTTGTGAAGATTGAGAGAACAGTGTTGTCAGTGAATGATAATTCTTGATAATTTTTTAGGAAAACTATTAAAGAAGCTTTTTTTGTTCAAAAATGTTGTTTTTATAAAAATTGATATAATATAATTCATTGCGAGATATATTACAAAGAAAACCTATGTTTTAAACACCTTAATGTATTTTTTAGTCCCTTCATTATGAAATTTATGGGTTATCATGTTGGGAATTTTAACCAAAGAGGTGTTGTTGGAACATTTCATGGATACCATTTTAATGGTAAAGGATCCACATGCTATTACAAAAAAAACAAGAAGGATTTTTTATTCTAATGATATGAATGTTCCTGAAGGGGATTTAAATTTTTTTTCGCAGATAGATACAGATATGGTAGAAAAGGATGTTGAGGTTGTTGTTGTTGAGAAACCTGAAAATGATCTCCATGATTGTTTTAATATTAATGATTATAAAAATTTGTATTCTAGATCATAATAATCAATCCATGGGGGAATTTTTTTAATACCATCCTATAATGGGGAAAAAAGTTTATGTTTATAATATAATTGGTAATAAATTACATTAGGATAAATCTAGATAAACTGCAATTCCAGTTTCTCAAAATTATTTATTTTCAAAAGTTAATACACAAGATGTCTATGAATTTTTTGAGAATCAAGAGTAGTTCATTTATATGAATGAATATATTTTTCATATTGAGGAGAATGAGTATTGGTAACTTATACCCAAAACAAAAAATATTAATGTTATTAGTACAAATTGGGTGTTTCTAAACATATTGAATAAGGATATTAAAGTTATATGAAATAAGGAAGGACTTGTTCTTAATGGTTACTAAAAAATTTAAGGCACTTTATTTGAGGAGACCTTTTCTCTCATAGCAGGATTGGAAAATATAAAATTCATTATTTATATTTATTGTCAACAAAGATAAAAAATTATCCCAATTGATATCATTTCATCTTTTCATAATGGATATTTTGATGGATAATATTATGTTGAATTACCATCAGTCTCAATGATTTCAAAAAAATAAATTTATATTTTCAAGATGAAGAAGTATTGGTATAGGGAAAATCAAACTCTGAGAGATTGTTATTTAAAATTGGATACCTTCCTAAGGATGTTGAAGTTCATAAATGGAATGTTTAATATAAATATCTTAACAAAAGAAATTATACAAATACCTCTCAAAATAATTATTTATATTAATGACATTATATTAGTAGGAAATGATGAAGAAACTTGTAATAATTTTGATGAGGAGATAAATATGATTTATTATATTTCAATTAAATGAAAATTGAAATATTTTTCGTATATTAAAAAATATAGAAAATAAGAAATATATTTTCCTACCACAAGAAAAGTATGTTAAGTAACTTCTAAATAAGTTTTGACTTGAATATTTAAAAACATTTTCCAAACTAATTTGTTTGTTCTTTTTAAAAATATTTTTTTATGAATGTCACAAATTTTATGATATCACTATTTAATACCTATATTCTCAAAATGTATGAAAACATTTATTCAACATAAATTGTATTTGAGGAGTAAAATTTTGATTTTAAATATTATAATTTTTAATTTAGCCCATTGTATATTTGGAAATATTAAATATAAATAACATTTTATCACTATAATATTTATTTTTAGAATCACTAAATTCAAATCAATGGTTGCATGTTGTAGTTTAGCATTGGATTAATTTTTTTTAAAACTAACCTTAATGTTTTCATAATTATACTATAAATTCATTAAAATCATCTACAGTAAGATGTTGATTCTATAATTAAAATAAATAAATACTATAATAATAAAAAAAATTCTCCTTTGACATGTCATGGTAATTGATGGTTTCTTCCACCTATGAAGAAATTGTAAAATATTTTCTTATTGAAGCTTATATGGATGGTTTTAATAATATATTATATACTGAATATTATTATTTCTTTTATATATAGTATTTCATGATAATAAAGAGGGAACTCCACTAATAAATAAAACAATTTGGAAAAAAACAATATATGTATTATGAATTGACTACTTACTTCATGGATGTCATTGTTAATTTTCAATACCACGCATCATGGATGGTTTTGGGGATGTAATTAATACATTAAAATAACTATTTACAAAATATTATGATTATATGAAGGTAAAATCTGGGTATCTTGTTAATGATATTGATAAATGATAGTCATGTTATGTTAAACAGGTAAATGAAGTATACTAAGAACCATTTCATTGTTGGACCTATTTTTATAGGAATCATTAAACTAAAAAAATATAATGATATTAATTAGATAAAATAAATATATGTTTTAAAATAATAATATTGTTAAGATATTATAAAACTCTATTATCCATAATCAAAATATCACAATAACTTTTATGTTTTTGACAAAAGTACATTAATTTCATAATATATGACGAATCTAAATTATAAATGAATGGAATATGGTAATCAATAAACCATAAAAATGTAATATATATATATATAATGTTAGAAATTAGTTAATTGATAAATATTAATTTAATTATGAAGGATGTTAGAAGATAGAACAAAGAAAGCCATTATATTAGTTAAGGGGGGTATTGAACGTGATTCATTCAAATTGGTTTTTCCTAAAATTCTATATTTTGTTTGTGTTATCCTTATAACCACCTTTATTTTGCCTTTATTATTAAAATTAACACTCTATTCATGGGTTATTCATGATTCTAACTCATCGCGATGATATATAAGATTACTATAATGAATTTTAAAAGTGAATATTTTCCAAAAAAACATTTTACTGATACATCATGATGTGATTAATATTATCACCATGGAATATGTTATTTTTATGACAATAAATTATATTCAAAAATATATTTTCTCTTTTAGTTTTGGGAAAATAAAATTCTATTCATTAAAATATTCCATATAGTATCCTAAAGAAATCGATTTATTTCCATCGCCAATTTTTTACTAGAATATTTATATTTGTAACTTTAATGAGGAATGCATGATTATGGTAATTCTACAAATTTATAGGTGGGAAAATATTTAAATTCCATTCTAATGAATTTACAATTGGTATATAGATTTTTGGATAATGTGTATATTTGATTAACATAGAACTAACCTTTTGTAATAATTATTATTCTATGATTTTTAAAAAATATGTAATTTGTGAAGATTATTATACCATTGTTCACAATGTATGTATTGTATTTTTCAACAATGTTATGATTATTTATGCTTTATTCCATTAATTTTTTGAGTTATCCCCTAATATTTATGATTGTGGTACCATCCATATAATATAATTATTTTTATTATGCTCACCCATGGATTATGGATTCATGGCTCTTATTCCTTCCATATTATTCATCCTCTTACTAGTAATTTACCACACCCCTTTGATGTATATATTTTGGTTTGTTCATGAATTAATTTTAGAATTATATGTTTTAAGAGGACTATGATTATTGATTTGAATAATTATTAATTTTGATTATGTATTTTTGATGTTTGAACCTTATATTCAAGTGATGCAAAACCTATAAATTCATTATTGAATTATAATTATGATATTTATCTTATAAAATATGTCATAATCATGTATGAAAAATTGTTGTTCATTATAAATTCGTTTTAAAATGTGAATATAACTAATTCTATTGTGTTAATTTTGTTAAAGTGTTCCAAAAAACTATTTTAGAAATATATATTTAGAACGAGTTATTTTCAATGATTTGAACTAGTAAATCAATGGAATAATTTAAGAAATCATATAGAAACGATAGACCAGACCCTTCTTACACTACTCAGTGTATATAGACCAAGTGGATTCATTCATGTTTAGGTTTAGGATTTTTTTCTAAGGATGTACTGATTGATGATTCTATTTTTTTCCACACAGAAAGTATTTTTTTTATTTTTATGGGGAGTAACTACATGGTGACATAGAGATCAAGTAGGTATTACGGTTTAATATTTTAATATTTTGGATTCAGCCAAGTAAACATTTTATTTTTTCATCTATTGTACATTTTATATTTTTAAATGTTTTTTTCAAATGTTTCTTTAGTTTATTATTTTCAATTTTATTTAAATATAATAAATAGAAACAAAATCTATAATTATACTAAAGTTCCACTACATGTTTTATATTGAAACATTGATGAAATCATTCCAACAAAAAATTATTTTATTTCTTGGCAAATTTCACTAACCTGGGGTGATTTAGAATGGTCATGAATCCTAGAAGCAGAATTGATCATGGACCCAAATATGGGGAATCTTGTTTTGGTTTATGAACCAATAGTTTATAATTTTTTAGGCCTAACTAAATCACCAACATATTAATTTAGGAAATATTTTTATGATAGATATCTTTCAGTTAATTTGAACACCATCAATATAATATTGGAAAACTATTTTGGGGAATAAGGAGTCCATTAGTATCCTACAGACACACTCACTCTACCACCCAATTCGATGAATAGTTCTTTCAAATAAAACACAAACATACACTCTTATAAAAATTCCACCTCATATGATGTTACCATTTATTTTTTCTTACAGACATTAGACATTCACTATATATACCCCTATCTTGTCCCAAACATGATTCTAGTTTCACTGCATATGATTTGTTAGGTAAAATTCCAAAAAATAACATTCACCAAAAATACTAAAAATATACCTCATAAATAATTATTTTCAAGGAATCACCAATTAGACCTGGTAAATTCTTCATCTCTAATTTCATAAATAATTCATCAAAAATTCTATGGACCTCCATACATGAATTTTACCATGAAAATACTAATGAATCACAACACCATCCCTGAATTTGTTAAACTATAAAATTAATTACAAAACATACAATATAAAATATCTTATCATCATTAAAATATCTATCAATCCATTCATAAATATAAATCACATGAAGTGATAATATATTGAATTAAAATTTTTCTTACAAATAACGAAATATTATTAACAAGATTGGACTCACTTTTAGTATAATAAACTAATATACCCATCCCATATTTCATTATAAGATACATGAATAACCCCTTAAGACAAATTAAATACTTCCCTACAATTGTGATTTCCAGATACTCTGTTCTATTTATAAACATTGAAACTATTGGTTAAAGTTGGTACATCCAAATTACATCCATCCCTTTTAAAGTATACACAAAGAAAATATTATTCTTCCATTAGAATATATATCATCTAATGTTCGCATCCAAAAACCCAAATAACAGATCATTTTTTATCAAAAATAATACCATCACTATCCAGCCTTTGAGATACTTGATAATCCCCCTCACATTTTCCATGTTCTCTTGTACTAGTTTTTCCATGAAAATTAATCTTATTCATAATAAATACCTATTGTATTATCATGTAAAAATGGATTACATAAAGATTCATATAATTTATTCATATGTAAAAACATCTATTTACTCAGCCTCGTCATAACATATTGGTTAATCCTCCTTTGAAAACATGATGATCATGGAAAATGAGGTCATTATATATTTATAATATCTCATTCCAAATCGTTAAACAAATTTATAAATGTACTCTAATTCAAAAAGAATAAATGTTTCATTATCCATGTCCAATATTATAAAGTTCCATAAAATCTAGTTTATTGAACATAGATATTTTATCCTGATCATATAGTAGGAAACAACAATCATATCTTTAATATAATCACCCTAAAGACCTTGAAATAATCAACAATCCATATAAAAGATAAGTATAATGAATATCCCCTTATAAACTACCTTCTAGTATATGTAATGATGGTCATCACTCTATACAGGTTTATTCGCCATCAAGATGGAATAAAACATAATTTACATTATTTTTTGAATATTTATACCCATAAAATTTACATTTTATCAAATACACTAGTCCTTCCATTCTATATTCAATAGTACTTCTAATTTATACTTCATGATTTATAACTTAAAATATCCATGAAAGAACCCCATCATTCCATATAGAAGACCGAGATGTTGAATCATTGTGGAAACCATTATGAAATCCCTCCATATTATTCAATAAATAATATCTTCAGAATAAATATCATAAAAATCCAAAAATTATATTTGTTATTGTCTTTTTACATCATGGACTTATTTATAGAATTTCATACCACAGTTTTTTCTTTCAATCCGTAAACTGTCTTATTTGGTAGTTTTCTTTTTAGAAAATGAATATCTATTGACTCTGAATTTATAGAAACATAAAATAAGAATCTATCCTCCATTATTTATAACTCCCACATTATTGAGGTCCTAAAAATTTCAACCTTTTAAGTGATATTAGGTAATAAATCATCAATAATAATAATTCAGTACAAAACACTTCAAAACATTTTTATTGGGATCATAAACCAGGTAGATCACCACAAATCATCTAGAGGGTCATTTTTTAATGCTACCAATATATAAATAATTTAAACATCAAAAACTCAACATCATAATTTTTTATTCCCCAAACATTCTTGTAAATATGGATTCAATATTACTGAAAAAAATATATATGTAAACAAAACTCTAAAATATTAGGTTATATAGAACTATTATACTACCTAAACATTCCATCCTTCCCACATTTCAATAAATGCATCCTTGGTCATACAATCCAATCATAAAATGGAAAATTCCCCATGATTGAAATATCATTTGTATATCATTGAAAAGGTATAATGGAACATATTACACCTAAAATACTCATATGTTTCGATCTAATTCCACATAGAACCACCAAAACTATCTCTATCCCGATAATAAAAATTGATTATAAAAAACATGGGTTAGCATGTACATATACACATAATGTTCTATATAAAATCTCACATTTACATGTTAATAAGTAATACATCATTATCTATACTTTGAATAATTAAAATAATCAATAATTCACAACTATATTCAGAAATTCAAATTTAAAACATCTTTTATTCTAAAAATAATCCTCATATATTCTTAGACCTATGACATTGTTATAACTAAGATTAATGACTAAACCTTGAGTGAGGCTTGTATATAAACAAGAATTAAATTATTTTTTTTATTTTGATACCCATATCATATTGGTTTTCATTCCACATATATGAACAAATTCTAATTATACCTACTTCCACTCACCATTATTTACATTTAAAACAATCATGAATACTATAATTTATGAAAATAATAAATGTGAATTTTACAGGGTTCACTAATAATATGCTACATTAAATATGCATGAAATTGTGGGTTTTCATTGTACTAAATTTAATAAAGCTTAACTAATTTTACAACAAGGGTAATCATATATGATTCCACTATCACACGAGTCTCTACCTCAAAAAATATTTAGATATGATTATCTTCCTATTAAGGGTTTATCCCAATTCATCTCCTCCACATACAATATAAGGGAAGGCTTAATCAATTTATTGACATGCTACCCTATCTATTTTCATCATGTAAAAAAGAATATATTTTCATCATAACTCTTTATTTTTTGTTCCACTAAAATATAGGATTATTATTCACATTCTATTGAATGATCAATGATAAATATTTTTCGTTGATTAATTCATATTTATTTCATAGATGTGTTCATTAGAGTATAAAAAAATACAAAATATAAGGAATAAATCATCATTGGAATAAGTTTTTATTTATCCTCTTCCCCAAAAACCATAAAAATATATGAAACTCTATATTCATTGAAATATTTTGCTTCTTCAGTTATGTCAATCATCATACATGAATAATCTACTATTTCAGTGATCCAAATATATAAAAAATGTTTCATCACTTATCCTCTCTTTTTGTACACCTTCCATAACAATTAAATATATTAAAGGTGTCTATCCTTTAGACCAAATAAAACGGGATGTGATTTTATGATGTTACCTAGACTTGTTTCATCACCATAACTACATTGATACTGTACTAATATCACCTCTCCTAATTAATTAAAATATATAAGTCAATTATTTTCCTTTGGTTGTATTAATATTATAAAAAACATGAATTTAGATATTTTACCATTATTTTATATCAGTGATCTCATTTCAATTTTAAATATAGAAACATTACATCTGCTTAGTAAAACATTAATTCAATTCCATCCAATAACAATAATAAATATCTTTGATAATATTAAAATAATTATAATGGTATAATATTCAATAAATTCAAATTAGAAAAAAATATTCCACATAAATAATTCAATATATTTGCATAAAATCACTTTGGACAGTCATTAAAAAAATTCACTCAATTTATTCATTTTATAACAAAAAAATAATAAATGATTATCTGAACGAAAAATATCATTTGTCGCCAATAAATAAGGTTTGAAGGATTCCATAAATAATGATCCACTATTATTCCAGGTGTACCAAATGATTTATTATGGTCCAATATATCTATTAATCTCAAATTAATATTCCAAATATTTTTCTATATCATCTAATTTTGAATCCTAACCACATCTATTATCATACCATATTTTCAACCACTATGAAATGTATACACCAGAAAACATCCATGGGATATTCAAACATTTATATTTTCATTGAAATCCACACCGTCTAATATTTATAAAATAAAGAAAATATTATTATTTTAATCATTTAAATAATAATATTTACCCTATCCAATGTGTGGTGCACTCATGACAATAACATATTTCATGCCTCATTAGAATTCCTTGTATAATGTCTTCCTACTTGGATAAGACACATTTTTCTAAGTCTTCTATGAGAAATTATATCTAACTAAAATTCTATTATATAATTACCAACTAATTCATTTTACTTTAAATTTATTATTTAAAGACAAAAATATATACAAATAGTATAATTACATGTAAACTATTTCTTTGAAAAATTGGTTTTATCACACAATGAAACCCACTATACTATTTCTAACATGATGTAAGAAATGAAAAAAATTCTTCCTTAAACACCCATGATGATTTTTTAAATCCAATTATGATATGTCATTATCAATAGTCACACTATAATCCCAAAATATTCTTCATCCATGTGGAATTTACACTATATAGCATTATGAGACAATTCTTTTTGCAGTGTCCCACCCAAGATGCCCCATCAAGGTTCCTCTACGTGGTGATCGAAAAGTACTAAAATTCACCTCCTTAAACACTATAGTCTCCCAATTAGAAGTGAGGGACTATAGTGAGTACGTAGGTAGACTATTCCCTCATTGATCTGAGTTGAAAACATCAATATTTTGTAGAATTTATGTAAAAGAAGAAGCAGTAATACTTAAGACAACAGTAGAAGGAATCATGTGTAAACATAAAAGGTATGATTAATTCATGTTCAGAATGTGAATAATAATAATAGATTCGAAATATAATGATGTTATGTGATGTACTATACAAATTGACCATGATAAGGGAATGAGATAATAACATAATATATTTATAAAATTTGTATAAAATAGCTAATAACAGCTATGTCTAGCATGTAGAGCATAGGCATTGTCCTCTACTACCAACCCCATCACAGAAATTAAAGCAATCATTAAAAATTGTCTACATCCCTTTGTCTAAACCTATAATCATGAAGTGTACTCTAGTACCAATTGTGCTGGATCGGGGTTTGAGAAACAAATATCAGTAGGATTTCACCCATGGTGTCTAGTAATTTTCATTTCATGCAACATAAAATAAACCGTATTCCTTAACAAATTAAATTAAAACAAATTTAAAAAATTAAATTAATTGGATAGGGTTCCCCTTGCATACCCATCCATTTTACCAGCCTTAGCCTAATTTGGTGAGTCTAAACCAAAGGATCCTATAAATTTATAGTAAGATGTATGAGGTTCATGGTGATGAACTATTCCTAGGCTTGGGCATGGGATTGGGATACATATCCCTACATTACTAAATCCAAGGGAACATTTCTCATTTTGAAAACCCATATTTACCTATTATTTAATTCAATTTTATAAAAACATGTAAAATACATAATGAATCCATGATCCCATCCGTATAAATCATGAGAGACATTCCATTTATCGATCACATGGATCATAAAAACACCAATGCTAAGGAACCTATTAATGGTGATCTATGGTGATGTCTCGTGTTTCACTCCAATAAGTGTGTGAAACGTTATGTACTAGCCTCCAAGTTCATCTCTAGTATCATACGTAGGGGCCCACGTCACTCCTAATGCATGGTTCAACCAAAATTACATCAATCCTATCTATGGGATCTCCCCTAGGGAACTAGTGTCCTTATTATGGAGGTAAAAATTGATAATACATAGTTATCATGTCTCAATAATTAATTATATCACACAAGAAATGTTTAAAAAACATTATTAATTATAAAAGAAAGTCAGAAGAGTCCGTCTAAGGATTCCTTAACTCTGAACCCCTTGTTTCACCCTCAAAACTAAGGTGAAGAAATTAATCATGGAAAGAATATATATATAGTCTAGAAAGAGGTATTATTTTATTTAAATCAAGCATTCATATCACAATTAGAATTTTGTTTAAGGGACTTAATTACGCATCAATTTATAAATCGTGTATAATAGGTATAAGTACATGGTCAACTCAATGAGCACATCCATTTCACTTATGGAATGGGTTATAGGGTCCAAATCATTATTCACCCTCTAATGATACAAAAACAAGAGGCTCATTCCATTAATTATGTGAAAAAACTTCATGTGGAGTTAATCCATTCTATACATGTGGTTAAAATAGCCTTGCTTTTGAAGCTTTCATCGGGGTGCGCGCATCTAACACGTAGAGGACGCGCTGTTGTTGCCCCTCATTCCCAATTTCCAATGGTGGGTGGAATCTACTACTTAGTCAAGGACGTTTTCTCCTTGATCGAAATAGGATGATGGGATGTCAGTTCTTCCTTCTGTGGATTCCTCCTCGAAACTCGTCACCTAGTCTGGGTGTCCCTCATAGATTTAAAACCTGGGTCGTGAAGCTCTTCCTGATGGAATATCATTATTGACACCAGTTAATTACTCCACTTTAGTCAGGACCTTTCAAGGGGTTCGATCAGGGCAGTAACCTTCGGTTAGGAGAGTAGTCATGTTGGGGCATCACTGGCATATCTTGACACTGGGGAATTGGCATGTCTGTCTTCTGTCCCTTATCATAGGGCTTATCGAGGGCGTTGAAGCCCGAGGTATCTCACATCGAACGAGGGGAATTGCATGCCATAGGCATGTATCTGAGGTTTTAATCAGCTTCCCATGTTTAACATAGGGTATTCCGCAAGTTTAACATCCAGCGGAGACGGATAGGAATTATCAGAACACTAGCTAGAATAGATCGGATTGAAGTACCCCATGGAGGTAACAACGATGTTGGGTTCGACATGTGGGTAGCATCCCGAATGCTGTGGAGGGGAATGAAGTGGCATGATCCCACCAGGATGTGGCGGCCCAGGTAAGAATCAGGTTCAATGATGGATTTAGGGTAGGGTCTCGAGGAGACATCCTACATATCCTTGTGGCAGGAAATCAATGTCTGCATAGTTCAAATCTATGTTGGGACACCTTAATAGGCGACCCATGAGAATGGACGAATGGGTAGGACCTAGAGGATGTATAAACTTCGGGTTAGTGCATGAGCTTCTCGAGACACGTGGGCTCGAGGGAGAAATCGGGATGAGAAATGGGTGTTAGGATTGAACATCATGGAGGTTTCCTAAATATCCCAGTGGCGGGGAATCAAATTCTACGTAGTTCAGGTGGTCGATACAGTTTAACATCACATGAGATGAGAATGGTGATTACACCCTGAGGTTGCCCATGGTTACAGCGAACCGTCCTGAATGGGGACATGGGGTCCAGATGGATTCAGGCTTACACTCTGAGGCGGACCATGGTGGAAATGGGGCTTGGCACACCGTCACAGAGATGGTTGGGGCCGATGGTTTTTCAGGCTTGAACCTCGTGGAGGCTTCCTACGTACCATGACTTAGCATAGATCAATGACCCTATAGTTTGGGATGGATTTGGATTACTCTCTGAGACGGCCCGTGGTGGTGTGCATGAACCTCATGGAGGCTTCCTACGTACCATTCCATTTCATGGATTAAAGTCCCTATAGTTCAGGATTGATGGGGCTTACGCTCTGAGACAGCCCATGGTGGTGGGGCTTGAACCTCATGGAGGCTTCCTACATACTATGACTTAGCACAGATCAAAGTCCCCGTAGTTTGGGATGGATAGTGCTTATGCTCTGAGACGGCCCATGGTTGTGGGGTTTGAACCTCATGGACGCTTCTTATGTACCATGCCATAGCACAGATCAATGTCCCTGTAGTTTGGGTGTACAGTTTAACATCATGCGGGACGAGGGCATTTGGGGATTACGCTCTGAGGCGGGCCATGTTTGTGGGTCTTGAACCTCATAGAGGCTTCCTACGTACCATGACTTAACACGGATCAATGTCCCCGTAGTTCGGGATGGATGGGGCTTATGATCTGAGACGAACAATGGTGGTGGGGCTTGAACCTCGTGGAGGATTCCTATGTACCATGCCTTAGCACGAATCAATGTACCCGTATTTTGGGTGTACAGTTAAACATCATGAGGGGCAGGGGCATTTAGGGATTACGCTCTGAGGTGACCAATGGTGTGTCAAATTCCATGCTCACTCTAAGATCATGTGATTCATGCTCAGTGTGAGAATAAATAGGTTGCAGGGTCCTGACGATCAAGACACAAATGGGTGTGTCCGTGGGAAGCGAAGAGGGGCATACACGTTGAGCATCCCATGGTGCCGGGACTTACTCCAGAATAGAGGCCTGAGGGCGACAAAGTGCAGCGAGAGAGGGATTTGGCACCCTGGAAGAGAGGAGGAGTCCCACGCTTTCCGCTGGCCCTGGCAAAGAGGAAGTGAGGAGGGTCAGGGGTGCTGCCTCTTATAAGAGAGGCCAGGGGATTACACCTAGGTGGCTGCCCTTCCCTGCGGACAAAAACCACTCTAATAAATCACCCCATGTGAGAGATGACCCCACTATCCATGTGGAGACAAGCGAGCATGGGGAATGTCTAACGTGGGGGGACCCTACGTATGAGGCATGGGGCCATGTCACAGTTTAACATCATGTGTTGAGGCCGAGGTGAATGGCAGTTTAACGTTTGACAGCTCAGATGAGGTGGGTTGGCTCTGCAACCCTAGGACATACATAACTGGTTCCCTCTGCCCCTTGTGGAAGGGAAGGCATTGGCAAGGCCGTACTTTGGGGGTGTCTCGGGGAAATCCATTGAGAGGACCACGTTAGAGTGGCTATACGAAGAAGAAATAGTTGTTAGCATGCCTATGTGACGAAGCATGATGCGGAGAAACACTAAGGGAAGGATTGTCCAAGGGAATTTAAAGTTACATTGTACAAGCCGAGATGGCCGTACATGATAACCTTGTATGATACGAATGACCAGGGTGAACAGGACACCTGGAAATGGCACTCGGAAGGAGGGCATCGAGTACACGCGCACATGGGGATCTTGGGGAGCGCTGATATGAAGGTAACCGAAGGATTGCACGCAGCTCTTTGGGATCCACGAAATTAGTGGATCCTAGTGCGGAAATCAATGTGTTGGCACGAAATAGGTGTTTCCTACATGAGACAAGGGGGATGAGGCTTTTTCACGACTTCAATGGATTGCATGCATGGGGGAAGAATTACACGCAAGTGGCGAGGGCCACACGTAAGGATAGAGGGCACACAAATATTGCATTCAACTGACAGGCCTGTGCACAATGGAAGGAATTATGTGCAGGGGAAGACCCCGAGGGGGTTGGAGTTTAATCTAAGCCAGGGAGTCTCGCATGAAGGTGGATCCCAGGGCGACTTGGTGTGAAATAGAACCCTACCTGAAGGCCATATTACGCACACGCGGGATGGAAATTACATGCATGAGAGGCGGTTCGAATTATTCATCCCCCAAAAGGTAGGGGTTCACCTTCTATTTATAGTCACCCAATAGCACAAAATTTAGGGTTTAGTGCAATATTTTCACACTGGAGGCGGCAGCGCGAAATGTCTATCTCACGGGGTGCGGGCATGAAATTATTTCATGCCAGCACTGTGGCCTTTCACGAATCCCAATGCCTTCGGCGCGAAGCTATTTTTTCCACGCACTTCACCCTTTTTTCTGCGCACCCCTTCCTGTCCCTTTGGACTGGCCCTCCTGGTCTAAATCTGACTTCACTTTTTCGTTTCAAAACATTCTCCAGCACTTATACACTTTTCAGCATCTACAAGCCTCTATGGTATATCTCACTGATTTTGGTGGTACAAAACAAGGGGATCATCCCAAGGGTATGATTCTCAAACAACTTGTGACACTAAATCCTAGGAAATACAATCAATTTAAGTAATTTTAAAAAATATAGGTGCTTCTAGAGGGGTCCAGCACATGGCCCAATGACAGATTTTATGGATAGTGATGAAATGATAGGAAAACGATGACACAACATACTTTTTCCATGTAAATCTTCCCTTTTCCACTATCGAGTTTGATTCATGCTAGATCAGAAAATAATAAAGAATCATCTAAATACCATGAAAATTGGGAAAATAATCTTCCACCTAAATAGTGAAATAGATTGGAAGTCCAAATTTATATGGATTATAGAGGATCTAAGAGCTTATCATTATGGGTCTGGTGATTCCTATGGAAATCGAAATGTACAAAGAAAAAGGTGGAGGCATGATCCCAAGTTTTCTTGGTAGGTGGAGTGCATGTTCTTTTGATGAGAACTTAGAAACCATAGAGGGATGATGAAAATAAACGGCGAATAATGAATAATTTTAAATATTTAAATAGGGGTGTAATCATAAACTCACCCTTATTTATAATGACACATAGTTTTCCACATTGTCGGATAAACTGTGCACTAGTTACTTCTTAAAAGGGCCACACCATAGGGGATTTCACCCGACCTGTCTAATCATGAACAATTAGTGAATCCCCCTGTAAAAAAAATCTAAAATGTTCACAAGTTCATTCTCTCCAGGTCACACAGTTGTAGAAAAATTGTGTGGCCTAAATTTTCCCACTATATACAGCCGAATGGCCTTGAAAAAACATGTGGGATGGGTAGCACAATTTTCCTTAATTGTGTGACCAAATATTTCATTCCCAAATATGGGATTCGGGCTTCTAATGAACCCCAGACAAACTGGGGAAATCCTTAACTAGATTTAGATTCATTATTAGGGTCATTTAATAGAACATAAATTAGAAATTAAATGCTTTGTAATTTTGGAAATTGATGGTACATTACAACCTAACCTCCATAAGATAACTCATCCCCGTTTTTCCATTCGAAGGGTGGTAGAATGTCGTATGATAATAGTTCCATCCATAGGGCACATATATCAGCTACCCACTACAAGGTCATATCCTGTATTTTTCATTTATACCATATAACATGGACTATAGTGACACACCTGCCTCAAATATCATTCATGCTTTAATAAATGATATGTATCAGACTATCCACAAAGTATTAATCCTCTTACTACATAATATACTCAAGGTAAAAAATGAGATTTTTTATCATGATACTACAGAAGCCAGAATATTTGGAAGAATTCATGCATCAAATAGTACCTCTAAGGCAACATCAACAGATCAGCTACTCTCCTAACTCTCTCTATTATATCTAAAGACGTAATCTATATAGCCAATAACTACCCCTATATCATTATTCATTTTTGAACCAATATAGTAGATACATAAAGAAGGACCTGATATCCAACCACATACACTAGAGGTCTATGGTGATGATCAATATAAGAATTTTGTCTAGACTATTCATTACCCATATGCTTTGGAAATATCTTTTATTTTTTTTATGTATCATGAAAAAGATGATGACCGAGTAGAGCTGTCTCACCTACCTCATGCAGACAAATAGGTGAAAGGAAGATTCTGCCATAAAGGGCCTCATATGAAGCCATCTGGATTTTTTCATGAAATATGTTTTTTTTGAAATATAAACAAGAGGGATATTTATTTTAACTCATAAATAAATAATGCAGCCTTGAATCATATCCTCCAACACCTGTATCGTCCACTATAATTCTCCATTAGTCTCTGAGGGATATGTAGAAATTAAAAAAACCAATGCACCCAATATCTTCTGTAACTATTTATAGAACAATAAATTAAACTGAGTGTTTCATTCCAAAATGTTATAATTGGTAACACCAGAAAGTTACACTATCTTGAGGATATAAATCCTTCCTAGATCATCAAAATATAAGGTTTCCCAAAGATGTTTGAAATACATGACTTTGGTCAACATATCGATGATCACCCATACCGCCTTGTTGCATCAAGGGGATCTCGAAACCATGTAAAAAAATACACTATAACGTAATTCGATTTCCACATTGGACTGGAGAGAGTCTACATAATTCTATCACGCAACTAGTAATATTTCCATCACTTACTAACATGTGGATCCTTGAGTGATGAATCCACTTTATGCCTCTTCATACCTAGCCAAAAATATTGATTACACTTGTCTTGATACATCATGGTGACCCATGATGAACATCCTATGATGTGGCATGATATTTACTCATCAACATATCCTATTTATCTAAAGGTACCTATACACAACCACGTAAGTGTAATTTTTCATTCACATCAACAACTAAAAAATGAGGTGGCTTCTCACCTGTGAAGATCTCCCTCAAAATGATTCCCTTATAATTATATAGTTTTATCATCTAGACCCACTCCAAAAAAAATATTTCACTATCAAAGTAGTTAAACATGTTAACCATTTTATTCCTAGTCCTATATATACATCACCCAAAATAGATCCATTGGCTACCACTCTCTACTAGACTCCTTGACGATATGCATCTTTTTTTCTAGTTTAAGCCATCATCTATGGAATTAAACATTATAGGTGTGTAAGAAAGATAAAAATAGAAGGATAGTATATTCCACCAACTTTTACAACATCATATTCACGTCTCACTCTATAGAGATATATTGGAGAGTTTTTGTAATTTTTATAAAAAATGAACTGCTCTCCCAACAGGTAGATCCTCCAACAACATATAGTGTGTAGTATGTATGCTAGATCTAATTCATTTGAAGGGTAATTTTGATCATGAGGCCACAACTAGTTGGTCCCATAATCCATGAATTGATCACCTTTCACCAAAAATACACACCACTTGATCCCTAAAGAATAACATGACACTGTATAACTTCTATATGGATTAGTACGAATCATGATCTGTGTTGAAGTAAGTCTTCCTTTAAACTCCTGAAAATTTGTCTCACTAGATTCTGTCCAGTCAAACATCACACCATTTATGGTGAATCCTGTATGTGGCCCTTCCATGTGTGAGGTGTCTGTGATGAATCACTCGTAATACCCATCCATCTCTAATATTTTTTCCATATAAAATATGTTCATTAGATGAATCATAGAAACCATGACACTAAACTTATATAGGATAACTAATTCCTCTTCTTCAAATATTCTATGACCCAAGAAGTGAACCTTTTTATACTAAAGTGTCATTTTCTATGATTCAGATATATCTCGTTCCCTCTCAGTCCACTCAGGACTATCTTAAGATGGTTAATGTGGTCATTTCAGGTGTGAGAATACACTAATATTTCATAAATTAAGATTTACATCAATGAATAATTATATTGGTAGAAAATTTTATTCATCTGATACAAGAAGGCTTTAAGTGGATTTATCAAAAAGAATAGTATAACCATATACTCGTACAAGTTATAGCTACTCTGAAATTCATTACACGATATTTTTTATGGCCTCTCACATAGTTGATGATAGAAATACCCCATATTGATCGTAAAAAATATTCACTCCTCAGTGTTAGTCAGAGAGGGCTTCTATGTGAGATAGTGGATACTAGTTCTGGAATATAAGTTGGTCCAGTCATTGTAAATCCATGTATAATTGAAGGATACCATCCACCTTCATAACAAAATTGAAAGGGGAACCACATGGATGTGTACTTTGTAAAATAGAACCCTTAGTCACTATAACATTTTCCTTCAAATTTAGTTCATGGAGATATGTTGGTTCCATCCTATATGGTGGAATGAACACTGGTTCCACACTTGGCATAAGTTTAATGGTGAACACAACCTCTCTCTCCCTCATGTGGTAATATATAGAAATAATCAGGGAAACCATACTTCAAAATATGGACTGTTAGATGGAATTAAATAATATTCATTCCCAGGATGCTCATAAAAAGACATGCCATCTGGGATGTCATTTCACCAAGGGCATTATTCTTGTGTCATGTTCAACTAGCCTGAATATCACACTCACCATTAGGGATGTACATACTACCCTCGTGTGACATTATTTCCACCCAAATTTGATAGAAATCCACCTATTCTTCATAAATAACATGATAGTCCACACAATGAACTTTGTCAAGGTCAGTCCTCATAAGGATAATGAAACTTTACAACAAATCACACCATTATATTTCAATGGGGGAACTCCTTGAATTTGAAATTACCCAATTTAAAAATATTTAATGGAATGTAAAGGATCATAACACAATTAGGGCAATAAACTACTAATCTCATACATCCCTTGGACAATGTAGATATAAAATAGTGTCAATAACTTGTATCAAATAAGTCAGATACTAGAGTTGAGCCTGCCAGAATAGTAACTCTCACTGTAGATGGCCCTTGTCTCTTATCTTTTAGCATAGGATTCATAGTGTAAAAATGACCTAAACGATGGCCTTTTGATATTACTTGACTCTCCTAACTAGTTACACTCTGCTAATGAAGAGTCTCTTAGCCATTAATGTAGTTGCTACAACAACCTACTACACTTAAACACCCTATAGAAGACCAGTTTCATGCCTAATGAGATATCTTTGTTCATACACCTCAATGTGGTTCTAGAAAGGATCCTTGTTAACATTTAACTAGAGGAAAAGACCAATAGATAATTCAGAATGTTACCCATCCTTCCAGAATCTTGACACACTATCAAGTTCCATATAATTTATAGATTATTGTGGCCTAACCTACCGCACTAGTGACATAACGTATTGATGTCAGTTCATGCCACATGGATTGTAAAGCCACAATGTGTACACTCGAATCATCACATCATACTGGTGGATAGCCCACTTCTCCATTAGAAGTTAGAATACCATGCTTCACATCACATGAATTTCTCAAGTTCTACTCATTGACGAGGTTATATTTTAGTCTCTCTAAAACAGTGGTCTGGTGAAAGTCATTCAGCTTCATGAGGATGTTGTAAGAAATTTCATACTAAAATAACCTCATACTGGCATTGTTTTCAGCAGATATGATTTTGCGAAAAACTACAATTTATTGAAGTAATCTAATTTTCCATCACTGTCAGATCACCTTGCTCAAGTTGCATAAATTCTTGAAAGTGTTCGGTTACCAAGGATTGGGAGAATAATGTATTGATATTTTTTTCTAGAAGGCCACCCAGTCAATACTGTAATGTCAACCTACCTGAATAAAAATTTCCCATCAACGCATGTCATATTTGTGTAGAATATAGGTTTAATCATTAACACTCCACCCAAGAGTTCTCTCAATATACTCAACGATTGAAACCATAAATTATATCAAAGAATCAAAAATCTAAGGCACAAAATCCCACTAGATGGTGACAGGATGATGATGTGGGAAGTCATAGTTTAGCTCATTCATAGAAGGGGAAGGTGGAGGTACACCATGAACTCATTTCATGATGAGAAAGAAGTTATCTCGGAACTGGGCATCATCACCTAGTGTTCCTTTGGGTTGAACATAGGGAGGTATAATGGGTGGTTTAAGGACAAACACCTATAAATTATGATCATCTCCACTTTACTATACTACAAAATGAGTTCTTCACAGTGCCATATCTTAAAAAATTCCAATATCATTCATCTGATATGATTTATAATAAATAGAGAAATCTGTAAAGAATTATTGATACCAATTTTTCCTATAAGGGTACTATAACTAGAATCATGGTCCAATAGCAATTTTTGGGTTGTCAAAATTACTCTTTGAAGGATCATAAGATACAAGACCTAATTCCCATTACCATGTTAAAGATACGGTCAAGCTATCATATAAGGGATCCATTTTATTTTAATTAATCATTTCCATTTCCATCCATTTATGTATTTTAAATTCAATTATGTGGTTGAATTGTATGAATCCCCATATTCAAATTAATCAATCACATACCACATATAAAATGGATATTGGTGACCATTTATCCCAAAAAATCAAATTTTATCCCATGTGACTGATTGTCTATGGTTCACCGTGCTAGAATTGACTGAATAAGGCCTCTACATTAACCTATTTAGGATAAAAATGATAGGTTAGGGAAAATGTGTTATGTTTTGATAACTATTATTTAAATACTCTAAGGAAAAATTCATCACATTTCCACATATAATTAATCATGAACTGCATGACATGTAAAATATGTCAAACATAGTAATAAAATTATAAATTGGTAATAAATGATAAATATGGATATAATATCGAATAATTCCTGAAAACTTAGTCCTACAGTTCCTAGGATAATGCATGATTTGATATTCACTCATATAACTAGTATAAAACAATAGATATCTCATACATATATTAAAATTCAAAATAAATGCAGCACCATATGGTGAAATCAATGAAACATTAAACATAAAATCAATAACATCAATTTCTCATACGAGGTAATTTGGGTTTCCCCTGTATGTGGTGAAGCTACACTAAGGAATAAGAACCATAACATATTTCTATATCTTATCCTGATTTATAATCTCAAATAATAATATAGAAGACAAATTAGTCTCTGATACCACTTTTTGGAATCCCACAATTTATTACATGTCATGGGTCCCTGAGGTGGTGATCCACAATACCTCAAGCATGCATCTCCAAATTCAAGAGGCTCTTCACTAGTAGTGAAGTCCTACAATGAGATATTAGGTAGACTATTCCATCATTTATTATAGTAAAAAAATAACATAAGAAATGTTAGAAGAATTAATACTCAAAATATAAAAATAATGTAACATACATAACATTCATGGTATGTTTAATACATGTGTAATGATTAATAATAATAATAATAGATACAAAATATGATGATGGATTGTTATGTAACTATACAAAATAAACATTATAGGGTAAATGGATAAAATCACATACAACATGGTAAAAATGTACAAATGGGAAAAGGATAAATGTCTATAATCTCAATAATATGATCGGTATTATTCTCCCAAATCCATCCTAGATAGTAAATCAAACATTAGAATATTACTGCTTCTAATTTTCTAATCATTGCAACCATAATGTCTACTCGAGTACAAAAGTCTCATATGTAGGGTGTGAGAAAAAACTCCTTGTAGACATTCACCCATAGTTTCATGGCCAATCCATTTCATAAATTATAAAATAAACTATTTTCCATAAAAATTTAAATACATATTGAATAAAATAATTAAATAAATTGGACTCGGTTCAATTTGGATACCCATCTAGTTTACCAGCTTTAGCCTATGAATGTGTGTCTTAACCAACAGAACACGAATAGGTAAATTAAGTGGTATAATTCTCTAAATGGTGAACATTTCAAAAACATATTCTTCAGATTGGGGTAAGTGACCCTACATTGATATATCGTGGGATCATTTCTCTTTTTTGAAAACATTTTTGTTCATTTTTCTTTAATTCAATTTGAAAACAACTTATTTAATATATAGATTCACAATAATATCATCTATAAAAATCCATAAAGACTTTCCAAGCATCTCTCGAGGGGTTCATAAAAATAGAAATGAAAATGAGTTGGCCTTTTGGGACCTATGGTGATGTCTTACTTGCCACACCATGCATGATGCAATAACTCAGGTATTAGCCTCCGAGTCTATCCATAGAATAATATGTTGGTGTTTCAATATTTTTCTAGTAATTGTTCATCCAATATACCATTAGAACCATTAAGGGTGTCTCCTATAAGGAATAAGAATCACTCATATTTATAATTCTTAGAGATCACATCTTTGGAATAGCTGATATATCCCCCAGTGTGTTTACAAAACACTCATAATTCTGATAAAAGTATTGACGTTCCATCCATCAGGTGCTTAAGTTGCAACCCCTTGTTTCTCCTATTGTACTATTGTAATGGAATTAAAAAATAAAATCATTTATACCTAGTCTATCAAGAGGGACCATTTCATTTATTCTATACATTGATATCACATTTGGAATATTAGTCAATGCACATAATTTGGTAATCAATTATGGTTCAAGGGTAATAGTCATAAATAATTATCCAACTCAATTAACACATCCATTTCACTTTTTTATGGGTTATGGGGTCTAACACATGATTCACCCTCAATGTCATCTAAAATATAAGTTTGACGTCAATAATTATGTGACAACTCTTCAAGGGGTGTTTGGACATTTAAAAAAATTGTAAATTTGAGTATAAGGTATAAATCAAACATTTTGGTGCAAAATAAAATGTTATCATCCCAAGGAGATGATTCACTACTAGCTTTGGTGACCAAAGTCGTGTTGAGACAATATTTTAAATTAATTTTACAAAATATAGGTGTCATTGGATGGGTCTGGCTCACTGGATGATTGAGAATATTATGGAATGAAATGAAATAATTATAATCACCCAACAACACTGGAAATAGCCTAATATAGAATACCTCATCTAGTGTCAATATTTTATTGGATATATATTAGAATAAAATGAAGAAACCATCATATTCTTTGAAAATAGGGGAAATGAACATTCAACTATATTGGTAAATAAATCCTAAGAAGAACATGTAATGTATTAGAGTGAATTGAATAGATTAAATTTATGAATATCATTCATTATAAGGTGATTGAAATAGATTATTAATGAATTATGTGTCATGATCCCTAGTTTGGGAGGGTGGTAGAGATCAAGCATGCGACAGGAGAGATTGGCCACTTGAGAAGGAGGAAAATATAATGGGAAATAGTAGGAATAAATAAATAAATATTGGTGGAATCATTATTTCACCCTTATTTACAACGGTGCATGGTTATTTTGCATTATTTCTAAACCATATGCCATAATTTTAGTAATTAATACTTGAATGGGGAACACCACATGAATTTTCAAGTGGTTTTACTAACTATGTGTAAACCGTGAAGATTTTCTCTATATAAAATTGAAGAAGGTTCACATATCCATGCGTCTTGAGTTTCATGGTTTTAGATAGACCATCAATCCTATAGGTTTCCACTACTACATCCATATAGTGTTATAAAACATTATGGGAACAGTTACATAATTTTCCCTTACTATACTTCCCAATAATTCCATCCTTATGTGGGGATTCAGATAAGCATTACATACACATTATACCTCCTTGAATTGGTTAAGAATCATTAATAATATGTTTTATAGGAACTTGAACCATAAATTATATGGTATGTACCTTTTGAAAGTGATTGGCCATTTTAGTCTTTATCTTCCCCCCGACATGGTTGTATCATTATTGTCCTTAATAACATCTAGAAAAAAACAAAATGATAACTTATAGATACTTCTAAAAATATTGTGATGTAGTTTTATTTTCAAATAATATTTCTATACATTTACCTTGAAACTATAATTTTATAAATATTCCCAACAAATATTAACATCACTATTATTACCTTACTTCATTTTTGACACATAATCACTACAGTAATGTCACATGTTATACCAACGGTTCTGCCAACCGTAGGCAAGTAATCCATTGGGAAAAACTTTTCCCAACGGTTTACAGTGAACCATTGGTATAGGTGGAGAAAATTACCCTATCCCAACGGTTCTTCAAAACCATTGGGAAAAAAGATTTCCCAACGGTTGTAAAACCGTTGGCAAAGTGCTGAAAATAACAATGTTTTTCCCAACGGTTTTGAAAACCGTTGCAAAAAACCCAATATCTAATCTCTCCCAATGGTTTCAAACCGTTGGGAAAAGTGTTTTACCAATGGTTTTATTATCCGTTGGTAAAAACACTCCAAGAAATTCAATGCCAATGGTTTTGAACCATTGGCATAGCCTCTGCTGGGCAATTTGCCCAGCAGCTCCCCAATTTGCCCAGCAGGTCCCCAATTTGCAACCAGGTCTCCAATTTGACCACCACCGGTCTGGTTTTGTGGGTTCCCTATCATTTTTCAATCCAATTATTGTACCTCCAATAAACTAACACATACATATATAATTATTTCACCTACAATAAACTAACACATACATATATAATTATTGTACCTACAATAACAAACTAACAATTACATATAATGGTGGAACTATACACATCCATAATTAAATTAGAATTGATAACGTAATTATAAACATACATAATTCATTTCCAATTCAATTTTAAATTTATATGACAATTATATGTGGAATCTGGAAGCCAATTCATAATTTAATCGGTTTTTTGTATACCATATATTTTTACCTGAAATAATGTCCGTTTTAAACATAATACATACACCTGGAGTGCTACCGACCACACCGCGCCTCGTATTGAGGCGCGGTTGACTCGTACACGTCACATATGACCCATGGATCATTGTGATAATGTATCGACACAATCCGAATGTGTTTGGTCGGTTTTCCGTATGCCAGTTGATGTTTTTCAATTAAAATGACGTACTTTTGAAATAAAAGGCAGACACAATGAGTGGTTCCAATCACGCTGCGCCTCGGATTGAGGCGATGTTGATTCATACACGTCACATATGAACTATGGATCGTTCTCCAAAATTTTCAATGGAAACCGAATGTTTTTGGTGAGTTTTCCGTATGTACTTAAATTGTTATCCATTTTAAGCAAAAGAGAGCCACTTAGAGTGATTCCGGCCACACCGTGCCATAGATTTAGACGGGGTTGACTCGTACACGTCACATATGACCCATGGATCATTGTGCTAGTGTATCGACACAATCCGAATGCGTTTGGTCGGTTTTCCGTATGCCAGTTGATGTTTTTCACTTCAAAAGACGTCCTTTTGAAACAAATGACAGACACTTTGAGTGGTGGCGGCCACACCGCACCTTGGATTGAGGTGGCATTGACTCGTACACATCACATATTACCTATGGATCGTTGTGATAGTGTATCGACACAATCCGAATGCGTTTGGTCGGTTTTCCGTATGCCAGTTGATGTTTTTAAATTAAAATGACGTACTTTTGAAACAAAAGGCCGACACTTTGAGTGGTGTCGGCCACACCGCGCCTCGAATTGAGGTGGAGTTGACTCTTACACGTCACATATGACCCATTGATCGTTCTCCTAAAGATTCAAGGGAAACCGAATGCGTTTGGTCGGTTTTCCGTAGGTATTTAAATTGTTGTCTATTTTAAGCAAAAGAGAGACACATAGAGTGATTACGGCCACACCGTACCTTAGATTATGGCGGGGTTGACTCGTACACGTCAGATATGACCCATGGATCGTTATTCTAAATTATCGACACAATCCGAATGCGTTTGGTCAGTTTTCCTTATGCTAGTTGACGTTTTTCACTTCAAATGACGTCCTTTTGAAACAAAAGACAGACACTTTGAGTGGTGGCGGCCACACCGCGCCTTGGATTGAGGCGGGGTTGACTCGTACACGTCACATATGACCCATGGATCGTTCTCCTAATGTTTCAATGGAAACCAAATACATTTGGTCGGTTTTCTATATGTACTTAAATTGTTTTCCATTTTAAGAAAAAGAGAGCCACATAGAGTGATTCCGACCACACCGTTCTGGTGTCAAAAACGGACAAAACGAGCGTCTAACAGTCAAACTCATAGAGGACGACATAGGGTTGACCTGAAATCACAGGACAACAATCCAATTATTATTCTTGACGTGCACGCACAGACAACACGTCAATCGGACGTGCGGTCTGCGCGGTAGGGCTCATTTTGCGTTTTTTAAGCGTTGCGCGCGCTTGATAAACGCGCGTGGGGGGTCCAAACTGGATGAACGAAGTCCGAATGGCCTGAAATCGGATGACAACAAAGGGTGAGTGAATTGTGATTTGGTCGAGTAGAGGGCACGTCAATCGGACGTGCCATGTGCCCGCGGTGACCAGGAACGCCGTTCTGGTGTCATAAACGGCCAAAACGGGCGTCTAACGGTCAAACTCATAGAGGATGACATCAGAATGACCTGAAATCATAGGAAAACAATTCAATTATTATTCACGAAGTTCATGCGTAGACGAAACGTCAATCGGACGTGCGGTCTGCGCGGTAGGGCTCATTATGCATTCTTTAAGCGTTGCGCGCGCTTGATAAACGTGCGTGGGGGGGGGGGGGGGGGTCCAAACTGGCCGAACGAAGTCCGAATGGCCTGAAATAGGACGAAATCAAAGGCTGAGTTAATTGTAATGTGGTCGAGCAGAAGGCACGTCAATCGGACGTGCCGTGTGACCGCGGTGACCGGGAACGCCATTCTGGTGTCACAAACGGCCAAAACGGGCATCTAACAGTCAAACTCATAGAAGACGACATTAGATTGACCTGAAATCACAGGACAACAATCCAATTATTATTCGAGAAGTGCACGCGCAGACGGCACGTCAATCGGACGTGCGGTCTGCGCGGTAGGGCTCCTTATGCGTTCTTTAAGTGTTGCACGCGCTTGATAAACGCGCGTGGGGGGTCGAAACTGGCCGAACGAAGTACGAATGGCCTGAAATTGGACAACATAAAAGGTTGATTGAATTGTGATGCGGTCGAGCAGACGGCACATCAATCGGACGTGCTGTGTGCCCACGGTGACCGGGAACGCCGTTCTGGTGTCATAAAGGGCCAAAACGGACTTCTAACGGTCAAACTCATAGCGGACGACATTGGATTGACCTGATATCACAGGAAAACAATCCAATTATTATTTTCGACGTGCACGCGCAGACGGCACGTCAATCGGAAGTGCAGTCTGCGCGGTAGATCTCATTATGTGTTCTTTAAGCGTTGTGCTCGCTTGATTAACACGCGTGGGGGGGGGGGGGGTCCAAACTGGCCGAACGAAGTCTGAATGGCCTGAAATCGGATGACATCAAAGGGTGAGTGAATTGTAATGTGGTCGAGCATAGGGCACGTCATTCGGACGCGCCGTGTGCCCGCGATGACCGAGAATGCCGTTCTTGCGTCATAAACGGCCAAAACGGGCGTCTAACGGTCAAACTCATAGCGGACGACATCGGATTGACCAGAAATCACAGAAAAACAATCCAATTATTATCCGCGGCATGCACGCGTAGACGACACATCAATCGGACGTGCGGTCTACGCGGTCGGGCTCATTATGCGTTCTTTAAGCGTTGTGCGCACTTGATAAACGCGTGTGGGGGGGTCCAAACTGGCCGAACGAAGTATGAATGGCCTGAAATCGGACGACATCGAAGGGTGAGTGAATTGTGATGTGGTCGAGCAGACGGCATGTCAAACGGACGTGTTGTGTGCCCGCGGTGACCGGGAACGCCGTTCTGGTGTCATAAAGAGCCAAAACGGGTGTCTAACGGTCAAACTCATAGCGGACGACATCGGATTGACATGAAATCACAGAAAAACAATCCAATTATTATTCGCGACGTGCACGCGCAGATGACATGTCAATCGGACGTGCGGTCCACGCGGTAGGGCTCATTATGTGTTCTTTAAGCGTTGCGCGCATTTGATAAACGTGCGTGGGGGGGTCCAAACTGGTCGAACGAATTACGAATGGCCTGAAATAGGACAACATTAAAGGTTGAGTGAATTGTGATGCGGTCGAGCAGACGACACATCAATCGGACGTGTCGTGTGCCCGCGGTGACCGGGAACGCCGTTCTGGTGTCATAAAGGGCCAAAACGAGCGTCTAACGGTCAAAATAATAGAAGATGACATCGGATTGACCTGAAATCACAGGAAAACAATCCAATTATTATTCGCGACGTGCACGCGTAGACTTCACGTCAATCGGAAGTGCGGTCTGCGCGATAGAGCTCATCATGCGTTCTTTAAGTGTTGAGCGCACATGATAAACGCGCGTGGGGGGTCCAAACTGGCCCAACGAAGTCTGAATGGCCTAAAATCGGAAAACATCAAAGGGTGAGTGAATTGTGATGTGGTCGAGCAGAGGGCACGTCAATCGGACGTGCCGTGTTCCCGCGGTGACCGGGAACGCCGTTCTCGTGTCCGAAACGGCCAAAACGGGCGTCTAACGGTCAAACTCATAGAAGACGACATCGGATTGACCTGAAATCACAGGAAACCAATCCAATTATTATTCGCGATGTGCACGCGTAGACTTCATGTCAATCGGACGTGCGGTCTACGCGAAAGGGCTCATTATGCGTTCTTTAAGCGTTGCGTGCGCTTGATAAACGCGCGTGAGGGGGTCCAAACTGGCCGAACGAAGTTCGAATGGCCTGAAATCGGACGACATTAAAGGGTGAGTGAATTGTGATGCGTTCGAGCAGACGTCACGTCAATCGGACGTGCCGTGTGCCCGCGGTGACGGGGAACGCCGTTATGGTGTCACAAACGGCCAAAACGGGCGTCTAACGGTCAAACTCATAGAGGACGACATCGGATTGACCTAAAATCACAGAAAAAAAATCTAATTATTATTCGCGACGTGCACGCGCAGACGGAACGTCAATCAGATGTGTGGTCTGCGCGGTAGGGCTCATTATGTGTTCTTTAAGCGTTGCACGCATTTGATAAACGCGTGGGGGGGGGGGGTCCAAACTGGCCGAACGAAGTCCGAATTGCCTGAAATCGGACGACATCAAAGGGTGAGTGAATTGTGATGTGGTCGAGCAGACGACACGTCAATCAGACGTGCTTTGTGCCCACGGTGACCGGGAACGCCGTTCTGGTGTCATAAACGGCCAAAACGGGTGTCTAACGGTCAAAATCATAGCGGACGACATCGGATTGACCTGAAATCACATAAAAACAATCCAATTATTATTCGCGACATGAAAACACATACGGAACATCAATCGAACATGCGTTCTGCGCGGTAGGGCTCATTATGCCTTCTTTAAGCGTTGCGCGCACTTGATAAACGCGCGTGGGGGGGGGGTGTTCCAAACTAGCCGAACGAAGTCCGAATGTCCTGAAATCGGACGACATCAAAGGGTGACTGAATTGTGATGTGGTCGAGCAGACGGCACGTCAATCGGATGTGCCGTGTGCCTGCGGTGACCGGGAACGCCGTTCTGGTTTCATAAATGGCCAAAACGGGCGTCTAACGGTCAAACTCATAGCGGACGACATCGGATTGACCTGAAATCACAGGACAACAATCCAATAATTATTCCCGACGTGAACTCACAGACGGCATGTCAATCAGATGTGCGGTCTGCGCGGTAGGGCTCATTATGCCTTCTTTAAGCGTTGTGCGCGCTAGATAAAGGCGCGTGGGGGTGGGGGGGGGGGGGTCCAAACTGGCCGAACGAAGTCCGAATGGCCTGAAATCGGACGACATCAAAGGGTGAGTGAATTGTGATGTGGTCGAGCAGACGACACATCAATCGGACGTGCTGTGTGCCCGCGGTGATTGGGAACGCCGTTCTGGTGTGATAAACGGCCAAAACGGGCGTCTAACGGTCAAACTCATAGCGGACGACATCGGATTGACCTAAAACCACAGGACAACAATCCAATTATTATTCTTCACGTTCACGCACAGACGGCACATCAATCGGACGTGCGTTCTGCGTGGTAGGGCTCATTATGCGTTCTTTAAGCGATGTGTGCGCTTGATAAACGCGCATGAGGGGGTGGGGGAGTCCAAACTGGCCGAACGAAGTCCAAATGGCCTGAAATCGGACGACAACAAAGGGTGAGTGAATTGTGATGTGGTCGAGTAGACGACACATCAATCGGACATGCCGTGTGCCCGCGGTGACCGGGAACGCCGTTCTGGTGTCATAAAGGGCCAAAACAGGCGTCTAACGGTCATACTCATAGCGGACGACATCAGATTGACCTGAAATCACAGAAAAACAATATAATTATTATTCTTAACGTGCACGCACAGATGGCACATCAATCGGACATGCGGTCTACGCGGTAGGGCTCATTATGCGTTCTTTAAGCGTTGTGTGCACTTGATAAACGCGCGTGGAGGGGTCCAAACTGGCCGAATGAAGTACGAATGGCCTGAAATCAGACGAAATCAAAGGGTGAGTGAATTGTGATGTGGTCGAGAAGACGGCGTGTCAATCGGACGTGCTGTGTGCCCGCGGTGACCGGGAACGCCGTTCTGGTGTCAAAAACGGCCAAAACGGGCGTCTAACGGTCAAACTCATAGCGGACGACATCGGATTGACCTGAAATCACAGAAAAACAATCCAATTATCATTCAAGACGAGCACGCGTAGACGGCACGTCAATCGGACGTGCAGTCTACGCGGTAGGGCTAATTACGCGTTCTTTAAGCGTTGCACGCACTTGATAAACGCGCGTGGGGGGGGGGGTCCAAACTGGCCGAACGAAGTCCGAATGGCCTGAAATCGGACGAAATCAAAGGGTGACTGAATTGTGATGTGGTCGAGCAGACGACACATCAATCGGACGTGTCGTGTGCCCGTGGTGACCGAGAACGCCGTTCTGGTGTCATAAAGGGCCAAAACGGGCGTCTAACGGTCAAACTCATAGAAGATGACATCAGATTGACCTGAAATCATAGGAAAACAATCAAATTATTATTCGCGACGTGCACGCGCAGACGGGGCTGTTCCGGTGCTGTCCGGGGGCTGTCCGGGGCTGTCTGGGGTTGTTTGGGGGGTTGTCCGGGGGGCTGTCTGGGGGGGCTGTCTGGGGGCTGTCCGGGGGCTGTCCGGGGGCTATCCAGGGGCTGTCCGTGGCTGTCTGGGGCTGTTCGGGGGGTTGTACGAGGTCCTAGGAAGAGGGTGGGGGGGGATATCCGGGGGGCTATCTGGGGGGCTGTCCGGGGGTTGTCCGGGGTCGAGGGAGGAGGGTGGGGGGGGGGGGGGGCTGTCCGGGGGGCTGTCGGGGGGGGGGGGGGGGGGCTATTCGACGGGGCTGTCCAGGGTCCAGGGAGGAGGGTGGGGGTTGTCCAGGGTCTAGGAAGGAGGGGGTTCCCAAACACACAACCACTAAAAGACAACATCCATAAAAATAGATAATATATAAAAATAACTCAACTCCAATACTATACTACGAGTCTATATAAAACCAAATAGGAACACACCCTCATGTTATCATATTAATAACACTTCTTGAATCATTGAGAATCACATCCCAATGATCATAGTATCACTAACCTAATTGATCACTAACCATGAAACACATGTATGTTGGTCATGTCACCACATGCATCATCACTCATGCCACCATATCAATATATCACAAGGAATTCTCTAGGATAAGACAATATTTGATCACACATCATTCACATTTAGTTATCATAATACAAATTATATTTACATGCTTATGATATAGAATGAATCCACATTAGTAAGACCCACCCCTCTCATAAGTTACCATCACATCACTACAACCCATCCTAGAAAGCACCCTACTGTATACAAATTCACCCAATCTAGGGTCCAATACCCAACAAGATCTTACATACTAGGATACACATCATGGATCACTATCAAAACCATAAAAACATTGACAGATCTCAAAAAATTAGTGCATGCCATCATTACCTCATATAATTGAAAAAAGGTAAGTAACAAGCAATATATCTCACTACTCCATACTCACCCCACAACATAATGGTCTCACATTACTAGGGAATAATTCTATCCAATACTAAATGATCTTGATCCATTTTTCATATACATATATGATTCACCTCACCAATTACTAAATAGTAATAACATAAAAAATTATGATTCCATTTAACTAGAATTAAACCATCAGGTTTTACAAGGAAATTCTATATAAGCATTTGTTTACACTTTAAATAATCTGACCCCATACTATAAATAAGGTGTTCAACAAAAATCAAGAACATGAATGTCATGTTAACACTCAACATTGATTCATTAATAAATTGTATTCGAATGTTATGGAAATACCAAAATAAATTAGTGAATCAATGTACCTATAATGGTGCACATGACCACCATGAAACAATAATAAATTTTTACAAAAACCCTAATAATTAGGAATAACGAAATCAAGAATATAAGTATATGATTTATAAGAGCTGGAACTATATCCTTGATAAAATATAGGAGTCTAACCTGGTAGGTGCTGATCCGATGGAAGATGTGGGGATTGGGAGGTCCTTCTGCCAAGGAATCACTCCAGGAGGACACGAGCTGAATGCTTCTGGTATGTGGGGAGGCCGATGGCTCGATTTGGTTATTTGGGGCTTTTTTTCCCAACGGTTTTTAAAAACCGTTGGGAAACACCAACCTTTCCCAACAGTTCCATATAACCGTTGGGAAAAAAAGGTTTCTTCTCCACTTTTCCCAACGGTTCTTAAGAACCGTTGGGAAAAACCTATCTTTCCCAATGGTTGTATGAAACCGTTGGGAAAAACCTATCTTTCCCAACGGTTGTATGAAACCGTTGTGAAAACTATGCATTGAGGGGTTTTTCCCAACGGTTTATAGAAACCGTTGGGAAAGACAAGATATGCCAACGGTTCATTGAACCGTTGGTACACAACTATTGGGAAAGATCCCCTTTCCAGTAGTGACATTTTATTACTATAATGATAAATAATATTAATTTTTATAACATTTATGCATCTATTAAATCTTGAATAGTCAAATCGTTCAACTTGTAATATTTTACTCTGTCTTTTAGTCTACTAATTCCATGTATATTAACAATACAAACCCTTCCCCATGTATATATGTAATGAATGAATGTGAATATCCGATATAATCTTTCACCTTTTTCCACATATCATAAACATGAAATTTATTTTAAATATTTAGTATAAACTATTATTTCATGAAAACAAATAAATAATCACCTTATTGCATTACTAACCCCATTTATTTTATTATAATATTATTATACTTCCCTACAATATAGTCATTGGTATAATCATGAACATAGTTAGTATTTTTTATGTATTCCACAACCTCTCATTTTTTGAAATAAGCTTTAATGGTTTTATTCTCTAAATATCTCTTCATTTCTCTCCCCATTTATCATTGAGAAATATATGGGTACCCAAATCAAATATACTCCATCATTCATAGAACTATTATCATAGAAAATTCATTTTTTTTCTTTATCTATATCAAATATTTTTACACAATACATTGACAAATTTAGTTTTTATATTAGAAGAAAATAAAATTTTCATCTAAATGCACATTTTTTTATGAAATTCAATTACTGAGTTTACCACATTGAGAAGATTGATCAATAAATCCTCATAGTTAAATGAGTCAAAACACAATGTTGGTAACTATAGTTCATTTTAATAAAATTATTATTTTTATGTTACTCTCACATACTTTTATAATTATATAAAATATGAGAACTTAACAATAATTAAGAATATTCTTTTAAACAAAATCACATAGACATTATATCATTATAAAATAAACCATAAAGTGAAATATATTTTAACCATGACACTTATTGAAAAAATTGAGAGAAATGGTTGAATAAACTCTTGATGCTGCTTTTATAACATGATTATAAGTCATAATTTATGTCCCATTATCCATGTGAGACATGTAGTCTATGAATGATCAATAAAAAATCTATCTGAATTCCATCATGAATTATACATAAATATAGTAATGTTATTTAAAATTTGATTAATTCTCCTTATGAAACTTTTTATTTCCAAGAAGAAATAAAATGATATCCTTTGTCACATAAAAAAATTCAAAAATACTTTCATATTCATTTCCAGAAAAATACTCAAGATTTACTCTCCTACCATTATGGTTTGATACCTATGTATTTAGCTGGATATTACCTTTTTATCATATTTTATTCAATAATACCATTTGAAAAAATAATAATTGATTGACCCCACAAATTATTTACATATTTTCATTATCATCACTCATAATTTCTCAAAAAAACTTAATATATAAATATATATTATTTCAAAAGATACACCCCATTGGCCATATCCCTCCTTAAATAATTATCACATCCACAAAGTGGTTATAAATTGTTAATTACATTGGTATTTAAAGAACATCCACATAATCTAAACATTGGTGAATGTAGTGTTTATTTATTAATAAACCATTTACTTTAATATTGATTCTAATCCTTCTTAGGGGTTCTCCTTTCAATACTGCTGGTGCAAACATCACAGCAGACAATTTATTTTTGTTCATTGGATTGGGATTTACCTCAATTGTGAGACTAATACCACTGGTGATGTTTATCACTTTGATTCTTCATTGATCAATATTTCTATATTATAACATTATTATAAGAGTACTTTTACACCACAATTTTCTTATTTACATAATATATATATTTTGAAACAACTTCAGAAAACTAAATTCTTCTCATCTATAATTTACATTAGATACTAATAGTACATGTATGTCATTACTGAGTCTTTCTCTACACATTTAAACCTTATAGGTTTCATGGTACTACTATATTCCATCTCCATCGTCCACATTTTCATTATTTAATTTCACAAGGGATACATCATGAACTATGAAACGTTTTAATGAAATACATTTTGTTATTTTCCTACTCATGCTCTTCCATATCCATAATTATAATTTTAATTGGAATTTTTTTTATTAAATTTGTATTTACCTCCCACTTTTCGTGATAATTAGGGTTATCTTCTCAAGAATCATTATCACCTATATTACTATCTTTATTTGAATTATTTTCAGGGTTAATAAAAATAAAATATCTCCCAATATATTGAAACCTAATGTATCATTTCCCGAGATGATATATTATAGAATTTTTCCTTCCAATATTAAACCCTTTGTCTTATAGACACACACTAGGGGTTTATATAATGATTACATGAAATTATAACTTTGTATTTAACTACCTTAGAGATCCAAAATTCTATTTTTTAGATTTCTATATTATAAAAAAGTATATATTTGTTTCATTATGTACTCCAATTATTGATCTCAATTTAACAGAAATATAAATATTTCCATATGGGGTATTCAAACAATCTTTCACCTCCTTTATCCCAAATTAGTATCCTATGATTTTTTGTTCCTTATTATCTATGCTCAAGTTAGCGTATTTTATATATTTATTCATCAAGTTAATCTCTATTTTTAGAGGGATGATGCTAGAATTCATCACCTTATTTGTCACTATCAATTTCTCTAGATTATGTGACTATTATCTATGTATATCCATTGTAATAATTGATTACTTCATGTGACACTCTTATTTATAAATTATTTTATTTTCTAAAACGAAAAATGATTGAAGAAAATAGTTGATTCCATATGTATTATCAATTTGATCCCACTTTATATGCATACAATGGATCAATTTTTCTTTAATGAAAAAAAATGTCCAAATTGATGACATTATGTCACTTCAACATTTACAATTAAATTGGAATCTAATTCAGACGTCATTGGAGAATTTTAATTTTAATTTTAAAAAGGAACCTTACAATGATTTTTAAACAATAATTATTGACATAACCAACCATATATAACTCGATGGGTGTGTTATTTATTTTTATGGAATTTTTAATCATAAATTTCCTATTTTTCTGTTTTTAAAAAGTAATGTCATATAATATGTATTCCCTAATATTTCATTACTTCCGTATTTGAAATATTTCCTTGAGGTAGGCTCCATAAATAAATTTGTTGACGTTAATTTCTTATAATTATACTAGATTGTACTATATATTAGAAGGATTATCATAATGAATGGTTATTATGAATATATATCTAGAGATACAACTTTTTGATTTTTCAAGTTTTATCAGATCATTTATTTGTTCATTATTCTTTCACAAATCAGTATTCAACTCAAATATCCCACATTATCATTGCATAAACAGGTAGGAACCAATTCTTCTTCTTTTTGTAGCTATCAAAGATTTTTACAATAAACATAAGAGGACTTTTATGTGAATAACTATATATATTAATGTTATCAAATATTAAATATTTAACCTTAATGCATAAAATTTAGTACATGAAACCATAATTTCACTGTAAATGTAATGAAACTATCCAGGTAGGGGATGATTTAGGTTGTTATTTAAATTGATCTTTTCATTTTGAATATTTTCGGTCAATAAATTTTTTTCATTTATTAGAGAGAATCATTTAAAATCTTTGTCAATCTCCCAATTCATAAATCACATTTAAGGAATATGGATATAGAAATTAATGTACAAAATAAATGGGTAATTTCCTAGGTTCACGCATAATGTTTTTTATCTTTTTAGAATACAACATTGTTGTATTGATGAACTAAAAAACAAAGATGTATAATTTTTGTGGCCACATGATTTGGAAATTTTTACCTCTCTCTAAGTATCTGTTACTTAACAAAATTTTATAGGCAAAACATTATATCCCCAAGGTCGCACGCATCTCTTAGCCTGTGTGCACTACTCTAAGGAAGGATTGATTAGTTTATAAACTTGTGAGTTTTTTCATTAACAGTATATATAAATTAATATCCATTCATTGAAAAGTTATATTTGATGCTCTATTGAAGTCCTCATTCACGAAAATTTTCTTCATTAAGAATTTAACAAATATAATCCCCATTGAGGGAGATATATCAATTTCATCCCTGAAATATTCATTGAAATAAAAAATTGAGATAATAACATTTATTAAATATAGCTATTATTAATTCACACTGTCCTAAACACCTCAATGTATAAAAGTAACTTTTTAGACACAACCCTAATAAAATTAATTAGATATTTCAATGATATTCCTTAATTAATCCTCTATCTCATTGAATTAGATATGTCAATTATGTGAAAATATATATCCTCTCCTCTTTTCATGCATTTTATATACTCAAAATAAATAGATGATGTTTTCCCT
This sequence comes from Viscum album, assembly GCA_963277665.1. NCBI lineage: Eukaryota > Viridiplantae > Streptophyta > Magnoliopsida > Santalales > Viscaceae > Viscum > Viscum album. Next base: position 1,090,054,878 of record OY728157.1, on the reverse strand, counting down.
TAGGTCCAATGATTAATGGTCAATATTGTACCATTTCATCATTCCATGAAAATCACCATAAAATTGTTTATAAATTAACAATATGTTATCCATTTGGGGTGGGATATATTTTTTTGTAATAATTTCTATACTTATATTATTATCTTTAAAAACATATAGCCAAATATTCCCCAATGAATTGATCTCAAAAGTTCCATTTCAATTCAAAATATGGAATAATTATCTATCCTCAATATAAAAATAATTCAATGCAATGTCATATTCACAATGGTCAATCTTACACCATTTAAAATGACTCATAATTTTCATATATTTGCTGTATTCAAATACCAAATTACATTATACATTATTAATGAAAAATCCATCTATAAAATTTTTATTGACAATATTTAATAAATTTCATTAAATTATTCATTTAATTTCCTAATAATTACTCCCATATTCATTAAATACCAAAACTCAAAAATTCAACCAAAACAAGTCTTTAAATATTCTCTAAATGTGATCACAATTTATTCTAAATGTAACACATGATTTAATGAAGTCAAACACATTCATTCAACTCAAATAAATTATTAAAATATAATTCTATATACATTAAAATTTTATTACAAACAAATAACTTATCTTTCATGATTTTCAACCACCAACACATTTATGTATTCCAAAACATACTTACTGAAGTCCAACCTAGCCCTTGATAGGAAAAAATGATTTTCAAATCAATATATTCTTGAAAATATTTCTTTTAAAATATTTTTAATGAGAATATTCCATTTATAGATGATGTACTATGATCATAATAAATGATATAGTCTTTTTCCCTTCAAAATAAAATATATAGTTATTCCCTCAATGAATCGGTTTACCATTTTAATGTCCTCTCTAAACCATGATAACTAAAAATTCTTGTCTTGTGGCATGAACAACATCAATTCCATACATAAAATTCAATGTTCAAAAACGAAAATGCATAGAAAAACACATATACCAAGTATCCAATTTCTCACAAGAATTTTTTCACAGCACAATGGAATCAAATTTTGTAATTTCTACAATAAACATCAAATTTTTTTCAACTTCAATGTAATATGAAATTTTTATAAATAATCATAATGTATTTCCAGTAATTTCATATTCCCTCTTTACTAAAATTCTCAGTGGTGGTTAATCCCACATAAAAATCCCATATGAATTCCAAATCAAATTGAGAATTCTATAGAATTAGGTTCACACTACAATAATAAAAAGAACATCAACAATAGTGAATTTACAACTTTTGACATTGATAAATCATGGAATCATAATCCCCTTGATGTGGTTGTACTAAAATCTATAAAAAATATTATAAATTACTTCAAATATTACATTACATGCACATGTTTTTTCCATTAGTATATTAAGACAAAATAGTCATTATTATACTATCAATTGATCTAAAAAACATGAATAATGACATCATTATTATTGAATTATTTAACTTTATCTCCTTATCTTTCAATTACATATATATCAATACTATGTATCATTTACAATGTTTTTTACATGAATGAAAATTGATATCATACATCATCTTCTAATATAACTCTGTATAGAAGTTCCTCAAACCTTGATTTATAACTCTATTTGTACACACATGGGGACTCTACCCTAATCATCTAATATTATCACAGTCATAAAACAGATTTTCCCAATGAACATTGGGTTTGTAGTTATCCACCGTTATGGAATATTTCTATATTATATGGGATCAACCCAATGGGATACTCCCCTCCTCGACATTATCTATATCATTTTCAAGTCATATTCACTATGGTTGGCCATATTGTCTAATGTATTATCTTATCATCATCATAAACATCATCATGTATCAGAACCATAACAACATCACTAGTCATAACTAGACATGTGCATTGTTCTGGCATGTTGGGCTCTCATTGATGAAAAAAAACATTTATAAATAAATACATGGAAATATAATTACATCATGGTAAATGTTTTGAATATATTTTATAAACACTTCATAAAATGACCAATTAATTTTTTATGCTAGTTTTTAAATTTTTACATAATATATTATAAATTTTGTTAAATTTTTATTTGAGACTAACAACGTTAATTTAAAAAATAATAATGATTACTTTTTTCAAAGTCACTATAATATAACATAATCAGATAAGGATAGTTGCCTATTTATGTATATTAATAATTGGTAATTAAAAGTATCCATGTTTAGTAATAAATAAAAAAACATTATTTCCTACAAGTTTATTTTTTATGTTTGGATATTGGGATGGGTGAGTTATATGACCCACATATAAGCTTACTCACAACTATCACATTAAGAATATAGATTGATATCCCCACCATCCATTTCTTAACTCATAAAAAATTCCTAGGTTGTACATCAACATCGTATATATATATATATATTCCATGCTCGAACCTATGTATACCAATATTCAGATAATATGGAGTATTATTTCACTACATAACTAACACTCTTTGTATTATGTGTATATACTAAGACCAAATCCACATTAAATATGAAAAAAATGTCAAATGGACCCATTAAATCAATCAAAATCATGGCCCCACTATATCAAGAGTCATTTTAAACTCCACCATTATAGCTTCACCCCACTATTTATTCAAACTATAGAGGTTATACCTGGGTTTTTAAAAGACTCATGTGGCACTGCCATTATCATATCATCCCACAATCATTATATCTCACGATTATTACTTATTGGACATATAATATAAATAATAATACCCCATTCCAAAGAGGCTTAGGCCCAACAAAATAATACTACCCCACATAACTCGTTCCTAAAATGCTCCACTAGCTCCATAACGTGTCATATTCCTTGAATTTTTGACACAACCATGTATAAATGACTACCACATCATCTCATATCTTTTGCTAACAAGTCTATAAAATTTAATACTGAATTTAATTCCCTGCATTCTAAATTACAAATACTCAAGATAAAATATATAGATCTCACAATCTCATATATAAGGTATATTCATGTGTTTATTAATATTCCAGTATCTATATTCATATTGGAGACATATAAAATATTTTGTTAACTATAATAAAACATCATCACCATAAATATATCTTCAAAAAAATTAAAATTAATTCATATATGAATTATATAAAATAATCAATAACATAATCATTAAATGACAGTAAACCCCACCATTAAAAATTTTCCATCTCAATATATTTAATTATTTTATTCATATATTTATGTTGAAAAAAATTATCATCAACCTATTTTAATCATTTAACATTATAAATAATAATCCTTAAATTTCATAATCTGTCTCAATTCAATTTTTAAAAAATATATCTATTTCATGATTTCTATATTCATCAAACATCACTTATTTAAAATTATTGCAGATTTGTTTTTTGAAATATTTTGAATCATCTATCCAACATCGAATATCATAAGCATATTTCATTCATAAGGATTGATGAACATTTGGGCATTTGGGTAACCAATATTCATTCCAAAATGAACACAATCCCCTAATCCACTGATCATATCTAGTGGTCATCTTCTTAAATCCTTGTTTTCTTCCTTCTCTAATCTAATATGACACAATAATCAAATAATTTTATTTTTTTGTTATAATAGAGAATATATAATTTCTTAGATATCTATAATTATTTATAATGAATACTATAAATTAAATTAATCTAATTTCTCTATTAATTCCATCTTTTACTTTTGTCCACTCTTTCTTTAAATAATTCTCTAATTTAATTTATTTAAGTTGTATTTAATCTAGTAATGATTAAAACCACTACATTAAAATATATCATTCACCTAATAAAAAACCTTGACCTCATAATCAAAAAAATAATATCTCAGATTATATAAACTTTAATCAATAAAAATTATCCCTAAAATATGAATAACCAAATTGAAATTCCACCAAAAACATAGCAGAAAATTCCACCAAAATACAATATTACAAAACCAATGAAAGGGTAAATTTATTCTCCAAAAACAAAAAAGAAATTCAAATCTATAATATAATAACCTTAATATTAATATAATACAATTTTTAATTACAAATCAGTAAAATTTCCCAAAATATAAACAATTCATATTTTTGGGTATATATTGAATTGTGAAGAATAATTTAATGGGTCAAAAATACATTCAAGGAAATAATTATGATAATTTTTGTTTTAGAATTCAATTTCATTATTTAGAAAGTTATATGATCACAACCAAAAAATATAAAAAGGTTGTTAATATATAAAGGAGTTTCAAAATAAAGAATAATTGAAGGTTAGTTGTCAACTTTATCAGTAAAATGATGAAAAAAATTCTTGATGCATATAAAATGTGGATGAATTAGACAAATTCAATTATTAGGTGATTTTTGAAATTATAAGGGCTGTATATATTCATATTATTTTCAACTTATGTGATTAAATCTGTTATTGTAAACTATTGTTACTAAAATTAAATGAGAATTTTTTTATGCACATAGTTATAATTTTATTAAATTCAATAACATGATTGAATGTGGGATAAGGAAAAAAAATATTTTATCAAATATTAAAGACAATTATATGACATATTAGAAAAAATATTTGTTAAATGGCTTCCAATAACCATTAAATTCATTTTTAATGAATAACATATTACTTTTAGAATATTTCCATAAAACATAGAATACTGTAAAATGTATGGGTGTTAAAAAAATGTATCTATTCAACTAAAAGGAAATAACTATAATTTCATAACAAAAATAAAATATGGTATTAAAATAGTTTTTATAATGAAATTAAAATGAAATTAGATGTACATTATGACATAGAGAAGATTAAAGTGTAAGAAATATAAGATTATTTTTTACTAATTCATAGTATGTTTTACATAATATTATATTTATTTAGTTTATATCTATAAAGAAGTATCGTAATATTAAAACTTTTATATAAATTTATTGTCAAATTACCTCAAAGGAAATTCTATAATATAAATATTTAAAATTTAAAATAAAAAAATTATTAAGTGTTCAATGTATATAAATAAATATACTAACATCATAACATTTGATGTTTTGAACTAATCATGTATTGAAACATTGATCATAGAGTTGAACATGATGATTATGAATAAAATCTAACCATTATTTTGAAATGTCTTCTAAATAGATGTACAATGGTAATGACTTTTATAGAGTGTATTAATAATAACTAATCATATAAATATGGGAACAAATAAATAGATATATAATTATTGAATAAAACCATAAATAGGTTGTAAAAATAAAGTATCTCTATTAGTTTATCATATGTACATGGATTCAAAATGTGGGTTTACGTTGTGTTTTTTCTATTTCTAATGGAGTTGTTGTCTATAAAATGAGTCAGGTTATAAAAAAGTAGTCTACACATTACCATTCATTCATTTTTCAGTAAATATATCATGAAGTAAAATGATATCTTACTTCTCAATGTATTTCATTGAGTTAACCATAATATATGGTCACAATTGATTATTATAGGTTTGGATTATGTGTATGGATTAACATGGGTTTTTTTAATATAAGGATTCATAAAATTTCTTGAGGTATAAAAAGTATTTTTTGTTTGTTGATACACCATATAGTTTCACACACTAGGTTTTTGAGTAAGTGTGTTTCATATTTTATATTAATAAGTTAAAAAGTGTTTTTAAAATTAATTTCATAACATTAGTCTCTTTTGTGATGTAATTATTAGTGATTTAGTAAGTAAATTTTTAATGGAGGATTTTAAAACTGATTTCAAAATTATTATTTAGAAGAAAAAAATACTTTAAAATTCATATTTTTCATTTTACAGATGTAAAAATTCATTTTGACATCTATTATAACTACCCAATTTGGAAGAACATTTCAAGGATTGTTATAAATAAATCAGATGTTAAAAGTACTGATTTTTTATAAAATACATATATCTGGATTTCAACCAAGGAAGAAAATAAAAAAAATAAAAAAAATACAGAAAACAAAATAATTGATAAAGAAAATAATTTTTTTCAATAACATTCATTCTTATTGTGGTTTTATTCGACTCAATTTTATTTAGAGTTATTTTTTTGAGGCATCTCAAATTGTGTCTTCTAAATAATTTTTAAATGTAACCTTTCATTATCATATGAAATCTATACAGTTTTGGTGAAATTAGAATAAATAATATATGTTTTTAAATATTAAATTGTAAAAAATTATATCAATTATAATAATTAATCTTATATAAATGAAATAGATGGATAATACTTATAAATAACATGATGAAATCACTCTTGATGATGTTGGGTGGGGAATATGATAATTTTAGGAGTATAACGATATTATTTAAATTTGGTGTTCCTATATTTATATAAGACACATATAATAGTTTATAAATAATTATAAATTTTAGACAAGATTTATAAATTAAAAGTCACAATATGAAAAAAGCGAAAAAACAGTTTTTTCATTCAGAAATTTTCCTTATTTGTTATTTTAAAAATTGATGTTAAAACTCATTGTGATAGTAGTTTTAATATATGTTAATATGTAACAAACATTTTAACATGATTTTAAAAAAAATATTATTATATAAATGCTATTAAAGCCACTAAAAAATCTGTTATTGTCAATTATACAAATAACTGATGTGAAAAAAAATTTAACACCTATTTTCATATAGACAATGTTAAACCATACAAACAAAAGACTTTTTTTCATAATTGAATATCCATATTTTAGTTTAATAATATAAAAAACATGAGAACCCTTATTCATTGATACCATTAATACACCATCCTTGAGGAGGATCTAATCAATAGGTGGGGAGATATGTTTCTGATCTTGTTATTCAATGGTATTTTAACATGATTGGGTTTTTGGAATCATATGCCAGGTATGATATTTGGTTCCATAAATGAGATAAACTAAAGAGGATTTGGCATATACGTGCATAAGATATATGTGATCCAATTATCTATTTTGATAAAGGTATTCTGATGTGTTATTCTACTTGGATTACGGACCTGTAATGTTTCTATCCTTCTAGTTACTTAGTCTATAATGAATCAATAACCATTAAGTCATAAATAATGGAATAAATTAATCTATGATATATGGTTACTCAATGAGTTGAAAATGGTATTACATGAATATTGATACTAGTATATGAAACAATTATTGACCTCGGGTATAAATATAAATGTGGTTAATAGATATAACACTAGATTCCTTTGTATATTGAGTTGAATATATGTTTTTAAAGAAAAGACACATTATATTTAAGTTTTTATTTCAGAATTCAATTTTTTTCCAAAATATAATGACCCAAGGGGGTATACTTATAGGTTGTATGAACAATGAATATGTTTTGTTATTAATATTTTGTGAAGAAAACATTTTGAGAAACCCTAGAAGTGTTTTGAAGGATATTAAGAATTATCTATAGATATATTTTTATTATTAGTTATATAAGATATAATATTTCATTGAAATAAATGTTATCTTATCAAATTAAAGTTTAATAGAATAAACCACTAGATTTTGGGATATGGTTTCACAATTTTTTACTTATGACATGGAATAAGGTCGTAGTAGGATAATTTAAAAATGATTTGGGGAATGTAGGAGATTGATAGAAATAAAAACCAAATAAAATTCATTTCATTGTGGTCATATGACTACATTATTTTTGCAATTATATTCAATATTGTGGTGTGTCACCCCATAATGTGGTTCTATGCATGGTGGAATATATATTATATTATAATTTATATATGTTTGGACTAATCTCCAACCTATGTTATCATATTTTTACTATTAATAAATTGTTGAGAATTAAATTATTATGAATGGATAAAAAACTATTTAAATGATAACAATAATTATTATTATAATGACATTTAGTTATTATGTGATGTAATATTTATTTTAACATTTCAATGAAAACCTGTCATGACCCGACTGACTGGGGCCCACCAAACATGTATTTAGCTTACTGTACACCTCAAGCCTTCCTCCAATAGTCTATAGGAATGTGACTAGAATTGATTATGATTATAAAATAAAAAGAAGGCCATATCCTAAAGCACTAGTATAAACACAAACATCTCTATTCACCTAATTATTATGGAAAGGAGAAACAATTGATACCATAAATACAATCATAAAAACTATCTCACATATGAGTATGGTGAAGAGTATGAATAATGTAAAGGGGAAAAATACAAGCCACCTGTAACATAAAAAAGGTCCAATCATCATAATTAAATGTAATTTCTATCAATATGAAACTCATAAAATTATTTTTGGGTTTTCTAGAACTTCTATGCACCACATATTATGGGATGTTCTAGGACTCCATAGAATAGCCATCCATTTGCATAAGACATTATGTGTTGGTATATCCCATGTAGGGGTTATTATAAAAATACCTAGTCAGAAACATCGAACTAACCAAACCTAATGCATCAAATTGGGGGTAAAATATAAGACACAAATAATAGATGATAGATAATATTATATATTTATGATAAAAGGAATTATATAAGTCTCAAGGTGAAGTTACATACTCACTTCAAGTATAGGTTTCTACTCGAGGCTCCAATGTTACATGTCTGAGTTAATTGACTCATTGTGTCTCGCTATGTTGATGGCACTAAATTGAGAGGTCATACTCAGTAATTACATCAATGAAGAACCACTCAGGAATTGAAATTCCTCATATGTGATACACACTCTATCGGGCTACACCTCACCAAAAGAGAATATGTTACAACATATATAAACAGGGTCATGAAAATGGCATCTGGGTGGATATCTAACCATAGCTAGGATAACTGACTACGAAGGGGATCACACATCTGAGATATAATTAATTCTCTACCATACCCAATTTATGTAAAAATAGATATAGTATCACACAATAGATCATGGAGAGTGATTCATAACTCTATCTAAAATTATCCCATAGAGGGGATCACACGTCCTATTCCCATGATGCGATAACACATTGAACCTTCATTTTGTTTGAAGGATATCACCCATACTATTACCAATGTTTTTATAAGGTAAATATTTTTTCTAACAATCCCTAGAAAAATAACAATTCCTCTTTATTGGGGTAAATAGGATTTCTCTCTAATTCTGGTGGTTCTTAAAACAGTCTATCTCATATAGAATGTTTAGTTAGATATAAATAATGTCGTAACAACACGTGGAATCTAGAGTTCATGGAAGAACTTATAATTTTTCTTATTCCCATTCCCGAACAATTTAATAACTACAAAAAATGTACCCCAACTAAAATGGTTTTTGTGGTAATGCTGATTCCTACGTGTATCCTCCATGTACTTGTTGGTAAATTAAGAGAATCCTAAAATGGTATAGAAGTATATAGTGTGGTTAGTGATATTTAACTAAATGTGTAAATATTAACCACATAACATATGGGTTTACATTGAATGTTTTATTCTGAACTACAATCCCTCTATAGTGTAATTAAGCTGAAAGTACAACTTACTGACGTGTATTCACTTGAACTTCAATATTTTCTAGTTTGATAATGATTTTTGACAATTACAACTAGAATATATATGAATAATCCCAAATCGATGTTTATGTATGGATTTTATTCACCCTTTTCCAGAAACCATTCCTCATGCCACCTTGTAGATACCATTTGATATTTCTCATGGAATCATCATTATACATACTATAATTGTATTATTTACATCACTTACACTCTACACGTATCCAGTCCCAAAATAATTCCCATGAAAATTATCTAATATACTGAAGAGATATTTTACAAAAATTATTTTCCTGACTATAGTCAAATAATCATCCAATAGAATTAATAAAAACATACACATAAAATAGATCAGGAGAAAAATGAAGCACAAAAGTGTCCATACAATGAAAGTTGTTGTAATTTTTACATTGTTAATAGAATTTTATGAAATCATAGGTTATCAAAGACACCAAAATAACATAAAATTCTTATTCTATGATAAGAAAATCTATAGTCTAAAATATAGGATGATGCAAAAATTAATTATTAATGAATTCAATCGTGTTCATCTCAATAAGTTATAAAAATTAATTAATGTAAAAAAACAAACAATCTACCGCAAAAAAAGATTAATCACTAATTATAAATGCTTTTTTGGCATTTCTATGTGTTATATCAAATAAAAATATTGATTATGATAAATCCTACAATATTTTGATCATTAATCTATGATCTTTCAATCACAGTCCAATGCTCTCTCCATAGGATCTTCCTACATCCCCTACACTCATTATGGTTATGTACTTATCCCTATGGAATTATATATAGTGGGGGTTATAATGAATATTTTTACAGTTATATAAAATATATAAGTAAAGTAATTATTCATGTTATTGTTCTCTTGAATACACACTACAGAAATGTCATATGCTCACAAAACTTATATAATGCCAAAAGAAAAATCCAATGCTTCAGATATGTTGATGGTGTTTTTTCTATGTAATAAAAAATTATAGAGTTATTACATTAATTTGGAAACATTTTTCCAATGTTTCATAAATTATATTTAATATTTTTAATATATCAACATAGATTCACCACAGTCCCTAGAACCCATCATTGTCTCCATTCCTATATCCATAAATATTATTTTAAGTATACCAAAGTATCAAATAAAAATTTCAATGGTTCCACATCCACCACACCTCAAAAAAAATTAATTCCAAAAGGAAAAAAATTATATAGGTGAGATACAAAGCATTTATTTGGTTCTTCCACTCCTAGGTTCTTTCCTGAATATTCGAGTGTTGCCAATAAATACTCACCAATGAAATCTATCACCCAAGAAGGATATACTTTTACTGCTAATAAATGGACCTAAATTACATTGAGAATTTATTTCCATCAACATTTCAAGATCACCATTATTGATATCACATGATATGTGATAAACATATCTCCTCAGCTACGACGCATGGAATACGTCATTAACGTGGCCTAATTGATGGGGTAAGGCTAATATCATTGACACCTCACCAACCATTAATGGTATCTTAAAAGGTATAAATAATATCTTATTTAGTTTTACGCTTTAGAAATATCTCCATATTCATTAAAAATTTGATACCTATAAGAAAATGTGGTCTCCCTCTTTGAACATCAATGTCCTTCACCGTCTATTCTCATTAGACATTTGGTGGTTTGAGTAGTCTGCATCCACTCCTAGATGATTACCACATTCTCTATTGCTACTTCAACAAATTATAGGGACAAAAACAATATATCCCATTGATTATTCTTGTTACATCCTGGACCCGGATTCCACTTTATATATGCCCCGAGATGGGTGGGCCACAAGGCCTCAAAAAAATATCTGCAAACACTAGAGGGTGCCGACTAGTAGCGAGGGCCTAGGGTGTCTCAGTGGTAAGACTATTTAATCATTACCAAAGGGTAGCGCATTGGATAAATATAAGCATTCGTAAATAGGGAAATAAATACAAGTGAATGGAAGGAACAATTGGAAGTAGATACAACAATAAAAATTATTTAAATAACCGGAATAACATATAAGATCACAAATAATAAAAATATTATATCATGTCACTAGAAAATCGAAAAACATGGATACAAGATAATATTCATAAATGTTCCACAAAAGATAATGGGAATAAAAATACTATACCAAGAACCCAATGCATCGGCTCATTTATATTCTATCAAGATCCATGATAAATAGAATGAAATCAAGTGTTCAAAGACATATTTTTATTTTTATCAACACCTTTAATCATGTAATTTACATCTGGTACGAAACGTTGCCCAGAGAGGGTGTGAGATAAGTCTCGGTGGGCCACCACCAATAGTGTCTATAACGTCTGGCCCATGAAATGAAAATATATTAGTGTGAAATCATTCATATATAACGTAATGTAGCACAATGTAACTAAATACCCAAGTACCTTCTTTATCCCTCAGCTGGAATTTGAAGATTACTAGACTGTTAAATTATTATTAGTCGTTTATAAATGTATCACATGTTTCCAAAAGTTTTGTTTCCTTGTTGTGACAAGGAAACAAGTAATTTGATTTAACAATGAAGATCCAATGTAATAAGCAAGGAAACATAGACCTCAAGGGTCACCAAATCAGTAATAATTGTATATTAATTAAGGGTAAGAGTGTAATCAAATGAGAATATTCCAAGGGATTCTACAATAATATACTTACCAAATCCAATGTGATTTTCCACAGTAAAATGTGTCTAAGCAGAGATAGGACCCTATAGGTTGTATCCATGCCCCAACATGTCAATGCCGTATACAAGGAGTGTATCCAAGGCATCCTATAATACAATGTGAGGGATCCTATAGATTCATACCGAGAATCCAAGACTATACAAGGATTTTGATCTTGGTAGTTCAAAAACAAAGAATTTGGTATCCTTGAAACGAAATGGGATCCCTGAGTGCTCACGGAATTCCCTAATAAGAATCCAAGTTGGGCTCAAGTTAATCCACTGCTATATAATTATGAGGTCATGTAATATTTCATTAGGTTCCTGCCTTTTCTTTTATTATTTTGATAAGTTCAATTATCATGAAACCTTTTAATCAAGTCACAATGAATCAATAAATCCATTTTGATAAAGCATTTCCTTTCATTAATGTGACAAGACCAAGTAGCAGAAAACAATTATTTATTCCATTTATGTAATATTAAATAATAAAGGTTCATTATTGTACCTTCCATTAATGCGGTAAGCGGTGCTACATACATTCATCATATTAATCGTTCACAATTAATATGGTCAAGCCATATACTTACTATACTTTCCAATTTCCTTTTTATAGTTAATTATCAATTTGAATCACTTACCGAAGGCAGGTCATATCAAGTGACATGGTACTTTCATTCACCATTACATAATACAACACGAATTTATTACAAGGAATCCTACTATTAGTGTGGTCAAGCCTGAGCACATCCAAAAAAAGTAAAAAATTACCAAATCACAAAGAACTCAATTATGGAATATCATCCTACATGGGATGGATGGAGTTTTAGGGGTAACCACAAACAACTAACCACATATATAGAGAAGAGCATAATCATATGGTTATAATGATTATAATAATGACATATATATTCAATAAAAAAAACCTGAAGAAATTGGTGGTCCCCACATGACAATTCAAAAATCAATGAACTTGAGGGATGAGCTATAGTCCACAAACCATATGGTATTATGACATTACTCTTCTAATATAAGTCGTAATGTCCCAATCATGGGATCCACAAAACAAGTTCCCCAAGCTAACTCACCACATGACTTCAAGCATTGCTCCCCGTATGCCAGATGATGCTGACCATCGACATGGGTAAAATATTTAATTGAGGAGTGTATAACATCATTTCATAGTAAGATACAATAGAAAATATAAACAATAGTGGTGTCAATATAAACAAAATAATGAACAATCATAAATAACTAGCCCCGAACAGGGTATAAACTATATTCAATTGTAAATATTTCAGGTCATGCTATAGTGCCAAGTGAACAACCCAACATGTAATGAAAATAGAAGAATCCCCCAAAGAGTCTTGGATCCATGTCTCGAACCTCCTCCATGAATATACTGAACCCAAACTAGTTTTCTAGAAAAGGGACCTTGCCTCCTTTCTAACCGGAAACCATGAAATCTACTCATGTACCCAACAACTTCCCGAGTATGGTGTGAATAAAATGTAATACACCACCACCAAAAGTGTCTATAAAATATACAGTCAAATATTATGTGTATATAAGTGGTAAATAATTTCATGTAATAAAAATCAGTTCAATAATCTATTCAAGATTATGATCCTTTATGTTATGCTACCCTTTATGGCGTGTTCACTACTTAACCATCTCACAGTTTAGTTCACTCTCTTATCATGTGTTGAATGGATTTTTCATGTTCAGTATTCTCACGGAATGATAGAATAATCAAGAACTATATTACTAGGCAATGCATCAATATAACCACATTATCCTTAAATCGAATCCTTAGTCTGCATGGAAAGAAAATATTAGGGCAACAGAACTCTATCAGCTTCCCTAACTCGTGCATTTAGAAGGAGGATATTAGAACCTCAGTTAATCTCAACTTGTGGGTTTATAACCTGATGTCAATAACCCACTCAACCAAGCCGTGCTCAGATGCTTATTTATCCATTTACACAACAAGATCATTGTAATGAAATGTGGCCAATATCATTGGCAACACCACAACATTATCATAAAAAATAGAAAAATTAACATTATTCCACAATCCATTAACACATACACCCTTTATACCCCATAACTATTTTGACCCATTTCCCACTTCCCATGCCTATCTCATTAATCATAATCAAGGGCAAAAATATTTTCTTTATATATTCTCATTAATCCCATTTATCTCATTTACATGCCATACAATCAATCACATATCCTTTAACCAAATTAGACACAACTACCCACAACCCATCTAACACCTTACATAATCCAATTAACACATTCACTATGGATTTACAACATCATTATTCAAATTCAAACATTACATTTTCATTACCCAATTTGGAGGGGTTGGTAGTACAAATGTGTTGACCAAAAATAAGACACAACATCCAATTTGAATCCCATAGGGGTCACGTGGAATTAATTTTGGTTTTTTGACACTTAATATATAAAATTATTCCAATGGAACCATGAACACATACATAAGTGAGAAATAATAAAACCTTATAAGAACATATGGAAATTCTAACAGTGGAAAATAACTTGTAGACAACCTAAATAAAATACATTAGTGAACACATCCTTAATTGAGAATTTATATCTAAATATATACCCCCTCAAAAGCTTCACCCTTAATCTCACTGAAAAAGAAGGTTTTTAGAGCTTCAAATAAAGATAAGAGAATGATTCAAACCCTAGTCAAGAAAAGGAGGCATGAAAGGGGATTAGCCTTACCCTAATCTTCAATATATAACTGAAAAGACTAAAAATGGCCTAGGATCAATGGAGAATCTCTTTGTGGAAGATATTGGAAGCATGGATCTTCACTAGGGTTCAAATGAGAAAGAAGGAAAAAAATTACGAGTTGAATATAAAAACCATATAATAGCTTTTTTCTAAATTTATCATTTTTATGGGTTGCACAGTATACCTGCACTATTTTCCAAACTATATGAAAACCGTGTAGATTATACTTTTTGAAAATATCCCCTTTTCATGTTTAACTATGCTAATCGGCACGGTTAGAACTAACCAGGAATAAACCATGCAACAACACAAAAAATCCTTTTTCTTCCTATTTTCATGTCCTGAACTCCCACAACACCCCTAGTCTTCACATGAACATGAAAAACACATATTTTATAAAAAAAGGACATAAACGGAAATATAACCACAACATACCTTATGGTGAGATTTGAGATCATACAATCTCCCCACCTTATAATGGATTTTCCTCTAGCTGCTACATCCAATAATCACAGATTTTTCAAGGAAAAGAGATTAGGCCACTGACCTCTCATATATGACTCTCAATCCCATGTTTCTACCTAGAAATTTTTATGATACCATAAAACACATATATAAGGAACAACATTTTCCCACAAGACTATCTCAATATGATCCCCAATACAAATTAGATGCTCATCAAATGATTCATCATCTTTGTTCTCGACATCATCAGTGTTTAGCACATGGGATGTATCAGGGTGATAGTATCAGAGATGTGAAACATGGAAAAAATCATTCATCCCACTATACCACTATCGAAGATATTATTGGTAATAAAAAATTCTGATCCTCTCCACAATCTCAAATTTCCACACATACCTATGTGCCGACTCTCCCTTCTTAAGAATTTGATAGTGACCCATCCTTGGAGACACCCGAATAAACACCCAATCACTCACCTTTAACTTGAGAGATCTATGACGTCGATCTTCATATGAATTCCTTCTTACGCTGGGCCTCTCCCGTATTCTTTTGAATAAATTAATCATTCTATAACATCTCCTACACAAGAATCGGTCCCAACATCTCATACTCCCTGGCCTCCAACCAACACAACCGATATATACATGGTCTCCCGTAGAGAGCCTCAAAATGAGCCAGTCGATTTGTGTCCTTAAAACTATTGTTGTAAGATAAATAAACAAGTGATATGTTCCATTCCCATGAAACACTGAAATATAGTACACAATCTCTCAACATATCATCCAATGCCTGAATCGTACGTTCTAACTTCCCATCAGTCAATGGGTGATGAGCTATTCTCAAAAACACTTGCGTACTAAGCGCCTTCTTCAATCCCATCCCAATACATGAGGTGAAATGTGGATCTCAATCCAAAACTATGGTTCTTAGCACACCATGAAATTTCATTATATCTCAATCATATAAATCACCCAATTGGTCCATTTTAAATGTCTCCTAGATTAGTATGAATTGAGATAATTTCATCAACCAGTCCACAACTACCCAGATTGCATCATTAATCCCAAGAATCCACGGAAGACCACGAAGAATTCCATCATTACATCATTGAACTTCCTCTAATGAATTGGAAATGAGTAAAACAACCCACCTTGATTATAATGTTCGGCCTTCACCTGCTGATAGTTAACACATCGTTCCACAAAACCCACAATTTCTTGCATCATTATCGGACACCAAAACTGTCTATAGGGATCATGGTATATCATGGTCAAACCATGATTTACTACCCACTTCGATGAATGGAAATCATGCATCAACTCCTCCCATACACCTATCAGTACTGCAACATTTACTTGAATATAAAAAACTCCATCAGTACAAAAATCCAAGCAAGAAGATTACTCCCCAACTGTAATATTTTCTTTAATATCCAAACACTCCAGATCCACTAGATGAATCTCTATGACCCAACTAAAATGCTCAGATTCAATTATTATGGATGCGAGATCCATCCACACATTCTTATCACGTACCTCCAATTAAATCTCAGCAAACATGGCCTTCATATTCCACTCTAAACTGGATTCCAAAACCACCTAATTCTATGTCCCCATACTTAGAGCATCAGCCAAACTATTTCCCTAAAATGGTGTATAGATCAAAACAATGTCGAAATATGGTAGTTACTCAACCCACATCCACTATTTAATATTCAAATCCCAATGAGATAAGATGTATTTGAGAGTTTTCTTTTTTCTAAACACTATGAAGGGATATCCCAACAAGTAATGAAACTAATGATTTCATGCATGAACGACATTAGCTAGAACAGGGTTATTAATATGGATATATTATTTCATGTGGTCCCAATTGACTCAACACATAACCTATAACCTGATCATCCTACATTAACACTATCCCATGTCTGACAGCAGATCCATCAGAAAACAAGGTGTACTTTTTACCTAATTAGGGTACGATCAGAATAGGTGCAGTAGTAAACCAAATCATCAACTCTTGAAAATCATTATAGAACCCCTCTATCCATTCAAACACATCCACCATCTTTGAAAATAATGTGATAAGTTCTACAAAATGGGAGAAAACAATGATGAACGTCCGATAATAACTGGCCAATTCAAAATAATACTCCGATCATTAGAAACATTCTTGCGATGCTCTCTTGATACCACCACATGCACCTTCTCTAGACTCTCTAAAACTCCTGACTTGGTAATGATATGTCCCAAAATATGATCCTCATCAATCCAAAAATGACATTTTGATAGCATGGCGTAAAGCCTATGCATTATTAGGGTACTCAAGGTGACATAAATGTGTTTGGAATGATATTCATGTGTTTAGAAGTATACCATGATTTCATTAATAAAAACGTCCACAAATTGGTCAAGATAGAGGTGAAATATATGGTTCATAAAATCCATGAACACAACCGGTTCATTGGTCAAACCAAAATGCATCCCCAATAATTCATACAACCTATACCAACTTGTGAATGTTTTTCATGGTACATCATAATATCTCACCCTCAACTAATGGTATCCTAGTCTCAAATCCATATTATAAATCATTGAGGATCCCCTTTGTTGGTGTACCAAGTCATCAATTCTAGGTAGAGAGATTCAGTTATTCACTATCATCTGGTTCATCTTTCTATATGTGGAATATAACCTTGGTGATTTGCCATCCTTCTTAGTAAACAACACATGAGATCTCAAGGGTGATGCACTAGTACAAATAAACCCCTTATGCTCCAAATCCTCTATATAAACCTCCAGTTTTTGGAGATATACTAGTGTCATTCGATATGGATTAATGGAAAGGATTAATGCTCTTAGTAAGAAACCAATTACAAACTCGACATCTCTCTCATATGGTAATCCTAAGATGTCCTTAGGAAACACATCCTGAAACTGATTCACAATTATATAGAATACTGACTACTCTTTCTTCTCATTATCTATCATAACTCATGCTACATGGTATATGACTTCTACCAACTACTGGCATAGCAGCCCTGCATGTACCGCTGGA